>CM059558.1:42360991-43105158 GCA_030386875.1 Morinoia aosen | reverse complement strand
GGTGTCAGATCCCCTGAGAACAACTCTAAGGGTTCACAGATCCACAGTAAGCCAGCATTTAAGGGACAATCCTACAGGTTCACTAGATCTGCAGGGGACAAAACAACAAAGCTGCCAGGTCAACAGGAGACAACAAAATGAGGTTGCTACGCTCTTAGAGATCCATCCTACAGGGTTACCAGTACTTAATTAAGGAGACAACACTACCATGTTGCCAGGCCCCCAGGGAACAACACCACTGTATTGACAGAAAGCTTTCCTCTAACAATAATCAATGCCAAGATTGGTATTTTTTGAACGAGAAATTTTATTGTACTCTACCAACCCTAACAGCTCATACACTTAGAATGTTCATTCGTATTCCGAATTTGGAGGGGTAGGCAGTGCAATTGAAGCGTGAATTGTTGTCATTGATATCGTTCTACTTTCACACGTGACTTTTAAAGTTATGCTAGTGAACACATTCAAAATTGGTTAATTCTTCCGATATGACGTCAAAATTTGTTTGCGCGTCCGTTCTTGTATTGTCTCTGAACAAATACAGGGTGTTTCAAAAATACACGGCATAATTTCAGGTATGTATTTCCCACATGTAGACAATCAAAATAGTTCATTACAACATATGTCCGGAAATGCTTCATTTCCGAGTTATGGCCTTCACAACATTGAAATTCACCGGAACGTTTTTCTTTCCGCAGGTCGTTGCCGTCAAAGGACACATTAAGAGGGCACTCTGACAGATCATTCCTAGGCGAAGGTTAAATTCAGTGTTGTGTTTGGCGTTCGACTGTGTGTCATGTACACAAATCAGGAGCTGGCAGAGATGCACTTGATCTACGGTAAGGCAGACGGCAATGCTGCGCTGGCTCGTCGTTTGTACCAGGAGAGGTACCCACAGCGACAATGTCCAGATCGGAAGACATTTGTAAGTCTCCATCAGCGTCTGTGCGAGTATGGAAAATTTGACTCTCCTGGATTGGGAAGGGGACGACCAAGATCTACAACTCCAGAAGAACAGGAGGAGATTCTGGAGATTGTGAACAGAACTCCTTCTATCAGCACACGAAGGTTAGCGTTGCAAGTGAATGTTCCCCATACGACTGTCTGGAGACTGCTGAAAGAGTATCAATTGTATCCTTACCATTTGCAACGTGTACAGGCGCTGTCACCAGCAGATTACCCTGCACGAGTTAGGTACTGTCAGTGGTTCTTGCAGCAATGTGCTGCAAATCCGAACTTTCCTGCCTTAGTATTATTTACAGATGAAGCACAGTTCACACGAGATGGCATAACAAATCTCCACAATCAGCATGTATGGGCGTATGAAAACCCAAATGCAACTGTTGTATCTCATCACCAGGTGCGGTTCTCCCTCAACATGTGGGCCGGTATCATTGGTGATCGGTTAGTTGGACCCCATGTACTTGTAAACAGACTTACGGGGCAGGCGTACACAAACTTCCTGGAAAACATCATACCTGATGTTTATAACGACACTCCACTGATCGATCGTCAGCACGCTCACTTCTTGCATGACGGCGCTCCTGCACACTTCAGTCGTACGGCTCGCCGGTACTTGGATCGAAGATTTCCTGATCGATGGATAGGTAGAGGTGGCCCAATTGCTTGGCCTCCACGCTCACCTGATCTGAACCCTCTCGATTTCTACTTGTGGGGCCATTTAAAATCATTGGTTTATTCGTCTCCGGTGCCTGATTTGGAATCCCTTCGGAATCGAATTGTGGCACGCTCTGAGGACATACGCAACATTCCTGGAGTGTGGGATCGTGTTCGCAGGTCAATGAGACATCGATGTGAGGTCTGTATTCAAGCAGGAGGTGGTCATTTTGAACATCTTCTGTAATGGCAACGACCTGCGGAAAGAAAAACGTTCCGGTGAATTTCAATGTTGTGAAGGCCATAACTCGGAAATGAAGCATTTCCGGACATATGTTGTAATGAACTATTTTGATTGTCTACATGTGGGAAATACATACCTGAAATTATGCCGTGTATTTTTGAAACACCCTGTATAGTTGTACACAGTGTGCATCGACGTATGTCAGCCCAACAACCAGTACATTACGTGTCAGAGAGGCGGAACACGGAATAAGTTCAAGAACTGGGGCTCGGCTTTGTGACCCTCCACACTCTGCCATAAGTTCTCATGCTGAGGAGTAGTGTGTTGTTTGAATTTTTTATTCTGATTTCTCAATTTTGGAATCTGTTTGTAGTGAATCAAGTCTTAGATTTCCCGAATCTCTTATATATATACATATATCTATATATATAAAGAACAACAATCTTAATGATGTAGAGGGCGCATCCCTTGCTTTGGTTGGGCAACTATAGCTTTATAGGACGCTCTGTTGTTAACTTTCCAATTACGTCCATTTAATTTTTTCGTTTATTTTCTCCTTTACCTTGTTTTAGCTTTTAGTGTACGGCAGTCTCTTCGCAATTACTGTTGCATAAATATCTCTAGTTGTGTATAATGAGTGCATTTACCTTGTCAGTATTGTTCATTTCTCTGTTTACATCTACAGATCTTACAGCTCAATGCCTGAAACGTTCGTTTTAGTACTGACCTCATACAATTTTAAACAACGTGGAACTTACTAGTTTTTGTCATTAACTTTTAATTACAATTGCACACTAAGCAAAATCTACTTTCATCACCTACATACGTGCCATCGTTTTTCTTCTTCTCTTTTTGTTGCTAGTACACGATAGATTATATTATTTGTTAGTTTAAGCCTCCCTATCCGCCACAAAATCAAGACAAAGAGAGGAATGCTAGTACAAAAATGATTTCTCAATCTTAAAGTAACCTAACCAAGGGTATGTATTCGGATATTCTTTGCTCAACCTGTTATTCAATCGTGGACTTTACGTTATAATACCTATTATAATTATATGTTCACTTATTAAGATGGTAACGTTGAAACATTTTCAAAAGCCAATACGTTATATATTTTACGTATTAAGGTAATGAAAATAAACTGATTTTATTTTCATTGTCCACTTTTTATTCGCAGCACCAAACATAGACCGCGTGGAAAGAACCCCACGATACCGAGTACGTGCCACAAGTGTTATCAAAATACCGTTGGCACAGTCGCTCGTGCCCAAATATTTCCGCGTGTATTCAGTTCGGTTCAGAAGTGTATACTTGCCGTCACTTTTCACGGTCAGAAAGGAAGGCAGACAGAGTTGTCAGTGCAGTTAGTTCTGCCCCACAAGCCGATCCATCTCAATTTGCCCCATTACTGACGACAGGCCCAAATGGTCTGTCCAGCCCGCCGACCCATTCTGCCCACCGTGCTCCAATGTTAGCCCTCAAATTTGCCACCACGAATATTTAAATGTAAAATGCGACGTCACACAAGCTCTTTGTAATTTCTCATGATGTGCTCGTTTTCTCTGTAAAAAAAAAGGACTTTCACTTTTACTGCACTCAACGGTTCTTTTAGCTGGAGGTCTTGATTTCCAATACAACGCTGCTTGTCTTGAGCTGCTTTTCAAACTCGTGTCCCGAATTTTGCCAAACACTCATTGAGCTTCATGTAGCTCATGCCACACACTCACCAGGCTCGATGCAGCTCATGCCACACACTCACCAGGCTTGAGGCAGCTCATGCCACACACTCACCAGGCTTGAGGCAGCTCATGCCACACACTCACCAGGCTCGATGCAGCTCATGCCATACACTCACCAGGCTTGATGCAGCTCATGCCACACACTCACCAGGCTTGAGGCAGCTCATGCCACACTCACCAGGCTCGATGCAGCTCATGCCATACACTCACCAGGCTTGATGCAGCTCATGCCACACACTCACCAGGCTCGATGCAGCTCATGCCACACACTCACCAGGCTTAATGCAGCTCATGCCACACACTCACCAGGCTTGATGCAGCTCATGCCATACACTCACCAGGCTTGAGGCAGCTCATGCCACACACTCACCAGGCTTGATGTAGCTCATGCCTCACACTCACCAGGCTTGATGCAGCTCATGCCACACACTCACCAGGCTTGAGGCAGATCATGCCACACACTCACCAGGCTTGAGGCAGCTCATGCCACACACTCACCAGGCTCGATGCAGCTCATGCCATACACTCACCAGGCTTGATGCAGCTCATGCCACACACTCACCAGGCTTGAGGCAGCTCATGCCACACTCACCAGGCTCGATGCAGCTCATGCCATACACTCACCAGGCTTGATGCAGCTCATGCCACACACTCACCAGGCTCGATGCAGCTCATGCCACACACTCACCAGGCTCGATGCAGCTCATGCCACACACTCACCAGGCTCGATGCAGCTCATGCCACACACTCACCAGGCTCGATGCAGCTCATGCCACACACTCACCAGGCTCGATGCAGCTCATGCCACACACTCACCAGGCTTGATGCAGCTCATGCCACACACTCACCAGGCTCGATGCAGCTCATGCCACACACTCACCAGGCTCGATGCAGCTCATGCCACACACTCACCAGGCTTAATGCAGCTCATGCCACACACTCACCAGGCTTGATGCAGGTCATGCCACACACTCACCAGGCTTGAGGCAGCTCATGCCACACACTCACCAGGCTTGATGCAGCTCATGCCACACACTCACCAGGCTTGATGCAGCTCATGCCACACACTCGCCAGGCTCGATGCAGCTCATGCCACACACTCACCAGGCTTGATGCAGCTCATGCCACACACTCACCAGGCTTGATGCAGCTCATGCCACACACTCACCAGGCTCGATGCAGCTCATGCCACACACTCACCAGGCTTGATGCAGCTCATGCCACACACTCACCAGGCTTGATGCAGCTCATGCCACACACTCACCAGGCTTGATGCAGCTCATGCCACACACTCACCAGGCTTGATGCAGCTCATGCCACACACTCACCAGGCTTGATGAAGCTCATGCCACACACTCACCAGGCTTAATGCAGCTCATGCCACACACTCACCAGGCTTGATGCAGCTCATGCCACACACTCACCAGGCTCGATGCAGCTCATGCCACACACTCACCAGGCTTGATGCAGCTCATGCCACACACTCACCAGGCTTGATGCAGCTCATGCCACACACTCACCAGGCTTGATGCAGCTCATGCCACACACTCGCCAGGCTCGATGCAGCTCATGCCACACACTCACCAGGCTTGATGCAGCTCATGCCACAGATGCCGTCACACAGGCACTTCTTACGCCGGCTGAGGCAGCCGTCGCTGTCGCTGCTGCACTTGCGCAGACACGTCCGGCCCTGAAATAAATAATTATTATTAAATGAGTAATTTATTAGAGCCTTACTTATTAGTTTGAACTAATTTCCACTTCGTACATGATTCAATACTTCTGGGCACACGTGGGTCATTTGAGGAAATCAATAAAAAGAGTCTCGCGTGTGCAATATACGCTGAACGTAATGTTCTGATGGGTGATCTGCTAAATTTTCGGTTATTTTTATCACGTACCACTCGTGGTTTCTTTGGTTTTTAAATGTTTCCAAAGCAGTAAAATATACGCATCTCATAAAGCATTTGGGAAAGTAAGCAACCAAACGAAGTGAATGCTTTTAAATAACAAATATATTACCCTTATTACAATTATAAATAAACATCAGTTAATGTAGGATGTAAAATCCCTGCGTTACAATAATATTTGCAAACGGGCATGAAGATAAATATTAATTTAAACTTATTGCTCTGAAAATAAGAGCTAACATTCTCATCGAATTATCTTAATTCCTTGTAGAATGTGAGTAAATACTGCTATCTTAGGAAGGGAGAATGGTTCAGATATCTTTTGGTAGACACACTCTTATGTTGCTAACTTAAGTTAGAACTAGAAATAACAAAGAAATCAAGTTACCTCATTCGAAAGAAGACAATTATGAAAAATGTTCACAAAATGACCGTTGAAACAATATTCGTCAATATGTAATCTGACGGTTTCTGATCTCGTCTCTGATCCCGTCACTATTCTGACTGTCTCTGATCACGTCTCTGATGACGTCACTATTCTGACTCTATCTCTGATCACGTCTCTGATCCCGTCACTATTCTGACTCTGTCTCTGATCACGTCTCTGATCCCGTCACTATTCTGACTCTGTCTCTGATCACGTCACTATTCTGACTCTGTCTCTGATCACGTCTCTGATGACGTCACTATTCTGACTCTATCTCTGATCACGTCTCTGATCCCGTCACTATTCTGACTCTGTCTCTGATCACGTCTCTGATCACGTCACTATTCTGACTCTGTCTCTGATCACGTCACTATTCTGACTCTGTCTCTGATCACGTCTCTGATGACGTCACTATTCTGACTCTGTCTCTGATCACGTCTCTGATCCCGTCACTATTCTGACTCTGTCTCTGATCACGTCTCTGATCACGTCACTATTCTGACTCTGTCTCTGATCACGTCTCTGATCACGTCACTATTCTGACTCTGTCTCTGATCACGTCTCTGATCACGTCACTATTCTGACTCTGTCTCTGATCACGTCTCTGATCACGTCACTATTCTGACTCTGTCTCTGATCACGCTTTGTGAGCGCACCACCGCCGCCCACTTTCACCGATCAAATTGTGCTGCTGTGTTATTGATGACTTCAATGCCAGTACTTTCTCTTTAGCTATAAATGTTTTACAAACACGATTATTTTCGCATGCTGTAGTCTTTTGTATGTTTAGTTTCAATTTACTCATATATGTTTTATTTTGTCGCAGAACCTTTACAGAAAATGAACTGTTGAAATCGAAATGTTCAGTGTTATTCATAAATACCTCAATTGTATGAATAATATGACTCTACGTACAACGATTTTTGCCTTGCTTTTCATTTTGATAATCAGTCGTATTAATACGGATATAAGTTTAGATGGTGAAGTCTGAATGTTTGCAGAAATAACACAAAAAGAAAAAGAAGAAGAGGAAGAAGAGAGATAGCACTCAACAAATCCACTGTAGAAAAGCTCATTTTCTCTGTCCTGCAATTTAGCTTCGAGAATTGTACTCCCCGCAATTATTATTACTTTCAGCAACAATAAGACACGCTCTAAAAAAGTTATATTTGAGCCCCATGCATATCGAATTTAGTGAACTTTTTACTGACACAGTGTTATTTTGGTCACATTTCAATTGAAAGTAATAAATCTATCAGATAAGAAAAAAATTATATATATATGAATTCAATGGATTTATTGGATTGTTGGCGTGCTGAAAACCTTAAAAGTCGAACTGTGAAGCTTACCCTCCTTCAGCAGCAACAAGAAAGCATCTACTGGGCATAAAGTTCTAGTTTTCGCTGCATGAAGTCTGCCGTAAAGAATCATTAACCAAATGAGCTTCCCCTACTTTTGAAAAACGTATTCGAAAAATAAATTAGTAACCATGTCCGTAACAGTCCACGTACTTAAAAAAACCCTGTTTTTCAATCATTTGAAAGAAAATCATCGCGCAATCTAGCTGCACCCTCACAATTTTTCGGAACATCACTTTGTCCAACACGCTTTATTGGGCTGCAGTGTTCCTTTAGCTCAACAGAATTCGTCGTTACTCCTCTAAACGGAATCGACCTGACCCCTTTCCTTGCCACTTCTTTCTACAATTGTTGTGACTAAAATTATTCACTTTACACTGGGATTGAACAATGCTATCATTAATTATTCTACCTGACACATGAGTATAACTGTCTTTTATAGAAGATAATTGCCTTTTTATTATAATTCATGTAATTCATCTTTTCTATTTAATTTAATTAATCAACGGTAAAAAAATCGAACGCTTATTCTCTTTGAAAACACTGAACTTAAAAAATCAACAAACCTCTACAGACTTTGGGTTGAATAGCCAAATTTTCGTAGCTTTACCTAATAAAAAAATACAATAAAAAAACTCACCATCCTTTTGGCCGCCTCCTCGTCCCGCGGACACTGCTCAGAGGGCACGTTTCTCGGATTTTTGAATATTTTTCTTCCTGCCAACGTTTCATCATCGTGTTTGTAGTGCTTGGATACTTGAGAATACGTAAGGCGGGAATTTGGAAAAATTTCTGAAGTGTCAAGCTTGGTTGGGAACTGGTACCGGGGCGTCTGCCCGAAATGACGCCTGGGAGTTTTGTTGGTTTCGTTCTGAGTTGGGCTAGGGTATCGGAAGATGAATCTTGGGTCTGCGTCGTCAGGGTCAGGAGGTATGATTTGGACGGAGGAGGAGTGGGAAGGTGGGGCGGAATGGGAGTAGATGAACGGGGGTTGCGAGTCAGAGGCTGATTTGATCGGAGTGATCGAGAAGGACGAGGATGAGACAGAGGCAGAGCTCGGCCATGATAGTCCGTGGTGAGACGAATAGGGTGAATCCTGGGATTTTTGGTATCGGGATGAATAAGATGAATCCGGAGACTTTTGGTATCGAGACGAGTAAGACGAATCCGGAGACTTTTGATACCGGGTCGAGTATCCTGAATCTTGGGATTCCAAATGCGATGAATAGCTTGGATCTAAAGACTTCTGATAACGAGACGCGTATCTCGAGCCAGGAGAACTTTCGTGCTGAGATAAATAGCCAAAATCATGCTGTTTCTGTTTAGACGAAGACCCTGGGGACTCCTTGTAATGAAAGGAAGAGCCCGATGAGGCTCCGTGATCTCGGATCCAAGAAGAAGAATCATGAGGGTCAGGCTGATCCTTGTATCGTGCATGGTCTCCGTCATGGTGGATCAGGAGCGATCCGAGCTGATTGCGGTCGCGTGCGCGTCCAGATGGAGTCGCTGCAGCCTCGCCCCTCACGCCGTCTGTCAGAGATCAAAGATTTGAAGCATGTTAAACACGGACAGTGGAGTAGCAAGAGCTTCATTCTTTACATTATCTATCAGAGATGGAAAGGTCAATATGTTTGAAACAATGATAGGATAGTAATAGTAGTTTATAAGTGGGCTTAAGGCTCCTTCTCCTTTGAACAGAAGAAAGAGAAAGAATCATTTAGTAAAGATTAAGGAAAACATGATTTCTATGCACAGAATGCGTTCCCACAGAGAATACTCTGTGCATAAAAAACAGCAAGTTTTGCGGGAAGAGTTGCAAAAGACAATGAAAGAGATAGCGAAGAAAGTACGAAAACTGAAAGGAAACAAAAAGTGCACGAGAGATAAAAGTCCAGAAGACATACTTGTAGCTGAAGTAACTCAACAGCATCCCACCTGGGGGCGCCAGTAGTTGTAGTGCAACACAGATCAACCCAACTAGTCTAATCATTTTGCCCATCCGATGCCTTTGGCGTGAATTAGATAAATTCACCGACATTTAGCTGACTTGAAAAAAAACACGATGTTCAAAAATAACCACCAGTTTGTTCAATTAAAGCTGATATTAATCGATTTCCAAATTCATACGTAATTATACTAATAATTTTAAATAGCGCAAACAAACAACAATTTGTATATTCACAAGCGGCCCATCAGTAAAATCATTACAAAGATCTATAAGATAGGGCAAACTGAGATTACAGGTCCATTAGGACCCTAACATGTTGATTTGACGTATTGGCACCTTACAGCTTCCTAAGTCAAATGAATACGGTTGTATTTAATCTAGAGCACATGTACTGAACACAAACTTAAAACTGACCGAACAATTATTGCTTCACACGAGCATGGGAAATGATGTTCACTTTGCCAGTATTAGAGTGAGGATTCAAGTGAGAACTGCATGTTATCGAACTGTCTTATCATTAGTTTCATTTCAGAACATCCAGCTCACATCATGAATTTTTAATGGAGAGCCAATAAGTAATTCGTATAAAATAGCTGGACCAATACCCAGAAAAAGATCGCACCCAAGACTCTTTTGAAATACCTCGCAACACTTCTCTTCGCAGATGTCAGAAGCCGACAAGATACTAAACTTTATTCCAGTGAAACTATACTGCGATCAGTTTTGACATAGAACGGGAGAATGAACCTATATCTTAAGTGATCTTGACGGCCAGTGTGAGAATATACTAACTGTGTAAGATCTATCGCCATCGCCACTAGCCGCAGAATTTAAAATGCAATACAAAAGGAAAAGGCCAGCAATGCAAAAAAATAAATTTGTTTCGTAACAAAGAAGAGCCTCTAAAATAATTTCGCGGATGGAATTCGTGGAGGGAAAGTGCAGTCTCAGTCACAATTTAAACAGTCAAGATCGATGAATCTATTGTTCTCCAGCGTATAAATCTCTTTTCTTATAATTAAGTAATAATTTTATTGGTGATGCTTACGGCTTGCCCGAAAGCTTTGTTTGTATTAAGATTAGGGTTAAGGTAAAATTTTTGCACGCGTTCTTGCTGCCTTTTGTTATAGGAGGGCGTCACAATCGCGGAGTAATATATGCAGAAGCGTAAAAAGAAGTGTAATTATTACTCATTTAAGGAATTTTTGAGAACAAAAATCTCTCATAAGGAAGTATGGGCGAAGCAATACGCGAAATCGAAATCGCCTGTCATAACGCTCGTCATAGTTGATGGCTTCACACCGCTCTGCGAAACTCTGTTCGGTAAAACTTCACTCACGCGGTAAAGTTATACAACAATGAGACCGCTGCATGACGATTGATCAGAAAAATCTTCTGTGATTTTCCCCTGCTTCAGAGAAACATATTCAAAAAGTAAATAGGGTACCGTGTCTTCAATAATCCAAAAATATATCAACCTATCAATAAAACAGCTAGCTTCCTATTACGCTCACTTTTTGCGTTGAATTATTCAACAGATTATCATGGAACGAAAGGTCGTGTGGGAAGTTTACTTGCTCGAGTTTATCATAAGTTGAGTGTATTTATATCAAATGAGGAACTATCCACAATTATACATAGATCCATTTGAGTCCGTCAGGTAGCACTTCCAAAATTAATTACCAATAAGCACTTTCACTCCGGGATTGTCGTAAGGAAAAAGAATATTATTAGTGCAATTAAATATTTGTTGCGTAATCAGTACTGGAGAAAATAACAAAACCGAAAAGACCACTATTTACGGTTGACATTATACATTTGAGAATGTGCATTATACATATAATCCTGAAATATAAATATGCTCTTTTAATAGCATGGTTGATATATTTTGATATATAAATGTAGCTATAATTAATGTTTTTCATTATTACTGTTATTACATAATATTTATTTGTATTCTTTATTCAACATTATCAGCATCCAATATTGTTTCCATCGTACCGAAAATATTTGTAACTGCTAGCGCCGTCACTGCGCAGCGGCTGCGCAAAAATGCTCACTAGACCGCAGTAGTTGGTTCTAGCGCAAATGTTTTGCATGGAGTTGCGCAACTTTGCGCAGCCACACGGCAGCCTCGGCTGCCAACAAACAACCAAGATGCTGCGGCGACCTGCCCTGGCGAGGTCGTTGCTGCGCTGCGCCGGTCGTGGTGCGCAAATTTGCACGTGCTACACACGTGCGGCGATTCTTAACGCGGCTTCCGCCGACAATCGAGACTATTTGGGAGTCCATTTTTATTGCGGGATAACATTGGCACCCTGAAATGCATTAAAAGATAATTAAAAGGAAGAATGCGCTGAGAAAACTGGAAATATACATTAAAATATACTTTCGCTGACTGGTGAAGAATTTCAAGTTTACTACTAGAACAATATGCAACAGAAAAAAGTGCTCTGCTTTTTGTGAGGACCTGTACTTTCAAATAATGTCTTGAAGCACAATAGATTAGATTAGATGTTGGTTTAAGCCTCCATAACTGCAACAAAGTTAAGGGAACGCGGAATCTATGCACAAGGGGCCTAGAAACAGAAAGTTCAGAGAGAAGCTTAATAAGAAACAAAATAAAAGTTCAAGAAGAAAGTAGTAAGCGCTGAAAAACGGAACAGCCAACCGAAAAACGATTGCCCTTAACAAAACAAAAAAAAACATTTTATTCCAACATAAGGTGAACCTACCTAACTCTAAGCTCAGGACCTCACATTTTCCCCTTGCAAGTGCTAATTTTCATCGATACAATAGTTGCAATGTTTAATCCTGTGAGGCGAGGGGTTAAAGCACAATATATTCTCTTGTGTTCAGTATGCTACCTTAACGTAGAATTTGTAGCGATGCAATCCGATCGAACTGAAAATTGTGAAGCAAAACCGCTATCCACTGATAGAATCATGAAACAAGTATCCAATTTCATGAAAAAAGCCCTAAAAAAAGCTTACTACGTTTTCTGCGATAGGTTATACTGAAGTTCTATAATCTATTCGGATTTAAAGTCAATTGTAGTAACGATTTTGAAAATAGCAAACAAACTGGATCGTGCCTTCATTTAACTCTCATAAAGTATGTGTAAAATTAAGTTAGTGACTGCATGTCGGTCAGCAGCAATATGAAAATCCCCTCGGTGACCACCGGTGGGTCCCGTTGCAGGAAACCTGTGAACATCCCAGCAAATACTGGTGACCATCGTTGCTCGAGAAGTGGGAGGTTTCCCAAGTCAAGTAGCCAGCTTCTTGTTGTTAGTGACAAGATTTTATTAGTTTACACCTCCATAATCGCTATAAAGGTGTTCCGAAGGGAGGAATGAGGAAGACACTATTTAGTAGGGAGTTAGAAGTTACAGGGAATGTATGTGAAGGTGTGTTCCTACACAAGATTATTGCCCATAGACACAGCAAGTTAGGAAATAAGATTATAAAATAATATTAAAATTGGAGAAGAATGTGGTAAGTGCTGAAAAACAGGGCAACAATGAAGCATGAAAAATTATCAATAATTTAATAAAAAGCCTAATCTATTTTAACAAAAGGAAGGCCGACCTTACCCTCAGCTGGGGACTTCACAACTTCTCCCTAGGAGCATCCCGTGCATTCTATACGAGGTGCTATATCCCCTTGAGGCAAGTTGGTCTTCAAGAAAATAAATGTTCCATCGGAATAGCTAATTACGATCATCTTTACCCGAGAATACAACGCTGATGGCAGTCATGTTAAATTATCATTGAAGCCCTTCAAACTGAACAAATAAAAAAATCATCCGATCTATGAGTGTTGTTGTGGCGTGTGTTATTATTGAGGTCTCGTAATTCCTACACCTGAATTTATCATGGCTCATAAATTCTGCTTGGTGCTCTCACAAACCATTTATTATTCTCATCCAGAGCAGCAGCTCTCGCGCTGAGTGCTCTCCTTCCGCACAATTTGCGGACTCATTTCCAGGTACTGGAGCTGCTGCGAGGAGCGTTACCGACATATAATATTTTCTGTTTCACCCTCAAGAGACAAATTAGTCTGCTTCACTGAGAGAAAAGCTCCTTTGCCAGTTTTATTTTTGTTATTGCGTATTTGAACTGTTGAAGGTATATCAGGTATATCAGCTGAAGGTATATCAGGTATATCAGCTGAATGTATATCAGGTATATCAGCTGAAGGTATATCAGGCATATCAGCTGAAGGTATATCAGCTGAAGTACTCATAAGTATCTTCATTTTTGGTCGGATCTGATTTTTGAAGGAATTGCCACGTGTTCACAGTCTGCATGTAATTTTAAAAAATTAAAGTAAAATAAAATGGTAAAAATGCACCAAAGATATTGTTGTAAATACACGTAATAAAATGCTAATTGGGAAATTCTCCCCTTAAATTTCGCGATAAATGGCCTCTAAGTATAGTATAGTGACTGGTGAATATATTATATTAGCATCAAAATAAATATATTCCATAAAAAGATATTTATTTCGATATTCATTAATATTTTTATGCTTAAACGGTAAACAATTCTTTTCTGTGTTAAGGGGCTTAACATTAATCATAATAAAAGAATTACGGGAGATAACACAATTATGCATAACAGCAAATAAAGAATCATTTCTCTTATCAATACAACATTCAGCGCTCACGTCACTGTTAACAAAACCGTTGGATTAATTAGTTTAAATAAGCCTTTCCGTCCCCATGAAATTTTTCTCCAAGAGAGGATAGAAAAAGACACCATTTAGTAGGGAAATAAGAAAACGGAGGATTGTTCCACGAGTGTCACCACATGAAAGAATTGATTAGATTTTAGATCCCTAACCGCAAATAAAAGCTATCCAAAGAAATGAAAGAGGAAGGCACCTTTTGGTATGGAGATAAGGGAACGCGGAATGTATGCAAGAAGTGCGTAGAAAAAGTAAACTGAGAAAGAAGTTCATGAATCAGGGTAATGGTTGAAGAAGAAGAAAGTAGTAGGTGTTGAAAAACAGGTCAGCATTGAATCAAAAAAGATAGTCAATAACGAAACAAAAACCTATTCGATTTCAACAAAAGAAAAGCTCACCTAACCATTAGCTCGGTACCTCACACATTTCCTCCGGGGATCGCTAAATCCCACAGATAAAATAGTTGAATCCCCCTTAGGGGTCGTACAGGATGAGCTAACTGGTGCTGCTGTATCTATAATGAATGAGATCGAGTGAGTGCTCTAATGAGAATGAACTTTACCTTCCCAATATAGAAACATTCGATAGATTTAAGAACGAGTTCCGAGAAAAAAGGAGCGTGAGAGTTTCTTCGTGAATAATTAATAATAGGTCGTAAATAGATAATGATTCGAACGTGAGCGAAAGAATAAATTACTCTCATTTAATATAGACGTGAGAGTACGGGGTGGGAGAGTGACGACGTATGCTTATTATTGGAACGTAGAAACTTAAGCCTGAAATATAGATCGCGCTGTTAAATTAATGGACATCATTCGTTAGCGTATATTGAAATGTTATGATAAGCTCTCTTATAGAGCATTGAAACATTTACTTCGTACACATTCGAGTTTCATAATTTGTTCCTTTGATGCTTGAATGGAACTTTTTTTGAATAAAATATGAAAAGTGAAGTTTTCGAGGGACAGTCACTATGTGCTGGTCAATTGCCTTATTTTTCTCAGTGCGACAATGCGTTTCTCCACAGAATTTCGGAACCTAAGTTTAATGTCATTTCTAGCGCGCTCATAATTTCTACAAGAATTTGTTACACCTAAAAAATTTTCCCCATAACTTGAAATTTTTCCGCCGATAATAGTATAAAACATTTAAAGTTTGACACGTAATTGAATTATTTCATCAACCATAAATGCACGGAAGATACGTAGTTTGCCTTGACGGTATTGCAAGTTGATTTTGTACACAAAGGGCAGGCAGAAGCTCAGACTCATACAGCATGAAACATATGCTTTGAATGGTTAATTATGCCACGTTAAATCAATTAGCACTATAAAAACTCAACATCTATGCACCTGTATCGAATTGTTGAATAAATTACTGTAATCACAAGTGCCTAAAGACAATTCAAGAGTATGAGTAAAGAATTAACATGCGCTGGTGCTTATTAACGAATACAACTTTCCCTCAAAGTAAGCACAGTAAAATATATTTTACACCAATCATAGAAGCATAGAATGCTTTAGTAAATTTTACGATTAAAATATAAAAATTTCTTTTTGATCGTTTCCGTTGTTGAACACTTATAGGTGAAATGTACTCGCTTCATTTACTATCTTCAACATGTAAATATGTATATGTTCAAATACTTATCATGTTATGTTATCTGCATTGCAGTTTTATTAATTTATGGCAAAAACTGTCAAATTATCTCAATTCATAAGTTACTAGATTTGTAAATAACTCAACATTTCATCAGAATACCTGACTAGCAAGCCAGTTTTCAGACTAAAAATAAATCGTAAACTTGTAGAGTGATAAAAAATACTGTAACTCACTCGACAGCTCTGCATGAAAGCATCCATGACCTTAACAACATCTGCGCGTAGTGTACGATGCAACATCAAATCAGTTAAGTAATGACTGTAAAAAGGGGAAAGGACAACCCAACGCAACTGGGGAAGATTATCCAAATTATGAAATTTTCGATAAACCATTTTATTTGATCTATCAAGGGTTAACTGAAGGAAAAAAATTATTACTTCAAACATATTGTCTGTTTTTGCTAAATAGTATTATACAATATTTTTTATTTTGAACGAGTTTTATTTCCCTCTTAATTACGGAGACATGTGTAGCTGTCAAAACGCCAAAGCATTAGAGTTCTCAGTGCACGATAAACCATAACGCACTTGTACAGATTTATGCAAAGAATATTGCATTCATTGGAAGCAAGTCGAGGGTACAATTTCAACATGTGTGAAGATTTGTTTCTACACAATGTACTTTGTTCGTACATTGTGACGTCATTATGCACACTGCCAGGTGCGTACTCAACTAAATACTCGTTGAGCTTTGTGAAATGAGTATACCAATCCTATACTTGAAACTTAATTATTTTTCTTATAGGCCTTATTTAAAAACTGCTCATTTTAGCTCAAAAGCCTCCGATAAATTTTTTTTTCCCTTGTTTTTTGCATTTTTATGGCGAAAAAAAAATAAATGTTCAAAGTTTACTCATCTATCTACGCTAATCATAGAAAAAGAATCCCTCGAATCCTTCTTCAAAAGCTTTTCATACGTTTTAATTCCAGCGAAATGTTTTTTTAAGCTTCTACTTTTATATATTTCAATTTTTTCTTACTGCATATTATCCGCTCATGAGCTAATCTGATAACACCAGAGCTGAGCAGCTTACCTGATTAATATTCAAAGAAATTCAATTTTGCTGGCCTACATCCAACAAAACCGTCTAATTCGCGAGCTTTAATTCAAGTTAGCTCGATTACATTCTAAAAGGCAAGCGCTTTTGTCCGCCCACCGCCTCCCCGAGCCTTCAAAGTGGCTAGTGCCGAGACAATTCAAGAGCTCGAGTCGATTTGATCAGGAACTTGTTGAGTGTTTGTCTGCTTCAAAGTTTGATTGCTCCAAGTATCTTTATCCCACAGGAACCCTAGGGCTTTCTTGTCCTAATATCCAGGACAAAATAAACACAAGAATTCCCCAATAGCATCTGAGATCCGGCTCTCGGTAAAGCCCTTATTAAAGAAGCGAACAAGTTACGAGGAATTTTTCCTCTAATATTGGACTAAGGGAAGTTTCTAAGTCAGACGCTCGCACGCAATACTCTGGTGTAATTCAGCGAAGACTGCGCTTTGCAAGGGCCAAGTAAATTGAAATTCTTTTCGTAATTCAACGTTATTTGCATTTTCAAATTAGAGGATTGCCTCCAACAGAACAATTCACCGGAATTTGGTCGTAAGTTATGGATTTTTGCGAAGAAACCGTTTACTGTAATCCAATTTTGCGCCTGACTTTCACCGCTTCTCGATTTGAAGGAGAAATAATCATCACTTTACGTGAGTGAGACTTATAAAAAGGGGGACTCACGAGTTTATGATGAAGTGCACTGTGCTCTTAAGCATTTCTGATGAGATTTCTTTTGAATATTTTAGTAAGCGCTATCATGCTTAACTGAGAAGTGCGAACTTCAGATATCAGTTGGCATCGTATCCCATCATACATCGTATCTTAAATATTCATGCAAGGTTTTTCAGGGCACTCATAACCCCTAAAAAGCAAAATGATATATATGAAACGTGATAACTATTTGTTCAAACAGTTTCCTGGTATTCTTTATAAATATTAACAACATACTTCTCTAAGAAACACACGTAGATAGCTCGTAACTCTGCAGCATTGCAATGCAGTAAAATTGCAACGAAATCAAATGACAATAAAACAAATTGGTACTCCACAGTTCAATAATGACACGAGATTTCAAAGAAGAAAGATTACATCACAATATTTCAGTGCTATAAAATGCTAACGAAACAAATTGCCGCAGAATATTTGGGCTATGCATTTTCATTCGTTTCCAATAGTCTTTTTTCAATCTGTCAATTTTTTTTTAATATTCCCACATCATGAACAAATATTACCCAGTTTCAAATTCTCACTCAACACCTGAAGCAAACAATTAAGACTCGCTATCGTTTAACGACGACCGTCATTTCTTCCAGATTAGCACATTTACAACTACAGGGTGGGCCAAATGAAGTCATCCGATGTTGTTTGGCTCTAATTTTTTTTCGAAATAAAAAACCTCGATTCTGTTTTTTTAATGTTTATTTGAACTTTTACAATTATATTGTTTGAGTCGAGAAGATGATATCGGCCAAATGGGTGCCGCGATAATTGATTGCTATACGGGCTCGCTTTATGGCAGTTTTCATCACTTCGGCGAGAACTTCGGGCGACAGATTCTCGCACTCGTGTCGAATGTTGTCCTTAAGTGTTTCAAGGGTCTCGCGCTTGTTCACATACACACGGGACTTCAAAAAAACCCACCGAAAAAAAGCCACGACCGGGGAATCGGCGCCTGAATTCGCGCTGCGCCAACACCACAGACGAATTGTTACGTAAAAAAATTGACACGATTATTCCGCGCTTTTGGGGAGTGTATCGCTCCATGGCTTGTTCACTTGAAATTTACATCTGCCAACTTCACAAATGTCAAAACAGATTTCACATTGGCCGCAATCTGCACAAAAAAAAGGCATATTACAATGGCGTGAATTCATTTGGCCCACCTTGTGTGTCTTCTTGTCGCAGGAAACTGTTGCTCTGCGATCAACTGCTCCTCGATGTTCGCGACAGACTACATTTAATTGGTACTTTTCTACGTCGGTTGCAACTTCCACGTCAAACTATAACTCATATCAGAACATCGCAATATCATTAGAAATTTCTGCTCCGCGCCCGCACAACAAAATATTGAGGCGCTCAACACTTGCAGCGACACGTGACGTTATTCTTGATAGCATTGCGACCGGAATCTCGATTATCACGGAATTTAGATCCTCATGAGATCTATAACAGCTTGAATCACTTGCATTCGTTGCAATATTAGAAATCTAATAGTCTATCACGCATTGAGCATGTCTTATACTTGGCATCTTCAGTATCTTCTCGGACATTCAGCAATTTACAAACCATTTCAGTGAATACAAAAAATCTGATGTCAGAGTTCGGAAGAAAATAGTTGAACCATACACACGAACTCTGAACGTATTCGGACATATTGTAACTGCAGATTTATACTCATGACTAAGTATTAATCACACCACAAGGCATTTCTTGAACTAACGGCTCTACGAAGTAACAATATCATATCATCGGACGGAACAAAAAGAAATATGGTTTCTTATACGAGAACCAGAGGCTGGCTCAGTCTGTGTTGTCGACGGCTTCACGCGGAAACAAAACAATCTAACTAACAGGAAGACTTCATTTGTGCGACAATAAATCAAGTCTCACGATAAAATGATTTAGTGAAAGGCTTCATTGAGGCCTCTAATTAAACCTAAGGCTTTGCGGAAACAACACTACAGAATTAACTTTCAAGGTTCTTTGATTTATCCATTACTTACAGTATGTACGAGTGAAAATAACAAAACTATCGACCAAGCATCATTTGCGTTTTTCTACGAGTATTACAGTCCGAACCTGTCACACTCGACACAGCAAACCTGTGAAGATGAGCATCACCAACACGCTGCTTGCGACACGACCATTTGGTGGGTCGTGCTCCTTAAGTTTGTACAGCTCCGAAACGACCTATCGCTTTGTCGCATGAAATTCTTTTATCAACATTTTAAAATGAATGGCATTTAATATACCCAGTTGAACTTAGCTTTTTATACGAATTTTTAAAGAATTTTTTACTTAAAATTTGAGTTGAATACTGAACTCCAGTTTCATCCATCGCAGTAAACGTGTGAAAAACGAATGAGGAAATCAAAAAGAGCCAAATGGCGCACTCTCCGGCGCTACCACTGTTGCGCACCGTCACGCACCAGCATCACAAAATTACATTACATAATATATGATCCAATTCAATTTCATAAAACTCTTTACAATTCTATTTCCTGAAATTTGAGTTCAGTTTAATAACATGAAAAACGAATCAACGATATTTGCATGAAATTTAATTCGATTAAATTAGGTTACATTACATGAATTTCGATTAAATTAACTTAGATTAAATTACACGTAATTCGCTTACGTTAAAATATATTTCACCGCATGTAATTCTATTTAATTAAGTTAGATCACTTTGCATAAAAAGAATAAATTAAATTAGATTACGCTGTAAGATATTTTCAGCCCCATAACCATAACTCAGAACTCGGGTGTTTCGAAGAGAAGAACGATGAAAGCACTATTAAGTATGGAGTTGAGGGAAAGTAGAAGGTCTGCGCAAGGTGTGTTCCAACCAGAGACTCTTGGTGCATATTGATTGCAAGTCAGGAAATAAGGTTCAGAAACACGATAAAAGTTAAAGAATAAAATCAGAAGTTCAGAAAAACAAGACGGCAGTGAACCAGAAAAAGATGGCCTAAAGAAAAGCAAACAAAAGACTTTTTCATTTTCTATAAACGCAGGCCTACCTAGTACTCAGTTCGGGACCTCGCATCTTCCCTTGGCAGCGCTAGTTCCCATGGATACAGCAGCTGTATCCCCTGGAGGGGATGGTATCCCCTGGAGGGGTAAGTGGAGCTCACCGGGTCAATCTGCATGCCATTGACTTACAGTCCGTAAAAACATTATTTTATGAACGTCTCTTCCTGGTTGTTTTGCCATGATCCATGCGTTTACGTTACGGGAGTCACAGACATATATTTTGCAGTGGCATGCACTTGAACGAACGTTCGACGAAAAACTGATGCTATTCACATACTGATAGTCTGCTAGCACCATAAATTCAATTATTTAAGATCCCCGATTTAAGATCCCCGCTTGAAATACAAAATATGCGGGCAATTGCACACGAAAGAATAACGGTACACCTGTTAACGGTAAAAATTACACACTTGCTAACATACTCAATTCAACCAACGATAAACCGCACAAGGATATTTATTAAACTCTACTGGAACATATCCAAAAGTCGAAGAATTGCTCCTAACAAAATCTATTATGATCCAACGACGCTGTGGACGTGTAACAAATCATGACCGCCTCATGTGCAGCACATGAGAATTTCCTGCCGAACGCTGATGAACATTTTTACCATCAATGTCGTATAATCACTAGGTATAATTACGGCATGCATTTCTAGATAATCATTTACGCATGTTTTATATTCGTCAGTTCGTGTGCACGTGACGAGTCACCCAATCATTCAGTGTAGAGCGGTTGTGGATGTCCGCTAGTCTTATAAGCGCGCTTCTAGTTCTCGTAATGATGCTAGCGAATTAATAATTGTTCCTTATGAATTGTGCGCAAAAACTACGTTAGTGTATAGAAGTCCCGTTAGTGCTTAACAGCTTGGTTTGTGAGTTAAAGCCACATTAGTGCATAACAGCCAAATTATTGCATAAAGCCACATTAGTGAGTATAAGCCACATTAGTGCACAAAAGCCACATTAGACAACAGTGTTACACTCCCGATGCCGCTGTGGAAACAATGATGCCAACAACTCTGTAGTTTTACCTGAAAGCCTAATTTTCCCATTCTCGCCTCCGATAAATAACGAGGGGAACGAGAGCCTCCCCTGAAAAGAGCGTAAAATATTCACAACTTTAGCCAGCGCGACCCCCACCCGACCGGACTCTTCCCGTCTCTGTAGGGAGGAAGTTTGGGCCGCACTCGCGCAGAAATTCAGAAAGAAATTCCCGTGGATGCAGGATATTTGACACAAGCGGAAATTCAAAGATGAGACGAATAATGGGTAATAAAAGCTAGATGAAATTTATGAAAGATACTCTGATATAAGTTAAATATTTAATGTAAGTAGTGATGAAAAGTAGCCATTTCACTCAAGTAAGAATTGAAGAAAATCCTCTGATCAACGTGGTTACTGTTAGCAAAAATCCAATCTGATAAATGTGAAGATGTTTAAAGAACGAGGAAATTCATAACATGTATTCTGCTAAACGTGGGATGTGTGAGAATCATAAGAAGAAACTGACGAACGTTGAATGTTTTACGCAAACTAAAATTTAAGTGAGGAAGAAATTGTACTATGTAACTAAGCCACAAATTAGAAAAATTAAATGTACTAGATACATGCAAGCCTTGCAGAAATAGTACTCTTTCGTAGCGTACGATGGCATTGTGAATAGGATCGAAAACCGGTATGCTAATGTTATAAATCACGTCGACTGAAATGTAAAATAAGGGAGCAACACGTCTCCCATTAGACTGGTCTCGGAGGAACGTAATATTAACTTCCATGAACACGAGAATAATTTTCTACGAGCATGACCCGAGTCGTAGTCTATTTTTCCAGCATCATATTTCATAGAACAACTCCGAACAGTTATAGGAATTCTGAACTTCGTAGATTTCAAAGCACGGACTCGTGGATTCGAGATGACGCGGCTTAAAATTAAGAGCGTACTGTATACCCTACACGCCTGTAGTACACCAGTAATTCTCTGGTGAAGTTGGTCAAAAAGAATAAAATACAAAAAAGGATTAAACTTTGGTTTGCGAACGAATTCAAAAGAAGCTGCTGACGTCACCCCTCTATCACCACAGCGATGTCGAAAGTGAGCGCACCGCAGCACTTCACACTTCGGTAGCGATTAGAGCTGCCGGTGTACACGGCGAGAATTTTCATCACGCTGCTGACCTACCAGTAGTCACGAACCTAATTTCTATAAATACTTAATCAAAGCTAAATGAAGTCACGCTCTAGTTAATGTTTGTTATTTTCAAAACTGGTTACTACAAATGACTTTAAGTTTGAGTTAAATGTTTAACTTCAGTTCAACCTGTTGCAGTCAACGTGTTAAAGTCGTGGATGAGACAAAATTTGAAACTTGATAGGCGTTTTCAGTTAAGAGGTATCTTGTCAGAAATGGTGAAAGTTTCGTTGTGCTTTACGCGGTATCAAATTACGACGAAATGGTCAGAATAAAGCGATGTACGTACTCCAAAATGTAATATCATGCAACTCTAGGCTACAGAACACTACGGTAGCTCGGGCTGAAGGCTGTACCGATATACCACACAACTGAGGTACAAAACATCGTACATTAGAAGCCATGGAAAGGATAAATGAAATCTAAGATATCAAGGCAAGAAAATAAGTGTAGCAGTATTTGAAAACACTGAACTCTATGACTGCGTTGTGAGCCACCGGTGGTCACTAAGGGAATTTTCCTAATGCTGCTGACCGACCAGTCGCAACAAACTCAATTTTCGTGAATACATGACAAAAACTGAATGAAGGCACGCTCCAGTTAAGGTTTATTTTCATCATTGCTTACTATAATTTACTGTGAATTTGAGTTGCATATTAAACTTCAATTTTACCTGCAGCAGTCAAAGTGTTAAAAAACTGGAGAATAATACAATAATTAATCAGTATTTGTTCTTAATATAATCAACGCCCATAGGACACTAAAAATCATAAAAGCTCACACAGTCCTATCGCTCTCCTATCACGACCATTCAGATAAGAACATACGTGCATTTCTCATAAACTGTAAACATTTAACACATGCCAACTCACGTTTTCGGAAAACTGAACAAGTAGTTGCTTTACTGAAGTTAACTTCATTCTCATCCGCCACTCGTTAGAAACTCCACGAACGTGAAGAACAATGATGCAGCCTTTGAAATTACAACAATATTCTCAAAACATGCTGTTTGCGAAGTCCTCGCATTTCATTCGAGTAATTAATCAATTAATCATTTCAAGCATTTCTCACTGCTCCCAGACACGACGCAAGATCAAGCGTTAGAGGATCTAGCGCACAAATAACACTGCAAGATCGCAGAAATATAAGTCTTCCTATTCTAAATGCTAGAAAACACGATATTTACCACCGACTGCACAGCATGCTAAGTGAAGTGGTATACATGAATGTTTTGAAGTCGCTGTGTTTCATTCGAATATTGTTCAGTAATATAATGCATTTAGTTATGAATGACAATCTCGTTATTGAGATACGACTGGAATGCACGATTGATTCAACATTAACCTGGAAATACACCCGGCCTCTCAAATTAAAGACTCAAAAATCAGTCATATTTTAATTCCGAAGCACCTATATATCATGATAGCTCAAAATTCATGTGGTAACTTAATTGCATTTTATGATTCACCCCTCTGAAAATAAGTTTTGTCTTCTCTTTTTATTTTCATCGTGATTTCTACTCAGAGTTTTACCCCTCAAAAAAAGCTCATGCTCTTAGATTACATGGCTTAAAGATTTTGTTCACTATAAAGCAATAAAAACGTTGGTTATTCAACCATAAAATCTTGCGTATCTATATATCAACTTTATTATCAAGAGCTAAATAAGCCTGTAAGATTTACCGAATCCGTACGTAGAGGCAAGGTGTGAATTTGTAAGATAATATCAACGCCTATATAGAAGAAAGTTTTAACCTCCAAGATCTTACCAACTCATATGCCTGCAAACATAACTTCAGACTTCAAACAATCCCACATACGTTTGGGTTTAATCCTAGAAAATTTTACCGTACCATGAATAGAGGGAGGTTGAAATTCAAGGTCTCGTCCCTGGTACTTTGCTGAAGAAACTTTAACATGAGATTGGCATCGTTGAAACGAACGCTTTTTACCCAATAACCTCGTGGTCGAAAATGTTCCGTCAAAGAGTTAAAAGGACATGAAATTATTACATGGCCACTAATGTCTCCTGATATTACCCGTCTTAATATCTACTCCTGGGGACATTTGAAGAGTTTGTTGCACCAAAGAAAGATACATTACGAAAGATCTCATCGTAGAATTAATTGTCGAAGCCTTCGCAAGGATTCGTGAAACTCCTGGTCAATCCGATCGCGTCCGGCAATCACTGCATCGGCGTTGGAACGCCTACACCGCAACAGATGGGCGTCATGTTGAACATCTTCTGTAAGTACAAAACCATTGGAAATCTGTTTCTTGTGTTCAGAATAAAAATGCTATCCAAGTTTTTAGATTTCATTTCTCCGTCACTCTTATGGTACGAATTTTTCCCCAATACGCTTTAACTTTCGACTTTTTGACGAAGCATTTTTGACCTCGCAGTTAATGAGTAAAATGTGTTTATTTGAACAATGCCAACCTCACGCTAAAATTTACTCAACAAAGGGCCAGTCATTCTGTAAATACAGGGCCAGGATCTAAATATAAAGATTGTATACCCACCCCCGAATAATAAATGGTCTGCAAAATTATCCACATGTTAGTAACAAAAGAAGGCTCTTATATCATTTGGCATTGTGAAAGTTCACAAACTTAGACGCTACGTCAATTTTATGACGGTAATTTTTACGGGAAAACCTTTCTTTCCTACGGTAACTTGCGTCGGTAGGAAAGGGAAGTAAGTCGGTGTGAGAGCAGTCAAAAGCTTTCAGAAAGATGCGAACGTTTTCTACACCTTGCAATTTAATGCAGTTGTAAACTGAAAGATTTTATCAAGTCGGAAGTTGAGAATTACGTATAAGTCAGATAAAACTTTTTTAAATTTACAAAGGAGTGTTCCGGATTGTGATGTCACGGCATTGTGAAGTAAACACTTGTATGCACGATCAAGTTTAGATTACCATGTACAGTAAATTTATAAATAATTATATTTATACGCATCAGGTTCATACTAGTTCTTAATGACTCCTAATTTAACGGTTCACTCTGAACAGTGTCATTTGCCTAAGAAGTGTAAGGTATGCTTTACTTAACACATATCTCAGTAATGAACTCCCTGTTTGTTCACTATCCGCACTCAATTAAATTAAATAGTTTGAATAATTTAAAAGGTTTAATAGTTTAATTAATAGGTTCCTTTCGTGAGGGCCAAATGCTAACCGTAAATATTTCAATCGACCACTACATCTTAACACTTTGACTGAGACCTTAGCGGCCTGTGTTCACGGAGGGGATTTTTGGAGTGACCGACCAGTAGCCGCAAACTTAGCTATTTGTTTGCTATTTTCAAATGGCTAACTACAATTGACTTTAAATTTAAGTTGAGAATTAAACTTCAGTTTAACCTGTTGCGATTAACGTGTTGACTGTCAACTAGTGACGCCAGCTTGATTCTAAAAAAAAAAGCTGACAGAGATTGAAGCTTTTCAACTTTGATAAGCCTTGATTGACAGAAAGGAGACCTTTCCCTCGATGACGATGATTAAGTTCAAAGACCTTTCAAGTCAGTCTACTTTACGCACAGCGCAAGATCAATGAGACTATAAGTTCGTTCCCTAACTAACCTAACTTAATTTTCTTGACCACAACCAAGATATTTTCAAGAGAGGAAGTGGGAAGCCAAGGTATTCCAACACCGCTCGAGTATAGAAGCATCATGATTGGAGTAATTTTATGGTACAAGATGATACTCGAATAAGGAAATAATATGTGCTATAAATGGCAGCAGTAACAGAAAAAAATTAGTCCGTAATAAAATCAAAACCTTTTTCTATTTCAACAACATGAAGACCTGCCTATCGTTCAGCTTGGAACCTCACATTTTCCTCTAAAAAAATTCTACTTGACTGCTCAAACACACCTGCGCCCATCAACTTGAAAGGCCATAACTTTTCATATGCCTATCAGTTTCATGCTACGGGAAAATGGAATAGTTACGGCTAACCTGTCAAAAAGTCCTGAGCGGAACGAATACCCCTGAGGGCAAAATTCCAACAACTCGTTTGGCCTGCATTACTAGAGCATCCATTGTCAAATGCCTCTTGATAACACAGCCACAGCACCGCAAAGTTACCCTGTATTCTTGGAAGCAACATACGCTGTACTTTAACCAAACCACTGCCTCGTTGCTTACTGCAACACCAGCAAGAAATAAATCAGAGTCTTTAGCAGCAGCCGAGGGCCGTTACGAGACCTCTTTAAATTAATTAGCAGCCGTAAAGGTGTAATGCTGCGATGTTTATGAGACGCTCTCCTATGGCGAGGTGCTACCTTAAAACATGAAAACATGATAATAAAACTCTTAAACAGCTGCTTACGGCTCAAAAATACAGTACATATGGTTATAGTTGTTGAAATGAGAAGAACGTTGAATTAAATTCTTGTCTCGTACGGCCTGACAACACGAATTTCATTCTGGTTGTCTCCAGCTAGTAATTAAATTCATTTTCGTGTATTCGCTGTCAGGCATTTGGCTCTCCAGAATTTTGCCTAATTACTGTCTGGAGTCAAAAGCAACTCGCATTTATCGCGAGCAAAATGCGGCGTATTTCCAACTTACAGAGTCCTGGCCTTAACTTCAAATTGCTTGTTAAAGTAAGAACTTTTTACGGTCATTCTGCATGGAAAATAAGCAGCAAAGAATTGTTAAACATCGCACAGTTTGAAAAAAATGTGTGGCCTAAAAGTCATTCAGTGTCTATGTCACCACTGAATTGAGTATTGTCCGTCTCAAGTTTGTAGGCCGCAACCACTCACCAACTAAAGACTTACACTGCTGAAAGCTGTAGTGAAAGAAAAATTAAATATCGTGTCTCATTAATTGAATCGTTTTTCAATTATAACAGTGACTAAACTCTAACTTTACTATCCTTAATTATAATAATAATGGTAATAATGACTACAGCTCTCATGCTATAACCTCCCAAGAATTCGCCAGCATGTGGACGTCGTGCTGCTCAAGTCATGATGACTCAGAACTACACTGAACAGATAACCTCCAGCAAAAATTTTGAACTTAGTATAAATGTTTATGCTGGTATCTTCCGCACTATCCCTCGTACACACACCCGGCGCCAAGCTCGTTCACTACAAAAGGCTCAGGTGGTGAAAAAAATTCTTGGAAAGACAGCCAAATTATTCAGGGAAACTCTTTGAACGTTAAAATTTGTCGAAACATTATTGACGTGGAAAGGACAAGCTGTCAGCTCATCGACATGAAGTGATTGCTAAAAACCACAAACATCCCTCTTTGAGCGTTTCATAACGCCGTCCCAGTCGTGTATTGCCGATCTCAAAACCGAGCCCGGCCTTCATTTGACGAGCCCACTTTGAAGTGAGGCCACGCAGCGCTGAAGCCCAGTTTCACCGTTGATGAGAGCTGAAGTTTTCAGCCCAAGCGCAACTGGTCAAGGGCCGGACTTTCAAATAATTGCGCCGTTGTAGCAGTGTACAGTTAGCGCTTTTTTGATGCGGCTACTTGGTGTGCTAAAGAGCCCTCATCATCTAGCAGCCGCGCAGGACTGGTTGCTTCATGTCCAGAGGGGAAAGTAAAGTACAATTTCGTCGTGAATTTGCATACTAATTACGAAGAGAATTCAAATCAGCCGTAGAACCAGAAACAGTATCTCTTTTTCGATTTAAAAGAATGCAGACAGGAATGCACCAACAAGGTCAACAGCAGCACAGTACGAACGTGACGCAAAAGCATCAAGAGGGAGTCTTGCTGATCAGATGGAGCGTAGAAACTTAAAATGAAAATAAATCGTTTGCTGAAGTATTAATCTTGAATAAGACGGAAGCATCGGCTTCGCAGCCGAACCTCATTTCTTCAATCGAGAATAAATTTTCAGTCCGTAAAAAAACCTTATAAATAGCACTAGCGCTATAAATAGCACTAGCAACAATTCAGCTTCAAAGGGTGTTTGGTAAAGAAGCTATCACCGCGGAAAAGTTTGTTTGTAAAGCATATGCATGACATTGATGAAAAGCTTCCAGGCGACTGTTTACTAGATTTGAATGTTTCCTAGGCAACGACAGCCACTTTTAATAGCGCAGACTGCCCGTCAGTCTCTGTCACAAAAATTGCAAAAAAAATCTGGAATCTTTAAATCTCGTTTAATACGAGCTTATTTTGACGGAAGAATTCCGATTCAACACAACGAAAACAGCGCAACTGAAGTATTACAGAGATCCAAAAATGATGAAGTTACTGTTAAGAAATTAAAATATTTTTATAAAAAGGTCAACAGACCTCATTGGCTCGAGCTGTGCAGCAGTGATGCAATGACTTGCATTAAGCCTCGTAAATTAGAAGGCGTGTAGTGAAGGGACCACTCTCAACGTTCTTTCAGACAGGATTTATTCAAATTTAAGCAGCATTTGAAGCTCTTCGAAAGAATTCATTGAATCGCACGCTGCAAAAAGAAAAACCTGATGAAATACCAGTCATTGCACAACATGCGAACAACACTCGGAGCATGCGTACGATGAATAATCTGTAGTTATACGTACAACGTGAGATGGGGTAATAGGGACATAAAACGTTTTCGCCAAGTGTTATTTTTAAGCGTTAATAAACTTCAAAAACTTGAGTGTGTAAAATAATCGGGAATGTGCATGACGCAAGGAGCGTGAAGATTCATTTGCGTTATCTTGGATCATTATCTTGTTTAAATATCCAATTTTAGGTATAGGTATATACCAAGCCTTTTTCTCTTTTCTTACAGAGTGGCTGAGTGTCATAGACATAATACTTTTTTACCGAGTCAAAATAAATCGGTTGGAACGTGCAAACTAACATCTTAAAAGTCCCCAGTCTAACTTTTTCGCATCCTGCATGCATCCAGGCAGCGAAAAAGTTGGACTGGATCTCCGCTAACCACCAAATCTTTCTTATCCATAACAAACGCCTTATGCACCAGTGCTCTAAAATTAAAGGCACTTCGTATCCCGTCATTTACACTTCACGGCACGGGGACCCTATATTTTCAGTAGCATTTCCTTCACTGTTTACTGCGAACAAGACTGAACAAATATCTACGACTAGAAAATGTAATCATGCACTTTAACCCCAGCTCAAAACGAATTTAGATCACGATAGCAGTATTATGTTTGAAAAATGTTTTCAGACTAGCAATTGCTGCAGCGAAAATAGCGAATTGCCCTTTTTTGCCATCTCAGCTGTCTCGCGCTGCGAGCTCAGCTGTCTCGCGCTGTGAGCTCAGCTGTCTCGCGCTGTGAGCTCAGCTGTCTTGTGCTGTGAGCTCAGCTGTCTTGTGCTGTGAGCTCAGCTGTCTCGTGCTGTGAGCTCAGCTGTCTCGTGCTGTGAGCTCAGCTGTCTCGTGCTGTGAGCTCAGCTGTCTCGTGCTGTGAGCTCAGCTGTCTTGTGCTGTGAGCTCAGCTGTCTCGTGCTGTAAGCTCAGCTGTCTTGTGCTGTGAGCTCAGCTGTCTTGTGCTGTGAGCTCAGCTGTCTTGTGCTGTGAGCTCAGCTGTCTTGTGCTGTGAGCTCAGCTGTCGCGTGCAGGTGAGCTCAGCCGTCTTGTGCTGTGAGCTCAGCTGTCTTGTGCTGTGAACTCAGTTGTCTCGCGCTGTGAGCTCAGCTGTCTTGTGCTGTGAGCTCAGCTGTCTCGTGCTGTGAGCTCAGCTGTCTCGTGCTGTGAGCTCAGCTGTCTCGTGCTGTGAGCTCAGCTGTCTCGTGCTGTGAGCTCAGCTGTCTCGTGCTGTGAGCTCAGCTGTCTCGTGCTGTGAGCTCAGCTGTCTTGTGCTGTGAGCTCAGCTGTCTTGTGCTGTGAGCTCAGCTGTCTTGTGCTGTGAGCTCAGCTGTCTTGTGCTGTGAGCTCAGCTGTCTCGTGCTGTGAGCTCAGCTGTCTCGTGCTGTGAGCTCAGCTGTCTCGTGCTGTTAGCTCAGCTGTCTCGTGCTGTGAGCTCAGCTGTCTCGTGCTGTGAGCTCAGCTGTCTCGTGCTGTGAGCTCAGCTGCCTCGTGCTGTGAGCTCAGCTGTCTCGTGCTGTGAGCTCAGCTGTCTTGTGCTGTGAGCTCAGCTGTCTCGTGCTGTGAGCTCAGCTGTCTTGTGCTGTGAGCTCAGCTGTCTCGTGCTGTGAGCTCAGCTGTCTTGTGCTGTGAGCTCAGCTGTCTTGTGCTGTGAGCTCAGCTGTCTCGTGCTGTGAGCTCAGCTGTCTCGTGCTGTGAGCTCAGCTGTCTTGTGCTGTGAGCTCAGCTGTCTTGTGCTGTGAGCTCAGCTGTCTTGTGCTGTGAGCTCAGCTGTCTTGTGCTGTGAGCTCAGCTGTCTCGTGCTGTGAGCTCAGCTGTCTCGTGCTGTGAGCTCAGCTGTCTTGTGCTGTGAGCTCAGCTGTCTCGTGCTGCGAAACCAGCAGTCTCGTACTAAAGAAGACGTACGCGATGCACCTGTGGTTGAGAGGAGACTCTCGTAGGCGGAAAGGGGAAGAAAGGAGAGGAAAGAAAGTAAGAAAGCGAATTGAAAATTACGTATTTGAAAATATGATAGGATAAAATAACATTTAGGATAGAATTTTAATACAAGGTAAAATACAAGGGAAAGCTAAAGAGTTCAAACAATTGGACTTGGAAGAGGAAAACACAAAGAAGAAAGGGAATTGAAAAAAATATAGAAAAATGAAGAGAGCAAATAAATAGATAATGAACGAGTGAAACAAATAAAATACAAAATAATAAAGGAATCAAGAAAATAATTGTAAATATTCATTACAAAACATTGAAATCTGAGACGTTCCTTGATACCTTTCTGAACACGTACAAGTACACACATCTGAGAGCCACAACAAAGAGCATCAACATTGCGGGGTAACCAAGCCTACAGAGATACGGACACTAGCAGGCTTCCTGTCGGTGTGGGCGAGATATACAAGAAGGCAGCGTGCAATAATGCACCAATGCTGGGCCACGCAAACTGGTGGGTGGACGCGGCACTCTCAGCAGTGATGAAAGATCGAGGATGTGTGATCAGGGTTGCATTAGTGATGGGGGCTTGAAATAAAGGATGCGACATGGGGGCGTCAAGATTGATGGGAGATGGAGGATGTGACATGGCAGTCTTGGGAATGATGGGAGGTGGAGGATGTGACATGGCGGTCTTGGGAATGATGGGAGATGGAGGATGTGACATGGCGGTCTTGGGAATGATGGGAGATGGAGGATGTGACATGGCGGTCTTGGGAATGATGGGAGATGGAGGATGTGACATGGCGGTCTTGGGAATGATGGGAGATAGAGGATATGACATGGCGGTCTTGGGAATGATGGGGCCTGAACGAACTGGCTGTGAGAGTAAATATGTCGACAGGAAAGAGAAAAGATATTCAATTGTAATATAGCAGAGATAAGGTGTGGGCGAATGAAAATGAAGGGTGAGAAAGCGTCGGAGAAATTAGGAGGCACGTAAGAGCCAAAACAGGAAACTTGATGTAAGAAAGTAGTGAAGTACCAGCAGGTGGGGAAAATAAAACAAATAAATCATAAAAGACTTTCAAAATATAAACATAATAAAAAGAAAATACAGAAAAAATCGAACGGAAAAAGGTATTTATTTGCTCATAGTAGCATAAAGACATATGTAATTTATAATCGACAAAAATCAAACGATGTTAGAAAAACTAGTAATTAAAACTCATAAACGGGATGAAAAAAAGAACCTAGAAAAATATAAACTTGAGAGAATAGTTAAAAAGTATAAGATGATAAACACGCAAAGAAACAAAAATATTGGTGAATAGAGATGAAAGAGACGATGACATGAGAGGGCGAATGACACTATTGTAGGATCAATTAGAGAATGAAAACACAAGCAGGTATTTGTGTAGGCGCATTCACGAGTGGAAAACTGAAACGTCAATTGGAAATTAAACGCTCGAGAAACGAAAGGACTGGAATAAAAGTAGTGGAAAAAAGACATGGAAATCAGGATCAGATCAGAGTATGAGTTAGTTTGAATCTCCCTTATCATTACAATGTATTCCTAAGAGAATGATAAGAAAGGGAACATTTTGTTGTGAAATTAAAGGAACGGGTAATCGAGCACGAGTATGCCTCCCTTCGTTCATTCGTGAGCCGAGCCGCGTAAAAGCGCTCGTCGTGTCTGAGCAATCGCATTTTGACTGAGCGCTTCCCGCCGGTAGCACCTGACTAGCGAGCTCCGATCACCAGTAAACTGATAGAAGCCTTCCAGCGTTTCCTTCCCTACCTGACGACAACGGTAACCCCAGCCTCGGTGCTTACATATGGTGGCCAGAAATTCGACGGAACCACGAAGTAAAGAAGATATAATTGAGACTTCAAGAAGATATAGAATTTGAAGAGAAACCTACAGAAGTTTCAGAAGAAGATCAGGTGACTACAGCAAATCTACACGGCGGAGAAGATAACTGATAACTGCAGAGATAACTGCCCACTGCTTATAAAGACTCCGACGCGCATGGGGACACATATGAGCTGTGTCTCTACATCTTGTGCGTAGGAACAACAAGATTGAAGGCAAGTTGTGAAACTAGATAAAATTTTATGAAGATAGAAATTGGCTGAAAAAAACAACAACAATGAACCAAAAAACTGGATATTTTTCGAAACGAAACGAAAAAATCTTATCTTTTTCACCAAAACGAAGGCCCACCGAAACTTCAGCTGGGGACCCCGTCTCTTTCTCTTCAGAGCCCCAATTCCTCCCGATACAACACTTGTCCCCATTTGGGCATAGAAACGGAGAAGACTGCACAAACCGGGAAGATAATGTCGACCCGGGAGCAAAACGGCTTTTGAAGGTCATGACAGAGGGACGCAGGGAAGCGCACAGCAATGAGGGCACCGACCCATAAAAGCGTTGAAGGGGAAAATCAGTAAGAGGGTAACGTGGCAGAACTATGGCGCCCCCCAGAGGGGATCTCGAAGCTAACCCAATGCCGGGAGGGAGGCTGAGGCACGAGGGCGCTCAGCAGTTCAGGCACAAAAGCAAGGGAGAACTGAGGGAAGCAGTGACCTTATTCTTAGTAGGATAATTGAGCCAGCAAAGTTCAGAATGTTTTTTTTTCGATGCAATGAGCATGAAACAGTGCGTAGAGCGGCGATGCAGCAAAGGTGAGTTGGCATAGCGATGCGGGAAGCTGACTTTTTCTCAGTAGGATAATTGAGTCAGCTAAGTTCAGAATTAGAATTTTTTCAACAGTTGGTATGGCAATGCGGAAAGCTGACTTTTTCTTAATCGTATAATTAAACCAGCTATGTTCAGAATGTTTTTTTTTCGATATAATGAACACGAAACGCGTAAAGCTGCGATGCAGCAGAGGTGAGTTGGGATGTCCGCGTGAAGGTTCGTTACTTCGGGGAATTCAAAATTATTTGAAAAAGTAAAGATGGCGAACGCGAAAAATAGCTTTCAATTCCGATATTTTACGCAGAATGAAAAACAATATAAGAAAATTGGAACATAAAAAAAAATTTCCCGACATTATAGTAGGCAGTAGGTACAAAACCTGCATGGTTAAGCTCAGATGAGATGACGTGTGTTTATCGGTTTCAATAAGACCCATGCCCTCGGCGACCGAATTTCAAGAATTTTAGAATCACAAGGAGATGGAATTATTCGGACGCTACTGACTGTACAGCGCCAAAATAAAACGAGCATATCACTTTGAAAATTTCAAGTTTTTATTTGTTCATATTCCTTAAATTCATCTTTTTGTATTTCTTCGCACTCCCAAAGGAAGTTAGCAACTACGGGCTCAAACAACTTTGAATTTTGAGCCAATTTACGCAAATGAGAGAACAGACTTGCAACGAACACAATTTTCAATACTTTACGGTATATAATATTTTGCGTTCAAAAATGAGCAGTAGTTATCATTATCATCAATTCCATTCCTTTAATTTCGGGCATATAAAATTCAAACCACTCTGCGGCAACGTATTCTATCCAAGTTGTTAAAATTCCACCCAAAAAGACGACCGTACTTTATCGCACTCGTTGCATCATCAATAATGAAGCACTAAATTATTAGTATTTTTTGAATGCAAAAAACTCTACACAATCGATTTTATCATCGGCTTCAGTTCCGTCCTCGCCGTGGGAAAGTTAGTGAAGACGGAGTTGCGCCGGTGACCGCCCCGCTTCTCTATTCCCTAACGCTCTGCGCTTCAGTGAGCTGTGTGAGCTGGGTAAGGAGATATTTCGCTCGCGCTGCGCCTCAGTTATATTAGATTAAATTAATTGTTAGTTTGAGCCTCCCCAACCGAAACAAAGGCACTCCAAAAAAAAGGAGAAGGAATGAACCATTTAAAATTCACTTAAGAGAACGCGGAATCCATGCACAAGGTACATAGAAAAAGTAAATGGAAAAAAAGAAGTTCATGAAACACTATAAAACAGAAAGATGAAAGTTGTAGGTGCTGAAAGAACTACATAGCAATGTTCCGAACAATATGGTCCGTTACAAAAAACTATCATATTTCAGCATAAGGAACGCCTACCTAACCTATAGTTCATTACCTCACTTATTTCCCATAGGATTGCAAATTCCCATAGGATTGCAAATTCCCATAGGAGTGCAAATTCCCATAGGAGTGCAAATTCCCATAGAGACATTAGTCGTATCCCGCTGAGGGGGCTTGAAATATCAGATGGAAAATTACAGCTCGATGTACCCGCTAAACATCCCTACTCATTGAAGCAATAGAAAAGAATTGCCTCGATTTTTGCATGTAATCCAACAATTGGAAATCTGATTGAGGCAAAAGAACACGAAAACGCTTTCAGGTTTGCCAGGAGCGGTTCCGAGAATCCAGTCAATGAGTCCAGACGCGGCCCGTGGCTCGCTGTAAAGCCGCGACACAACCGGACAGCGTGGCGGTGTGGAGTACTTTAATTATTGCTTGAAGTCTATTTAATTTTCTTTTTAGGATAAAATAAACTTAAAAAATGCAGTGTGCTTCAAGTAAACTTTATTGTCTTCTTAGTGTATGGAAGTTATTGTTGCCTGAGTAATAGCTTTATAGATAGCAAAACGCATAAATAATGGCCACTAGTATCAGAGGCTGGCTGCTACTTAGACAAATCAGTTTCGCTCTCAAGAACACAATGTTTGTTCGCACATGTTGGCATGGGGGGTAAAAAATTCATTTGGAAATATACTTTTGGGAACTTATCCATACCTACGTCTTTCTGGTCTACGGAGGCCATGAAACTACGCAGTTCGAATAATGTTCGACTCGAGCGAATTATTCCATCCATTATATATTGCACTAACTAGAGATAAGCTTTTTGTCAATTTCGTGTTGGTCATGAGCAAAAAGTTCATCGTATTTAATGTGTAAGTTTCTCACGATTAGCTAACGAACAGTTCTTATTATTTTTACTAAGTTTTCATTGTTTGTCATCAACTATACAAAATAAAAATTAGCATTTGCCACAATTACATGAAAAAAAATCAATGCAGACATAGCGGTTTGTCATAGAAAGTTAGTTGAAGCCAAAGCAAGCGTGGCAAGTCACAAACCGATACCCAGAAATCGATTCACCACCTCCACAGCCGCCTCTCGTCACCGAGTGGGACTCGAGAAGCCAATAAAGCGCAGGTTGAGGGTCTCGAGCCAATATTAGGCGTCGCTAAGCCGTGCTAAGACCGTCAATTACGGTGCTATCGAGCGCTAATCCGGAGCATTACGCTAATGATACATGTAAGAGAATTGCAGCGCATGGTCACGTGCTGGACCTTGGCAACAAGTAACAAGATAGCGTCGCCGACGTGAAGTAAAGAAAAGAAAAACAGTTTATTTCCAGTAGAATTGAAAAATGAAATGTTTAACATTGATTTTTAAATATCTTAATATTAACATCCTTAGTTGATAATTGCAAATTGGTATCATAATACCCATGACAAATATCGAAACAAAATATGAATAACAGAAAAAGCTTCGCCGCGCTGTTGAGGGCGGAGCTACGCAGGCTTTCTTGCGTGGCCATTAAACTTTGAAAGCTCACTGTCAGGCTATTGTCAAAGATGTCGACTAGTGCCTATGTAATTTAATCGGAGGGAAAATAATTCTCCTCGCATAACTGAACTCGCGTATCACAGATACTTGAAAAACATACTTCCGTCACGGATTTCAAAACTTCAATTAGCTTGAATTAATTTCGGCTCAACTTTCGAAGCCTGTATAACCAGCGCCAAAACTCTTAAGCTTGATTTTTATATTGGCTGAAATATCGCAGCTCCTTTATATCATCGCGGAAAACTCCAAAGCTTGATTTCTACATCGGCTCAGAAATTTCGAAGCTTTTAGCGCATAGCTCGATTTCAAACTCCAAGATCAAACTCCAAGAACTGCGTGAAAATATCCGCATCCTGAAAAACTGTGGGCAAACCGCAACTTAAATATACTAAGTCAGCAGAACCTGACTTTTCCCTTATCCCTGAAAATATCAGGAAGATCCTCCGGGATAAAATAAAGCCTCTGAAATTACGGCCCTCAGAATCCCTAAAATAGGGATAACTATCTAAGGTGGCTCCCAAGAGGACCATCCTAAACCAATTATCAAATCGGGCCGAAACAGGACTCGCCCCCCTAAATAACCAATAACTGGCGCCCAACGTGGATCCGCCTCACTAACGATTTAACACTCACCTTGAAGACGCATTTGAAGTACAAATATAAAAGAGGGCGGAGGTGCAGTGGTATTCTTGAGTGGCAATCAAAATCGATAAGTTAACCTTGAAAACGCATTTTTAGTATAGAAATAAAAGAAGCGGAGTTGCGGTAGTATTCTCAAGTGGCAATTTAACTCAGTGAGTTAACCTAAAAAACGCTTTTGAAGCATAGGAATGAAAGAGAGCCGAAATCCACAGGTATTCTTGAGTGGCAATCAAATCATTCCTTTAACCGTAAAGACCCATCTGAAATATAGAAATATAAGGGGGCAGAGCTCCGTGTCCATTCTCAAGTGACCAATTAGCTCTTCAAGCTAACCGTGAAGACGCATTTACAGTATAAAAAGTAACATTAATTATATTTAAAAAAAACACCTAAATACAATAATACTTCAGAGCAAGCAAGTTTAGCCAAGACAAATTCTATAACAATTTTAGGGACACCATATAGCATTGCATCATACTAATTAGCAGAGCTAACGTCTCACTAACACGACACTCAAGCGTTTCCATGTGCCAACATTCATATCGCAGCCTGCACGCCTCACCTCGACACAGCAGCTCTCCTCGTGATGAAATGCGCCCAGCTGCTCGTAAACTGGGCGGGTTACAAAGGTGGGAATGGGTGGGCAGGCTAAACTGCGGCGGGTTACAGGGGTGGGAATGGGTGGGCAGGCTAAACTGCGGCGGGTTACAGGGGTGGGAATGGGTGGGCAGGCTAAACTGCGGCGGGTTACAGGGGTGGGAATGGGTGGGCAGGCTAAACTGCGGCGGGTTACAGGGGTGGGAATGGGTGGGCAGGCTAAACTGCGGCGGGTTACAGGAGTGGGAATGGGTGAGCAGGCTAAACTGCGTCGGGTTGCAGGAGTGGGAATGGGTGAGCAGGCTAAACTGCGTCGGGTTGCAGGAGTGGGAATGGGTGAGCAGGCTAAACTGCGGTGGGTTGCAGGAGTGGGAATGGGTGAGCAGGCTAAACTGCGTCGGGTTGCAGGAGTGGGAATGGGTGAGCAGGCTAAACTGCGTCGGGTTGCAGGAGTGGGAATGGGTGGGCAGGCTAAACTGCGGTGGGTTACAGGGGTGGGAATGGGTGGGCAGGCTAAACTGCGGCGGGTTACAGGGGTGGGAATGGGTGCGCAGGCTAAACTGCGGCGGGTTGCGGGAGTGGGAATGGGTGAGCAGGCTAAACTGCAGCGGGCTGCAGGAGTGGGAATGGGTGGGCAGGCCGCGGTGACGCAGCCAAAGGAGTTGGATGCAACAGGGGCCCAATTTTGCCGGGACGCGCTAGGGTGTGCGCTTGTGATGCCATTAGAATGACATTTTGTATCGGACACAAGGGCATAATGTCTCATTGATTGGATGCGAAAATAAAGATGGTATGGTTTGTACAGCACGCCTCGAAGGCGGAATATTAAGCATTTTGAAAAAAGGTAATTTCATAACTCACTAGAGGAAAAATATGTAACACAAAACCTTTAGATTTAGAAAAGTATATTAGTCAAATGCTAAGTTCAAAAATTATTACCAATGATCCTAAACCTGCCAATAAAAATTTTTTCAAGCCATTCACATTTCAGGGGTCAAATACAGGAAATATTTCATTCCGTCAAATTTACGAACTGTAACACTCATAATTAACTCTCAAAAGCGTTCACACACGCTTTTTCATTTATGGACCTTATAGTTTTAACCATGTCTAGGAAATCAGGCGAACTACAAGCTGATTTATAGCGAAATATTGAATCACGGCGAAAGCGTCTCTTGATTATATGTTTGCGTTCAAATTGTGGGTGGAAAAGTTTTTCCAGTCGCCATGCTCGCCTTCTTATGATCAGTAACGTTGAAGTTTCGATATTCAAGCAATTAAATTATTAAGTATAAAGTTGTAAGTCCATTCACTCATTTAACCGCTAGCTAATTAGGTTATCTTTCTGTTGTGTTTGCAGTTCTTACATCGGAAAGAGATTCAGGATATTGTGAGCTGGAAATTCGATAATATATGTATATGGGAGTTAATATGGCATTTGCTTATGTTAAAATTTTGTCTTAACTTGGCGTAAAAAAGTGCATAATTTCACAAATGGCTGAAACTTCATCTGGAATTTCAGAATTGCTGTGAGGAATTTAATTCACTTTTGTGAACGCAATGATACAGAAATCAAGAACTAACACAGTTGTTTTTATGCAGTTAGATGTCTCTTGTTGATAGTCATGATGAGTAACCTTATAATTCTAAATTTACATTTCTCATGGCAACAATAACGCAGCTGTTTGGATAATTTCCAGCTGTAAAATTACCTCTAAATATTTATCTTCAGCAGGAAAGACAGTGCGTATGAGTGAGCCGCAGTCCCAGTAGAAGGTTTGTCTCACGAGGGATCCTTATGATTCAAAGACACGCCAGGGAATATGATAAACACACTCTTCTGTGTCGTGAAGGTCACATCTGCTTCAACGGTACGCTTATCTCTGTCGTGACGTACACATCTTCGTCAGTGACACTCACATCTGTGTCCTGAGGAACACATCTGCGACAGTGACACTCACATCTGTGTCATGAGGAACACATCTGCGTCACTGACACTCACATCTGTGTCATGAGGAACACATCTGCGTCACTGACACTCACATCTGTGTCATGAGGAACACATCTGCGTCACTGACACTCACATCTGTGTCATGAGGAACACATCTGCGTCGGACTCAAGACTCATCCGAGTCGTGAGGAAAAAATGTGTGCCAATGGCCGTTTTGAACGTGCTCCATTTGGAGCTAGGTCTTGATACAGTCGAATGTGGCTACAGAATTTTTCGTTCATGAGAGGGCTTTGAATTTTTTGGTCGATGCTTTGTCAGTTCTACACCCATGCGATGCAAGAAGATTAGATTAGATTATTAGTTAGTTTAAGCCTCCTATCCGCAATAAAGGCTATCCAAAGAGAGGAAGAAAGAAAGCACCATTTAGTATGGAGTTAAGGAAACGCGGAATCTATGCAGAAAGGGCACAGAAACTGACAGCTAAGAAAGAAGATCATGAAACAATAAAAAGTTGAAGAAGAAAGTAGTAGGTGCTGAAAAACAGGACAGCAGTGAACCGAAAAAGATGGTCCGTAACAAAACAGAAACCTATTCTATTTTAACAAAAAGAAAGCCTACCTAACCTTTAGCTCAGGCCCTGGGAGCGCTAATTCCCATAGACACAATAGTTGTATCCCCCTAAGGGGTGCGATGATAGAAACAATTCAACATTCAAACCTGTAGAATCATTGCAAAATGTCAACATTTAACGCGACAGAGCAACATTAACGCCAAAAAAATCACTCAATGTGGTTTGAAGCTGTTCTCTTAAAATATTTCACAGTATGTTCTTTTAATCAGAACTCAATCACCGAAACAAGAATTTGGCACTTCGTTTATGAAAATTATTGATGCACTCTATTTATTCAGGAATTTTTCCAGTATTGATAGAAGCAATATTGTTGCGGGTTTTGAGCGAACTTAATTATTTCATGAATAGAAGAACTCGCACAATCGTTCTTGCATCACAAATATTTCATTTCTTCAATCAATTTATTCGGGAAAGGTGTCTTCTTTAAACAGAACTGCATAATATGTGAGACAACATTTATGAGTCGACGTTAATTTCTAATTCTTTCAGTCTAGTGAATAACTGCGAGTGATACGAATGAACAACATTCATGGAAGTCATACTGAAGCCGATATGTTGTAAAACGAGAAAAAGCTCTCATGTTCTTTGAATTTCACACAATCTAATGGACAATTTGAGCAGTATATGTATTTTCCAAGACAAGTTAAATTGAACTACTCGACTAATATAACGTCGCTATCATTGATCATCAAATAGACGCTAAAAATATTAACTTTGCACATATATTCAACCGGCAGACCCGATGAGTTAGTTTTGACGCTGGAATTGCGTTATTGACGTACTAAATAATTAGGCTGATCACGCTTCAGAATTACAGAGCGGGAAATGTGGTGAACTTCAAAACATCATGATGCGTTAGCTGCAAGCTATCCGGATATAGCTCGGTGTTTTATATTATCACAATAAAATAGTTAATAGCAACAACACACAATTCACAATATATCTAGACGCGGGTTCAATCACGAGCCTCATGACGTGCAGTAATTAACAAATAATCATAAAATTAACCTCGAAATAAATGATGGCTTGTATTGATAAATAATAAATTCAACATCAAAACCAGCATTAAAATTCACAATTTTACATCAGTGCAGTTACAAAATTGATCTCGCACAAGGAAACTCCGCCGACTTCTCCAATCCTGCCGTGAACTATGCTGGTCAGCAGTGCTGAATAATATTGTTCTTATACTTTCTGCATGGATTATTTAAAGGGAAGCTCAGTATGAATGCTTCCTACGATATGTCCTTTTTTAGTATGAAAAGGAAGAAAACCCATCGTCAAAGCATGTTATCGTTTTGATCATTTAAAGTGAGTTCTGTACTTTCTGTATTTTAGGGTAATATGATATTATTTACAAAACCATATCATCATTATTCTTTATTACTGAAACGGCAACAATTAGTTTAAAATCGGATGACATCTCCCAAGAAAAATTTATAAAGTTAATTGCATGTAAGGAAACCATGCTCCAACAAAAGTTCTCTCAAACGACACGTCCCCTATTTTCACGAAAAAAGGGGAAATGAAACCTTTAGCCTGATTTACTTCAAAATTAACACCCGCAACACAAATGCAGAGACAAGCACAGTTGTTAAATGCGCTGCAGGCCCCTACCGTCAAGTAACGATTGGCTCATGCGGAGGCTTCACGCCTGAGCGGTTTGAGCGAGAAGCATCCACTGAACAAGACACGCTCCTCACCCGTGCATTTCCTCTTTCCAGTTCCAGGCATCGCGGTTCACGAGCGGTTCAGGCACATCTCACCACGCCTGAATTTCAATGTCAACATTGGAGGTTCTCCCCTCCAATGTCATCCCAACAGCAGCATGCGTGTCAATCCTTTACTAATCTTGTGTATTTCCTGGGGTTATATTATATTTTCACAATATTCCTTCGGGATATTTTCAAAACATACATTTGGAATATTTTCACAATATTCCTTTGCTAACTGATAATCTTGTACATTTCCTGGTGTTTGTCTTGATTCTGTTGCTCTGTTGCTGATGAGTTATATTCTTTGAATGTGTCTTCACGTACATCGTTGCAATTTCATTTCAATTCATTATAGTTTTGAATTTGATTGCGCGAACGAAGAATATTGTGAAAAAATTACTTTCAAAATTATACATATAGGACAATATGAGCAATCATTTACTAATAAAATCGCACTAAAGTGACAAAATATACAAGAAAATAAAACGTTTCAGGCGTGTGTCATCGTCAGCTAAAAGAGTAAAGAATGAAAATTCTCCTTGAAAAGGGGGAGAGAAAACAGCGATATTTTTTTTACCGTTACATGCTCCTGTTTTTTACAAAATTTTCGCCGCTCCTTTCCCACATTTTACTGACGACACTCGCTCTTTACTGATCATAGCTGATCATGAGTGAACATTCGAAAAGTTATATTTTGCTTGTTCATATCCCCATTGTGTCATTTTTAAAGTAAATCCTATAAAATACGTCCCTAGTTCTCGAATGTAGATTTAAAACAGGAAATATTACAACGGTCATTTCTAATTTATCCGAGTTCATTTCAGTGAAACAATAAGGTTTCTAATTCTTGCGTAACCATAACCTATTAAGGAAATTGTTATGACAACATAGACGACATAGGAGATTAGTGGGATCGATTGTATGGAAAATCCTTATATTTCTCGATTTCATAATTCAGTCTCTCTCATCAAGTCAGGGTTTGAAAACCTTCGTAATTGCCCACAAAATGCAATTGCAAATTGAAAGAATCAATAAAAAATGAGAGTAAGACAGAGCTCCTTACTCCTTATAATCGCTGACGCACATCTTATAGATCAGCATTTCAGGTGTCTCCCTCACGCGCGCCATTAGCGTAATGCGCAGGATTAGCGCTCGATAGCACCGTAATTGACGGTCTTAGCACGGCTTAGCGACGCCTAATATTGGCTCGAGACCCTCAACCCGCGCTTTATTGGCTCCTGGAGTCCCACTCGGTGATGGGAGGCAGCTGTGGAGGTGATGAATCGATTTCTGGTTATCGGTTTGTGACTTGCCACGCTTGCTTTGAAGGCCCTTTTGTTAAGAACAAACATTGATGTCTATGAATTACGTTCCAAGATGGAGTAGTAACACAGATTTATCTAGGGAATAATGTTAAATATATTTACGCTCTGGCGGTTATGTTCAAAACTTATGTTCTTGCGGTCAAAAACTAGTAAATTACGCAAAATAAGGTACATGCTAAAAGTCGTAGGAATACGATAATTTTATTTTACAACATAATCAAATAACGTCCTGAAATATTTTTTAACACGTTCGCCGTGGTTGAAACGGTTGGTTTGGTTAGGTTGTAAGTTACAGAATTTGGAAATCGACTTTACTGCTCTAATACATTTTTATTCTTCTTCAACAAAATGAAAAATACGATCGCACGACCAATTTCACCTCGTATGATAAGTTTTTTTTAAAAAGATTGCGGAACATGAAATGTCATGTACATGCATCACAATTTTTCTTGGGTACACATATTGCCCAATACGCGGAAAACATGTTACTATATATATTCTCGCTGTACTTCATTTCAATTCATAATACTAATGATTATCTATGCAGTGAAAATGAATTCAATTACGCCATGCAGTTACGAATCATTGAGTGAAACATTTCTCTTTCGATTAGTTGCAGAGGCAGTTGTAAAGTAGCAAGCTCTGATTCCTTTACCAAGACATTTTTCTCGTGCCTCAAAGCGCCAATGAACAGCGTGAACATTGCCAATGAAATTTCAATGAAAATTGTAAAGCATAAATAAAGCTCAACTTGTGCGCATTTGGCTCGAGTCCGCGCGTTGAGCGTTTTACCAAACATGATATTTGACACCAACCTGTGCGCGTGAACGATTGAAATGTCAATACGTACGTCGCCAGTGCGCTGTCAGATAGTGTAGATCATACTTAGATTTGCATGCCGCGCTGCAGAGTAGCACAAGAGTACTTTATATTTTCAGGTATTATATATCATAATTAAATTTGTATTCCGTGCGCAGTGTAGCACAAAAGTACCTTATATTTTCAAATATTGTATATCAAAATTAGATTTGCATGTCGGACCGCGGTGTAGCACAAGAAAACCTTATATTTTCAGCTATTATATATCATAATTAGATTTGCATGCCATACCGCAGTGTAGCACCAGAGTGTCATGAATATTTTGAATCTCAGAATCGAAGGAGCAGTACCTTACATATTCAGCTTCTATATTTCAAACTTATACTTACATTCCCTGAGGCAGTGTAATACAAGAATACATTGTATATTTTTAATCTTATGATGGAGCGAGCGGTTGTGTGCGACACGTCACTTTATTTCACTAACAGAGTTACTTACAACTTTCACTTGTCACGTATATCAGCCAGTATGCGTGTTTCTGACGAACATGGGACAGGAGGATCACCCAAAATGGAAAATTTCAGCAAATCAACTCGCTAATCATTACGAATAAGTACTGACGTGAGCTTTTATCAGTTAAACAATGAAAGATTACTTCTAATTGTCGGCTATAGTGCATAGTTTTCTCTCTCTATTCTTTGAAACAACGATAATGTTTAAATACCATCGTTATTCTTTCGAGTGGGCAAACGACATGCTTGCTTCTCTTGCTTGCTCCAGATACCAGCCGGCACAAACACACCTCCTAACAAAGGTATCTTAGATAAGTGAAGCTTATTTAGCTACTTTCAAAAAATTTTAATAGTACAATACATTACAGAATTCCCTCTAAAGTAATGTATGAGAATTTTAACGGCCTAATTACGGTTTTCACAGAAATACGGTTCAGAGAGCTATTTAAGAATCTACGGTTAACTATAACCAGTTCGTATGAGACAGTTCAAATAGCGCAAGATTATTTTCCACGATAGAGACTTCGGTCCTTCACTGAACTTTGATTTCGAAAAGCACAAGTTTCCAATGAAGGGACTTCCCATAAAATCGGATCTTAAAGAACCAGAGAGGTTTCCGACGGCTCGGTTTCCCCCAAAGGAACAGCTCGTTAGAGTGAGGCAGCGATGTCAATGGAGCCTCATAATGATCGAGATCTGCTGCCTCTCTTGCCGCGACCTCAGCAGAAATCCTCGACTGAGAATCTCGGATCGTTTGCGGTTCACGGTCTTGCGATTCCTACGTAATTACGGGTGTCGTGAGCCAGAGTTACATAATAGAGACCTCGAGGGTGGCTGAAATTAAAGGGTCTTTTTTAAACACGAGTTGAGGTGAAATCGATTGTGTTGAACTAGAATGAATATTTACGTAAGTGAGCAAAACCAGAGGAAAGTCTTGAGAGTAATTAAAATTTTCTACTTACGAAATTTTATAGATATTTTTAAAAAATTTACTCAAATTTAGCTCGTTGTTGGTTATCAACACAGTGCCAATTAGAGCCAAATAGGATTATAGCCAAACAACCCACACTGTCGTATAGCGGTAAAACTGAGAACGTAAGTTCTTCAAAATGTACTTTGAAGAGCTTATTCTGTCATCTATTACTTGTCAAAATAACGTAAACCGTTTTAAAATCCTAGTACAGACTTTTTTAAATTAGAGTGAGGGGACATTAAAGCCTCAAATTTTGTGAGTATGAAGCTCATAAGAAGCCCTAGACTGTAGCGGTAACTTTCAAGATGGCTTTTTGGATTTCATAGCGCAAAACCTTGTTTCAAAATTAATAGCTGAAACAAAAAGTTCATAGAACATGAAAGAACGGTTAAAAAATAGCCCTGAGTATCGAGATGCGAGTTTAAACACCAATCGACGTTATGGGAATACAATATGGGGAACGAAGCCCAAATCAACTGATAATGAAATATCGAAATTGTGAACCGCCAAACAGCCATACCTACAGCCATTTGTGCAGCCTTGCGGAAAAAATGTTCGCCAGCCTTTACGAAAATACCTACCAGTTGGGCCGACATCGACTAGATTGTTCGAATATTCGTGGGCAAATGCACCATTTTGACTCGATAAAATATTCAGTGGCGTCAATTGCATCGCGTAATCGACATAGCTTCGGTGGAGCAGAGGCATGTGGCAGCGTGCACAGAGCGAGCTGTTCCAACTAACCACTCAGGTTATTCTGTTGCTACGTGAATGCAATTATTTCCTGCCTAAATCCCATTATTTTCGGTCTGAATCCAGTTTTCTCTGACTGACTCCTTTCGAATTTTTCTGTTACATTGAGCAACTTCCATGCATTCGTAAGAATATAAGAAATAAACTTAATTTCTACATGCAATTCACTATGTAAAATGAATCATTAAAACACACATGCATGACTTAACAATACAATTATCAGGGTCTACTTGATTTCTAAACCCAATCAAACGAAAAAGATTTTTGTTTACTTTATCGAGTCCTCTGTTAAAAATTTCTTTTTCAAAGTATACTTCATTTAGAATTTCGTAAAAAACGTTAAGTTGACCTAGAAGTCAAATTCAGAATCACGCATCAATCACAGCAGCACTTATGGCTTCCATTAACGTCAGAAAAACTATCAAATTGTAATCTTGAAATGAAACATGAGACACCAGAGCTGTAAGACCGGAGCCGCAGCGCACTAAAAAATAATACTCTAAGTCACTCGGTTGCTCTCGAAAAAACCGTCTTCACGGCGCTAATGATTTTCCGGGACAAAGATTTATCTCCTCACGATAAAAGAAGGGCGATATTTCTATGATAAAAGAGGGATTTGATGGTGCACTCCGGAAGCCCTCGTGCCACAATGGCTTTTCTTTGAAAGCACCTCACGGAAAACCAACTATTTTCAAAGCAAAATGGTCTCTTTTTGGATGAATTAGGACTTGTCGGAGGCTCTTATGCATCTTCCAGCTCGCCATCTTAACCTCCATTGTTGTAGCAACCTTTTGAAGGTTGAACTAATGATTTTTAAATAAAAGATGAATGAGACTTGCACGCATGAATGAATCTTCAAATCACCAAGTACTGTGAGTGCTATGCGTTAATGCTTCAGTATTCACTTACTCTGAAGTACGTACGAAAAGCGCGGAATTTAGAATTTAACGAGGCAGAAACCAGACGCTGCCACTTCAGAACATAAAAACTAAAAATTTATTCGTCTTTGTCAGCCTAGTAGCAACGAGCTTTGGAATTAGTATTCAAAACAGCATCATTCTGACAAATTATATAAGAACAATTTTTCACTTCAATGTTGAACTTTTCCACCCAAAACGTACGAATTATTTTTGATTTTGAGCCAAGTTTTGTCGGCCTGGTGTTGAAAAATGAACCTTTTGAATACTGCCGAATTGCCTTTATGTTTTTTAATTAATGCCGAGAAGAATTTTTTGAATAATGCAGCTTAAATATTCAGAATTACCAACATTGACTGAATACAGGTAAGTTAAAAAATATATATGCTCTTTGACCTGTAATAAGAAATTTACTTTTGAGCTACATAGTTAGATTTTTGGTAAAATTAAAGCTGCAATCTGTATTCATAACTGAGATTACTTTCTTACCAAACTTCACAGAGGTTACAGAGGTTACGTTAAACTTGATGTGCAAATTACAACCAGTTCCGCACATCTCACCAAGTGTACAGTGAATTTTTTTAAATGTATATACTCTTAGCACACGCTTAGAAAACGTACCGTCTCGTCTGCGGGGTTGAAATTCTGGAAAAATTAAATGGGATGTTTCTTCAGTAGGTGGCAGAATCTTCGATCTAGCTACGCAAAGGGGAGACATATGCTTTAGTCTTAGAAGCGCAGAATGAGGTTTTAAGTGGTACTGGAAGTCTAAAAATATAACTGCAGTTCAGAGACAGCGGAGACATGAGTATGAGTTTAGTGGTGCGCGCAGAAATCTTTGTGCGAAGCACGAAATAAGTTGAGACTCTTACCCCGAAATGTATCGATGCAAAAAGCCTGCAGTTTGAACGCTTGATCTAACGCTAAGAACATTTAGTTTGACAAACGTCTGCTCATTTACCTCAACTTTTTTATTCCAAAAATTACACACACTTGATGGTAAAATAAAATTTATATGACAGCGCCATATGTGTTCATATTTTTATCTTGAAACATCCTGCGTTTAATTTTTCCCCACACATCTCAAATTGAAGTTTTAAATATCGTTGCGCTCGTCTACGGGATTTACCAGAGTTTCGGTGCGATCGTGGTGTATGATTATAGTAAATCCCATTCTGTACAGTTTGAGTAGAGCCATAACAGGCCTTGATTTCACTCACTCTTGGTTCACCTGCATAATTAAAATCAAGGTTCGCACCTGCCTTCGACGAATGCTAAGTTCCTAATATTCTCTGAAGGACTCCTTATAAGTTCTTCTTTGAGGTACATCAAAATATTGAGGTCAATTTCGAAAAACTTTAGTAGAGCGACTAAGTACATTCATCGCAAGTTATCATTCAAAAAAACAGGGCCCGTATCACTATTGTCTTTCACTTAAATTCACATCTGAAAAGTTTCCTAACGCACCTGAATACCTCAATATTATTTCAGAGCTGACCGATTTTGTACTGTAGCAGGCTACTAAACACTGTAGAAGATTTTACTTACGCAACTGAATACCGCAATATTAGTTCAAGGGTGACCCATTCTGTAGCAGGCTGCTAAACACTACCAGGTTTTACTAACGCAACTGAATACTCCAATATTAGTTCAAGGATGACCCATTCTGTAGCAGGCTGCTAAAAAGTGTACCAGACTGCCCATGCTATGAAGCCCATGCTACACGCGGAAAAAATTCGGCATCCTCAAATTCTCCAGTTCTTCGGCCCCTTCGCGCCTTTATTGAGAGGAGTTCTTGGAGCTGGAGTTACCAAATTGGCATTTTTTGATGCAATTTTCTAGTTCGACTTTTCTTGTACTAGGATATGGCTAAAATTGGAAACTGGAGCTAGGGAAGAGGCCAAACTGGAAACCTACTTTGATCCTCTCAAAACAAATCTGATAATGGGTGCTGCTATAGCAGGCAGTCTACTACACTATAGCATGAGATCTACCATTAGCTGGTACTATAGCGCGAGGTTAGGTTACTAATGGATATCACTTGTGTCCATACATTCAATTGGGCAATAAACACTCACTTTGCACAGCTCAAACTCCACATGAGACGGCGATTAATGGCGGTAGACGTCACGCTATAGTATCACCTGAAAATATCTTTTGTTTTTATTTTAGTTGAACTGCGTCTGAAGGTTGAAACAATGCCTAAATAACAAACCATTCATGGGAATGAATACATTAGTCTTATTCACGCTCTTATTATGAATTACGAATATAATACCGCCATTGGTTGCCTCACTCGACTTGTATTTTCATTAAATTCGTCCATTCTGCTTATTTCAAAAGTTCATCATTATTTGCCGAACACCAGAAACAAACGTTTCTGCAAAAGCAGGAACTTTCTTGTAGAGCAAAGAATAATGCAAAACATCTCATTTGAAGGAAATGAACCGAAGCACATCCCTGCAAAAACTGCGTGTAAATAACAATATTAAAATTAAGCTGCCTCACTATGGGTGCCTAGAAGTCCGTTGCAAGAGAAATGAGTCCTCATAAAAACCGTTTTATTTATCGGTTGACTGTGTCCGCTAGTCACACTGCATTTTTTTCAGTAAGATTTTTTGCGAACTATATACTATTTACATCAAAAGCAGTAATAAAATATCCCGTAAACGAGTTTGAAATTTTTAAAGTACACGGCTTACTTCTAGACGCTGAAGTCAACTTTTGCGCAGTGCTTAAAAACTTTAAAGTGCACGACTTACTTGAAAATTCAGAAGTCAGTTTTTCGGTAAACGAGTTGAAACATTTTAAGGTAAACTACTTACTTCAAAATACAAAGTCGACGCTTCCGTAAGCGAGATTACAAATTTTAAGACATACCAACTCCAAAATACAGTTGCCAACTTTTCTGTAGGCGAGTTTTAAAATTTTAAGTTTATTGCGAGTAATAGTTTGGTCAGCTGACCCAATGCCCGATGAACGTGCTGTTATGCTGCGGAAGATTGAAGATCGTATAAGTTTAATTTAATTTCTTTTGAATTCAGAGTTCCGGGAAAACTATTCCGCCCTATTCGAGAGCAAGAAAACGTTTGCAGTACGAGAACCTTCAAAAATATCGAGAAAAAAAAATTAATATAGATACCTTGGAGTTCAAAACAATCGACTGAATGATATCTCTATTCATCAATGAAAAAGCACTCCGTCTAACTGTGCTTTCTATCAGTCGAATAAATTCCGCTCCATTCTTTAACAAAACCTTCTCATCCACCTTCAAAATAGACACCGAAGAACACTTTTTTCAACGTCAAATTTTTACATCGCTGCTTCCTATACACATACGACTGCGCTGGCACTCATTCGATATTTTTTCACAAAATTTTCATGCTAAGTTAAGCTAAGTTAAGTTAAGACTTTCCATCCATTTCTACGCTAAGCTCGATGGGAATAATAATTGTGATGGTACAATTCCCACGTTTTTTTCCTCCACCTACAATAGTTGCAGACAACTGCGCTGTCTTTCTATCGATATTCTTTCATAAATTTTCTATTACAATCATCATACTAAGCTCGAGGAAAACAATGTTTGTGAATGTGCGATTGCTACGTTGATTTTCCTCCCCCTACAAGAGCTTTGGGCGACTACGCTGTCTCTCTATCGATAGTCTTTCACAAACTTTCCATTACCATCACACTACTCGTGAGCTGGAATGTTTGTTAGTATGCGATTTCCACGTTTGTTTTTCCCCGACCTACAATGGTTACAGACAACTGTTGTATCACAAAAATATAATTGCTCTACATCGTGTCCACGACATAAAAGGCTTCAAAGAAGGGTTCGTGTGGCCAGCGACGAAAAGAACCGTCATCGTATGAAATATAGTCTCGTCAATAAGCGCAGCATGTGCGTGATTCTACTAACATCGCCCTACCCTATCACAATCGGCCGGTACAACACCAGCAGGCAGGCACCGCTTGAAAGCTACGTTCACCCTCATACCCTCACCCTCTTAGCATCTCTGAATACCACGTCAATGAACGTCCCAAGCAAGTCCTATTGCCACACACTTCCATTTCTCTTTATATATTCAAACTCATACCTTAGACCCTTAGGATCTTATTCATTCTATTTTAATTAACTGTGGATTAATTGTAAACCTAATTCAATCTAATTGTATGAATGACGACACTCGTTATTTCCAATAATTAATTAACGTAGAGCATTTTTAAATTGAACGCGTTAGGTAACAGGCGTGACAAAGACGCGAGAAGCCCGCTCCTTCAGGGAGTCGGCGGGACATAACATACCCAGCCGTGACAAGTGAAGGGCGTGCCCTTGCTTCGCTGGCCTTACAAGCAAGCGAGGCCCTTATTATTGAAGTAACGTGATGACTTATTAATCACTTTTCATCGCCAATCTGGAATCCAAATGCAGCTAAGTATCCTACATGTTATGCATGTCATCATTTTAACCGGTTATATCACGTGTAAGTTAGCTGACGTTCGCCTTCAGCGTACTTAGCGTTATTTTGTATGTCGTAAGATGTGTGCGTTAGATTCACTAAATGTATTAGTCTATGCTGCGCTAAATGATTCTGTAATGCGGCCTTGCCTCGAAAGGGTCTCCTAAAGATGCCAATGTTGACTTTGAATATTTGTACTCGATCGGCATCCTGAGCTTATTATAACGTCATTAAACGAGTTCCTGTGCATGTGTTGTCATGGCTATATTTGATCTATTAAAGTTAATGAAAAAACCAAGACCTTATAATGCCGTCGCCATTGCTGTATTTCTTTTAAAAACTAAACACTGTGTGTTTTCTTCCTGTCCATTGATTACGTATGTCTGTCATTTTGTATCAAAAGACGTCATCATTTTTTTATCAGTAAATTCGTTAGTCTGCACCTGGTTATTAAACCCATTCAATCACCTGAAAATTACTGATTGATAATTAGAAAATAAGATCACGATAGAACAGATGTGTCATTATAAAATGAATGACGACATATGACCTATGAATACAACAAATGTTGTGCAGCGATGAAATCTCATAAGAACGCATATAACATAATTACGCTGTCTCTCTGTTGACATTCTTTCACAAATTTTCCTCTACCGTCATCGGACTGAGCTCGAATGTCCGTGAGTGTGCGGTTTCCACGTTTGTTTTCCTTCCCCTACAACGGCTGCAGATCCATTCGGCGATGCCCTCTGCGAGTGGCGGCACAAAAACAACACACGCAGAGCTAACAGCCCTCGCTAACTCATGCATGGGGCGGCGGGAGGACGGTCCCCAGGCATCGCACGTCGCCTCAAAAAATGGTCATGAAGCGGGAATTTGTCAGCTCTTGGTCGCATGATCTGGGCAGGTGCGTGTTCGACCGAAGCGATTTCGAAGAAGGAAAATACCTACGACACCGAAGAAGAAAAAATATTTTGAGAAACAAGTAGCAATGTTTTCGCTTAAGTGTAAACTTGTACAAAAAAGTCAGAAAAACCATAGTTCATGGAGTACAAGTTTTATTGACAACGTCCCCTTATTCCACTCTTCCCTCATTCTTTCTCAGTAGCAATGTTCACCTTTTAAAAAATCGTGAAACAAGTTTCTCTATGGAAATCATAATTTAATCAGCACAGCCTTTCAAATAATGTCTTAGGCTTGAATAAAGCCTTATCAATTTAAGGCGCACCTTAGACTCTCTTAAATAAAGCAGAACACCGTATCTGCGGTGTATTTGTTTTTGCATTTCAATTTATTTATTTTTTCTTGGGGTAACTTTAGTCTGAGTAGAGCAGCGAAAGAATTAAATTAATTACTGTCTTGAAAAAACAGCAGCAGCGCTGTTTACCGAGCTGCTAATTAGTAAAGTAAATCGTAATATTTACGAACGGCCAGAGATTCATAACATGTCTGCGTCGACTTTTTCCGCAGAATAAATAAATCTAAAAATTATGAGCTAGATGAAAGCAATAAGAATTCTCGACAGAACTGGGCATCTGGTAAACTGTTTTCTTCAGATCACAGAATTATGCCTTCCGTAATAAGCAACAAAAGTTGTTCCTGTTTAGTCGTAGCTCATGTGTGTTAAAATTATATTTTATCACAACAACTTCCCTCCAATATGATTGCATAAATAACTTCAATAATATCAATACGTCGAGCAAAACTGATTGAATCCTGCACTCGCGTTTCACTTCCACACGCTGTTTTTAGAAAGTTTGACGTGTATATTGTGCACACGTCCAAATGAAAACTACCATTGCAACGTTGATTCCGAGTATAAAAACAGGGTAATCTGTTAGTACAATAAAAAACTAGAACAAAATTTTATCTTAAATTCTTACACAGGTAATTAATTACAAAGAATCATGAAAACTGGAAAAAGTACGAAAGGAACTCCACACATGAAGCAAAGAATACGATCAGCAGTGAAGAGCAAAGCAACATGGAAAGTCGGCAGCACGAACATTGATCGTTCAATAAAAAAGTACAGACGGAAGCACACGGGAGCTTCATGGAGTGCGCCAGAAGACTGGTTAATTCAGTGAACAACTGAATTATGACAGATGGCGCAGCGATGGCGCCAAATGAAACGCTGAGTTGGCACGTAACACCTGAATTGTGCCCTAACGCGTTTCTAGCGTGCGCAACGGCCTGCATTGGCGTGACGACGCATGAATGTTCTCTTGCACTCATCACACGGCGATGTTCTTATTACAATTCAACGAGGACGATACGGTGACGTCTGTGCTTAGCAGTTGTGCGGTCTGATGTTACTCTAAAATGCCGCCTCAAAGAGAAACGGAGTAAGCCATGTGTGTTTGTTAGAAGTATTTTCACATGCAAAATCTGTCGAGTAAAAGCATATTAATATTTCAGTACTCCCTCGATGGAAGATGCAAGAAACGCTTTTTATTACTTGACCAGTAGAATATATTCCCTGAACTAATTTAAATCATTTAATCAGTGTCATACATTTCCTAGGAGTTGTTTAACAAAACCAAAGTGTTGTACAACAGTACTAAAGTGTTGTACAACAGTACTAAAGTGTTGTACAACAGTACCAAAGTGTTTTAAAACTGTACTAGTTTTGTACAGCTGTCCCACCGCGGTTTACAAGAGCTAACCACAAAATGAAAGAGTTGTACAAAAAGGAAAGTGAATAAAAACAGTGTTTTATCAATTAGGTTGAAACAAAAATCAACAATGGATTGCAGAATGTCTGAAAATAAAAAATCGTTAGTTAGTACACATACATGAGGATTATGACAGCCATGTCAATGGTTAAAAAAAAATTAAGAGAAAAAACATGAAATTGATTCTCTAGACAAAGTTTTTCTAGCTTCAAGAATGTTTATATATTCAAGTAATCAAATTACATTGAGACATTGATGGAAAACGCTTCTGACAGTCTCAACTTACACTGACATGAGAGGCTATAGCCTTCAGCCATATAATGGAATAATGCTGAAAGTAAATAATTCCAATAACTAACAGGTCAACACAGCAGGAAATGGAAACTATTTTATTATAAACCTGTTCGAAGAAACTAGTTCGGAGAACATCATTTACGCAGGGCAAATTGATAACATCTACTGCGTAAATGTTTATAGAAAATTCCCAACAGTGAGAAATTTAAAAAGAATAGTCGCTCAAAGCGACTGGAAAAATGCGAAAAACGTTTACACTGAGAAGCCAATAACTCAATTTCATGTATTTGCTGTTCACTGATGGTATTGATCTGACTTCAAATAATTGCCAATTGCATTACTCCTGGTGTTTGTAGTCTGCAAAATATGCAGAAGTATTCTATAATTAAATGAAGATTTCATTTTGCTTCATATACAGATCACAAGCGCATTTGAGACCCAGAAATTGTGAAGAAATAAACTCAAAGTTGATCGAGTGAGTGTCGAAGGCGTCCAAGATTATGGATCTCGTCGTCCAACTTGAAATCTCGTTGCATCGGTGCTATATGATCTCTCATTTAATATGCACTTCTAAAATATTTACAGAGGATGATGCATACGCTTGACAATATTAGAATAACAAAATTAGGTTCGAAATAACAAATTTGCCAGATGATGCAAAAAATATGGCATGTCGAATACACGCAAAAATCCTGGTTTAGTAATTCTGTAACAGCTTCTTTACATAAACACATAATACGTGCCAGCATACATACAAAATATCACCTCACATACGCGTACAAGTAAGCCATGTATCAAAATTTAGCTATGTAGCATAACGAGAGAAAGTATTTCGTAAATACTCAATCAGTGGGTACTGCGGAATAAAGTTATTGTTGAAACGCAAAATGGCGTGCTATTTTAGCCTTGAATTCTTTCACTGATGTAGGAATTCTTACATGCTAACGTGTGTTTCTCTGTTCCTCAATAAAAAGCCTGATACTGAGAGAGTTTCCGCCCAACGTCAGATGAAAGGTAGCTCAATAAGACATCGTTCCTTCAATTTAGTTTTGATTTATTGTAGTGGTTCTTAGGCATTGTGCGATATCCGCTTCGCTTTGAGAGAGACACAAAAAGAATACATACTTGGCTTTATGCGTGAAGAATCTTTCTTTTCTCGAATTGGAGTCCAGCGGTGTTTAGTCTAAAAAGATACTGCGTGACCAATCTTCTTAAATTGGCATTTACGTGTAAGCTTGGTAGCAAAAACCTTACATTCTTATAATTCTCACGGAAGATCTTAAAGTATGTCTCCCCAAACTAGGCTACAATAGTCTAGATGCGGTAACGCTAAGAATAGGAGGGTTAATAAGCTATACAACAACTCCATGGTGTTGTACAACAACTCCGGGGTGTTTTTCAACAACTCCGGGGTGTTTTACAACAGTGCCAGGGTGTTGTACAACAGTGCCAGGGTGTTGTACAACAGTGCCAGGGTGTTGTACAACAGTGCCAGGGTGTTGTAAAACAGTGCCAGGGTGTTGTACAACAGTGCCAGGGTGTTGTACAACAGTGCCAGGGTGTTGTACAACAGTGCCAGGGTGTGGTACAATAATACGAGGGCGTCGTACAACAGTATAAAGGTGCTTACACAATTTTTTCATGGTGTTGTACAACAGTACGTACCTGAGTGCTGTACAACACAACCAGGATATCCAACAGTACCAAGGTGTAGTACTACAGTTGCAGGTTGATAAGTAGCAATGAGAATAATCGCGCTCAAAATGAATGGCAAGTTTTAAATATTGCATCATAATTATGAACAAGCTACTAACATAGTCTCGACAGCTGTTTATCCAGCCACATGATTACCTAATTAATAATGGTTTTATGGTTAATTGAAAACTATTGGGTTCGCAGAAAACAAAGCAGGCATCCCAGGCTGTTAGCAGGTGCCACAGAACACCAAACATCTCTATGCATGGACCAGCAAGCAAAGCATTCGTGTCGTCGCTTACATGCTAAGCTCGACTATTGATTCAGCGACCAATTTTTCTGCAGAAATCTTCATTCCAGAACACTCTTTTCAATTCACGCCCGAGCACTTTTCCAAACGCTTCTTAAGCTTTCCGACACAGGAAAAAACGAATCAATCTTATGTACCTAAAGTATCGATAGTTTTCAGTCTAAGAAAAAACTCAATTATGAGTTATAAAGCATATTTAGACTTGTGTCCCATGATGATTAAGGCTAAGAATTAGATAGAATTATAAGTTAGTATAAGCTTCCCTAACCACAACAAAGGGGTTCCCGTTTGGAGGAAGGAGGAAAGCGCTGTTTGGTGTGGTTTTGAGGGGCCGAGAAATCAATGCACAAGTGTCCCCACAACCCGCGCTTAGAAATAGCAAGATCGAAAGAAGCTTAAGAAATACGATGAAAGTCTAAAAATCGTGAACCTCAGTGGACCTAAAAAGATAGATCGCTGCAAACAAGAAATTTTTTTTTATTTGAACAAAATAAGAGCTTTGCTAACCTGCAACTCAGGTTTTGACATCATCATTTGGGGACCTCTAACTCTATTAGAGAAAGGGTGCAGCAGTCAATCCTCATTTTCTAGAAAGCTGCGGAAGCCTAAAATGCAGGGTTGACTGCTGCACCCTAGGTGTAAATTAGTTGCATTCTCCTGCGAGTGATTTATTTGAACAAAATAAGAGCTTTGATAACCTGCAACTCGGGTTCTCACATCTTCCTCCAGGGGCCTCTAACTCCATTAGATACAAGGTGCAGCAGTCAATCCTGCATTTTCGAGAAGTCTGTGGAAGCCTAAAATTCAGGATTGACTGTCACACCCTGTACATTAGTTGCATTCTCCTGAGAGTGACAGTAAACACAAAACTGGCGTCTCATTGGATTGACCTCGCAATAGCATTCCATCCACAGTCAGAACAAAGTTCTACTATTTATTTGAATTAAAAACTGCTTGAAATCGTTCGCTCAAAATCGCAGTCTGTATTTTTGAAAAGAGCATCGACCTTGTAAATAACTTGAATTTTTCAACATGACCGTTTTCGAAACTCTTAAAGCTGAAATCGATTCGAAGAATATCACCTGCCAGCTCGCATATAATATCTAGGATAGAGGTTCAGATTATAATTGACTTCTTATTAAATCCGATATAACTATATGAGCGAAAGTCTCAGCAAGCTTCAACTTCAAGCATTTCAATTGATTCACAAGGGCTTATTTGAAATCTCTTTGAATAACTCATATCGATGAAGTGGCTTGGTTGGTGTGGACGTTAATGCAGTTCGTTCCCAATTCAGGCCTCCTAATTTACACGAAAACAATCTTCAGGAGGCAGGCGCTGAAAGAGCCGCAGTCAAGACAACGTCGACAGAGATAATTCTGCGCCTGACGCGAGTGTGGAGTCTCTGTTTATAAATAAAGTTTATCCCGTCATGAACATCGCATGTTTTTCAAACAATTATTTACATAGCGATTGGTGTCCTTTCAGTTGTAACACCTTTGTAAGATTTAGCTTACTCAGTTTCCTGTGCACTTTCCATCAGCGTTTCAAGCGCTTAAAATCGACGTGTTGGCCTCAGGTTGTACAAGATACATCACTATATCAGTGAGCAGGCAGAGTAATAATGGGAGCGTTTTCCATCCTCAGTATTGAGTACATAGTTACATAGTGTGCGTCTATATCGTCAGGAATTATACGTGAAAAGTGAGGAAGTGTTGTGATCGCAATATATTTTATCGTAAGCAACTGAGAAGAAATGAAAAAATAAAGTATCTCTCATGAGGGCTCAGAATCGATCGTCAGAGTACGTTCTGTCGTGCAATGTACGTGTCTGTGAAATTCATTTGAACTGAAAACCGATAAATAGATATAACTGATATCACCAGCATGAAACTGACTGATACTTCTTGAATAGTCAAATCACTCCTCTGAGATAAGAGTAGCAGCAATGCAATAGCCGGCATATTGAGGATAACCACTAAATTAGTTTGGCAAAGTATAATAGACGACTTGCCTAACGGTTACTTTTACACCCTTCTCAATATAATATCAAGTGAATCATTCAATTACCTAGAAATAATCACCAAAAAGTATTGAAACAATGGATCATTTCTTCGTGTAGATGGAAGCTCATGCATGGGTTAAGCTGTCTGAAAGTTATACAGGTCTTTACGCCCGGGCAAGGGGCATCGAAGTTTGTTAGTAAAATTTCTCAAATAGTGACAACGACCAAGTGCGAAAATGATTTCACGCGTCTCATGCAAAGTTACATTCGCTACGCCTGAAATTCATAGTTGCAGGGTGTAGCCAACCAAGATTTTGTGCATTTTTGTTAAATTACGAGGGAAAAATGATTCGCGAGGCCGGGAAGAGAAAATCTGTGTAAACCTTGGGTATTAAAGACTTTTCTGAGAATTATAAATGAATAGACATTTTTCTCAATCTTTATCGTTTGTTCCATGGAAATATTAAGAAAAAATATTCCATGAAATTATTGATACTATAAAAAATGTAACTATTAAATTTAAATGCATCTGATATAAAAGCTCGTAAACGCCTTGGTACATATAATCAAATAACTCAGCTGTTTTGAAAATGATCTTTCATGCAACTCTTAAACAGCTTTTTATAAATTTATATATTCCCTATTACCTTCGCTGAATGTGAATTGAGAAGAAACGGGATAAAAAATACTAACAAACAAGTTTAACGTACTAGAATACATTTGTCCATTGATTTATAGAACTTAATTTGTCCTATCCTTCATTCATTGCATTGACGAAACTATTATTGAACTTGCCATAACTTCTGAGAAGAATTAAATCGCTCGAGTTGTAACAGTGGACATTTGAATCATAAAATTGTCCAAAAATTCTCGTCATTTATCCACTGCAGATTAATTTGATTATGCATAGTAATATTTGAAACAATAAACTGTAACTGTGGATCCTACATTGAAATTCTTTTCCAGAATTATTTTATTTTACTCAGGGCCTGAATGTTTGGTCGTACAAGTATTAACATCAACATCATGTGATTTATTGGTAATTTCAATTTATGTTGGACAAACGAATCAATGTTATCGATGTTGTTTCAAAATGAATGGTCCATTCGTGTAGGTCTAAGTGCATTGATAAAGGATGCTTTACAAAAAATTCCCTTTTGTAACGTGAAGTATTGCGGAAGCTTCGTTCTTCTTTATTTAATTTTCGCCTTCCTGGAAAAAAAGAATTATAGCGTGCTGAAAATCATTTGAATACTTTTGCTACTTTTCACCTTTAAAATGCGTATTGATCTTTGTTAAAAGCAGTTTTTTAACAACATGATATCCTACATCCAGTATATACGTTGTACCTCCTTAAATAGTTCATCAGTGTTTCCTGGGAAGGATGCCCTTTCTAAAGGAACAAATACAATCTATGAGCGAACCCAAATTTCAAACCGCTAATTACCCAAGAAAATGGAATTGAGAAGAAAATTAACGCACACTCCAGCGAGGTAACGCAACCATACGAAATTTCAGCGTCTGTTTATTAAATTCAAGTTTTCCTATACAACATTAGAAAATAATCATCTCCAGTAACATAACTCCTCACGCAAAGATTTAGGCATCAAAAGTACCTCGACCGGTAAGTTCCATGTTACCAAAGTTCGGAAAGAAATGAAGAAAAGAACTAGTGAATCACTTTTCTAAAGTCTAAAATAACTGAAAGACTGTTTTTGACGTCAGCTAGCAGTAAACTTTCGTTCAGGGGTAAAGTTTGATAATCAACTCGGAAAGTTTTAATTGAATGGTCTGAGAGAAGCGGATCCTGTATAACTGATACTTTCAGGTAAACTAAAACTTCCTCTAAGTTTTCTTTGCAAGTTAATAATCCATTGAACGCAGGGCTCGAGTTTTGGAAAGAATCGGGCCAACCGAAACCTATAAATAACATGAACAGTTTCAGCCTTACATAACGTGGGCAATTTGTGACATAACCTATGTGCTGTAGCGGCCATGTTGTAACAGCACCCCTCTTTATCACAAAATTTTCCAGGAGAACATCAGGGCATGACTTAAGGTCATGGAAGAAGTTCTCCCCGTATCATATTTGTCATAAATCTTCGCGTTTCTTCAGCGAGCGTTGGGAGTATGTTTACTTAAGACTTTTTAGCGACAAAACGAAGATAAATTCTAATGCAAAATGCAAACGTCCCACCTGCAAAAATGAAATGTGATATCAGCATTTTCAAGAACAGCCATGTTCATTATTTGCAGGCTAAAGATTTCCAACTCGACTGAGCGCATGCACGGCCAGCTTACAAAAAGTTGCGCTGATGACGAAACGCGTATAGTTTCCTTTGTAATATATGGGCAAGGCAAAAATATTCCTATTTTTAAAGCAGATCAATATGAAAACCGCTAACGCTTCAAAACTCTTATGTTGCTAAAGTTTGAATTATTTTGCTTCAATGCACTTGGAGTTTTCTTCCAGTCCAAAGATATCGAATTAAAATTTCAAGCGCTAAATTTGTTGTACATTTCATTTCATAATCCCAAACGTTGAAGCTCAACCAAGTTAATCATTTGAAAAATATTCTGATCCCCTTATCTGTTCTTTTTTGTTTTCAAAAACGCAACAGTTAACAATGGCAACAACACATTGTTACAATCAAACCGCTACCGAAAAAATCTACACTCAATCCTTGACTTATACTTCCATTTTACGTGAACCGCTAAAAAAGACCCAGTCGTTCTTAACTTGATTCATGCATTTCACTAATTTAATAACTCGGGCTAAGTTTTATTCGAACTGTCAGTTTGCCTAAGATGATTCGAGGATCAACTGAACTTTGTTTCGATCCCATCAGCCCCAAGTCAGCAATTCAATACGTTTAGCAGCAGAGAAATTTTTGGTTGAGTGGAAATGGCATGTTCGATATGAAGGAGGCCTCCAGGGTACCATGCGAGAGTTAATTGCCGCGATGAACATTTGCAATCTCCTCAGCTTGATTGTAGCCTGTCTCCGCTTTGATTTTGATAAAGAAGAATTCGGCCAAACTAATGAAGGCTTTGGCATAGACCCGATATCACGCCGCAGTAAACAACTTAATTAAGAAAAAACGCTTGAGTGGCAAGGCAACTCATTAAGTTCTGAGGCTCCTACTCTCTACTGCCCGACAGCATTCAATTAACTAGTTGTTCATACGAGCAAGAAAAGCCGAATTTATTTTGGTGTAATGATGAATATTTTTTTAGCTGCTGTGTTATGATGAAGGAAACAAGTCACCATGATTCAAAAATCCGCCCAAGTTTCGTCAATGATCTCTCACCCCAACATATTTCTCTCAACAAGTTTGAATGCATCTGACTTATGAACTTGTAATAGCCTTGTCTTATGTATCAAATCAACTAGCATGACTCGCTTGTTATGAAAGTGATGTTTCAAAACTTGAATATCGTAATTTTTGGCACTTCGATGTCCCATGTTTTGACAAAGTTTCCCGTTCAATACTTAAATTTATACTCAAGCTCAGCACACGATATACAAAAATTTACATTGAATTTATTTCAATTAGTTTATTGATCATTAAAATTTTCTGGACCTCGTGTATTGAACATGTTAAAAGTGCAAGTCAGGGAAAAACCTGCGAAAGCAACCACTTAACTACTACACCAGTGGTTGGTGGAAAACAATAATCATATCTTCCACGCGACAAAACCAAACACACAAGCACTGATCGAATTATTTTTGCACTAATCATATACTTAATTCTTCCACCTGAGATAAACAATAAAGTCTGTGCAAGGGGACCTCGAGTCAGGTGCACCCTCTCATCGGAGCCTTACAGAAGTTTTGATTAGCTTTGAACAACATGACTAATTTTATTCGCATTTTCTTTGCTTCTAATTTTGAATGAATCTGCGATTTAAGCAAATCGAACATCTGTTTTTACAGAAGGTTTGTCCCACCGGCTGAGTTGGGTAGGCCACCATGAGTGCGTAGTGCTACTGAACATCAGAGGCGAGCTGAGCGCGATGGGCTCTGCTCTTGGAAAACTATTGTTCTAAAACTGATTGTCTGTGGCATCATAAAATGGACGTTATGCGTAATATCAACTGAACCCTGGCATTATGAAATAGACAAATAATTGTGAAAGGACATTGATATTATACTCTGTGATTCGTGATATATGATGCTGGCTTCATTCTTTTTTTAATTAATTTTTGGTACATCAAATTTGTTTGTTTATTCTATACTCAAGCATTAGCTCGACCCCAGAAGTTCTATCACTCATATTTAACGTAAACACTTCATCTTCTTCGTTTTAATAAACTTGCGTGACTCATGTGCATCGGCAATTATTGAACTCGATTGTTGCTTGTGTTGAAGCGAGGAAACAAAAATAAAGTGTAAGTTGATGGCAAGTCCCGACTCCTGGAGAGAATTTCCTTCAAGTCCCTCACAATCTCAAATTAACCAATTATTCGTTATATAATTGAGCCATTTTCTTGATAGAAAAAAGAAGTTCTGCGAAATAAAATCTCTAACAATGAATTCATCGTTTCTGATAGCATCTTGACCTAAACTTTAACGTTATGGGGAAAATTGTACAGGTTATATTCATGCTTCACACAAGTCAAGGTTATTATTTCAGGTAAATTGTGGTAATGCTTAACTAACATTAGCATTACTTAATTGAAGTAATACTACTTAACTGACATTAATTACTTGAATTAATGCATAACGAGCAGATGTATGTTTAGCAGCTTACATGCATATCTCTTCGGAAGCATACTGGTACCTAATAGTATTTAGTGGCAATTTAATTTCAAGTTCTACCAATTAATCGATTTAAACAGCTACAAACGCAGTCGCTATTTTGCAGCTCTTTAATTAGCAAAAACAGAATCACCAACGAGTAATATATTAGCCACCCTTGCATGGCCTCTGGGAATGTTAACCTAATTGAAACAGGAAATTTTCTGAGTGAACCAGAAGATTACCGTCCCTTTTCTACCATGTTTATGTCTGAAGATATTAAAACGTACGACAAATGAGAAAAACAAGCCAAAGTAACTTGAAACATGGTAAGAAAAAAATTCCTTCGCCTACAGCTTTGCACCTCTAGCGACTTTGACGACGACAATCTCGAACACAAGACTTGAAGGTTAAACCACAAAGTTCCAACATCAAAACACGTCAGCGTTTCTTATTCATGAGATAACCTTCAGATGCCACGAGTAAAAGTTTTACGAATCGTTCGAATTATCAGGATTCAGAGGAATCAGAGGAACTGTTTGCTAGTGAAACTGAAGGATTTCAGGTTTATTGAAAGTTTCTCATACACCTTAAAAATTCAGAGGATAGATTAGATTAGATTATTAGATAGTTTAAGCCTCCCTATCCGCAACAAAGGCTATCCAAAGAGAGGAAAGAAGAAGGCACCATTTAGTATGGAGTTAAGGAAACGCGGAATCTATGCAGAAAGCGCACAGAAACAGAAAGCTAAGAGAGAAGATCATGAAACAATAAAAAGTTGAAGAAGAAAGTAGTAGGTGCTGAAAAACACGACAGCAGTGAAACGAAAAAAAGATGGTCCGTAACAAAACAAAAACCTATTCTATTTTAACAAAAAGATAGCCTACCTAACCTTTAGCTCAGGACCTCACATAGTCCCCCTGAATTCAGAGGATAACTAAAATAATGTATCTTGCTATGAAAATATCCAGAGTTACATCAATGTGTTGCAGATGAAGAAAATATTTCTCTAGCTCGTTTAAACAGACCCTGATCTAACAAATTTGTCAGTCGTCCAACAAAGATCTACCATCGCCTGGAAGACAGGAGCCCAGATCAGCGTTACGAGATGCACCTTCGTGTAGACCTATTCTGATCGCAGTCAACAAATTTACTTCGCAGATACAGCATCACCAGTTGTGCTAAATGAAACAGCAATAGTTGTAAATGGTCAAACAACAGCATGGCCAGCACCAGTTGCACTAGATCAACCAGCACCAGGTGCACTAGATCAAGCAGGACCAACAACTCTAGATCAAACAGCAACAGCTGCGCCAATAACACTAGATCAAACAGTAACACCAGCACCAGTTGCACTAGGTCAGGCCTCAGGCTCTAGCAAACACTCAGAAGAAGTCAAATAGCTGCACTTTGTTGCAGCAGGAAGGAGATGACCAGCATGAGAGAAAGTCGAGCGTAATTGTCAAGATGCTGCAATTGTAGCGGGAATAACATAGCTGAGTTAATCACTGCAGACGGTTTCAAGCTGAATATATACAGGTTCCAGCGTCGTTGAAGAGCTCATCTGTATGTTTTATTACAACTCTCCAATCAACTCAGGCCCTTGCATAGTGTGACTAGGACTAATAAAAGCCCGATTTTGGGTTGGTTAATTGTTGCAAGCTGGTATGCTGGAAATAACATTTATTTTAGCAGCTTGAGGTAATTTTTTCTAATTAATTCAGAATTGAACCGTAGAAAGTTGTAGAGGCTTGTCTCCAATAATTGACAAAACGAATGGATTCTATTATCACCTGGAAATCAGTAAAAAATGCAATAAAAATGATAATAATTCTGTGTAGAGCCGTTCTGTGTAATTCTGTGTAGTCCTTGCAGAGTATTTGGTTCCTCGATCGTGTCTTTGAATTAAGAGAAGGACTAGAAAAAAGGAAGAGGAAATAACTAAAGACTAATCTAGTGCTGAACATAATTTAAATATTCCAGCACAAACGAGCGGTTATACAACCAGTACCCTCTTCAGTATACCCTAGTAGTCCTCAAGATAATAACGTAAGCTACGGGGTACAGTGAATCCATATTCTGCTCCTGGAAAAAAATTCCTAAGTTTCCAACGGAAAAATATTTTTGTACCTGCGATTTTACGGTGTTTATTTCACTCGAGTTCCCGCTGTAGGGAAACTGGAAGAGCTATTGACGATATAATGTAATAGGAACCACATCGCTCCGCTGATCCCCAACACAACGTTTTAATGAGCTACGTAGGCTTGGTAAACGGAAATTTATTATAAGTTATTCTCGAGAGCTGAACTTTGAGCTTTCTCGTTTAATTGACGCCCATTAACTGGCTGGCTTGCTGGGAGTCAGAATAGATCGTACAAAAATTTCATCGCGAGAATATTTTTGCCCTCACCCTGCTGCGTGAGGCAATATTAGCGATATGTGTGGCAGCTGGTCCACAGGAGACCAGGGTAGTTATTTAATGTTTGAAGAACAAACACGCTGCACTCTTCCCATTCTCGTTTTGAAAATTAGGTATGTGTTGCTCAAGAAAAGATTTCTGTTAGCTCTAAGGTCCTAAAATGAGACGTGACATCAACTCAGCAATTGCAGCAATCGGATAAAATTTTTTTGGTGAAAATTAACTGTGAGGACAACCAAATATTCGTAAAACGCCTGAAAATTCCTGTTCAACGGATCGCCTGGAAGCTTTTCTTACCAAAGCCTCGAAGAAAATTTTTGATTTTTATGACGAATGTAACGTTAAGACACACAGAGCAAAATTTGAAGATAATGTTCAGGGACGAAAGTTCGTTCAGATTAGTCATGAGCGGCTCTAAAGCAGCCCATAGACGTTCAATTTTATTGTCAATATAATTGACAATGATCAGTATTGACATTTTAATTGATCGTCCGTGGGCTTGATTGACGACCGTCAATTAATTGACTTAGTTGGTAAAAAAATTTCATCAATACTTGTATATTGAATCAATGATATTGACAATTGAATTGATCGTCTATGGGCCGCTCAAGATCGTACGTCATCCCAGTAATGGGTCCAGATACGACTCTCTGTATTTTTTTAAATCAATAAAGGGCTTAGTCAGGGTGATGGTATAGAGTCCCTTCATGATGACTAAGCCAGGGACAGACTTCATGTCTCCGTTGGTGGTAGTCAGTCAGATGATTTTATTTCAGTTTATTGTCTGATGATCGTTCACGAATAGTTATTTTTTGCGGTCATTGTCAATTGTTTTTGCATGGCTATGCATTCCCTTGGGCTGAGTAACATTGATTGTCGTGTAGATCTTTGAATGAATTCTATAGTTAATAGTAATTTCCATTAAATTACAGGAATGATCACATAGATTTATTTATTTATTTCTTAAGCAAATTCTTGTACAAGATTGTTTTTATCAGGTTCTCGCTCGTTTTCTACGATCCTATCAGCATAACATAACAGTTTTTAATGCCGAATGAAAAACATAAGGTCAACGAAAAAAAAAAATTGAATTGTTTTACGAGAATATTGGTCGTTTTATTATCTCTTCAAATACTGCCAAACCTATCCATAAATCACGTAAATAAATGGATCTAGATTTACATAAACAAAATCGAAGAACTTTTAGGCAAAAAATAGACGGATATGTTGCATGCGAGCTGCAAAACACAAAATCCTGCAACGCATCTTTTATGCGTAACTTCGATCGGTTGTATTCAGACGTAATAATCTTCAGGACGAACGATCGAACTCAATGAGCTAAGCTCTATTCTTTGTGTGTTCTGAGTGTAAGAGTTGTAATAATCATGTTTTATCCGTATTCTGCAGCACAATTCATTTGTCGGGAATGAAAGTATGAAGGCTGCTCTGAATGCTATCGCCGGAAAGGAATGTTAGCCTGTCTTCGTGCTATCACGTGGCGGTAAAGGAACAGGAATTTTCTGTTTAACTTGAGCTTCCAGAGCTTGCGCAACGGAAAACATGAGGAAACATGAGGGCTTGGTTAGGTGCTTTGCAAAAATGAAGGTACCTAAAGAGTTAATATCCAGGAAAATGCAGTAGAAACGAAAGCAAATTCTGGAGGAAAAAGTGTGTGGGAGCTAGTAGTTCTCACTGGGCTAGACGGCCGCGATCAATTTTGTAAGAAATTACCTTAAAGAAACTGCGATGAATATTATTGCAGGCTGGTACAAATATACATAACGTTTGACTGAAAAACTACCATCGCCTTAAAATTATTGCATTTTCAGTGTTGACTCTTCAATGCAGCAAATAAAATGCGCTTATCACCGGGCTGCTATTTACTAAAGAAACCAATGAAAATTAAAAGCAAATAAAGGTCTTTTAACCATAAAATTGAGCCACCCCACGCAAGAGGTCTTGATTTTTCGGAGAGGTAAGACAGAGGGAGAAACTTCTACAGAACAAATTGACAAGATAAGGTTAGAATGAAAGATCTCAGCACTTCTTATTTTCCCTCACTACAAACTGAAATTTGAGCAAGCCTGTGACGAAAATATTGGTCGATTATGGTATCATTAAGTTTGAATTGGCTAAAGAAAACAACGCAGAAAAAAGTTAAAATGAGAGGTAAATATGACCAAACTGTGAAAAACTTTAGACGTTTTCCTACGAAGTTACGAAGAGGATGATTAAGCTCACGAATTAAACGTGAAGCTATGAAGAGTCCAGGATTACCAGGTGGAGAAATTTTCAATCTTTTTGGTTTGAAAAATGTAGCAAAAGTACTCGATGCGCATTCGAAAACACCCTGAAGAAAATTACCAAGACACTGGAACAAGCGTTAAGCCTCCTTCGACAAAACGTTACACGTAAACTCGCTTTAACTGAGAGGAACATGGAGGAAGCATGAAAAAATGAGAAACATCAAGGTCGATTTTTGAAAGTTTCGTTCACTAACGAAACGCATGCTGATCTTGATGACTCCCTGATGGGTGGAGCAGAGGATGGTTGGCAAATGGACGTGATCGCTATCATCGTTTGAAGCACCAACAAGGTGGGGGACGGATTATGATTCAGGCTGGGACTATCGCTTGTTATCTACAGCCAGCTGCCACCGCAAGGAGTTATTTGTCCGCTTCTGAGGACCCTACACTGGGATTAAATTGGCAGGACTTGATACAGCGCAACTGATGGGACCTGACCTTGCGCAACTGGTGAGACTTGATCTAGCGCAACTGATGGGATCTGATCTAGCGCAACTGGTGAGACTTGATCTTGCGCAACTGATGGGATCTGATCTAGCGCAACTGGTGAGACTTGATTTTGCGCAACTGATGGGATCTGATCTAGCGCAACTGGTGAGACTTGATCTTGCGCAACTGATGGGATCTGATCTAGCGCAACTGGTAAGACTTGATCTTGCGCAACTGGTGAGACTTGATCTTGCGCAACTGGTGAGACTTGATCTTGCGCAACTGGTGAGACTTGATCTTGCGCAACTGGTGAGACTTGATCTTGCGCAACTGGTGAGACTTGATCTTGCGCAACTGGTGAGACTTGATCTTGCGCAACAGATGGGATCTGATCTAGCGCAACTGGTGAGACTTGATCTTGCGCAACTGGTGAGACTTGATCTTGCGCAACTAATGGGATCTGATCTAGAGCAACTATTGGGACTGATCTAGTGTAACTAGAGTGATTTGATCTACTGTAACTGGTAGGACTTGAACCAGTGCATCTGTTGTTGGTACTACTTGTAATGCTGGAGCATCAGTTGGGACTGATCTAGTGTAACTAGCAAAATTTTATCGACTGTAAGTGATAAGACTTGAACCAGTGCATCTGTTGTGGGTGCTACTACTGTTGCTGCTGATTCAGCTGCAATTTCTGCTGCTTCTGCTTTAGCTGCTACAGCTTTTGCTGCCAATGTTTTCGCTGCTACTCCCTTCGCTGCTATTGCTTTCGCTGCTATTGCTGTTTAGCTGTATTTGCTACTGCTGCAGCTACTGCTTTTACAGATGCTTCTTTTGCTATTCCGGCTGTTGCTTCTCTTGCTTCTGCTACTGCAGTCGCTGCTTTTGTTCCTGCTGCTGCTGGTGCTTCGCCCAACAAGGTAAAACTTGTTAATTGCAATCAAGGCGGGCTGGACGAGAGCAAGCTCGGTAAAGGTGATCTGGGCTCTGGCATCCCTGAGCGCCAGTGTGGCCGTGGGACTGCGTAGGACTACCCAGTTTAACTTTTTCGCCGGAGCATGTATGTTTTTCACCGCCCAAGAGATTTAATAACTTGGGCGGTGAAAAACATGCATGCATTATATTATTATTATTATTATTATTATTATTATTATATTAGAAATTTTTAGCCTCCCTTACCCACGACAGAGATGTTCTAAGAGAGAAAGGATGAAGGCACCATTTAGTATGGAGTTAAGGGAACGCGGAATCTATGCACAAAGTACATCGAAACAGTAAGCTAAGAAAGAAGTTCATGAAACAAGACAAAAGCTGAAGAAGAAAGTAGTAGGTGATAAAAAAACAGGACAGCAGTGAACCGAAAAACAATGGTCCGTAACAAAACAAAAACCTATTCTATTTCAACAAAAAGAAAGCCTACCTAACCTTTAGCTCAGGCCCTCACTTTGTCCCCCTAGGAGCGCTAATTCCCATAGATACAATAATTGTATCCCCCTGAGGGGGCAAGGAGCTTTTGCACAATCCACAATACTTTAGCTAAAATTAAAAACCTTTCGATTAATTTGGGGATCTTAAGCTCAATTCAGAAGACCTTCTTAATCGTTTCAAAACATTTATTTTAGTTACGAACACCTCTGCTGTTCTCGAACATAGGTTATCATTTACAAAATAATTTTCATTGAACGTATAAAGCTTTAGTTGTAGTTAAAAATAACTTATATGTACGTAGGTTATTCTCCTTATAATGATATTCCGCACACTAGACCCACGTTTCTATTGTGTCTGAACTGAGAAGATGGTGCGATTCATCATTGAGAAGATACGCTTGAAAGATTTAATTCAAATGATGCAACATAATAGCAAATTTTCTGTATTTCACGAGCATAACCTTTCTGCAGTGAATACGAGCAGCCAGCAAAGCATCTTCTCGATCCCTTCATAAGAAGTAAAAAAACAACCAAAAGAAAGACATTTAATCTAAAAACCAAACAGATTAGTCATCCTGTGAAATCATGAAAAAACAGATGGCCACCATGACTTAAATAATCCCCCTACAGATTTCTTCAACAATCCTTGCTGGTTTTCCTCAGAGCAAATTTCTATTTCCGTTGATGAATGTCAATAGCACGTATGAACTGAAAGAAGCAACGTTTCAATTTAATTCGAAGAGAAACAGTAGTCAAGCTACAGGAGAAATAGAGGGGTATTATTCGTATGACATGTGTCTACGTCTCAACGAGCTCAAAAAGGCGATCGGAAGCGAGCAAAAATTCAATTGGAGCAGTCGACACCGTCACGCGCACCGACTGGAATGTCAGACGGCGCTCACAGGACAATTGAAGTTTGGCAAAAACTGAAGGCAACAATTTTAGAGCGAGCTTTGGCCTGCTGTTTAGATCAAAACACTGCACCAGCTCACTATAGTGTCATCAGTCAAGGAAAACATTGCAAACGCTGAGAAATTAAGTTACGAAAAATAACAGTACTATCGTCTTAAAGTTTATTCGATAAAGTAAACTATTCAAGAGTAACTGTTGTGAGAGTGTTGTGAAAAGAAATTATTGTGTTTTTTCCCAAGGAACAAATTTGCTGGTTTGTTTTCAACACAAGTTTGCGAATTCTCATATATTTGCAAAGGCGTAAGCAATTCAATTATTCCATCTATGATAATACAAATATTTTAGCAAAGAAGTACAAATATCATCCCACGACTATTTACTAAATTTTTTCCAATAGAAATGCTAAATTTCGATCCGAGCTGTATTCACCGTAAGCGGTTTTTAGTCCTCACTTTCAAAGTCTCCTTGTTTTACATTTGTGAATTAGAGCTCCTGCTGCTGTGAAAGATATGTAGATCTCTTAGATGATTGGAATCATCAGTTCTAACCGAGCACACACTCAATGATATATCGAAATGGAATCTGTTAGTTCGTTGAAGTTCACGTTCATTAATTTTCAGGTCAGCCATTATGCTTGCGCCATTAGCGAAGAGATGGTGAACAAATACATATACGTTTTGAGGTATATTTCGATTTTATTTCTGATTTTCTTAGATGGTTTCTGCTATGCTAAATAATTGAATCGATATATGCATGATAATCATTATTACCCATTTCGATAGCTATTCATTGAAACAGAACCATAATCATCATATCATATAATCATGAATTTTAATTCTAGAGAAAAAAATAAGCCAATAAGCAGAATACTTAATCCTATGTTTTAGGTCAATAATGTGGAAAAATATTTCACGATTCGAAACTCCGACAAGATGCAATCGCGAGTCATAGACGTATGGATACAAGCTGAATGCTTAGGCAAATGCAAATGAATTCTTTATTGTTATATAAAAGCTTCATTTTTATAAGTGTGCACCAATTGAATCGAGTTGATTTTTCTCCGTTAATACACATCAAATTTGAACATAGTTAAAATTCGTTAGGAAAATTTAAAATTCTTGAGTGCAAGACATAATTTTTTATATGTTTTAGGCCTCGAAATAACAACGGAAGACGTCATACCTCTCTACTACAAGCAGAATTGAACGTAATATTCGCGTAATACAAAATTTTGTGCTGCAAAAACTGTCACAAAAAAAAACAAATCCGTTGTCGCAGAGACAATTGCTGCAGAAACCCTTCGCTGAGCATGGCGATGTTCTATATGTCGCAATAAGTTCCATTGAAGTGCAGTTCGAACACTTTTTTCTCATCGATAATGCAGTTAACCACTTAATGTGGCCCGAAATAAAAAAGTAAAGTATTCACTTTTAGTATTTATGCATGTCAATAATACATCTTTTCGAATTTGAAGTTTCCCCTTTTAACAAATAGAAGCTGAGAGTTTTTAGTAGGATTGCTTTCTGTTTAAATGAAGCCGTACTCATGCTCCACGAGTGTTTAAAATGAATTCGTTAGAGTTGTAACTAATATCTATTTCGGCGGGATTTCTCAGGATAATATTATGGTTCAGTAATATTCCAGTAGCTTCACAAGTGAAAGGGAGCGTTATATGAATATAAAATGCAATATATATTGCTGATGAGCAGTCCTTGTTTTTAAAAAGGATGCTAACTATTTCTCTAGTAAATATTTTGTTAGAAATCATTTCTGATAGTATTATCGGTAAGATGAAAATTTATTTACTCGCTGTTCATTCGGTTTTCTAAAACGAAACTCCACGTGGGAATTTTATATCGTGCTATTCATTTCACCACTGGCTCTCAGTCATCCCTAAAGCTTTAATCTACTCTCTGCATAAAAAATGGAAATACAATACTTGTTATGTTTTTATTTTAGCTGCAGTCAAAAACTATTTCATCTTGAGTATTCAACCACCACTAAAAAACATCAATCTATGCACAATCAAGTCAAATCCATACAAAAGAGAAGTACGCTCACCATGCAAACTGAAACAGTCAGACTGAAAGAACTTTATTAAAAATATAGAAGTTGAAAATGAAAGGCGCTTGTAAACAGATAGCAGTAAACCAAAGAATAATAATATGATCAGTAATGAAACAAAAAAATGCATTTAAACATGACAACAGCCGAGTTTAAATTCACCTCAGAACCTCACTTCCTCCCGGGAGCGTTAAGTGCCTTAGACACAGAAGCTGTATCCTCCTGATGAAGTTAAATAACTATTCGTAATTTCAATGGAGCACACATTTTCGAATTAAATTGACGGAGACGCAACGTATTACACGTATTACCTCCATCCTCAGTTATTCCATGTAATTCCAGGTACGTCCCGTGGGAATCGGGGTTGGACTGGAATTAAATTTGCTAACCAGACACGTCCAGCGCGCGCTCTCATTCGCAGCCGAGGATCCTGGAGGACGAGTATTGGTAACTTCGGAAAGAGAAATTCTGGCGCTCTAAACGAGCCTGCGTGGTGCAAAAGAAGAATCAGGGCATGTCCGTTCTCAGTGGAGGCGAAAATGTGGCACGGAAGAGAAAGGTTCCATGAGAAAATGAACCTAAATCCTATAGAGCAGTGAAAAAAGAACAAAATATTTCTTCTTAAAAGACTAATGAAGTTGATTTTGTAATTTTGGATGACACTTCATGAGTCATAATACTTTACAATCAAAGAACCGAGTAAAGATATCAAGGAATTTCCGTTCTTGGTGGAGGCGAAAATGTGGCAGGGAAGAGTATGATTCCATCAGAAAATAAACCTTAATCCTAAAGAGCAGTGAACAAAGACTAAATACTTCGTTTTCCAAGATTATTGAAGTTGATTTAGTAATTTTGAATGAAAATTTATGAATCATAATGCAATTGAAGAACCAAGTAGAGGTAAAAACAAGGTTGAGGAATGATATTTAGTGACCATAAAAGAATATGTTCTAAAAAATAAAAAAAATACGACTTAAATACAAATAAAATTGAACCGCGAGAGATGAAACCTGAACTGCAAGTTAACTATCGTATCCAGTAGTCATTACTCAGTCAGAGGATAATGATCCAGATCCATAATACAAGAAAGGCTACGACAAAAAGTTTTTACATTAGGAAGATATTTGGAAAAAAATAAAACCCAAGAGACCGAACGATTGGACAAAGAGAAAGAATTCAGGAAGCCAATTACCGAGTTTCTAATAAAAAATTGAGTTAAGTTATTGAATTCGAATATCAGAATCAAGGGTGAAGAATGACTCATGAATTTCTTAAGTAGTGAAGCACGTTCCCCATTTGAAAATAATTAAACTATATGAAATCAATGAAAAAATTGAAATGGAGACATTCTTGTCCTTTTTCCTTTAGTTGAAAATTGACGTGAGACTTAGAAAATGTAAAACTTTCACAAATAATTTTAAATTGTTTTTAAGCACTAAATGAAAAATGCGAGTGAACTTCATTGGAAGAAATACTTGATGGTAACTACAAGCTTGATCTTACAATTCACACACACAACTGTTTCCAGTTTTGAGGAGCGTAACAGATTACCAGTGAGTAAAAGCTAGTTCTCGAACACGAAGAAGTTTCACAAGCACACAGTTGGGCCGCTACGAAGCGAAAATCTGGTAGCTACGAAACTAAACAGCTGGGACAGCTGGGACAGCCGAGAAGCAAGGTTCTTCCCAAGGTAAGACTATCAGTTGCCCGCGCGAATATAGGTTGCCATCTCATTTTTTAGTTTTGTATAAAGTACGACAGAACTACAGCTTAGTACCTAGTGGGTAGAGAATTTCATCAAATGAATTGGTATTGAATCAAAGAAAAACTTAAACTAATACGACTTTTAATTTCAGACCTAATAGAAAAAAAAATTTGTTTTTTCAAATAACTTTCAAGCTGATTTTAAACCATGAAAATAAGGAAAACGATATTGGCCCGCGTCAACACCCACAAAATGTCCCTTAAATTTTACTACACACATTGTGGCTCCAAATTATGTGTACTTCTAGTTACTACCTCACATTACCCACCTTCTACTACCTTCTAGTTACTGCCTCACACTACCTACCTTCTACTACCTTCTAGTTACCACCTCACACTACCTACCTTCTACTACCTTCTAGTTACTACCTCACAATACCTACCTTCTACTACCTTCTAATTACTACCTCACACTACCTACCTTCTACTACCTTCTAGTTACTTCCTCACACTACCTACCTTCTACTACCTTCTAGTTACTACCTCACACTACCTACCTCCTACTACCTTCTAGTTACTACCTCACACTACCTACCTTCTACTACCTTCTAATTACTGCCTCACACTACCTACCTTCTACTACCTTCTAGTTACTTCCTCACACTACCTACCTTCAACTACCTTCTAGTTACTACCTCACACTACCTACCTTCTACTACCTTCTAGTTACTTCCTCACACGACCTACATTCAACTACCTTCCAGTTACTAAACACGACCTACCTTCTACTACCTTCTGTTACTACCTAACACGACCTACCTTCTACTAACTTCCAGTTACTACCTGCATTAAAGCCTCTTCCACGGTGCACTAGCTTCACTGGCGGTCCTCTGAAACGTACACGACCTCGTCTAGATGCTAATTCAGTCCATGACGTTGGATTTACTTCGTGTTTGCAAGAGATGCGCCCGTGGTGTGAGCCAAGCTATTGGCCAAATGAGTTAATCTCCCGTGCCTAACGAGGCTACACAAACAGAAATTTGTTAAAAGCAAGATCCATGTAACTACCCTCTTCATTAGAGGCGCTAAGCCCACTTATTTTGGGAATCAAACCGATCCTCTTACGGATTTTCGTGCAGTCTTCGTGGTGCATTGAATTCTGCAATTTGTGGTCGAGAGTCGATTGTAGGAAAAGGGCCTTAGTAACAGAATTTGGTTTGTGGTATAAAATTAGCATTTTTTATGGTCTGTGGATTTCCCCGCGACTGCACCTCGCTGTTTTGCAAAATTTCGTTGTGTAATTTTAATTAGGAAGAGTGTATTCAATGAACAAGTTTCCGCTAATGAGGAAATGGAAATGTGAATTTTATTAACGTAGCGTCTACTTTTCAACGTTATTTCAAATTTTTTATTGTTCTCTTTTTTAAAATTCATGAAAAAAGTACTTAATTTAAAATTCATGAAAAAAGTACCTAATTTAAAATTCATGAAAAAAGAACCTAATTTAAAATTCATGAAAAAGTACCTTATTCAAAATTCATGAAAAAAGTACCTAATTTAAAATTCATGAAAAAAGTACCTAATTTAAAATTCATGAAAAATGTACCTAATCTAAAATTCATAAAAAAAAGTATCGAATTTAACATGCATTGAAGGAATTAATGCTATCACATCGTTAACCCAAATCAACATGTACAATATGTTTTTGTGATCAAAGCAAAAGATTATCTAGATATGAAATATTTTCCGATGATTACTCTTTGCCAGAGTCATCAGTCATTGTCAATGCTACAATGGACTCGGCACTATCACTATCTAATCGATAATTTCACTATTTGGAACAAAAACAAGAAAAAATGGAAAAAACATAAAGCCACAACTTCCACAGATTGAATATAATTTAATTAACTCACATGAACCACCAAAAGGATTACCTATCATAGAAAATGAGCAATATCAATAGAAGTTTTCTTCATTCTGCTCTAGGCATTTATTGTTAACAACATTCATACGATAACAAACTGAGACGTGATTGTTCAGTTCCAAAATCATGGTAACATTGCAATTGAAATTTTACATTTTTTCATGAACCTAATTGTAAATAATGCAATTAATTTGCCCTCGTAGACAACAGGGATAGTCTCTCCCTCAAGAATGTAATTAGATTCCATTTCATCGGGAATTTTCATTCTGTACATGACAATGCAATCATCGATGCTTTAACAATGGTCGACGCTTGCTTTTGCTTCTTCTATAGAAAAATGATGTCACGTGTAGGAGCTTGTTGGTTTTCCTTTGTTAACGGCTAAAGCTCAATAAAAACGTGGTAATTAAGTTAATTAATAAAAGAAAATCGCATGAACCGAGTGAACTACACTAATCAAAATTTAAAAGTTGCTCATAGAAAACCAATAAAAATAAAACGAATTCATTAAAATCAATTTCAAATCGAATGGTTTAAAAGAGCTTTAACGAACGACGTTGTTAAGGAATAAATTTCGCAATTAAATCTAAATTTTTATTGAAGAGGGAATAGCCCTATGATTCATGCACCCAATTTTATCAAGAGTAAAACAGACAGCTTTTAAGCCCCGTCACGCACGCGCCACAAATTCACATCACTCTACGGAGAAGGCTCCCAATATTTCACTATCTCGCCCCCTCTCACGCTGGGCTTCGTGGAAGTCAAATTGACATTCAGATCTAGTTTGACTGACTGCGATCCAATCGCAGTAAAATCATTGGAAGGTAAATCGAGATTTCAGATTGCTTTCGTTCAGTTCTATCTCGCTTATATTTGAGGAGAAATATTTCGTTATTTTGGAGGAGGCAGCAATGGAATTCAGTATATTAGGAGAGCATAACTTCTGAAGAAACATGAAAATGAAGGAAGTATTTTCCTTAACTGCAATTGATTTCCAAATTTATTTATCACTCAGCGACGACAATCAAAACTTCTATTTCGTATGCTGATGTAAATTTAAACAAGGACTTGCATCGAACGTCAGTATATGATATTTGTGAAAGCCTTCCTGCAGATAATGGATTCATGCACGCTAAAGTTTAGGTGCATGTAACTCAAACGCTTGTACACAATGTGATCAGATTAGTCAGTGAATTTTCATGATAATTTGAACTTTTCGAAAAATATTCCCAATTTCGAGATATCCAATTACCGGCATGAACATGAAACAATATTTCAAGATGTAGCAACATACCGTTTGGGTGATGAACGTGTATATTATTCTGAGAATTTGACTCAAGTCTCCAATACGATTACACTGTACTCATAAAAATATCCCAGCCAGTGGCAACCAGTGAGTAACGAGTTCCTCATTGTTGAAGTTCGTCATTGTCATTTGCTCGTTGCCGAAAAATCGTTTTGCACAACAAAAGAACGGCCAATGCACGTCATATGCAAGTTTAATTCAGCAAATAAGTTAAAGAAAACGCATTTACGAGCTGGCTTTTAGGAATGTTGGCATTGGATGGCAACCGGCACTCTGTGGGATCAAATAAATAACAACGGAACTTCCCCACTGCGTTCTACGAAGTTTATCTGAAAAACGGTAAATTAGAAATTCAAAGTGAAATTATTGTAAAGCACACTGATAAATTAACCGCGGAAGCGTTTGTGAACTAAAAGCACATACTTTCTTTTAATTTCCAACTACTAGAGTTTGAAAACTAATATGAACTCATATATTGTCTAACCCATATAAAAAACGGTGATGGATATGCAGTAAAAGGCTTGCTCATATTTTTATTCTAGAGTCATCCTTTTAAAAAATTTCCGCACAACTAAAATATTATTGTAGAAAAGTGGACAAATTTTTAGAAAATAATGTGAAATTAAACGGCGGTATAAATTTATTGGTGATAGGCATAGCACAAAACTGCACAAAAGTTACATCTTAGTTCATTTATCAGCAAGCCAAATCGCAATAATACCTCACTAAGCAGCCTCACTAATGTCTTGCTACTTGAGACGACAGTGTAATGAACACCAGGAGTTACCACCGATGGAGACAAGCAGTGCTCAAATTGAATATATACCAATAATAGCGTCACTGATAACAATTGGCACAGCAGAAAATTCATGAACATTGGCCTGCACCGGAGACCGGGCTGCACAGTTAAATGATTCTAACCAAAAACTCATTAACAATATTAACGATTCTCAATTTAAATCTACAATCTAAAAAATACACGGTACCTCGTCCTAGAATATTTTTCACGAATATGTCAAACTACATCACCAACAGCGACGCTTTAAGTATTAGTGTCATATATATATATATATATATCAAAACTTACAAACTTACCTGTAGAGAATAGTAATGCGCAAAGCAGTACTCGACAACAGAGATAAAAATGTCCGTCGTTACATCACCATTACCCACGTTTTAAGCATTATTACTCAGTATTATAACTCACCAGTGGAGAGTAGCAGTGCGCAGAGCAGCACTCGCCAGCGGCAACGTCCGACCTCCAGTGGGCGTGGTCTCCTACGCAAGCGCCAGTAAGCACCCTCCATCCTTGGAACTTGCCGTTCCTGTGCACTACGGCAGGAACATCGGTAATTTTCACTTCGTCAGTTCAGCGAACCACTTGAAGGTTCCACCGAGCACCCTTCGAAATGATGCGTCAAACTCTCTTGCAAAATTGTCTCGTGATTTTTCCGTTACCTTTTGTTGTATGATGTATTTAATGTTTATCCAATGAACTCAGCATTGATTGTTTTCTTCACCCACTTGATAAAGAACTGCGACGAAAAAAGGTTTTTCATCCAAGGATGAAATATTGGCTAGCTTAAGTTCGAATATTAATGGTTAATTGAGAATCTCCTTTTTTAGATTCTCAATACTTCCAGTAGATCAAAGCTTCATTGCACTGTTTTACTCCGAAGCTTCATAGGAAAGTGTCTCTACACTACCGAAATTAGTGACATAAGAAGTTGAGAATTATTTTTTTTAAGCACTGCTCAGTCATTCATGATTTTTTATAACTCTCCATGCATAGTAAGTTCTAGACCACTTTTTTCTACAATTGCACGTTCAAAATTGGCCTGAAAGCTACTTCAACATCTGCAAAATAGGACATTAAATTCAGAAAAATAATTACAGAGGCAAGGCTATTCGAAAATGATTAGTGTCAAGTGGCACACAAACAATGATTCAAATTCTAATCGATATCTTCATAAAAGGACTAACTTTCCAGCTTAAAATAACCGTTGTATCTGCTCAGCTGCTCATCGTACCAAAGCCCGCACAGTATAGTTAGAGTAAAAGTCGCATAAAGACAGGTTACCGCTGTATCTTCGATTGCGGCCGAGGCTACTGCATGGTTACGCAAAACTGCACTGCGTCGAGAAGGACATTTTCGCTGCAGGCATCTAATGCGGTGAAGTGGACATCTATGCGCAGCCGCTGCGCAGCGCCGGTTCTAACGCCCGCATCAATGATGCACGTATTATCGGTGACCTGCCACGACCACAGCATGAGTTTTTGATGAGATTGAACAAGTCTGCTCCACATGGTTAGCTATTCTTAGCCTGTAGGAATTATAAGAGCTGACGCTTAACTCCGGCTTCAGAAAAAAAAGCTAAGGAGTGAAAATGTTCCTCAATCAATTGCATTCCCTACGGTCATTGTTACTCGTAACGACCCATATACCTAACATGATATGGGTAGGGGTGGCCAGTACATTTACACCTTCCTACAGGAAATATCACGAAAGTAAATTGTGAAGAATTTTTAAAATCTTATATACAGCAGGTACTGAACTGATGACATTTGCTTAATTTTGATTCTTTGGAAGTGTTTTCGAAGCGTCATGAGCCAACTGTATGCACTCTACAACTGTTTAAGCAAGCTAATTCTTCGACCAAATTCACAGAAGCAATAGCTATTAATCATGACATAAGAGATCTTATAAGGAAAAGCAGGATGAGATACACTGTATAGAAATAAATGCACATAATTGACTGATAAGGGCATCTATTGCTGACATAAAATATCCTATTCATATATTTATTATATACATATCAACACTGACGATCTACAAAAAAAACACAGTTCTAATTTTGAAGTGTGACATATAACGTTAATGTTGGATATGAATTTCAGATTTAGATGAAAAATAAATATAGAATCAAGTAAGGTAATGATATTACAAATTCGCGCCTCATCCATCACAACTCTTTCAGATGGGATGCGTTCTCCAAAAACTGAAGCTTACTATTACTGCGTTCTACCGACAGTAAACGTTCCTGAAACATGTCTGTTAAGATGAAGGTAAGCTTTGCTGTACTTTGGTAATTTCCACCCATGCGCATTGTCACGCACGCAAACACGGTGCTAACTTCTAATCCTGAAACTATTATCCTGCAACCACGAATTAAAATGTGATGTAATTCCTTTATTAGGAAAATATGAGCGTCACTCAGTATATGTAACAGAGGTGTATTTTGGTAAGTTTTACTATAATGTAAGTATCGATGAATTTTATCAACGCACAAATGGCGAATGGTACCAACATGAAAATACCAGTGAATGTTACAAACATGCAAATACCGGTGAATGTTACAAACATGTGAGCGTCGGCAAGTGTAACAAACATATGAACATCATTGACAGTTGCAAACATTCAAACGTCGAGGAATGTTACATGTATGGGAACGTGAGTGAATATATGCCACAGAGGCACGACTGACCATACAGCAAGGTAGAGGAAACAAGGCAGGTTCAAACCAGTCTTTTTTTGTTAACGGTATGGTTTTGCTGACGTCATGGCAACGAACCAATAGCAGCGCTCATATTGCATCTGGTAGCACTGCTACTCCAAAATCTGGCTCCACTATTGGCCTAATGACATTGTGATTCGGTGACGTCATAAAGTTTGTTTGAAATAAAGCCTTTCTATTGGCTAGCCAAATAAGAGGAGGTGTATTTTCTCCCATAGAAAGGACCCTACCATGTTTCCTCTACCGTGCCATACAGCTACACCCGTGCGCACAACCCCACACATGCCGACACTGGCGCCATAGAGAGCGGCCATTTAATGAGCTGATTTGCCGCCTGGTTTCCTGTGCAGGAAGCTCAAGTTATTTTCCTCGCGTGAATGACAGGAGGGACGGTGTGTGCCTTATTATTGGCTCTGCGATATTATATTATACGCGAATGTTGGTGCTCGTTCCGGGGATGGAAGCACTGCATGCTCTGCGACAGGGGCCTCTAGATGTGATGGACTCTTTACGGTAATGAAGGAAATGTGCAGAAATAAGATTAGCAGTATGTGTCAACATTATTCAAGAAATGTGCAGAAATAAGATTAGCAGTATATGTCAACATTATTCAAGAAATGTGCAGAAATAAGGTTTAGCAGTATATGTCAAAATTATTCATTTACGCAGAAATAAAGTTTTGCAGTATATGTCAACATTATTCAAGAAATGTGCAAAAATAAGGTTTAGCAGTGTATGTTAAGGCTATTCTAATGTCCTGAAATAAGGTTTAGCAGTATGTGTTAACATTATTCAAATATAAAGAAATTAGGTTCAGCAGTAGGTGTCAGCACCATTCAAATATACAGAAATAAAGTTTAGCAGTAGGTGTCAACATTATTCAAATATACAGAAATAAGGTTTAGCAGTAGGTGTCAGCATCATTCAAATGTGCATAAATAAAGTTTAGCATTAAATATCATTAGTATTTTTAAAATTTTTTTTTTTGTGTACTATCTACCAACCAGAGCCAATGGGTGCACATACATCGTAACAAAAATCTAATTTTCATTTTCTGAAACATGTTGTTCCAAAACTATAAAAAGTCAAACCCGATATAATGAAAAACTCATCCGGAACATGTATGACGTCGACTATTTCAGTTGAAATTTGAACTCTCAATATACGTCAAAGCAAGCAAGGTTTATTTTGAAATGCTGAAGACCGCGATCAAAACCTAATGTCTGAGTTCACTAATTACCAATGCCCATTCGAAACAGTTTTAATTTACAATAATAAGTACTATTACAATGATAAGTTTCATTACCGAACTCTGAATACTCAAAGCTGACTAGAAGGAACCACAATGGGAAGGCAAAAACAGAAATCACAGTATAAAATAAGTTTGCCACTCCTCCTACACTCTGGTATTGGACGTCGGTTGCACGGAGCAACGGCTTTTCAAGCGGAAAAGGATAAGATGCAGAAAAAAGGTAATAATTAAATAATATACTCTAAGCCGCCTCCAGTAACAGGTGGAGAGGCGCTAACTCTTCAGGGTAAGTCACGAGTACACACCACGGAAGAAGAAACAAGGTAGGTTCAAACCAGTCTTTTTTTTCATTGACGATGTGGTTTTGCTGACGTCACGGCAATGAAACAATAGCAGCGCTCATATTGCATCTGGTAGCACTGCTACCCCCAAATCTGGCTCTACTATCGGCCCAACGACACGGCGTTTTGGTGACGTCACAAAGTTTGCGTGAAATAAAGCCGTTCTATTGGCTAATCGAACAAGAGGTGTATTTTCTCCCATAGAAATGACCCTACCTTGTTTCCTCTACCGTGGAGTGCAGTGACTCAAATCTCACGGGAACACCAAACTGAGTGTTAACGATAGCGTATCATTGATACGGAGACACTTCATGGCTTACGTATTCAAATCGACACTAAACGCTCGCGCTCAAATTCGAAGTAATTCTTCTTAGTGGCTAGTCGAATAAAAATGTATGTTGAGTCAAATAAAATTTACTTGCGTTCAAGAGATATTAACAGAAAAATATTTTCATCTACTTGAGAACGGGTTTCATGATCAAATTATTCATCTTGGTGGGATAAACGAAACAAAATTGATTGTCAATTTATCAAAATAATTGAAAATTTTAGTTTGTTGGTAAAATTAGTTAAATAATAAACGGCAATTTTTCTTACTCGTAAAATTCATTTTGTCTCTTTGATGCATTCAATAGAGAAACACAATATACAAACTTGTAATTTACTTAAAAATTAAGAATAACACTCGGTTACCCTCAAGTGCGGTCGCACAATCTCATCAGGCTTTGAACTGGCGGCTCTAAACTTATTTCAGCTGGGAGCAGAAATGCTTCGACACTGTTGTAGTGCGCAAAATATTACCTCATACCAATCCAATTTTCTTTATCAGGGTAAATGAGTTCCAGCAGAGTGGACACCTAAGAAAAAGAAAGATAAGGCTTACCAACACTTGAACTATAGACTTATGTCATGGGGCAGACACTTGTTGACGATACCTCAAAAAACTCACGTTCTTACATCACGGTGATGGGTAGTTTTCGTCTGATCCATTTTCCTGAGAAGCATCTCCCCTCTCCTTTTTGCTCAACGCAAGAGATCAACGATTTAACATTGAAGAGGAAGAAAATTTACCACAAACGAAAGCTACTACGTAAATTCCAAAAAGAGACGAAATTGTAGTTTGTGAGAACAAAATGATGCATTGTTGTTATTTCTTAAAGTCTTTTAAGTAAACTCGTAGAGAACTTAACGCGTGAAGAAATTATGGTTTTATGTTCTAGTGAAGTTATCGCTTCACTTTATGGATACACACTCAGATTAAAATTCATAACTCGTTATTAAAATACTTCTTGGAAATTCCCAGAGCGGAAAATAAAAACTACCACAGAATTTTAATGGAGTTCTGGTCTGCTAAGCTGAAGTTCATTTCTTGCCCTCACGCTTCAGCGGCTGCAATTCCTGGAAAAATAAGATTTCTGAGGGACATTTTGTATTCTCTATTGTTCTGCGACGCTATGAAAAACTGCATTATAACTACGCAAAAGCGTAGTTATAATTATAAAAATTTATATATATATATAAATATTTTCGCTACGCGTGTGTTTCAAACTTCTTGAAAAAACACACTACACAGGTGTCAAGATGACATGAAGGACTTAAATACTATGCTTTGGAAAGTGAACTAAAACGAGTCTACAGGTCTTCTCACTGTGCGCGAACAATCCTTTTTTCGTCCGTGCAGTCTCCGGAAAGAGGGTCTAGAAATTTGCGGTTTAGTTCAAGTATCTCACATAACTATCAAAGCGTGAGCACCACGAGAGTGAAGATGAAGAATGCAAATTTTATGAGTTAAAGTTATTGCCCAGAAGCCAACATGAAAATGTGCTCAAGGTTGTATTTCAAAATTAAAACAGCACAGCTTGTGCACTGCATCTGCAAGCAGTTGGAATTATATACTTGTGTACAAGAAAAAAACAGCCATTGGTAGGGTGAAAATAAGTTGCCCAAATCAAAATAATAGTCTAATTAGTTTAGAAATTAATTTAGATAAAATTTGAATTTACATAAGATAATTAACTGAGATATTTTAATTAGGATACTCTCATCTGGTTATGCTCACCTCATTGTCGAAGCTAGAGATGTCAATAATGTTTCTCATCACGCCAGTAGATCCATTATAGGATATTTAAATATTTGAGAGGAATTCATCAGGAAACTCCATAGGCTGATCGATCGAACAAGGAATGACTGCCTCCTAGTGTGATGAAATTTGTTAAGGCTGAAGCTTAAACAAGGAAACTCTAATATTTCAACGAAAGGAGGCCTCCCAAACTTTCCGCTCGGGACCTTACATCTTCCCAGTGGAAGCGTTAATTCTCATCGGTACAACAGTTATCTTCTCTTCATGGAAGTCTCCCTCAGGGGGATACAACTATTGTATCTATGGGAATTAGAGCTCCCAGGGGGAAAATCTGAGGGCCTGAGCTAAAGGTTAGGTAGGCTTTCTTTTTGTTAAAATAACATAGTTTTGTTTTGTTACGGACCATCTTTTTTCGGTTCACTGCTTTCCTGTTTTTTCAGTACCTACTACTTTTTTCTTCAGCTTTGATCTTGTTTCATGAACTTCATTCTCATCTTACTGTTTCTATGCCCTTTCTGCATGGATTCCACGTTCCCTTAACTCAATAGTAAATGTTTTCTTCTACCTTCTTCTCTTTAGATCTCATTCGTTGAGGATAGGGAGGCTTAAACTAACTAATAAACCAATCTTGAGGGAAGTGAGTTGGTGATCGCGTGTACTGTAAAACGATGAAGCAAATTACACGCTTACATTACTCGTGAATTAATTTTAAAGTTACAAGTTTGCTGTTTGGTCTTTTTTCTCATCGTACCTCTTCATTACTTAACTATTTTTCCACCAAGAGTTTTCGATATCAAAAATTACATTTTGAATAGTGAAGAACTTATTGAAGCGTCGGATAGACTACCACGCCAGAATATGAATTTAAAAATTAGTGGCAGAGCAAGGGTGCCTCAGAAAGAAATTCTGCATCATCGGAGATAATACATTGGTTAAATTGAAAACATTTTCTCTCATTCTTAGCGCTTGGTTATGCTGAATTAGAAACAGTGGTTCATGTCAAAGCATCGCTTCAAAAATTATTAATTTGTGAAAACGACATAGTCGTTCTTTAGAGGAGGAATTAATTACTCGTGCGGGTGCATCAGAATTTTCTCTGTCTATTGTGATATTTTTTAACGCATAGGAAAAATTTCATTTTATGATTTCGTGACTCTAAAATTTCGTGACTCGCAATGAGAGCTCAAGTCATTAATTTTTAATGGAGAAATGTATTTTATGTGAATGCAAGAAAAATTATGTAAAAGAGCTGACAAAATAAATGGAGCAAAATGTACAAATGTTCCATCTCGCCAAAAATAAAAAAAATAAAAGGGATGCATTCAAAAGCGAAGGGTTTTTGATTTACAGAACACTAAAGAATATATATAAAAAGAAAACATGACACGTACTGTAAATTAACTGAAGACGATAGACTAAATTCGTAGTTACAGCAAAGACAATGAAGATACTGGCAATACAAAGCAAAAATACAGAAATATATAAACCGATATTCAGAAATAATTACGGAGAGAAAGAGATCAGCCGCATCAGATTTGAGTTTGTAATGTGAGAAACCTAGTGCCGGCAGTTATTTTTAATTCCGAACATTTTTTCAGCGAGTACAGGAATTTGAAAGAATTATTGAACGGGGTTTCATTTATGAATTGTACATGTAAACTGTATTTCTATTAGTTGTGCGCACAGAGTTCTCGTGAGAATGTTCAGGTTCGTCATATTTGGAACCAAAAAATCTCAAACCTCGTAGCAGATCACACAGATTTATGCGTGATTCAGATGTGATGACTTGAAAGTAAAAAAAAAAAACTAGCAGCAGATTAATCTAAAACCTCGTGGCAGATCACACAGATTTCCACGTGATTATTAAGATGCGATACCTTGGAAGTAAAAAAGACTAGCAGCAGATTAATCTAAAACCTCATGTCAGATCACACAGATTTCCGCGTGATTATTCAGATGTGATGACTTGAAAGTAAAAAAAGACTAGCAGCAGATTAGACCTATTTTAGCGTGAATGTTCAGCTGACGCTAAAATCTGTAGATCAGTTGATAAATAAATCGGAAAATCGTGATAGTAGCTCAGACAACTTTTATCTGAAGTAGATACATGAGTATTAGCCGTGGAAAAGTCTCACCGAGTTATTTCCGATTGCATCTACACTTTCCCAATGCAAGGCTTTTAATTTCTATATCGCCTCTTTGACCAGGTATCTGCAGTTTATTTCTAGGATATACACACGAAGTCTATATCTTCTAATTCTTAAATTATAATAAATTTAGTCCTTTTTCTAAGTTTCGACAGCCAAACATTGAAGTTTTTGCCTACACGATTGCAGCAAAGCTTTGCACCTTTCACAATGTTGGTTAGTTTCAACTCCCTAGCCACATCAAAGACGATCTCAAAAGAGCGATGAGAAGGAACCATTTAATATGGGCTGTGAGAAAAGTCGATCTATGCACAAGATGCGTTCCAACATGGAACGCCCTGCTTATAGAAACAGCGAGTTGGGATGGAAAAGAAAATAGAAAGAAAAATGGAGGAGGAAGGAAAGACAAAGAAGAGAAAGCGAAGGAAGTTCAGACAATGAAGGGAGTAAAGTAGCCAGGACAGATAGAAAGAAGTCTCGAAGGCCTATCTAGGGCGAAGACATCCTATCTGTATCTTCCGAGGGCGCCAGTCCCCGTAGCAAAGAATGGACAAACTCGACTTAAACCTATAGTCTATCCTATGTCTCATGAGAGGTTTTGAATCTTTTTGCGAGGAAAAAATTTACAAACAAAACATATGTTATCGTAATTTCAAACTCATTTTTTTGTTTCGCCAGGGTTATCAAAACACGATATTAAACGACTTAAAGTTATCCAAAGAAATTCAAATAAAATAATCTTTCAAACCATTATATCCTGATTCATTGCATTACATCTTGGTACATTGATTACCGGTGCAGATATTAGACACAAAAGTAAGCATCTTGAAGAAACTATACTTGGTAGTGAAAACACTGCGCTCTCTTCTATGCACTCGACATAAGCCATGTAGTTATTATAGGTCATAATGAACTTAAAAACTCTCAATTTTCAACAGAGATCGTCATTTTTCCGACTTCATCGCTCAAGATGGAAATTTAAATGTACTAGGTGCTTTTTAGGTGTAGTGATTGGTGTAGTGATTTACGACAATGTGAATCAATAAAACTTGAAAGTCAAATTGTTTTCATGGTGGAACTGAAAGCCATGTGGAATAAGGTTGAAAATTTGTTTTTCGTTTTCCTCGCAAACAAAGCTCGAATAATTTTAGGTTAAATTCATATATTGAAATGCAGTGCAATCGCAGAAATTTAAAACATTAAATGTATTATTTACACTAAGAACATAAGGATTCGTGTAAATCATGAATATTCAAGATCGGTTGAAGAAAGGCTAGAAAATTTATGAATGAAAACTCATTTTACTCTTCGAGTTCCTGTACCTGCTGAAAAAACGTTAGGAATTGAAAATAATTACCGGCACTAGGTTTCATGTAATACAAACTCAAATATGCATGCAAAAATGTGGCGTACTCTAAGCTAGGTAATGTTCAAAATTTCAATTATTGCAAAAAAATATCTTGCATGGTTTAAACCTTATTTGCGAAGAATGAGTTCGGATCAAGTTCTTTATGATATGCGAAAACTTTTACTTGAAAAATTTTAACGAGTTTCAAACTCTACGAGTAACGACAGAAGAAGCAGAATAATGGCGGTATCTCCGTTTTTACTTGATATATTCTTATTGCTCACCTGTTTACACAGAGTGTGCAGTATGATGGAGTGGCTTTGAAGGTACTTCTCAGAAATTTCTTTGAAGTACCACATGAAAGAGAAACGCGTGGAGAGCTTGTGCGCACTTTGCAAAGCCTAGCAAGGCTCTAAGTTACAAACTGTTTTACGTAATTGTCCAAAGTTTTGCGTCATAGCCCCTACAAATGTGATGTATGTTCCATTTTTTTAAAGCATCATATATTCTCAATAAAATTGAACAGTATCGACAGATCTTGCATGCGGTCATGGAATTTTCTGCTGAGCCAATAAAAAAAGCAAAACAATCTTTTATCATCCCGTCCTCGTTGTACGAGTGACCACATCTACCTTAGTCTTCACTTCACATACAGAAAAATGACCGTTACATGCAAGATGTACCGCGTTGCAGTAAATGTCGTATACAGTGAAGTGCAAGGTACGCGATGAAATTCCTTGGTGTAATATGAGCCTCAGCCTCAAGCTTCAAGTTGTTTTGCGCGCTTGCAGAGGCATTTATGAGGGGCCTTGGGACACTGAGAATCATAGAAGTGCAGTGGATTTGGCCGAGAAGGTGGAGTGTTAGGTCTACGTTACGTGCTGCTGTTGCTCGCCTGCGAATCTTATCTTCATGGAAAAATTCCCGAAAATATTTCATGCACATTCCAACTTCAAAATGCGTTGAAGAATATTTATTATTATGTCACGGCTTCTGTTAGAATTATTAGGACTGCATGCATTGTATTTATTGAAAAATATGTCCGAAGGTTTAATGCATAAAAGAATATACAAATAAAAGCTCATTGACAGTGCTTATTAGACATTCAACTGAATTCATTCTTATTATCAAATAATAAAGATTAACAGATAAACTTCCAAGCCTTTGAAAACACATCGCTTTTGGAACAGTGAAAAGATCTTAGACTAGCAGGAACAATATATCTTCATTCCAGTTGTTTCATTTCCGCTCCGCCATTTTTCCCTCGCTAACAAGGCAACGATGTCATCCAAAATTCCAGTGGAGTTTTACTGCGCAATTTGCATTATTTCACGCTGCAGATTAAATTTAATGCCGGCATCGAGCTTAGCGAAAGATCCAAAAGCCGCTCGGCATTGCCGCTGTTTTGCTGTAAGTGCCGAGCAGCTGCGTAAATAGTGAAGAAAAATGCTGAGGTACGCGAGCAGTAATGATTGGCTACGATACTTGCTCATCACTGAAAGTGTTGGCGTAAGAACAATACAAACAAGAGACATCAGAAAAAAGTCCAAACAAAGACCGGGAATAAAATAAGAATTCACGCATCTGTTCTTTTGAAAATTTATAGAAGTGTTCATGTTGGTTAAATAGTCAAGCTCTCTTAGAAAAATTAAACGTCCCTTAAATTCAACGCACGTCTATTCACTCGCGTAAAATTAAGCGTACAGTTATGGAATTCACTTTACATTTTACGGTAAATTATGCGTACATTTTTCTTTCGATAATTGGTATAAAATGAAAAATAAAGCACCTCTCTCTTTACGCATGACCTGACACACGCTGAAAATATTGTTCAACACTTGAGTAGAACTTTGGTAGAACCTTGGTGGCCAAAGTGATATATTGTGTGCGTATTGTAACAAAGGACAACTCGAGAGGAGACTCCACTCGTAACGTAGCAAACACGCACAGCTGTGACAGCCGACCACTTCATTTAGACCGGCGAAGGCGCGCAGTAAAAACGCTAGCTTTTCTTCTACTTTCACGGCAGCTGCAAATGAATAAATAAGCTGTTGAAAGTTACACTTGCAAAGTTGGTGCTCGCTTCGTTGATTGCTCGAGAAACGCAGATGCTTCCTGGCAATAAGAATCTGTTAAAAAAGATTTCTCATTATTACTCAAAACATTTTACAAAACATTTCTTAAAAATACTGTTTCTCATATCGAGTGGAACATGATATTATCCCGTAATATATCTAATATCATTACAACAAAATTCTCACTGAGATGATAGTACAGTATTTATGCACAATGGACTCGTAAAACTTATTTTGTTTGAACAGTGTGGCGATTGAAAATACTGGCAGCTTGTAATGGTTAGTGACGCAAGCATTGAACAATAATTATTATACTGCATAATTTTAATTCAAAATTCTATGCGTATATTTGACCACAAGTTCTATGTCTTTATGAGGGCTGTAAATGTGCTGTGGCTTTTGAATCTTCAAATAAAAGTAAAATATGGCAAATAAGTAAACAGAATAAACATTTAAAAAATTGCGTCAGAGGTCGGTCTACTGAACATCGACGTACGTGTGAGAGGAAATCTGGAAAGTTGACACATTTCCTGCGAAGGGGCCCACCGGTGGTCACTTGGGTGATTTTCATAGTGCTGCTGACCCACATACAGTCACAAACTTATTATTTATTAATATTTAATGAAAGCTCAACCCGATCCAGTTGATGTTTGCAATATCAAAAATTGATTACCACAATTGACTTAAAATTTTAATTGAATGTTGAACTTCAGTTTAACCCATCGCAGTTAACGTGTTAAAAAACTAGTTCTTAAAGCAGGCTGACCACAAGCTTGGTTTTGCAGTGCGTTCACTTTCGAATCACTTTAGAGGATAACAATCAGCGCTCACAGCTAAAGCATGAAAATTGCGTTCGCACATCAAGAACTCGAAGTTTATGAAATTAACTAGAAGTATCCTTAAAGTCATCTCCTTCTCCCTTTGGAAAACTGCAGTTGATATAATTGAACTGGAGAAAACATTTTATTTTCATCTCGGAGTAATCAGTACAGGTTGTTCTAAATTTTTACATAAATGGATGTGACTCATATTTTCACAAGATCACCTTAAAAAGTGGATAGCAAGAGCACATGAAACATACATATTATAAAATGCGGAATTTTGAGGATTACGTTAAAAACATCAAGATTTGTAGAAGTATATCGAAATATCTTCTAGTTCATCTCTTACCGTGCTTACAAACAGACGCAGAATTTTGCTCTCAAGATTCCAGACTATGTTTCGTAACTCACTTAGGTTCCCGAGTAACTGTAGGCATTATGCCTATCCTTACAATCTGTCACACTGTATCTCCTAATGAAGGAAAATGCTTGAACACGAGTCTTCGAATTGGGAAAACCATTTGCACAGACACAACGACAGCGCATGGCAAAAGTGTGTCATTTACCCCGAAATATAACTCGAACAAACAATAGATGCTTAAATGAAATGTTAATAGCTGTGTTACACTAATGATTAGTTATCATATCCTTAGTAGTATTCTGTGCATAAAGTATGAAATGAAATAAAGAAAATATCAATTGAAGTAAAAGAACAGCGCAACGCATCACAAGATCCCTCAGGGAAAAATTCCGAGCGCAACGAGAATGTCCACTTGAAACTTGCTGCATCCGTGATAGTCAAATGCCTCGGACGAACCGACATGCCTTACATTTCTTGTTGCCCAAGCAGACTTTTTGCTCCGGAAAACAAACATTTGTGTCTTGTTTTGACTTATGTCTTCAAACCACCGCTGATGGCTGGACGGCAGCAAAACCTTTCGTTTTTGCAGGCAAAATGTTTCCTTGTTAGAATTCTTGCTCTCCCTTTGAAATTGGTCGACCGAAACTTTGGTCCGGAGCGTCACGCTTTTGTTCATTTGAATAGGCGTTCTTCAAGCAACATTGAAAATAAACGCTCATGTCTACGAGGACTTGTGGTGGAGCAACTCTGAGTTCGTGGGAAATTAAGGGTTTTCATGACGAACACACAAAAAAGTGGCTACAACAAGCACGCTACGAAAATCTTACACGAGTTGGAAAAAGTAAAGCTATGTATATCAATTATAACCAATGAAGGTGTAAAACTTAGTGATTGGTAAAAATTAAAACAAAAATCGAGCCAAATTTCTTGTCAGAATTCTACGATTGATATGAGACTTCCCACTACAATAATCGCTATTTTTTACAACATATTCATGAACAGCTAATATCAATGCATATGAAATTACACCTGATAATAACATACTAACACTAGTGCCAACACATGCACTGCATCGCCTCTAATCTCTAGTAGAACACAATGAAGTTTGCCGAATAAAAGGAAGAAAACAAAGGATTGTTTCCCTATCAAGTGGGACCGAATGAAGACAACACAATCCTTTTACTTTCCTTACTTTACATTTACTTGAAGGACTTGAATTTCTGACCTCAAAAATGTAGAATACTTTCTAAAGAAAATTACCTCATTAGCTCATTGGTTGTTGCCGACACGCACAGACATTTCAAACAATAAGCGGTTTATTTGAAAACATTTTTGGTAATTTTAATTCTGTCCTTAATCATAGTAGTAATTTATGGCACTCTTTTCTACATAAAAAGAGGAAAAATAAGTTATTCTTTAAATCGTTACAAATACCACCTTGGCTTGAATTATTACTGACTCAATTCAAAATTACGAACAGAAAAGGACATCGTCGACGTCAGCCGTCATTTCATCGCTTTTACAGCCGACAAGCCGTAAAATTTTTCTCGGAGACTGAAATCTAGAGAGTCAAATTTGCCTTTCTATGGGAACCTCCGGAAGCACAAATGACTCTCTTACTGAACCAAGATAATGGAATTTTGAATTCCAGTTAATTAGATAAATCCAGGATCTGGACGACGTTGGAACGAAAGTAAGAATGATTTTCTGAGAACAGCGAGGGAAGCTCGAGGATTTTACTTCGAACTAACTTTTCCTTCAGGAAACTGAATTATCACGAAATTGACGGAGAAGAGAGGGAATATTTTTTTTGCAGACTCGATTTAATGAAGTCTGGAGATTACAGTCCGCGTGATAATGGTATGGTTCGACTCGTATTGGAAATTGAAGTACACACACAAGATCTCTGACTGCATCGTCAAATTTTAATTGTAGCAAGGTAAAGAAACTGCACAGATTTTACATCTAAACACTGATCTCTTAAAAACTTAATAATGACCAAACTTTTGCACATAAAACCTGACAAATGCGCATCAAAGCAGTGCAGGCCTATCACTTTTGGAACGTGTATATTGAGTCTGAACTTAAAGGAAGAAAACTATTTAAATCCAAAGAGGAAAGGCATGGACGGCAGTTAATTAACGCAACAAACCAACTCAAGTTCATCACTATCTTTTACGCAGCAGGAAAGGCATCGAAAAAAAACGACTTTCGAAAGAAAATTTACACTGAAATAAAACACAGTAAAAGTACTTGTACTACTGCGATAAATTATGCATAAAATACACGAGTGTTGTTGCCCACTGACCTCCTAAGAACATATCATGAAACATGATCGCGCACCACTTTGAGCGTGTAAAAAGAGGAAGCAGCTCTGGGAGAGCACATCTCTAGTCCACAAGGAGATTTTCCAAACATAATTTATAAATTTGAGATTTGAAGACACTAGTTGTTAAGCACACCATGTGATAACATTTTTCATCCTCTGTTATCTTATATTAGGCTCTGCTTGCTTATCTCTTTCTTTTCTTACATTGTGAGGTATTGTTTTGCCTCATAGTTCTAAAATTTCCAAATTTTCTCTGCACTCGCATGATATGTGTTTGCCGGGCCTACACTTCAGTCCTTACTTACCTTCCAGGCCGTGTACTTCAGTCGTTGTCTTCATGTTGCACCCAGTAATTTCGTCGTTGTCTTCTTGTTGCACCCAGTAATTTCGTCGTTGTCTTCTTGTTGCACCCAGTAATTTCGTCGTTGTCTTCTTGTTGCACCCAGTAATTTCGTCGTTGTCTTCTTGTTGCACCCAGTAATTTCGTCGTTGTCTTCTTGTTGCACCCAGTAATTTCGTCGTTGTCTTCTTGTTGCACCCAGTAATTTCGTCGTTGTCTTCTTGTTGCACCCAGTAATTCTGTCGTTGTCTTCTTGTTGCACCCAGTAATTCCGTCGTTGTCTTCTTGTTGCACCCAGTAATTTCGTCGTTGTCTTCTTGTTGCACCCAGTAATTTTGTCGTTGTCTTTTTGTTGCACCCAGTAATTCCGTCGTTGTCTTCTTGTTGCACCCAGTAATTCTGTCGTTGTCTTCTTGTTGCACCCAGTAATTCTGTCGTTGTCTTCTTGTTGCACCCAGTAATTCTTTCGTTGTCTTCTTGTTGCACCCAGTAATTCTGTCGTTGTCTTCTTGTTGCACCCAGTAATTCTGTCGTTGTCTTCTTGTTGCACCCAGTAATTCTGCCGTTGTCTTCTTGTTGCACCCAGTAATTCTTTCGTTGTCTTCTTGTTGCACCCAGTAATTCTGTCGTTGTCTTCTTGTTGCACCCAGTAATTCTGTCGTTGTCTTCTTGCTGCACCCAGTAATTCCGTCGTTGTCTTCTTGTTGCACCCAGTAATTCTGTCGTTGTCTTCTTGTTGCACCCAGTAATTCCGTCGTTGTCTTCTTGTTGCACCCAGTAATTCCGTCGTTGTCTTCTTGTTGCACCCAGTAATTTCGTCGTTGTCTTCTTGTTGCACCCAGTAATTCAGTCGTTGTCTTCTTGTTGCACCCAGTAATTTCGTCGTTGTCTTCTTGCTGCACCCAGTAATTCCGTCGTTGTCTTCTTGTTGCACCCAGTAATTTCGTCGTTGTCTTCTTGCTGCACCCAGTAATTCCGTCGTTGTCTTCTTGTTGCACCCAGTAATTCCGTCGTTGTCTTCTTGTTGCACCCAGTAATTTCGTCGTTGTCTTCTTGTTGCACCCAGTAATTCCGTCGTTGTCTTCTTGTTGCACCCAGTAATTTCGTCGTTGTCTTCTTGCTGCACCCAGTAATTCCGTCGTTGTCTTCTTGTTGCACCCAGTAATTTTGTCGTTGTCTTTTTGTTGCACCCAGTAATTCCGTCGTTGTCTTCTTGTTGCACCCAGTAATTCCGTCGTTGTCTTCTTGTTGCACCCAGTAATTCCGTCGTTGTCTTCTTGTTGCACCCAGTAATTCCGTCGTTGTCTTCTTGTTGCACCCAGTAATTCCGTCGTTGTCTTCTTGTTGCACCCAGTAATTCCGTCGTTGTCTTCTTGTTGCACCCAGTAATTCTGTCGTTGTCTTCTTGTTGCACCCAGTAATTCCGTCGTTGTCATCTTGTTGCACCCAGTGATTCTGTCGTCTTCCTGTTGCTCCCAGTAATTCTGTCGTTGTCTTCTTGTTGCACCCAGTAATTCTTTCGTTGTCTTCTTGTTGCACCCAGTAATTCTGTCGTCTTCTTGTTGCACCCAGTAATTCCGTCATTGTCTTCTTGTTGCACCCAGTAATTCTGTCGTTGTCTTCTTTTTGCACCCAGTAATTTCGTCGTTGTCTTCTTGCTGCACCCAGTAATTTCGTCGTTGTCTTCTTGTTGCACCCAGTAATTCCGTCGTTGTCATCTTGTTGCACCCAGTAATTCCGTCGTTGTCTTCTTGTTGCACCCAGTAATTCTGTCGTTGTCTTCTTGTTGCACCCAGTAATTCCGTCGTTGTCTTCTTGTTGCACCCAGTAATTCCGTCGTTGTCTTCTTGTTGCACCCAGTAATTCTGTCGTTGTCTTCTTGCTGCACCCAGTAATTCCGTCGTTGTCTTCTTGTTGCACCCAGTAATTCCGTCGTTGTCTTCTTGTTGCACCCAGTAATTTCGTCGTTGTCTTCTTGCTGCACCCAGTAATTCCGTCGTTGTCTTCTTGTTGCACCCAGTAATTTTGTCGTTGTCTTTTTGTTGCACCCAGTAATTCCGTCGTTGTCTTCTTGTTGCACCCAGTAATTCCGTCGTTGTCTTCTTGTTGCACCCAGTAATTCCGTCGTTGTCTTCTTGTTGCACCCAGTAATTCCGTCGTTGTCTTCTTGTTGCACCCAGTAATTCCGTCGTTGTCTTCTTGTTGCACCCAGTAATTCCGTCGTTGTCTTCTTGTTGCACCCAGTAATTCTGTCGTTGTCTTCTTGTTGCACCCAGTAATTCCGTCGTTGTCATCTTGTTGCACCCAGTGATTCTGTCGTCTTCCTGTTGCTCCCAGTAATTCTGTCGTTGTCTTCTTGTTGCACCCAGTAATTCTTTCGTTGTCTTCTTGTTGCACCCAGTAATTCTGTCGTCTTCTTGTTGCACCCAGTAATTCCGTCATTGTCTTCTTGTTGCACCCAGTAATTCCGTCGTTGTCTTCTTGTTGCACCCAGTAATTTTGTCGTTGTCTTTTTGTTGCACCCAGTAATTCCGTCGTTGTCTTCTTGTTGCACCCAGTAATTCCGTCGTTGTCTTCTTGTTGCACCCAGTAATTCCGTCGTTGTCTTCTTGTTGCACCCAGTAATTCCGTCGTTGTCTTCTTGTTGCACCCAGTAATTCCGTCGTTGTCTTCTTGTTGCACCCAGTAATTCCGTCGTTGTCTTCTTGTTGCACCCAGTAATTCCGTCGTTGTCTTCTTGTTGCACCCAGTAATTCTGTCGTTGTCTTCTTGTTGCACCCAGTAATTCCGTCGTTGTCATCTTGTTGCACCCAGTGATTCTGTCGTCTTCCTGTTGCTCCCAGTAATTCTGTCGTTGTCTTCTTGTTGCACCCAGTAATTCTTTCGTTGTCTTCTTGTTGCACCCAGTAATTCTGTCGTCTTCTTGTTGCACCCAGTAATTCCGTCATTGTCTTCTTGTTGCACCCAGTAATTCTGTCGTTGTCTTCTTTTTGCACCCAGTAATTTCGTCGTTGTCTTCTTGCTGCACCCAGTAATTTCGTCGTTGTCTTCTTGTTGCACCCAGTAATTCCGTCGTTGTCATCTTGTTGCACCCAGTAATTCCGTCGTTGTCTTCTTGTTGCACCCAGTAATTCTGTCGTTGTCTTCTTGTTGCACCCAGTAATTCCGTCGTTGTCTTCTTGTTGCACCCAGTAATTCCGTCGTTGTCTTCTTGTTGCACCCAGTAATTCTGTCGTTGTCTTCTTGCTGCACCCAGTAATTCCGTCGTTGTCTTCTTGCTGCACCCAGTAATTCCGTCGTTGTCTTCTTGTTGCACCCAGTAATTCTGTCGTTGTCTTCTTGTTGCACCCAGTAATTCCGTCGTTGTCTTCTTGTTGCACCCAGTCATTTTGTCGTTGTCTTTTTGTTGCACCCAGTAATTCCGTCGTTGTCTTTTTGTTGCACCCAGTAATTCTGTCGTTGTCTTCTTGTTGCACCCAGTAATTCCGTCGTTGTCATCTTGTTGCACCCAGTAATTCTGTCGTTGTCTTCTTGTTGCACCCAGTAATTCTTTCGTTGTCTTCTTGTTGCACCCAGTAATTCTGTCGTCTTCTTGTTGCACCCAGTAATTCCGTCGTTGTCTTCTTGTTGCACCCAGTAATTCCGTCGTTGTCTTCTTGTTGCACCCAGTAATTCCGTCGTTGTCTTCTTGTTGCACCCAGGAATTCCGTCGTTGTCTTCTTGCTGCACCCAGTAATTCCGTCGTTGTCTTCTTGCTGCACCCAGTAATTCCGTCGTTGTCTTCTTGCTGCACCCAGTAATTCCGTCGTTGTCTTCTTGTTGCACCCAGTAATTCCGTCGTTGTCTTCTTGTTGCACCCAGTAATTTCGTCGTTGTCTTCTTGCTGCACCCAGTAATTCCGTCGTTGTCTTCTTGTTGCACCCAGTAATTCCGTCGTTGTCTTCTTGTTGCACCCAGTAATTCCGTCGTTGTCTTCTTGCTGCACCCAGTAATTCCGTCGTTGTCTTCTTGTTGCACCCAGTAATTCCGTCGTTGTCTTCTTGTTGCACCCAGTAATTCCGTCGTTGTCTTCTTGTTGCACCCAGTAATTCCGTCGTTGTCTTCTTGTTGCACCCAGTATTTCCGTCGTTGTCTTCTTGTTGCACCCAGTAATTCCGTCGTTGTCTTCTTGCTGCACCCAGTAATTCCGTCGTTGTCTTCTTGCTGCACCCAGTAATTCTGTCGTTGTCTTCTTGTTGCACCCAGTAATTCCGTCGTTGTCTTCTTGCTGCACCCAGTAATTCCGTCGTTGTCTTCTTGCTGCACCCAGTAATTCTGTCGTTGTCTTCTTGCTGCACCCAGTAATTCCGTCGTTGTCTTCTTGTTGCACCCAGTAATTCCGTCGTTGTCTTCTTGTTGCACCCAGTAATTCTGTCGTTGTCTTTTTGTTGCACCCAGTAATTCCGTCGTTGTCTTCTTGCTGCACCCAGTAATTCTGTCGTTGTCTTCTTGTTGCACCCAGTAATTCTGTCGTTGTCTTTTTGTTGCACCCAGTAATTCTGTCGTTGTCTTTTTGCTGCACCCAGTAATTCCGTCGTTGTCTTCTTGTTGCACCCAGTAATTCTGTCGTTGTCTTCTTGCTGCACCCAGTAATTCTGTCGTTGTCTTTTTGTTGCACCCAGTAATTCTGTCGTTGTCTTCTTGCTGCACCCAGTAATTCTGTCGTTGTCTTTTTGTTGCACCCAGTAATTCTGTCGTTGTCTTTTTGTTGCACCCAGTAATTCTGTCGTTGTCTTTTTGTTGCACCCAGTAATTCTGTCGTTGTCTTCTTGTTGCACCCAGTAATTCTGTCGTTGTCTTTTTGTTGCACCCAGTAATTCTGTCGTTGTCTTTTTGTTGCACCCAGTAATTCTGTCGTTGTCTTTTTGTTGCACCCAGTAATTCTGTCGTTGTCTTCTTGTTGCACCCAGTAATTCCGTCATTGTCTTCTTGTTGCACCCAGTAATTCCGTCGTTGTCTTCTTGTTGCACCCAGTAATTTTGTCGTTGTCTTTTTGTTGCACCCAGTAATTCTGTCGTTGTCTTCTTGTTGCACCCAGTAATTCTGTCGTTGTCTTCTTGTTGCACCCAGTAATTCTGTCGGTGTCTTTTTGTTGCACCCAGTAATTCTGTCGTTGTCTTCTTGTTGCACCCAGTAATTCTGTCGTCTTCTTGTTGCACCCAGTAATTCCGTCATTGTCTTCTTGTTGCACCCAGTAATTCCGTCGTTGTCTTCTTGTTGCACCCAGTAATTTTGTCGTTGTCTTCTTGTTGCACCCAGTAATTCCGTCGTTGTCTTCTTGTTGCACCCAGTAATTCTGTCGTTGTCTTCTTGTTGCACCCAGTAATTCCGTCGTTGTCATCTTGTTGCACCCAGTAATTCTGTCGTCTTCCTGTTGCTCCCAGTAATTCTGTCGTTGTCTTCTTGTTGCACCCAGTAATTCTTTCGTTGTCTTCTTGTGGCACCCAGTAATTCTGTCGTCTTCTTGTTGCACCCAGTAATTCCGTCGTCGTCTTCTTATTACACCCAGTAATTCCGTCGTTGTCTTCTTGTTGCACCCAGTAATTCCGTCGTTGTCTTCTTGCTGCACCCAGTAATTCCGTCGTTGTCTTCTTGTTGCACCCAGTAATTCTGTCGTTGTCTTTTTGTTGCACCCAGTAATTCTGTCGTTGTCTTCTTGCTGCACCCAGTAATTTCGTCGTTGTCTTCTTGTTGCACCCAGTAATTCTGTCGTTGTCTTTTTGTTGCACCCAGTAATTCTGTCGTTGTCTTTTTGTTGCACCCAGTAATTCTGTCGTTGTCTTCTTGTTGCACCCAGTAATTCTGTCGTCTTCTTGTTGCACCCAGTAATTCCGTCGTCGTCTTCTTATTACACCCAGTAATTCCGTCGTCTTCCTGTTGCTCCCAGTAATTCTGTCGTTGTCTTCTTGTTGCACCCAGTAATTCTGTCGTTGTCTTCTTGTTGCACCCAGTAATTCTGTCGTTGTCTTCTTGTTGCACCCAGTAATTCCGTCGTTGTCTTCTTGTTGCACCCAGTAATTCTGTCGTCTTCTTGCTGCACCCAGTAATTCCGTCGTTGTCTTCTTGTTGCACCCAGTAATTCCGTCGTTGTCTTCTTGTTGCACCCAGTAATTTCGTCGTTGTCTTCTTGTTGCACCCAGTAATTCCGTCGTTGTCTTCTTGCTGCACCCAGTAATTCCGTCGTTGTCTTCTTGTTGCACCCAGTAATTTCGTCGTTGTCTTCTTGTTGCACCCAGTAATTCCGTCGTTGTCTTCTTGCTGCACCCAGTAATTTCGTCGTTGTCTTCTTGTTGCACCCAGTAATTCTGTCGTTGTCTTCTTGCTGCACCCAGTAATTTCGTCGTTGTCTTCTTGCTGCACCCAGTAATTCCGTCGTTGTCTTCTTGCTGCACCCAGTAATTTCGTCGTTGTCTTCTTGTTGCACCCAGTAATTCCGTCGTTGTCTTCTTGTTGCACCCAGTAATTTCGTCGTTGTCTTCTTGTTGCACCCAGTAATTCCGTCGTTGTCTTCTTGCTGCACCCAGTAATTTCGTCGTTGTCTTCTTGTTGCACCCAGTAATTCTGTCGTTGTCTTCTTGCTGCACCCAGTAATTTCGTCGTTGTCTTCTTGCTGCACCCAGTAATTCCGTCGTTGTCTTCTTGCTGCACCCAGTAATTTCGTCGTTGTCTTCTTGTTGCACCCAGTAATTCCGTCGTTGTCTTCTTGTTGCACCCAGTAATTTCGTCGTTGTCTTCTTGTTGCACCCAGTAATTCCGTCGTTGTCTTCTTGCTGCACCCAGTAATTCCGTCGTTGTCTTCTTGTTGCACCCAGTAATTCCGTCGTTGTCTTCTTGTTGCACCCAGTAATTCCGTCGTTGTCTTCTTGTTGCACCCAGTAATTCCGTCGTTGTCTTCTTGCTGCACCCAGTAATTCCGTCGTTGTCTTCTTGTTGCACCCAGTAATTCTGTCGTTGTCTTTTTGTTGCACCCAGTAATTCTGTCGTTGTCTTCTTGCTGCACCCAGTAATTTCGTCGTTGTCTTCTTGTTGCACCCAGTAATTCTGTCGTTGTCTTTTTGTTGCACCCAGTAATTCTGTCGTTGTCTTTTTGTTGCACCCAGTAATTCTGTCGTTGTCTTCTTGTTGCACCCAGTAATTCTGTCGTCTTCTTGTTGCACCCAGTAATTCCGTCATTGTCTTCTTGTTGCACCCAGTAATTCCGTCGTTGTCTACTTGGTAGGTCCAGCACTTCCACCGTTGTCTACTTGATAGGTCCAGCATTTCCACTGTTGTCTACTTGATAGGTCCAGCACTTCCACCGTTGTCTACTTGATAGGTCCAGCACTTCCACCGTTGTCTACTTGATAGGTCCAGCACTTCCACCGTTGTCTACTTGATAGGTCCAGCACTTCCACAGTTTTTACTTGATAGGTTCGACACTTCAACAGTTTTTTACTTGATAGGTCCAGCACTTCCACAATAGTTTCCTTAGTTTAAATATTACACTATTTTCCTTAGTTTAAATATTATCATCTAATATCATGGGCTTATGCCGGGCGCAAACAAAACTCAGCAGCATCTTTTTTCAGCGATATGAAAAATGACTTGAGGAAAGAGAATTTTATCATGCTCTCAGTTGGCACAAAATTTATCTGAGCATATCTCTTATGATGTCTTGAAGCCTGGTCAGCTCCGTTCTATAGGGAATCAACGATAGATAGGAGCTAATTTAGTTGCACCCAGAACCAAATTGTTTAAATTGTTTAAATTGTTTAGTTTTGTCCCTTCGATTCCTCATAATGGAGCAAAATCTATAACCTCGAATATGAAGTCACGATTTTTATGAGCAGTCTTGGAGATGTAAGAAGAATTGGTCCAAAGCCTCTGTCTGTTTCTTTCGCCTAGAATTTTTACCTAATCGCTGAATTGAAAATTGAACTTGTTATCTACTCGTCCGACCTTGTCTCCCTATTTGCTGGCTGATAAATTAGCCTTATTACCTATCGTCTAACGTACGAGTGGAAATCTTGCCTGTTGCCTGTTCATCTGGGTGCTGCTTTGAGATTCGCAGCACTGCCAAGGTAAGAACGTTTCAAATTTTAAGTTTCTCTTTTGATCCCTTAATCAGAGGTTCATTTGTGAGCACGAACCTCTCCACACGCTCGGAAGCCGTCAGTTCAACTCATCTATATTTATTAGCTAACATATTACGCAATTCAGCTAGTAGGCAACGTCGCTTTTATCTCATTTAAAAAATTATGAATTCGCGAAGCATTGCACCAAGCTCCGTAAATGAAGCGTCAGTGCACCTCGTTAAGTTTTTATGCGTTCTTCTCACCTCATTAAAGCTGTCACGTCGTAATTTGCGAGCTCCTTGTTTTAAAACTTCCCAATAAAGTCGCAGGAGCAGCACCGAGATTTTAAAAGCCCCATTTATCGGCCCTGATGCAGGGGGGAGTGCCAGTGCACCGTAAATTTAGCCTCCCTCAGGAGCACTTAAATCCGTGCGCAAGTTACGTAGAGTAAAGCACGTTAAAACACGCAGAATTTTTCACCCAAGATACGCGGGTCAAAAGAATTTGGGGTAGTTTCTCAGGTAGTTCACCTCGTCGTTGCAGCACACCTATTAGCGTATGTTCTACGTTGCCTTGACTACGCTACGTTTTAAATCCTGCCCGTTTTGTAGCAAAGTAGATTAAGATAAACTTACACAGCCAGTTGTATTGCTATGCGACTTTAAATGTTTATAATAGGAATAGGAAAGTATTAACGCTGTCATACCAGCCGTAAGCAACATTAAAAGTGACAAGCTGTGCGCCGAAGACCTAACTCTGATCAAAAGAATATTGGACCATTTTCCCAGTGCAGTTGAGGTGTACCACAAAGCCTAGTTGAAATAAATGTGTCTATTGTAGAGTATTTAATAAGAATTTCATCTAAACAGCTTATGATCACGTTGACTACAACTACGACACAAGAGAAGTGTTACCGCTATGAGTTGAGCGGGTAAATCGAAGCCCCGAAAGCATGAAGATACGTTACTATGGTTTTGAGAATGAGGTCAGTTTTATTTTAACTCCACTTATGCAGTACAAAAATAGCGCTGCTCAATTCAACACGTATGAGATCATCAAAAGACGCAGCCATTAGAATGTTTTGCCCATGAGTAACAACTCATAGAGTAGAGTAGATTCTTACAGTTGTTTCTAAATCTCTCATTAGTCGGTCTGAACATTTTAAACGTGGGTTTAGTTTTCTGCGAATACCTCTAATACCCCGGAACACTCTATAGTTAAATTTCTGAGAACACTTTCAATACTATGACAGACGATAATTGACGTCAAATTTTCTAAGAACACCTTTACTGCATCAAAACATTTTAACTAGACATTGCTAAAGGATTTTAACTTCCTTTAAGCTCCTTTAATAAATCGTAACCGTAAACTAACGTCAAATTTTCGAAGCAAAAACACCGACAAGCTATCGAAACACTCGGCAAGGCAATAAACAAGTGAATAAAATATACCTCAATAGAGTAACCTTTCATCTTCAAGAGGACTACAGAATCGCTTCTTGCCCTTGATGAGTGTTGAGTTCCTCAAAGCAGACATCCTGCGAGACAACCCACTCCACTATCACCGTGGTGTTCCACCTCAAAAACGCTAAAAGCCTGTTTACACGATCATCGAGTGCGCGCGTGAGCAGTGAAGAGAGGCGCAAGCCTCGCCCACTTGATTTCGCTTCATACGTGCATTTACTTGCTCAAAGACAATGAGGCTGTAATGATACTGACAAGCTCTAGCCACCGCCATAAAAACGAGCATAGTTCACATTGTCATTGAGCAGTATAAGCGTCTGAAGAGAGAGCAAGTGGGCGCGGCTTCGGCCTCTCTTCACTGCTCACGCACGCATTCAATGATCGTGTAAACAGGCCTTAAGAAAATTAATGTGATGGTTTAGCTCGTGAGTCACACTAGTTATCACCAAAATTTGAGCTGACAATGTAACTGCAAAAGATTCATATGTTCCAGTTTTGTTTTTCGCTAGAAACATATTTTAAGATGTTGACTGTAATGTTTCACACATTTTAAGATGTTAACTGTTATATTTAACACAGTTTATAGGCCTGTTTACACGAACATCGAGTGCGCGCGAGAGCAGTGAAAAGAGGCGCAAGCCCGCCCACTTGCATTCACTTCAGGCTCATTTACTGTTCAATGACAATGCGGACAATGCTCGTTTTCATAGCTGTGGCCAGAGCTTGTCAGTATCATTACAGCCACACTGTCATTGAGCAAGTAAATGCTCCTGAAGCGAGAACAAGTGGGCGGGGCTTGCGCCTCTCTTCACTGTTCACGTGCGCACCCAATGATCGTGTAAACAGGCCTTAAAATGACTGTTTTGTTTAAACACAGTTTAACACGTTCACAGCGTTTCCGGGGTTGTTAACAGTTGGTTTGGTTATGTTGTAAGTAGCAGATTAGTGAAATCGACTTTGCTGCCGGAACACATTTTTATCCTTCCTAATAAACATGGAAATACAATTGCACGATAAAATTTCATCCAGTTTGATTACAATAGTTTATTATAAAAGCTCACGAAAAAGATTAAATGACATTCATTTGCACCAATGCGTCAAAAAGCTATTTACCGACTGGTTCACATATGACCCAATACGCGGGAAACGTGTCAAGATGACTAATGTGGAGTGAGCACAAACCGTGGAGTAAAAAATGAACGGAACAGCGAATGCTTGTGCGCTCACCAGATTGTTCTTTTTATATTTTCTATAAATTCCTCGCTTCCAAAGTTTTAAAATCTTGCTTGCCACGTTTAATAGTTCATTTACTCACGGTTCACGCTGATTAATTTGACCGACTTTTTTAAGCAGCCTAAGATGGAAGATGAACTGAGAATGAAATAAAAGAAAATTCCTTCCCAAAAAATAAGGCGTATAGAACTGTTGTTGCAAAAGTTTTACACTTGTATCGAATTAAATTTCAGTACCGAGCGTGAGCATTGAAACCAAATTACATGAAAAATAAAAATTCGGACACTCAGCTCTGTAGTTGACCTCGATAACGAGACAAACGGACTAGTTTGTTAAAAACCCACTACTTTTCGAAGTACAGTCAATTTGCATTGCTATCTAAAAGAACTAAATTCAAGGAAGAACAATTACTGCCCGAGGTCGGAGCGACTGAACGCGTCCATTTCCGTTGAAATAAACTGAAGAACAAAGACAAGTCACATTTCGTGTCCCCACCAACCCTCGACTCCACACAAACCGGAAACAAATTCAGGCGCCTCTGTAACTTCCTCAGGACGCTTAAACTTTCTTTAAAGGTCCAAACGAACTGTGATTCGGGCGCTTCAAGTTCAGGACCACTTCGGTTTTAGTTCTCGAAGTTTCATCAAGTCCTCAAAGCTTTAAAAGTGTTCAGTTTTTGCTCCACTGCTACAGCTGTCCCCATAGTTTTCCAAGAGACATAAATGCTGGAATTCTAACTACGGTCGCTAACAAACTTTTAATGACTCCGTCAGAGAATTTATTCTAGTGCTTAAGTGACTGGTGTTGTTTCAGTTTATTGCGGCAGAAATAAATTGTCCTGGTAATTATTTTTTTGGCATTGAGGCCAAAATGTGTGTAATGCCGACGATGGAACTCCAGAAGAGGAGCGTCATTCAGCGCTTAGCTGAGTGTTAACAGATCCGTGAACACGCGCACTCCGGCTGATACTAAGTGTCGTCACAGCCAAATTTTGGGAAGAAAAGGACTGGAAAAAAATTCTTCAGGGTGTAATTTTTTCTTCTTTTTTAAATGGAAGGTCAAGAGTCTTGGGAAAAAGCGAGGAATTTTTTTTCAAAGACAGTAATTGAGAACAAATAGTAACTCATTTCGCGGCAAGCTAAATTTCATTCTTCAATAATACAGTTCATCCATGATAATAACAGCAACGACGTGAAACATTTGGAAGTAAAACTAATACTTACACCCCCGACCACAAGTCTGGCCCCCCTACTCTACGCATCACCACTCGAGACCATAACTCCAGTGCCTCATCCCTCACCTGACCTCCTCGATAAGCGCGACCCTTCATCACTGCTGCTTCATACGTCCACTTTTTGGCCGGACGACGACCAGTCATCGCCAGCGCGGTCCGTCTCGCAAACACAACGCGTGGAGCAGACAAACAATATCTTCATGTTTCATGTTATAATGCTTACCCTCTTGCCAAATAATAAACAACCTTGGTGTGTTTATTTGTTTGTTTTGTGTCCGATTCTTAAGGATTTTTTTTATTTGATTTGAATGACGTTTAATGACCGTATCTGTGATACGAGTTTCACCAGTGCACAAGTACAAGAATATTTTAAACGCGGATACCTACTATGAGGATGGATACATTTGTTTGTCTTCCACATCTAGAGGATTTATACATATAAGGAAAACATCTAATCGCGTCATTTTTGACGGGTCGTATACACTAGTTTATTTAATAATTTCTATAAAACTTACGGGCAATTGGATACCATAAATGTGCTGCAGATGGTTTGGTGAGGGTGAACTATATAGTGTCATGGCATTAACTTCCACTGCCATGTAATTAGCAGTTGTGTCACAGGAATGAATTGCAAACTGATAAAAGGAAATACTATAGGCATGCAGGCATTATTCACTGATGGACAGGCATAAGGACGATGATGAGTATTAAAGGTAATTAATAATGCCAATATTGCTCACTGATAGATGTGAAGTTAATTTGCTTGCTGATGGTGAGGAGTTGAGGCTGAATTTCATCCAGATGCAGATATATTAGGAGCACATTTGTAGCTTGTGGAAAAAATCAAAGGTATATAATTCCCTTCATTATAGAAGAATTGACAGAATAGTACAGGCATTTGGAATGATAAAAAGGAATCAACGATGAACACAAATCAAAGAATTTTTTTTTACCCATTTAAGATGCCTGTTAATTTCCTCATCGAAATGATATGGCTAATGAGTAGTCAAAAGCATCAGGCATGTCCGGGCCACGGTAGAGGAAACAAGATAGGTTCAAACCAGTCTTTTTTCGTTGACGGTGTGGTTTTGCTGACGTCACGGTAAAAAAACCAATGGCAGCGCTCATATTGCATCTGGTAGCACTGCTACCCCTAAATCTGGCTCCACTATTGGCCAAACGACATGGCGTTTTGGTGACGTCATAAAGTTTGTTTGAAATAAAGCCTCTGTTTTGGCTAGCCGAAGAAGAGGAGGTGTATTTTCTCCCGTACAAACAACCCCACCTTGTGTCCTCTACCGTAGTCCGGGCCCAACAATCTTGGTATCGCTAGCTCACGTAATTAAGCTGACCCCAACCTGAATATCAGGGTGACATTGCCAGGAGCACGCTGGCCTATTACCTGTCCAATGGTAAGGTGGACTTAACGTTGAAAACCTACAAATTTTATTGCATTGTTTTATAATAATGCAATAATATAACCTAATAATTCCCGTTGTGTGTTTATTTATATATTTGTTTGGTGTCCGATTCGTAAGAAACATAAGATGTCTGGGTTTGCGGTATCATGGATACCAAATTCTTCAGTATAACATGAAAAAATGGCCTTTACATGCATTGATATCAATTGTTAAAATAAAGGACGTCTTGGTAGTGAAGTTTCCATTTTTTCAAAATTTTGGGATCAGCTTCACATTCAAAATTAAATTTGTCTTTGCTGGTCCCAAAATTTTGAAAAAACGCATTGATATGTTTGAATTGTATCAGGATGTGTTCGTTTAGGATAGGTGTGGTTAGATTAGAATAGGACAGGTTAGCATAGGTTAAGTAATATTGACAGAATTTTTACACGGGTCCACCTAGGAATTTCCACGGGTCCTGCTACTACCTAACAACACCCATGGTTTATTTTTTTTGAGTTCGCTTCTTCCATTTCTCTGTCATGCTCATAAAGATAGCCATAATGATCGTATCTGTGATACGAGTTTCACCAGTGCACAAGTACAATAATATTTTATATCACGGGTACTGATAGATATTTTTGTTAGTTATCCACGTCAGGAAAGCTTGTTCAAGAAAGGTATTGAATCCCGTTATTTTTGGCGGGTCGTGCACACTAGTAATATTATAACTATCATATATATAACTAACATTATATTATAATAATGCAATACTGAAATGATAATTATATATGTATGGATTATGTATATATTATAGTAATGCAATTATAATCTGCAAACGGCATGGAATCAAAGCGTATTTAATCGTTCGAATTATTCCTATAATAACATATGACTAACTACGCATTAAAACGTGCGCAACAAATTGCAAAAAAATCCTTTAGGAAGGGCACGTGAAAGATTTTAAAGCAAAATTCCAGTGTAAAGCTGAAACTTTCTAATGGCCTTTGCACAAGCTTGCAGATTGTGAATAATTTACCATTCAATCAAAAAGTTTTTAAAAGATATTGCCATCAATCAAAAACCCTCATTTGAATAAAATATCTTTGCAATCCATTGCAGAGATGAAGTCATTCAGGAAAAGATTGTGCTCTGAATACTTAAGCCTTTTACCATTTACTGCCTCAGATACTTCAAACTTTTCCTGAAGTAGAAACTCTTATACAAGAAACTCAATACAACTGCGCGCTATTCTTTTAATATGCAATAGACTGGCAGTGGTAAGGAATTTCACCCTTCAACATGTGATAATACACTTTCAGATTATTCTTAAGATACATAAAAAATAATAAGTGACCCGTGAACTTATATAACATGTACACGCCCTTCTTATATTTTCACGACTACACATACGACTGACTCTTGACCAGAAATTTTGTTGCGCCATTTTTTTTGATAAATTAAATAGTTTACGCCTGCGCCTCCCGCTGAGGCATGAATTTCTGGAAAAAAAATATTTTTAATTAATAGCAAGGATAATAATGTTATGCTAATTTTCGAAAGGTCTTTCCGCTCGGTTTGTTACGATTTTTTGAAGAATTTTTACGTGATGAAACAGCGGAGAGCAAACCTAATTAATAGCGAGAGTAATTATGAGAACAGTAAATTATGGGTTCCGTAATTAGTTGAGCGCACTCTGAGCAAATAAATTGGCTGATTTAATTTGAGCAGGAAAGCACCTAGGAACTGTATTGCACACAAGCTGATGTAGTTTTTCCTGCGTTAGCCAAAAAAATGGTCCGGCCATTTCATATCAACTCGCTCGTAAACAAAGCGGATTCTTTAGCCCACTAGAAAACATTACTGAAATCGCAACGAAAGAAGTTATTGTTAGTATACTTTCGCCTCCCAATTAAAGTACCACACTAACAAACGAAGCCACATAATTATGAAGTGATAACTGCAATATGAAATGAATTGGGGGCGGCAACACGAGATAAATTGAAAATACACCATGAAATTCAATTGAAAGACGCAAAATTAAATAAACTGAGTTGTGCAAATTAAAATAAATGGAAGGCTGCATCATTAAATAAACTGAGGGTTGTAATATGAAATGAGTTGAAAATGGAATATAAAATGAATTGAAAGCTGCGACGTAGAAATAAATTAAGGGCTATAACACGAAATTAATTGAAAATGCAACATTAAATGAATTGTGGGCTGCAAAATAGAAATGAATTGAAAGCTGCGACGTAGAAATAAATTAAGGGGTATAACACGAATTTAATTGAAAATGCAACATAGAAATGAATTGGGGGCTGCAAAATAGAAATGAATTGAAAGCTGCGACATAAAATGACTGAAGGGTGCAACGTGTCACATTCATGCCCGCTGCAGAGTCCCCAGCTCTTCATTCGAATCTCAGCCCAGCTAAAGGAAACTAAAACGAGGTGACAACGCGATACTTTTTATTGTGAAGGAGGCAATGCAAGGAGCCTTAACAGAAAACAATTCGGAATAATTTAATTCTACATTTTCAGATATTGATAAGCTTAGATAAGTTAGTTCAAACCTCTCCAACCGCAACGAAAGCGTTCCAAAGAAAGCGCTATTAATATGAAAGCACTATTTAGTACGAAGTTAAGAAAACACGAAATATATTTTACCGAATGGTACACATGGGGCTCAATACGCGGGGAGCGTGTTGAGCATCTAATATCCATCAGGCATAAAAACATCACAGCAGCTAGCCCAGATGTCACAAGGCGTCGGAACACAGCAGTGATGGAGCTTATGAATAGTGCTCACTCATACGATTTATCTGAAGAGGACAGAAAATTTTTGAACTGCTCGCAAGACCGCTGTCTTAATGGCAGAATTCAGTCCTCGAGTTACACTCTTTTCATGTTTTCTGGCAGTTAATCCATCCGCTTTCCCGATTTGAAACCTCGTAAGGGACTGGAGTCCCACATACCTGAACTCAATAGAGTGCCACTGAGAAAATCAGACACAAAATAGATTAGTCCTAATCGAAAAATGTGTACATCGATCCTTTGCGGCCGAGAATTACCTTTCGATGGTACTCAAATTGAAATAACAAAATTTGAATAATTGAAGTGATTTCAATAGATGGATATCAACACACTTTCATTCAAGTCCCACGAGAGTCGAACAAATTTTTGACGTTATTAGATGTAGCACTGCGGTAAAGAGAGCACCATTCAACCCATGGAACAGCAAGGTGCGAAATAAAAATTACGCAAAAAATGTGCGCCCAACACATTTTCACTTTCAAAGTATGAAGCATCAATAAAGAAGTAATGGATTGCGCTTACTAATGTAATTAGAACGCAGTGATCGTTCGAAGCCTGCTTGTGCACCGAAATACCAAAATGAAATTTTCATTTTGTGACGGACGGCTTCTGATTTTTCTGTTACGGTTTCGAATCCTTGAAAGAGAAGTGGAATTGAAACTGGGCCATAGTACTTATATCATTACAACATATCTATTAGAACAAAAATAAATAATTAAACAAACAAGGAATAATTGGCTAGACGTTGTACACCAGACTTAATGAATAAAAATTTCGCATTTTGTTTCTCATTTCAAATGATGTATAACTAGTTTCATTGCTGAGCTTCCCTCATTTTGTGCTGCTGATTATTGCCGACATCACAAAATGCGAGTGGACATGAGCCATATAACACTCACGTTGCAATATCAAAGGTAACTTAATGAAATAGCTTCATTGTAGTTTACGCACCTACCGTAGCCTGAACAGCCCAGCCTCGGTATCGACATATTCCCTTCCAATCGTAATGGAGCTCTGACTACGCAGAGGAATGAAAAAATAAGTTAAAAACTCACTTGTGGCAGCTTGTATCTTACACGATCAGCAGAACTCGTTAAGTAATAGAACAGCGCTTTTTATTTTTTCACTTCGTTGGTAGCTTTGAAATTGGATTTCATGACAACCATTTCAATACACTCAAAAAAGTCTTTTAATTACTGCAACGTCAATATGGTTTGAGGCATAATATTCGTCTTTCAGTAAATCTTGAATAAATTCTCCTCCGTAGTGTGATATTTTCTTTTGATTGCTGCTATGAAAACATTGTTTAAGACATAACATTCGTCTTCCAGTAAATCTATGCCAAATCCTCCGCCATGCCGTGATATTTTGATCAAAATTTCCACAGCAGTGCCACCGCACCCCGAATCTAAGGTAAATATTGAGGCGTCAAATCAGCGGCACGTCAAAGAAGCCGCCAAAAAACTACCCAATCCAAGAGCCTTCTCGAGCTCGACCGGAAATTAAATCACAGGTGATCTGATCCTTCGGTGCAGACGGGGCAGCGTCGAAACCGATGTTTTTTCCAGCAGTTGGATGTGGTTCACAGTTCCGACTTTTGGGGCCGGTAAATTGCAACTGATTTTTGTTTTTTAGTAAAATTCGTGAGCGAAACACTGGCACCCGCGCAAGTAAAACGAGATCAGAGAAGTAAAAATGATGAATGGATTTTTTATTTCATTAGCACGTTGCACGGGCCTGTTAATTAAGGGAAAAGTTATGCCACGCTCATCACAAGCAAATTTATTAATGTAATCATTAGATTTTGGTCCGAAATGTTAGTAATTTTGTGAGAGGTTTCACAGGCGCCTCATAATTACTGTGCAATGAAAGGATATCAAGGTGATATTTAATGTTGCTAAAGTTCCAGTTGACATCCTCTTTTTTTACAGGAGTAATATGTTGAGAAATTATAATTTTCACAGACCCTTTTATACAGCCAAGAATTAATTCGTCCAAAAAGTTAAAATTAAGAAAAAACATCGAAAAATATGTTCATTCGAAAAAAACAATCGCGTAAATAGTAAGCTATTCATCGATAGCTGACAGTAGTAAGGTGAAAAACTACCCTTTCTTTTCAAGAAATTATTTCAGCACTGTGTGATATGGTGATATAAGAATTTTGTACTTCACTCATCCTTCAAGCTATGCTTCGAAAATTTTAAAATAACCATATCCAACAGTCAAAACTTTATAATAATTGAAAATATATGGTTAGAGCTGCAATTATCTAGGGTTTCTTTTCCTTTCGTAATAACTTTCAGTTTTACTTATTCATGTTAATATTTCGTTTAATCTTTAACCTAGATTAATATAGGTATATTCGAAATTAAGTTCATTTTTGTAAGGTTATATTCTATCTAAGGAATACATCATTTTCTGGTTCAGATTGGGCGTCTTTCTTTTCTGTTCGCCACAGGCTCAGCTAAACACGACTTTCAAGATTAAAAAATTAGCTCAGAACCAATGCACAAGCCCAAATTCAAATATTATTGATCAGATCGCTATGCAATGGGCATTTCGTTGTTACATTTCAACCTACGTAAATATCTGGTGGTAAGAGAACGCGATTCTGGGAGCTTGCATGCACTTCTACAGATGTTCTGAATGTACGAAACTGAAAAAATTTGTTGATTACAAGTTTTCTTTTAGACCCAAGTTTCCACCCGATTGACTTCATTTTTTTCACATCTCATATTTTAAAGCTGAAGGAAAAAGTCTCGCATTGAATGAATGCGGCGTAGAAACAGTCGCCTTTACAATGTTTTAATGAAGTACTTTACTCATAAGAAGCTCAAGAGATCAACTAATGATTGATTATAATGATTATAAGTTAGTTTAAGCCTCCCTAACCGCTACAAAATAAGAGCGTATCGAAGAGAGGAAGGAGGAAGGCACCATTTAGTATGGAAATAAGAGAATGGGGAATCTATGCAGAAGGGGCATAGAAACAGTAAGATGAGGAAGAAGTTCATGGAACAAGATCAAAGTTGAAGAAGAAAGTAGTAGGTTCTGAAAAACAGGACAGCAGTGAACCGAAAAAAGATGGTCCGTAACACAACAAAAACCTATTCTATTTCAACAAAAAGAAAGCCTACCTAACCTTTAGCTCGGGCCCTCACATTGTCCCCCTGGGAGCGCTAATTCCCATAGATACAATAGTTGTATCCCCCTGAGGGGGATCGACTAATGCTAATGGCTTCAAAAATACGTACGAGTTGCTCGCTTAAATTAGCTCAAGATGCGGAAATGACAGAGTCATTCCTAAGCATGTATTCACCAAAAGCTCATTATCCCCAATTATGAAATTTTTCGTCATAACTTTATCATTTAGTAGGCGAGAAAGATAACCTGAACTAAATGAGCACGAAAATATTGTGAATCATAAAGTGGAGTTAATATCGTAAGCCTCATCTTCAAAGCTTTTCAGTTCAATTGTGAAACACCGAACATTAAAGAATCCCAGTCATATATTTTGAACCGTTTCTCACGTCGCTAAAATGTGCAACAAATCGTTGTGCTGTGTTCATATCATTCCTCATCGACGCGCACACAGAGATTCCCAAGTGAAATACTGGGGACCAGCCCAGCCTCTCTCGCTGCATGCAAGAGCGTCGGTCACGAGAGAAATGACTAAATGACGCACCGTCTCGCCCACCTGCAGCATTTCCGAGGGCTCAAATTCTACCCTGAGGGTTAACTAGGCGGGTAAGCATTGAGCCGCTGTGTACCCGCGCGCTGGAGCTTATCAGCGCCGCGTCAAAGCCTCGGTTGTTAGTTCACAGAGCCGGAAGGCAGCGGCCTGACTAACGGGGTCCTAACTTGAGGGCCAACGAACTTGGGTAGGACCCTTCTCACTGCACCACAAAATTTCAAGCAGCCTGAGTTTGACTTCAAAATTAACATGGACCGCAAATTGATACCGGGGACAGAATCCCGAGCGGAGGAAGTCTGTGCATCCAAAATGAGCTTCTATGGTTGAACTTTATTTTTGTGGTTTTCACGCAGCCAGCACTCGGCCTGTGCAGCATCGTGATTCATCGGAGTTGATACTGAAATTTTCACCGAACATGTTATATTAGTTATATTAAGACTTCACAACAAAGACTATCCTAGGAGCTCAAAAAAAGGCACAAGTTCCATAGACTAGAAAATGGGGTATCTACGCTCAAGGTGTTTTCCCTTCACAATCTCCTGCATGCTAAAACTAAAATTCTCATTTTGTTTACTCACTGCAGCCCATCTCAGTTTCTTTCTAGAAAAGTTTAACAAACATTTGATCGATCTGAAAGCACAACTAATTCACTGTGTAAGGAATCGTTGAAAATACATTTACACTTTAGAATAACTCATACTCTTCGCAGAATTTCTCTGATAATAATTGTTGTGATCGTGCACAGAATGGGATTCAGAACACAAAGCAGTCGACTTTAGATAGAAGTATAAAGGTAATAACTGTATTAATTCCCTGAAAATAAAGAACCTTACTTGCCCTCAACTCAACTACCCCCAGCGCACGTAAAAATGAGAAAAAAATAATAATCGTAGTAGTAGCAACTCGCCTAATGACAGTCTTTCAACATACAGACAAGAAATCTAAATAACATACAGACAATACCTTAATAAGTTAAGCAATTAGTTAAGCTGTAAATTGAAGAGAAATCCCACCGCCTAGTTTCTAATCAATTGTATCCTAAAGAATTACAGGTTGTGCCAGAGCTCCTGAATTATACCATTCAAGGTTAGCCTTGGAACATTCAAGGCAGCAAGTCATTACCCTGGAAATGAAGGTGTGACTCACCATGGTTATAGAGCATTACTCTACTCTCAGTTGGGGTGTGAGGTTCACTACCCTATTAAAAATTATAGGCGTGCCATCGGTGATTCCTGGGAGCGCTCGCATTACTACTTGGTTGTTGCATCCATGTTTCTCCTTTGATTCTGATTCGAAGTGTCCACTTTATAGGCGCCCCTGCACCATTGTCCTTACCGGTGGCCACGCATGGCTCAGCATGGAGCACTACCGCCGCGCTCCCAAGGCGCGACCAGTTTCTCCTATTTACCATCGGAGAATCATGAGAGGCCCAGGATGGCCACCTCTTAATTTGATTTAAAAAAACGGCTGCGCACAGCTGATTTCCCATTAGTCACTCTTTCCAACCGTCACACTGCTCAAACCGATTATAACCAGTTTGCCCTTGAATTACTTTAGTTCTTGCGCGATTAATCAATTCACCATAAGCAAACACGGTTTATAGCACAATAAAAATGTACCAGAGTATGTAAATTAAATACATTCCTACTAATGTGCAGAAAATTTCATGGGTGCGTGTTTCATCATAAAGCTAACATAAATGGGACATGTTCATGACGTATAACTTATGCTTGAAGTTTTCGCAACGCAATAACTAAGGTAATTAATGAGCAACTGGCTATATTTGGTTGAGAAGCGTCAACGGTTGAATGTGCAATAATGGGAAATCAGCTGTACGCAGCCTTGGAGGCGAAAGCCTGCAGGGAACAATATAAATGTACCTTGAAAAGAATATAGCAACAATACCCTAGGGTCGTTGAAAGAATATACTCGTAGCTATATATGTAACAAAAACAATTATCGTCCAGCAGATTTTTCATCTTTCATTCCTAAAATAAGAAAGGAAAATAAAATGACTTTACCTTGCCCGAGCTTGATTACACCGGCTATTCATATACACACACTCCCCCACCTATCCCCACACACAAACCCTCCCCACCCCCCCCCCCTCCCACACACCTACCCCCACACCCACACACAACCCCCCCCCCCTACACACACACACAAATATGTATCTGAACACATAGTTGATCACCTTCAAGAACATCCTTCAATTCAAAGGTTGCTGAAGACTGACGAGGGAAAATTCAGGTTTGGTTTCCACATTTTGTTGTTTTTACATTGCTCACATTGAGGTTTTGCCTTCACTACCAGCCCCACCACAACGATGAATCGTCTAAAATATCAATTGACCGAGGTGGTGAAACTAGCAGTGGGGTCCTTGCTCCGTTCATGCTCTTGAAATAATGCCTCTACAGACCAGCATTCTACGTCTCTTCTATCTCTTGTTTCTTATGACACCCTCACGTACTATACACCCTCACGTAATACACACTCGCACTGATATACACTCTAACACTACTTGAAACGTTTTAAATAATAGAGACACGATCCAGACATCTGTCACGCACAACATCAACTTTAAAACTGACGCGAAAGATGGCAACCGTCATTTCTCTCGAGGAAGATGGCTGGCGTCTCACCTAGAGGCCATGTGCACAGGTGGCCTCTGGTGGCAACATGGGAGAACTTGCTCGCATCGCGCTTATGAGTCGCGCCCTGGAAGTGTCAGAAGGGAAGAGGCCTCGGTTCGCTTAATACTCCTTTAATTCTCCGCTGTCTCCTTTAATCAACCATGCTACTCCCTTAATTTTTAATAGGGTATAGCAAGCGTAGTTTATGCGAGGTTATTTGTTTAGCTAGTCAATAGGCAGCTTGTGTCACGTAATGCTACTCTTGTGTCACGTAATGTGTAGCATTTTTTGGCATGATGTTCACATTTGAATCAAAAACAGTTCACAAGTACAAAATTCATAATTAGAGGGCAAATATACTGAGTGTCCTAACACGCAAAACACAGAATATTAGGATACTCAAGTTAGTGGCGTGGTGGTGTTCATCGCAGGGTTGCCAAACTGGCTTTTCCTTGCCAAGTTATTAACTAGGAACGGAACAAGGAACTAGGTCACTCTGCCTTAAAAATATCTACGCCGCTATGAGGTGAAATTATCACTTAATTCACTCAGCCAGTTTTGACCTCTGATTTGAGAGGTAAGACACTCTGTATATCTGCCCTCCAATTATACAGCGCAACAGTTTCGTTCTCATCCTAATGCTATATTCTCCATCCACAACAGCTGCTTTAACAGCTGGTAACCGCAAGTGTAGCGTAGTAAGTGTATTTACAGATGGCGAGAGCTCCTAATGCTCAGAGATTTGGGGGGGGTAGTGTCGAGTCAGAGCTGTTTTATGTTGAGAAGCCCGGCTCTCTCAAATAGTCCACACACTTCTCATTACTGGTATGGAAAATCTGCTATAATAAACAACTCAGGAACAGAAACCAGTTATTATAGTTTCCCGGTAATGATGTCTAACATAGGGCTGAGAGCTTCCTAAATTATAGCTCAATTTTCTGTTAGAGTTAGGAAAATCCGAAGTTGCATCAATGCAGTTTACTGAGCAGCCCAGCGTTAGAGGCAAGATGCGCGCTCGAATGATCGCCGCTCTCTCATTACCAGTTCTTTTTCATGGTCATTACAGCCTCACAATCACGGCCGCTGATAGCTTCCATGAAAAAATAATCGCCTACGCTTGCATCGGAGAGCTTAAACGCAGCTCTGAATTCGGGTTAGGTCTAATATCTGACGAAAAATATCTCAGAAGCGAGATTAGACCGGATCAGAACGGACTTCCGACCGCAGTCGCTACATCCCTACTGCATTCAAGACACAGTGAACTAAAAGCTGGCTTCAAGATAGAAAAAATGATCATTATACCACGCGGTATTTGTTGGACGTCGTTTGCATGAAACGTTGGGCTCATGCACGAATTTATCATTAGGAGTGGATGAAGATGAGTCTATTTCAGATTCAACGAAATTATCATCGATATTTTGAATGCTGTCCCACACATATTCTTAATTTAGCTTCACTTTCTGCTAAGTCCACACACCTTCTCACTAACACTCGATGAACAATAATTTGAAGTGGCACCGGCGGGAAGTTCGCTCGATAAAGCAATGATAAAAGAAAGAGGGTGACTTAAAATTACGCTCAAATTGCCAGATTCCCCGCACCAATGTGTATATCAGAGGGACACTGCCAGTCTTCCAGTCAAAAGACACATCCTTATCTGTAATTATTGTTTAAAGAGACGCATTCGCGTTCGAGACACAATGAAAAGACACTTCCATAACAGTAATTACTTAATGAGGAGACGCACCCGTGTGAGAAACATGATGAGGCGACAGTTCCGTAACTAATCACTGAATGAGAAGATACATCAGAAATAGAGAGACAATGAGGAGACACATCCATGAGTTTTGTTGCGATTTTAATAACTACTTAACATGGTAAGCAAAGAGAAATAACTTGGTGAACGAGGGAACTTTCCATGTCTACTCATTAACAATGATGGTCAGCAAATCAAAAAAGAATTCAATATCTAGGATGAAGTCATTCGGTGAACTAAAGACCCAAGGGATACTCGTGCTAACAGGAAACTAGCACGATATCTAACACCACACAACAGGAAACAAGAAAGCGCTTCTCACGAATCTGTAAAGCCCAACGTTTCTGGAAACATGCGGGATAACCATTAAGCCCACATCGGACTCCAGCCACAAGCCTGCCGATGACATCGTTCACGAGCACCGGTGGAGCTCACGAGCCGGTCGCGCGCTGCGAACAGTGTGAGAATTTCGTGTTGCCTCTGCGGTGGGAAATGTTGCTGTTCATCTCCTAGTGTCAATAGCAGTCAACTTTGGGCCTAATAAGCTGTACTTTTCTAAACATATTCATGAATATGTTCAGGATATTCATATTTCCTCAGTTGCTTATTAACATCCGTACTGTCCGGAGAATGGCACAACAGACTGACGTGTTAGTGCTAATTTACCAACAGAATGAGTTGACTGGCCATTTTTCGGTAAATTTTGTGCTCGCTTGGCAACACATCGATTTTCTCTGGGTAAAAATAAGGATGCAAACTAGTATTTTTAGCACTTGACCTACATTTACCTTAGGACCAAACAATGCAGATTTCAAGTCTTCTTGGAAAAAAACATATGCATTCTTTTCAGTTGTTTTCTGAAATATTGCAGTCAAGAATTACTCTACTTTCATTCATAATGGATGCAAAAATCACGATGCTTTCTTTCAAATAAATATTCGACTAATAATAACACATATTCATTGTAGGCCACACGCGTGCGTCTTCTTCCAATTGAATTTTCCACAGTTTGTGCACGCGTCCGGCACACAAACTAGAAAGCCAAACTTGACGAAATACTGTGAAGCACAAATGTAAACGAATCCCAATACGGCCCTCCAGCGGCGGGCTCTGAAATTACAGAGCACTCACGCAAAAATACTGCAGAACAGAAATAGCTAAACCTGATATTTTGGAGGGTACTCGCACCACAATTTTGCGTAAATATTTTCGGAATCGGTGGGCTAGGAAGTTAAAAATATATGCTCGACGGTCCAGGAAAATGTGGAGTAAAAACCTGGAATTTTGGCTTAATCGGAATTTCGCAGAAGCATAGTTTGTTTATTCTACGCATGAGTGGCACCTGAAGAAAAATATGAATTCCCGTAGAAGCAAAATGGTGAGAGCGCTTATGTAGCACCGTAATGAATTTTGAACTAGCAGTAAAATCTCCCGTTGGAAGAGGTGCTACAATATTGAATTAAATATCCTCGACTAATTCAGCTTTGTTTCGAGAGATAAACGAAAATTACATTTGTGAGAAAACAGAGAAACCGTCCCAATAGTTTATTGAAGACTTATTTAAAAGCTAGAGAATAAATTAATTTTCATTCACCACACTTTTTAGACAAGTTTTGCGTTTTATTAAGATTGCGTAGCTTTCACTCCTTAATGAAACTAACATCTTCTATTGATAACCAATAAATTCTATGTTATTCAATACTGGAAAATACTAATATAAGCAAACACTGATGTTCGCTGTCCAACACAGCTTCGCTTCTCTACTCATCAAACTATATTGCAAATCACTTCCATTTGAATCGCCGCGTGTATAACTGGTTCCGCGCGTGCAGAGCTGCTGCTGCTGCTGCTCCGGATTCGAGCTAACGAAGGTACACCACAGCGCCTGTTGGCATTAAACACACAACAACCAGCAATTAACAAGCTAAGATTGCAGAGAAATTGGACCCTGTATTCAAGAACTGGACGTAGCGTTCGCGCTGAACGCTGCGTTCTCGCATTGGATGATGCATTCACGTACTGGACACCTCTAACGAACTGAACGCTGTGCGCGTTCATGCGCTGAACGCTTTTTTCACTCGTTGAACGTTGTGCGCGTTCATGCGCTGAACGCTGCGTTCTCGTATTGGATGATGCATTCACGTACTGGACACTGCTCTAACGAACCGAACGCTGTGTTCGCTCGTTGAACGCTGTGTTCATTCGTTGAACGCTGTGTTCATTCGTTGAACGCTGTGTTCATTCGTTGAACGCTGTGTTCATTCGTTGAACGCTGTGTTCATTCGTTGAACGCTGTGTTCATTCGTTGAACGCTGTGTTCATTCGTTGAACGCTGTGTTCGTTTGTTGAACGCTGTGTTCATTCGTTGAACGCTATGTTCACTCGCTGAACGCTGCGTCAGGAAACAACAATTATATCTAAACCGCAAAATATGTTATCTTTCAACTATTTTTTATGACTAGATGAGATAGAGAAAACCATAGAAACATCTCGGTCGTCCCCTCACTTATAATAACAGAACTAAACTTCTAAGCCGGTCAAACGCGACAGCTAAGCAAAACTACAGAGCAAGATTACAATTAACTCTTAAACATATTGAACGTCTTTGTCGATAATATTGCTAGTGTATTACGCTCTTAGTTTGTTGTGTACTTGTATATTTGTTTAAAGAGTAAATGGTGTTTACGAATGTGTGGAATGAAAAAAGAAGATGCTCACCAATAATTCATTTCATGGGATGTGCTTTGTGTGATCACTGAACGAATTTTTAAATTTTGCAGAACTGTTTGTTTAAAATAGGACTGGTGTTTGTTTATTCAGTATTTAATACCCAAGTCGAGGCGTTTGTCATCAAAAACACTATGAAGTGCAAGTTCAAACGACAACACTACCGAATAAAGCATTTAATGATGAAACATAACGATGTAACGAAAAGACAGAAAAACTAATAGACATGCGCAAGAAGTCGGTGACACAGTACGCCGGCCTCCCCAACGAGAGCAAAAAAGAACTTTAGAATGGTGAGATGCAGCCTCTCTGACGACTCATCAAAGCCCACAACAGATACCTGCAATGTATCGCTGATTTTATCGTAAGTTCATTTCGATGCTCTGACGAGAACAAACACTATCAGTAAAAACCGCAGAGTGCAGCTCAAGAATCCTACGTGTCATCTGCAAGAGCCCAGTCAGCAAAATGCGACCCCTCTGGTGAATTACTCAAATGAATATCAGCAATCTATTCTCTCTGATACGATAACATGAATGTTACCTACCGACGAAGAGCTTTTCCCATATGAGTTGCTACGTACACGTATAACTTAGCGGCGTTAACTCTTACCAACACCAGTACCGATGGAGCAAAATAAATTAGTTAAATAGAGAAATCTTGGTTTCCAATGAAAATGCTACTTTCGTTCTCAATCCACAAATTGTCAGAATAGAAGCCCCTGAATTCCGCAAATAACGTGTAACCTATTTAATTTAATGAAATAAAAGTTAATAATGCCCACTCATATAAAAATTAAAGGAAACGCTCACTTTCTATTGATCTCTTATAAATCCGCTAGAAACAATACTCAAATGCAAAAAGTAATAATAGAGGTCAGTTGACAACCTCAACATTACACCAGCGCATTTCGAGTTCCCTCACAGAACACTCTTTTGTACACAGTCCCAATGAGCACCTTGCCTAAAAGAGGACGTAATTTAGCGAGTAACGCGTGAGATAAATGGAAAGATTGACGACGCATGGGTGAGAAAATGGGAAGAGACGACGCATGGGACTTCATACGGCGTGTGGGACAGTACATGACGCATGGGACAGTGCACGACGCATGGGACAGTGCACGACGCCTGGGACAGCACACGACGCTAGGGACAGTACACGACGCATAGGACAGTACACGACGCATGGGAAGAGACATGATGTAAAGAACGGTAAAAATTACGTGGCGTAGCCCATTCTCGAGAAGGTATCAGTCATTGAATAGTTGATTAGGCTATGCACAACCCTTTGGATAGTGGGTGAGACAACGTGTGACTCATATAAAGGGAGACAATGTAGGACCGTCTAGGTGGTGGATGAGACAGTAAGATCCTATGAATGACTCAATGTATGATGCACGCACAGATGGAACACGGTATGACCTACTGGATGATGGACGAGACAATGTGTGTACTACTGGCAAGTATGTAGATAAAATATGTTGTTGGGTTTCCATAGCAAATAAAAAGGACGTTACAAGTGAAAGTAAATTGTCTGCCCAAACTACTTTTTTCTATAAATATTCAAGAAGATTTGCTGAGGTTTATGAAGAATAACCCCGTCGAAGAAAATTAAAGCCTCTCAACCACTTTTTTTCTTCGAATCCTCCAAAAGCCTCCTCTATGTTCTAAAAGCGTCGCTAGTAAAGGACGGCAAGTAAAGGACGCGAGTCTCCGACTTCTTTTTGAGCAGCTCCGCCGCAGCAAGCGCGGTTTTTCACATGCCCCACATATTGTCCTCACTATACATGCCATCTAGTTGCCCTACTGCCCTACTATGAATCCATTTCAAGGTCACCCCTCTTTCGTCGGCTAACGAAATTATTTCATTGTTCAAGGTTAAATCAGAAGTCATATGTTAAATAATCACGGCGGTACGTGTAATCAATTATTTGACACATACTCGCTTTTTAATAGAGCACTGGTCGAACTCCAATAACAAACACAAGAGCCAATTACATGGTGATGCATTTCACTTCTATGGAGCCCCAATAAAATAAGGCTCAAAACGCACCTCCGTAGCACATTTGACAAACCGGGAGTTTAACTGCTAGCCACACCGTCTACCACAATTCTTTGCCTACCAACAGAGAGAAAATTCCTGTAAATAGACAACTGTCTCCTTCCTACACCACACGATCCCAGCTTACGTAGATGACCGCGGTGACCAACAGGATGAAAGGCAGCGCGGAAAGTCAAATGCACCACAATTCCTTCATGGCCAGCATCCAACGCAAACTGATGATGTTGCACGAGGAGCACCTTATCCGTGCAGCTCAAAACCATCCTTCAAGGAATAACAGCTTCGTAATTAGATTCTTCTGCTCACATCACCAAGAGAGCTTACACGCCACATGCTTCTCGAACACACTTCAGAACTGGAGTGATGGAAATAAGACGATACTTTTTCACCGCAGGAAAAAGACGGTCTATGGTGAAAGATGTTCGAGGAACGCCAACAAATCGAGAATTAGCTTTCTTGAATTAGTCGCCTAAAAATAATACATATACACAAAGGTGCCAAGAGACCCATTAGCCTTTTCTCCCCGCTCGAATCAAAAACCAACAGCAACTGTCATATCCAGGAAAAATGAAAAGACAATGAATAGTCCTCAGGTCGTGGAAAACACGAGAAAGGAAGAACAGCTTTGACCCTGCATTCCCTGCCACCAAAGTAGGAGCCAAGAAAAGCAGCTCTCACCTATGAATCAGTGATCAGGGCCCCTCCCGCACCTGTCTAAGACAGCGCTGGTCTTGCTCTAAAAAGCCAACTCTTCATTACCTCCCAGCACTTGTGAGAAGATTTTGATCCTCTAAGGCAGTGGTCTCCAAACTACGGCCCTCGGGCCAAATCCGGCCTGCTGGTGTGATTAGACCGGCCCGCGACAGCAAGCGTCTCCTCGCTTAGGGTGCTTATCCGGCAACTAATCTTGAAATTATAGATATTGAAAGGAAATGTTAAACTGTTCTGGCCTTGGCACTCACTGGAGTAATCAGTAAGGCCCTAAGGCTATAAAGTTTGGAGATCCCTGCTCTAAGGGTTTCGCGTGCCCGCCGATTGCGTTGTTTATGATCAACAGCATAAGTTCTCTAGCCCACCGCCCGAGCGCGCATATAGGCGTACCAACAGACCACGAGTCCTAGCACAGGACCATGCTCGGTAAACCGTTTGCTTGGCGTCGTAAGCCACACTACAGCTATTGTCAAACCAATATTTTTCGTGAGATCTGACTAGTCACACAACAGTGACAGACCTGAATCCTACGGTAGAAATAGGTAAGTTGAGTGATTGTTAAGGATTGCGCGAATGAAGAATATAACTACGAGGGAAGTTCCGAACAACGCCTCTCACACTGCCCCAGTTAGTTATGTTTTTTGAATGAAATAACCCGCCAAATATTTAACTCTGAATCTAAATTCGGTAATCAGTTCACATTCGATAACACGGAGATCAAAAGTACCAAGCTGAGGAGTGACGGCAACGTTGACAACATTAGGGACATCAGTCAGAGCAAGGTGAAGCCGATTGCCTGCAATGTGCGTTAGGGAATAAACCAATTAAGAACAGCCAGACGGGTGGCTGAAACCCAAGGTATCACAGCCATGTCAGTTACAAACGAACCATGAAGAAAATAAAGCGCAGTGCAGTAAAGGGAGAAGGTTTCCCGAGATGTGAGGCAGAGAAAGAGAGAAACAAGAAGGAATTCCGGTCCTAAAGCCATGCACCTGACCGAATGCCTTTCCTCGAAAAGCTGAGGAAAGATAGAAAATACAATATGAGGGTAATTATAAAAGAAGCTGATAGTGAAGTTGTACAAAATTAACATAAAAATGCACAACGATATACAAAATGCTTGATAGATTTTTAGAGGGATAACTCAAAGGCCATAAAAAACGCTCGAAATATTTTTTATCGAGTCAGTTTTAATCCGTAAAATCTGATACATATTCGAGTAAATTTAGATGGGAGTTTGTCTCTAAATTTTCGCTCAACAGCGAAGTGGTGATGGAAAAATAGCATATTGGAGTCAGCGAAGCGACTCGATAAAATAGTAGGGGAAGACATGGAGCCGTAAGGCAGCACCGTGAAGTGGGAGAAGCAGCATTGGAGAGCTTAGCGACAGCCCGTACCATGAAGTGGGAGAAGCAGCATTGGAAAGCTTAGCGCCAGCTCGTCAAAAAACTCGAAGAGACAAAACAGTCAGGGCCACAAGCAGGAACCCAACAGGACGTCCCGACCAGGTCAGGGCGTCGCTACGCGAGCAGCGCAAAGGTAGAGCTCCGAAATGAGCGATGAGTTCTTCGAAAAATAAGTAACACACGCCGAAATTATGTTTTTGAATTCTTTGGATCTAAACTGCAGATTTACCAAACCATCAGGTTGTAGGGAAGTAAGGTTCCCTAAACAAGAACTGTTCCCACACCGAAACTTTAATAACTTACTGCTCATTTGGAAATTTCGGAATTATGGTGATGTGCTGCTAAGGCAAGGGTCCCATGCAACATAATTGAAGATTTTTCAAGGATTTAGTTCCGAAAGCAGAGTTATTTGACTAAGTTAGCTCTAAACATTTCGAACGATTTCGTTTGATATTTTCAAAACTCTACGGTTATTACTCCCAATGTTTTTTTTACTTCCTGCATGTTCTCAGAACAACAAAATTTATTGATATCTTCCGTTATGCAATTAGTCACTCTCCGTGGGTAAATATTCGATTTTCTGCTTGATTTTGAACATATTTTTATTAACTGTGACCCTATAGATTTGATATTCGACAATATATGTTGATATCCCCACTGGACACATTTGATATCCCCACTGGATGTTGGTTGGGTCATTTACGCCTGAGTGAGACATGGATACGAAACATGTGGTGGTGGATGTGACGCTTGTGATTGTGGATTAGATATATAAATGTGGTTTGACGCTCAATGGATGGGACAAACCCCTATAAGTGCTCCTTATCCACAAATGACTAGGTCGTATATAAAATGAACCTTATATTAAATTCTGCGAGTTAAATGAGATTATTAGTCAGTTTGGGCTTCCCTAACTGAGAGTTAAGTTGTTCTAATTGATACAAAAGCAGTGAATTATAGCTCAAATTCAGGTTTTCGTATCTGATATATCCATTTCATAAATTTATTGAAATATTTTTCCCGGCATTTGAAATGATGTAATACTTGTTCATCTAAAACAATGAATTAATACCGCAAATTGAAAACCTTTCAAAAAACCGTTGACATTGACAATACCAAAAGCAAAATTTCCTGCGATTCATTTTTGCTAAACTATATTCTACTTACGATTGTCACCCACTAGAGTCCCGAAATGATGTTCACAACTTTTGAGTGCTTCAGGTCTTAACGTTTTTTTCTGTCTCTACATTCATCTAAAAATAAAATAAAAATTTAATGTTGTCACGTTAAACTAACAAAATGTTGTATAAATCTCTACCACGTTATTCAAACACACGCATTATTCAAGCCATATTGAAATTTCAATTTATCCCACGATGTTCATGAAAATTTTTGTTTTTAATCAAGTTTTCGACCGACAAACAATTTAGAGCACACCACGCAACGCAGAGGCGAGTTCCCCACACCTGCGACCCGACGTTCCTAACTCGCAATCGAGGCTTTATTGGTCAACGTAAAAGCAAATGAGCGGCAAAATGATGCACTGCCGCCCACCAGCCCTGATGTTAGCATGCTCTAAACTTGGATACACGGCGGCTTCAACCTTGCCTGCATTTTGAAACCAAAACTAAGCCTGAACAACGAACACTGAAATCCAAAGAAGCGAGAGCAAGCCGTGTTGCTGAGCGCCTACTTTCTTGGTTTCTATTCATGCCACGTCGTAACTGAGAGAAAAAATTGCATGCAGCCTCGCTTGAGAGAAGCGCAATGACGCACTTCGCTGAACAGAAGTCGCTTTGAAATTTGGAGTCCACCGTTGCATTTTACAGTCACGTCATTAAAACTTTACCCTCCGCTGGAGAGTGCGACTGCCCCTGTTCACGACTTTGGTATTGTCCGGTCAAAGTGAAGATTGGTCGACGGAAAAAAAACAAATATTGAGACAGCAGCATTTGAAAAAACAGCCATCATAAATCTATTAAGCTAAAAGTCTAGAACAATTTTTGGACTACATGTGGGTAAGAATAAACATGTGATGAGGCAGCTAAGAAATTTTTTTTAGGATAATGTTTTAACAGACGTACGCGGTTAAACCCCGAAGCACTAAATATTTTCATGTATGACTTCTCAACAATATTTCAATGTTCAATACTTTAACACTGACGAATATCTTAACTCTGAGTTCTTTTTACATTTCAACATTTTGTGTTGAGATTGATTTTGTGTCAGGACGTATATCTTACGTTTTTTATAACTTCTCACCCCAATAACATAATTAAGCTACACTATTATGGTGACCAAATTAGACTGCAACGACGGCAGTAACGTAAGTAATGAATGATGGAAGTGCGTGCGTGTCCGGAATTAAAAATGATATGGATGAATGAACATCCCAACGTCCGGTCAATTTTACTTCCCAGAATCCTTCGATTTTTTTTTTGCATTATAAACCTGGAAGAACACAAAACTTCAAATTTTGAGCTAAACTTTTTGCCAACTTCCCATCGAGGACCCTTTCTGAGAGCGTAATTCTTAAATTTATAAATTAATCCCTCCAATGAATTTTCTTTTACATGGATCCCAATTTTACATTGTCACATAAACTAAAAAATAAACTTCTGTTAGAAGAAATCTTCTTCCCCTCGCGAGCAAAACATCGGCTCTCGCATGATTCTATGCTTAGGTTGTACAGTGCGTGAATGAAGTAATGTTGAAGACGCTGCAGCATGAAACACGGGTAAAACTGCCTCTGACATTTGTCTAGACTAGAGCTAAAACATGTCTCATTTTCTTTCTAAAATTATCTAAGCTGGAGAAATAAAAATGGCAGGGCAAACGGAAAAAATCAAAGTTAGGGGAGGGGAAAAATATCGCTACATGGGCCTTCAGGTCATAACGACCAGCTATGAAATCCCTAGAACAGATGGAAAGGAAGCACCAATTATCTGTTGATCTCCGCACTCGTCAACTGCAGCTGTAGTACATGTTCGATCTTGGAACTGCTTTGAAACACGGCAAAAGATTTCATGAAGAAGATGATATGCATCATAATTATTATTATTCTACCTATAATTTTAATTAGTTTTACACGTTAACTGTCATGGATTTAACTAGGGTTTGATATTCAACTTATTCAAAGTAAATTGCTGTGAGAAATTTTGAAAACAGCACTCATTAACTGGATCGTGCCTTCCTTTAGCTTTGATTAAATATTCATGAGAATTTAGTTGGTGGCTACTGGTCAGTCAGCAGCACTATGAAAATTCCCTCCGTGTACCACATATTACTCATAGGGCAGTTAACGTGTTAAGACTTCCTAGGCACATCAAAGGCGATCACAAGAGAGCGAAGTGAAAGGACCTTTAAGCGTCGACTGCAGGAAACAAAGAATCTATATTCAAGATGTGTTCTCATACAGGATACCCGTCGCATAGAAACAGCTAATTAGAAAAGAAGACGAGAAAATAAAATAAGAAAGCAGAGCACCCTAAAAGGACCTGCGGCAACTTCATTTTTCGGTAATTGATTGATTACAAGAAAGTTTTAGCCTCCCTTTACAACAAAGATGTTCAAAGAGAGGAAGGATGAAGGCACCATTTAGTATGGAGTTAAGAGAACACGAAACCGACGCACAAGGTGCATAAAAACAGTAAGCTAAGAAAGAAGTTCATGAATTTAGATTCAAGTTGAAGAATAAAGTAATATAGCTTAAAGTCAGGACAGCAGTGAACCGAAAAAAAAGATGGTCCGTAACAAAACAAAAAACCTATTCTATTTAACAAAAATAAGGCCTATCTAACCTTTAACTCGGGACTTATCATAATACTCCTGGGAGCGTCAATTCCCAATAGTTCTATCCTCCTGAGGAGTTTATTTCCAGTTTAACCCTGAACTCACGGATATCAGTCAATAATGATCTTCATATTGATCATCGTCGCATGAAGCCATTGGAAAGCACAAACATGTTTTCACAAAGCGAAGAAGCATGAAAACTGAAAAAAGCAGTGCGGACACGAGATACAGAAATCGCAAAAGCATGGCTGAGGTAACTTAACAGTATCACAGCGCCCGTTTCTACAGCACTGGAAAGAGAAACCTAAGCCTATTGCTTATTTAATACATTGACTGTGTTTTTGCGGTTGTTATGGTTGGTTTGATTTGGTTATAAGAAGCAGAATCATGGAATCGATTTTACAGCTGGATTACATTTCTATCCTATCTATGGAATGTGAAAAATTTAACTGAAAGAATGCATTCGACCTCGCATGCTAACGTTTACTTTTATAAAAGGTCGCGAACTCGATGACATGATTTTCATTTACACCGGTACGTGAATGAGCGTGAATTTAGCTAGTCCCAGTCAACTTATTGGGGCTCAGAGGGGTGAGTCACTCTAAATTCAACTGATAGAAACGAAGAATTTTGCGCTTGCGAACACAAAGAATGAATTGGTGGTGAAAACATACTGATCAGTAACTCTAACTCTCTGCTTGGGTTGGCCCACTTATAATCGTTTGAGGGATTCAATAAAATCTGTGAATGTTATAACCAATCAAAATATTGACATGGGCAACTTTATTCGTGCCAGAGAACCAATTCAACTCTCTTTTACGACCACTTTAAATCTCAAGAACGAAAAATACATCTATTCAAAGAATTCAGTTTGACGTGCAGTTTAAATTCTATTTCCTTGTTGATAATGTCATTTTGATCTTTTTAGCAGGACGAGCAATCGCTGCAACAGTTTCTTCATTCAAATGAAGCCAAAGGCAAACTTCAAGCTGAGGCTACAACGATGTCGAGCTTCTCTTAGTTCAAAGGGTGGTGTTTTTGTCAGACAGGTTGCATCTTTTCGTCACCGAAATTATACGCTTGTCTCAGAGTAAAATATAATAAACTTCATTAGATTAGATTATAAGTTAGTTTAAGCCTCCCTAACCGCTACAAAAAAAGAGCGTATCGAAGAGAGGAAGGAGGAAGGCACCATTTAGTATGGAGATGAGAGAATGGGGAATCTATGCAGAAAGGTCATAGAAACAGTAAGATGAGAAAGAAGTTCATGAAACAAGATCAAAGTTGAAGAAGAAAGTAGAAGGTGATGAAAAAACAGGACAGCAGTGAACCGAAAAAAGATGGTCCGTAACAAAACAAAAACCTATTCCATTTTAACAAAAAAGAAAGCCTACCTAACCTTCAGCTCGGGCCCTCACATTGTTCCCCTGGGAGTGCTAATTCCCATAGATACAATAATTGTATCCCCCTGAGGGGAATAAACTTCATTACAAAGTAGATGTAAATTTAAAGTTCTAAAAATATTGCGAAACTGCATTTTCCTTCATTGAGTGGAACATTACACATCAAGCAATGGGATAGATGTTTAAAATATACCATTTTTTCAGGTCAAAATTCATCAGAAGGATCAATTTCCATAGAATGGATAAGGAATCATTGAAAAAATTTCTTCAAAGCATTCAAACGAAAGCTTCGACACAAACGCTCATTCTCAACAGACGCTGAAAATCATTGGATTACAATGAAAAATCTTAGAAACTGCTCCCAAATAACTTCAGAGTGATGCTAAAATACAGTACATTGAAAACATTTCTCGAGTCAGGCAAATTAATTTCTTACCATTCACAGGTGACGTGCAGCCTGTATATCAGCGCAAACTCATCTCGATATTATAGAATAATTCCTCGACGCGCACGTCGCATATGTCGAATAGAGAGTCTGAAGTTTATAATTCATGATTGGGAACAGCTAAACAGGAAGTAGTGTTGCATAATTCCGCACTTGAGGTAGAACTTTAAGTACTCATCAACACAATTACAGTAAGTGCAGTATGACACGCATATGTTTTTTTTTTCATACGAAACAGAGACGAATCTCAGATTTTTCACAGTATTTTACACTTGTCATAGCATTTTGTATTCATCATAACATTTTGCATATATTCATGCCCAGCAAAATATAATTTGGGATCCTTTTCCCCTAACTGCACTTGATGTGTGATCTGCTGCGCTAACGAGATTAGCGCCCTCTCTACCGGACGTCACCACCTGCCTTGACTGCCAAGCGCTGGGTCAGAAAACGTGATACGATGAAGTCTTTCTTATGGACCCGGAGTGCGCTGGAATGATGAGTCTTATTGCGGGTCGAAAGTGTGTAATACAATGTTGTGTATACGGTCATCACTGCGGGCTTGTTCGCAGCTATTTTGGTACAGTGAATATATGAGACACGCTCCACAACTGTGATGCGCCCAAAATGTGATACAGGAACCAAAACTGTGATGCACCCAAGATGTGATACAGGAACCACAACTGTGATGCACCCAAGATGTGATACAGGAACCACAACTGTGATGCACCCAAGATGTGATACACGGACCACAACTGTGATGCACCCAAAATATGATACAGGAACCACAACTGTGATGCACCCAAGATGTGATACACGGACCACAACTGTGATGCACCCAAGATGTGATACACGGACCTCAACTGTGATGCACCCAAAATGTGATACAGGAACCAAAACTGTGATGCACCCAAGATGTGATGCAGGAACCACAACTGTGATGCACCCAAGATGTGATGCAGGAACCACAACTGTGATGCAGCCAAGATGTGATACACGGACCACAACTGTGATGCACCCAAAATGTGATACACGGACCACAACTGTGACGCACCCAAGATGTGATACACACACACCACAGAACTCGAATGTGGCGCAACAAAATATTAGGGTAAATTTATCATGTCTGGCTGTGTCACCGCGAGCCAGACTGGAATGATATTCAAACTTGTACATCGCACGCTTCACACAACAGCGTCGGCAGACAAACACTGAGTCCCTGTGCAATTCCCCTCAGCTTTTCTCTGAGCTTGCACCGAAGCTAAGTTCGCTGATTTCATTTCTTTTTTAGAGAGGGTGGCTGTAATATATGAGCGGCTCTTATACGTGGATTTTATTCCAATCAGCAGCAAAACTCCATACACCGTTGGAAAAGGGATTGAAATTGAAAGAAATACATTCAGAAATGATTGTGGTGTAGATCACTCAAAAATACTAATGGATTTAGAAAAATATACACAGTTTTTACACGTGGTCTATAATAGCCATATCGATGAATTTTTTTAATTGCATTACCCAACTTCAGATACTTTCAGTGAACGAAAATACTCTTTTTGAGAAGGTAGTGGAATGGGTGGGATTTTGAGCAAAATGTGTAGTTTTAGATTTTCATTAAAATTTCATCAGTTTTTCCTTCATTCTAATACACAAACAATTATGCAGTGTTTTGTTGACTAGAAAATCACGCATTCCAAAATTTGCCTTCAATAACAGGTTTTTCGAGCATAAGAAATAAAAAAAACGTCTATTCATAATGTGCAACTTGAAAATTTACGCATGCTCAGCTATAAAGCTTTTTCCTTTCGCTCTCATTGGCTCGTATTTTTTCATAACATTTCTACATTTGACCCCGATTAATTAGCATTCAGACCAAATACACTCTGGTCAAGGTATCATATTATTCAACGCTGCACCGAAACATTAGGTTCTCGGTAATTTTTTCAACGGGAAATCAACAAACTAATCCACTTTCTGCTCAGCATAATTTTTTTCGTATTTTTTAAATATTTGATGTACTTTCTTAATTTCTCCGTTTCTCCGTTAGTTATGTGCACTGCGCACCAGAGAATTGGGCGCAGCTAAAAATGTTGCACGAAAAGCATATTGTCCCAAAACAGTTTGCAGGCAGTCAGTGTTTAGTCCTTCTTATAGTATGAAACATTCTCTTGTCTTAAATAATGTTCTAACACAAATCGTGATTTGCTCTTATTGAAATGAGAAATTTGTTCCTTAATCCATTAATATTTTTTTTAGAAATAAGAGTACATTAGAAACGATCGTATTGAACTCATTCAAAATTCTTTCACTCGTTAACATCATTTAAGCATGCCACAAGAAAAATATTAGTTTCAATAAGAAACAAAAACAAATGACTGAAGGCAGACCAAAACTTTGCAAATGAAAACAAACCAACATGATTATTATTATATAAGAAAGTTTTAGCCTCCCTTAACCACGACAAAGATGTTCCAAGAGAGGAAAGAGGAAGGCCCCATTTAGTATGGAGTTGAGGGAACGCGGAATCTATGCACACAAACAAACCCACATGAATAACTATAAGATAAAAAAGAACACAAGAAAAAAATTAAATAGACCAGCGAAAGTAGCCAGTCAAAATTGACTTGAATAAACTCCAAAGTCATGAAAACTGGCGCAATAGCAACACCTACTAGGTAAGGGCTTAATTTATCCGAAAGAACTTCAAAAAATTAAAATTCTGGAATTAAGCATGAACTGATACTTGGAAATAAAATCACTGGTTCGCAGCTATAGAGAAGTTACAGACAAAAAAATACAAGATTCAATTCAAATGTAGAAATACTGGTACCAATTTTCTGGAGAAATCTGGAATCGGAACTTGCTAGTGAAATAAAAGCCAAATAAAAATTTGTTCTCAAAAAAGAGAAGCAGGAAAAACTGCACAAAACCGGAAGATTAACAGGTCCATTACCTAAGTAACAAATGCGTGCCAAAAACTGAACAGGATTTCTTTTTCAAATGCCAGAATTCGCGTCACGTCCGAGCGTTCTCTCTTCCACGACGGAGGAGGAGGCACGAAATGGCGCAGGTGTTCCCTGCAGCGGCCATATCCCATCGCAAATCCTGCCAGGGCTAAAGGTCTTGTTTTCCCATAAGCCTCATCGATTACCCATTTATTTGCACACTTTTTAACCTCATCGATGCTCTTCATGAAAAACTTAGTTTCTGAAAAATTTTCAATATGTTCTGTAATCGGCACATTCGAACTCATGAGACCCACTACTACTTGTCCAAGCATAACACACCTATACCTGCCTTGGCACATAGACAACAAGGAAACCTATAGAAGGCCATTAGATTGGCTAGTGTATCAAAGTTAGACTCCAAGGCTTATCAATACACATATTAAACTTGTTAAGATAGGCAATGTTTGGGAAGAAAAGTACGACGGTATTTTCAAATATATAGAATAGAAAGGTTACATTTCCCCAGCTCCAGATCCATGGAAATGAATAATACTAATTTACATCCATGATCAAATGATTTAAGGTTCAACTACTCTATAACGTTTGTTATTCACTAGAAAGCCTAATTGCAAGGCATTTTGCCCCTGATACAGTCCCTTGCTTCGCACTGCAGAACGCCATTTCTGGAATGGCTCAATAATGTATCGAGGTTGTCTCCCACGTAACATACTTTTTAACTTCCAACAGCACGGAATGAATAATCTAGACCTTGTCAGTGCTCCTTTCATTATTATTTTTATCAGTCATTAATAACAGAGCTACGTCTCCGCAACGAAAGCTAAATTTTGGCAGGTGGCGGACTAGAGTCCTATACTGCTCTTGATTCGCTCGACGATAAAAAAAAACATCATATTCATCGCTTTTAAGACTGACGTAGGTCAATTTTATGTATGAAGCTCTCAGCGTACGGCATCATTACTCCGTACTGATGCTTTACACTCTGGCTCACGCGCTTGTCTTAGAGTTGAGAAAAGATATGCGTGATCGAATTGAGCAAGTAGCTATTTTGGAAGGTCATGATAGCAAATTAATTACTGATGTAGATTTAAATATTTTGAATTTTCAAAGGTCTAACTAATTGTGGCAAAGGTCAGTTAAACGGTAGCAAAGCTCAGTTGAATGGTAGAAAAGGTTAGTGGGAATATAGGCCAGGTAAATGGTGACAAAAATTAGGTAGCATAAGTCGGGTATATGAAGCAAAATGTTCCTCTAAAAATGTAAATATAGTCAATCAAAACATGCGTAAAAATTAAAACAAGTGTTGCATCGGACGGTGAATATCCATGCTAGCGAGTTTCGTGCTTGCAGTGTAAAGTGAAACGCCCTGCGGAGACCAGTAGATTTGTTCTCAACTCAATTTGCTTTCAGCCCGCAGATCTGTTTCATGCGTTGTTAAATATTTGTTCTTACAAATACTAGCATACTACAAATACTAGGATGGTACTAGCATCGCTCCTAGCAGAAAATTGTAACACAACTTTATAAGAATAATAACCGAAAGTCTGTACATGCAAAAATGTTTTTAAACTGTTAAAAAATTATCAGAAGTATTCTAGCTCAAAAATGTAACACGCAGCGTCACAAAAAATGGCGTAAAGCTACGTACAAAGATGGAGCTCGAATAGACAGCAAAAAATCGCGCGTGGTTCGAACTTTAGAGACACCTGGGGAGATTTTATGTTGCCCACTAACTGATCAAATCTCATGAGCAGAAAAAACTAAGAACACCAAGCCTTGTATAGAACCATGCACAGATTCAACGGCGTTCTCATCAATTCCGACGCAGTGGACAGTGGGTGTAAGGCTGCGTGTGGTTTCTTGATATTATGATGCACGGCTGAGAGCAATATAAGTTAGTTTGAGCCTCCAAAACCGCGACAGAGGTATTCCAACAATAGAAAGGATGAAAGTACAATCTAGAATGAAGTTAAAGGAATGCAAAATCTATTCACGAGGTGTGTTCCCATTCAAAAAATGCTGCGTAAAGGAATAAGTTGAGATGAAAGTATATGAAAAATATAAGGAAGAAGAAAGTAGTACGTGCTGAAAAACCGAACAGCAGTGAACCAAGAAAAGATGGTGCGTAGCAAAACAAAAACTCTATTCTAATTCAACAAAAATGAAGTCCTCCTAACTTTAAGCTCAGGACCTTACTTAATTAGGAACAACAATATATATAAAGGCAGGAGAATCACTCAGTTGGAGATGGTCAGTCACGGAGTTCATGCATGCGCGTACCATTGATGCTATCGAGGGGCTTTCTATTGGCTGTATCCTGGATACAAAGACTAGTGTTGATTCAGCGAACATCGAAGACTGGAGAAGAAGTTGTGGGGAAAATTTGCGGTCGTTCGATGTCGACTCGCCATGTGGGGCCCCAGGCAGGCCTCGGACTACCCAAATGTTTCAATAGAAACTATTATTGTTTTACGTTCACACATCAGAGCGACAAGTGGAACAAATGTTTCATCATAGCGCGTATTTTTTTTCGTGGGGATGAAAATATTTCTAACTCCTTGTGCAGCCAATCCTCGGGTTAAACTACACCATTCAATGTAAATTTTGAGTCATACTTATGAAAACTAGTCTTAGTTATTCTTAACTATTACCAAGCAACAGTGCAGGTAGTACCTGACACTGATTCCTGCCCCCACTGATTGAGGTAAACGTAAATTGATGTATAACTGTAGGATCGACTGTTCACCTCTCTGGAGAATACAATAACTTAAAACTTTATGCTTTTACATCGGAAACTGTAACTACAGAGCAAATGACAAAAATGCTTACACGTAGGATATAGTAGAACAAATAGTCATTTTATCAACGGCCTGCCTATCTAAACACAGCTACTGGTGTTGAAAGTTTAAGCATGTTGTGCGACTTTTAGAATAAAGTGTCCGTAATTCACAAGAGGTAAAAATATCTTTGCCTTATCTGTCATTTAAAATTTCTATATAAATCTTATTTTACATTTCTCCCAGCGTAAATGTTCGAGTTTGTCACCTCAGCGATTTTGATAAAGATCAAAATAAAGAAATGATGACTTAAAGACCAAGGCGACCAAACTAATGGTCAAAACTTCACCATCCTAAAATTTTTTTCCCATTTGCCGCACATGCTAATTTTCCTGCTTATGTTCTGCAAAACCTAAATATTCCTCCATACCACCGCAAAATGGGAATTTCGTCCTTCTTATTGGTTAGCTTTGCTGGGCAATTTACAAGTCTATTCGTATCAACCAAGCTCCGTAAATGTGAGTTGAGTTGAATATTAAAACTCGTTTGAATATTTTTCATTGGTGAAATGGGACTATATAATACAACCCCTTTTTACCTCAGAAAGAAACCTTCATTACAGTTGAAATTACGTCTATGAAGTTATCACTCATATGAGTAAAACGAATTATTTTTTCCAGTTATGAATTAAGAAATTAGGTTCTTTGATGCCATAAAAAAATAATATTCCCAAGAATTAATGACGCACTTAAACTTCTTGAATTTTTTAGCATCAATGTGAATTTAAAAATCAACTACAAAATACATAATAAAAAAAAATTTTTCTTCCCGAATTTTCACCCTAAATTATCCATACAAGTTCACTGCCGCGTGGCATTTCCTTCCTTAATTGTACTGTAAGTCGGTGCCAGTCTACTGACGATGTTTCTATAACACCACCATACGAAAAAAATTAACACTTTGACAGTGACACGAGCCACCGGTGTACACGGAGGGAGTTTTCATAATGCTACAGACCGACCAATAGCCACAGTGTCAATTTCCATGAATGCTAAGTCACAACTAAATGGGCCACGATCCAGCTAATGTTAGTTATTTTCTTTTTGCAATTGACTTCAATTTGAGTTTGAAATTAAACTTCAGTTTCACAGGCCGTAGTCAGAAGGTTTAAGGCAGTTAATGGCCAATTTACACTACGGGCTTGTCCACGACTACGTTGATACCCATTGTTGCGGTGTTCGCCACTGAAACGCATGCCAGACCGTGTTTTCTGAATGCCTAAGCCCTGTGAGACCTCTTCCTTCCTCTGGCACAGAGGGTCTAATGAATGCGAAACTCCGGAGTATTGGGGATTGTAGATATTAAAGCTGCAAGACGTGGCAATACGTAAAAATGCAAAAATTTCAAGTGCGTCTCTTTTTACAACTCGAAATTATGAAATGGAGAATGGGTGAATATTCGCGGAATGAGACGGCTTCCGTAGCTAATAAAGGATATGTTTTACAACATAGTACGTAGTTGTTGAGAATGAGAGGGGGCAACAACGTAGTATACCAGAAACAATTTATTCAGTCTCCTCCAAGGCTAACGAACATGCCCACGCTGAACAAGTAAAGAATACTCATTCATCCAATTGTATATGTGCAGCATGAAAAACGAGAAAGTGTTTAAATTCCGCTTGAATTTTTTATAGTGGAATTGTTCGAAAACAGAACTATTGAGATTAATTTTTACCTGTTCGCAAAAAAAACTTATAAAAATGCTGCTATTACAGAATATTATTTTTTCGGTAAAATAAAGCTATAAACTCGCGTGGCCACGAAGTGAAAACATTTTAGATTAGGCTTTTATCTTCTCCTGACTTCCTCGCACAGTGAAAGCACTATTTCTGATGTACGAGCGCAGTAATCTGCGTTCACAAGTACAATTAAATTTTTTAGTTCAATAACTCGTTACGTAAGCATGCTTAAGTATAATTTTCCTACAGTGAATGAAGTCAGTTCAAATTCTATGTTTCTCCGATTGAATGAAAAGCGTTGGACTGATTAGAAATTGACTCGCCAAGTTTCAAATTCATACCTAAATTATACCATCTTTCGAACCCATCAAACTAAATTATCGTGAGTGAAATATCGCAGGAAACTATCCTTAACACGGTGAATCAAATGAGAAATGCTTGATACAATCATACAACAAATCATGCATCTTACGAAGGTAATAACAATTTGCTTTCTGTTGTACACTACAAAGAAAGCTTCCAATTTCCAAACTGTTGCTTCCCCTCGTCACTTCACCAGTTGGACAAAATCGTGCCAAAATTCGAGCAAGGCTGCAGCAGCCCGAGCTATCATTCGACGAGATTGATCTCGCCTTACCTTTCGCTGCTGAAGTGATGTCGCTGCGCCAGCGCCCCAATCTGGACGAGTGGAAGCTCAATATCCGAGCAAGCCGTCGAGCACCGTCGTCCCGGCCACAACGTCCCTTGGAGTGTCATCCAATGACAGGCATTCTTTGCTCCACATCGCCGAGCCGGTCTCACGCGCTCGATCTGCGGAGTAAGAAATTGCCAAACTGAATCAAAAGGGGCTTTGGAAAAAAGGTAGACTAGAAAAACGGTTACAAGTTTGCCAACTATTCAATGAACTTGAGAGGCTCGTTTTTTGTAGCAAGAAACGCTGAAGAGGCTCTTGAAAGACGCAAAGTTGGGAAAGAAGATGCAACTTTAAACTTGACTTGTCCCGTAAAACAATTTGAAGAGCCGATCTGCTGCGGAAGAAACTCGAAAATGTTGACTAGAAATATGGGCTTCGTGATGAAATTCAAACGATTCAATATACTTGATGCGAAGAAAAAAGAGTATGAAAAATTAATACTAATAGATTCCATAAATTCTTTTGCATGGATACAAAATAAAGGCTAGTAGTTACTTTTCCCCAAGCTAAAATAATTGGAGCTAGTTTTTACCACGTTAGTAGCTTTCCGAGAAGCAGAAAACATCTGAAATAACAACAAGACTGCGCAAAATTCCAAGACTTGCACTGCGGTCCCCAGGCGAAGAAGTAAAGGACAGTGCTGGGCTGTTACCGGAAACCAATAGCACAGGTCAAGCTTCTTTATTTATTTTCCATCTGAAGAGAAGCTGCAGCGAGTTCTTGGAAAATACGACGATTGGTGTACGGGCAGTTATTGGAGAACAATTCGTTGCGTCTCCCGAGACGAGGAGGAAATGCCCAAAAGCGTTTGTCAGTCTTAGCTAGTGTCCGTTGAACGACAAACACAGATGAAGCATGTCTGTCTACAGGGGGCATTTGTTACCTAGTAAACAAGAAGACGCGCTTCTATTCGAGTACAAAAGCATCAAAATCGAACAACATTATTTGTGGTCAGTAAACGAGTCTTTGAATTTAATACACATGCGTACAATACTGCGTTTGATACACTGGTTTCCCAAATAAATGAAGTTTTATTCAGAACTCTAAGCCAATCACAGGATCTTACTGTTGAAACCATCAACGATATGATCAAACTAATTTTCTAGGTTCATTGCGTACAATATGAACTTTTTCACTGCCTTATCCACGAGAGAGAAATAAAAGGATTATTCACGCTACATAACAAGTGATTATTCTCAAAAAGAGGAAACGCACGATGTTTAAATACAAATGGTCAGAAAAGGCAGTTTATCGTAAAAATTATAGGCAGTTCAAGCTGACAAAAGAAGAAGTATTGATAAGATCCTAGGCAATCAACTATACCAGCTGACGAAAGAAGAAGTGGAAGAAAATAAAGAAACAGAAACGTAAAAAGAAGCCTACGATACATTTCTTATTTAAAGCAACAGAAATGTAGGAACTCGTCAAGTTTATCAGCCTCAAAAACTAAAATGAAAAAGAGCGCCATTAGCAACAAAAAAAAACAGCCCAGTAAATCGCCCCACTAAGCACTCAACAGAATTCACCAATTGTAATTCGCTTCGATGAGATTAGTAGGCGTGGATATTCTTATGGATTTCTTTTTCATTTATTCAGATTACAAAATTTATCTTAATTTATTTCCAAGTGCCCATGGAAAAGTCACATCACATTTATGTAATTGTTCATTATGACTCACACACACTACATTGTTTGATTTGGACTTTAATACTACGAAACGCAAGCATAAAGCAAGAAATACTCAACGGTGCATTGGAAATTTATCATGACCTACGCGCAACAGATTAAATTAGATTATAAATCAGTATAATTCTCCTTAACCCCAAGAAGGATATTCAAAGAGTGGAAAAAATGAAGGAAGCATTTAGTGTAGAATTGAGAGAACGCAGAATCTAACCACAAAGAGGGCTCTGCACTAAACTTTCCACGCATAGAAACATTTAGTTATGGAGGAGGGCTATGAAACAATAAAAGTTAAAACAGAGAGAAACAGGTGGTGAAAAATAAAATATCGGTAACCGAAAATGGATTGTCAGAGAAAACAAAAAATCTTTTCTATTTCAAGAACAAGAAAGCCTACCGAACTCTTACTTCGGAACCTCACGTATTCCCCTAACGTGTGCTAATTCGCATAAATACAATAGTTGTCTCCCAGTGTGGTATAAAAGTTGATTATAACCTGCGCGAAAGACTCAAATACTTAAGCTCCAACATTAACACGTTCACTGCCGCTTCACGCACATGTGCTCAAGAGGTACCCGGTGCAAAACTTGATATTTACCAAAAGATAGTTGCTTGTCGACCACTATTGCGTACCGCTTTTGAATTTACACTAACAGCCGTTATCATTGACCCACTAGATCGACTTTCAGTAAAATCGATAAATAAATTAATTCAATATTAAAGAAATCATAAATTAATTCTTAAATATCAGAGTTCATTTAGGGTATTCTTTTCTGACGAGTGTGAGGATGCTAATTGGTGGTGATTAACGTTGGCCACGATGGGTTAAACTGAAGTTCACTATGCAATTCAAATTTAAAGTCAAAAGTTACTAGGAATTTCATAAATAAAAAACATTTTTTAAATACCAAACATTTAATGGATCCATTAAATACAATCATTTTTAAAAGACGGTTAAAAATCTTCAAACGCCCCATCGATGGGTCGTTTCACAACACGACATATCGATAGGTCGGTCGTATAGCAAGTAACGTCTTAAGTGACCCGTACAACATTTACAGTTGACCCCACTTAGTATTTCTAAGCGGATTTAAGCAGCCAACTGTATCGCTGCGATGACACGAATTAATTTAAAATCCATCTCAAGTCAAAAACCAGTGACTTATGAACGCAAACGCCCACTGGAGCAGAGCCTGGGCCCAATAATGAGCCTCACCAAGGTTCACAGAGGCCATTAATTATGTCCCCATCGAGGTATAATCCCGCGCCCCGCACCCCATTGCAGCAGGCCGGAATTACAGGGCGCGCCAACGCCCACTGAAGTGAGTGATGGGCTGCCGAGTTGGACATCATGTAAAAATTTCACTCCAGGAACTTTAGCGTTTCTCTGCTATGCCACAAAATTTGATGATGGGAAAGAACCAGACTGGATTAGATTAGATGTTAGTTAGTTTGAGCCTTCCTAACCGCAACAAAAGCGCTCTACTGAGAACAGTAAGGATGCGTGCACACTACAAGCGAAGCAGGTGTTTACATGTAAGCAGAGCAGAGTGAGCTACACAAGAATCAGTCGCTATGGAGGATTTCATGAGTACGTTCCTATTGCTCGACAGCAAAAAAACAGAAACGGAAACACTGGGTCCATCCCATCAACGTGAGGAGAGATCGCTATGGAAATACCACCATCTCTTCGAAGCACTGAGGAAAGATGAATCGAAATTCTTTGAGTATTTATGATGTACTACTATCCCTTATAGAAGGAAAATTTCCAACGAGATAAGATACGTTAGCTATTCAGTAATAATTCACAGAATTTTATTGAGAATATACGTAAAGCAATATTTAGTATGGATTTCAAAGAGCGAGGAATTTATGCTCATTTTGCCGAGAGAGAAAGAACTTCATGAAGCAAGATGAAAGTTGAATAAGAAAGTTCCCACCACAAGGTAGCAGTGAACCGAAAAAAGATCGTCCGTTCCAAAACAAAAAAACCTATTCTATTTCAACGAAAGGAAGGCCTGCCTCACCTTCAGCTCAGGACCTCACATTTTCCGCCAAGAAGCACTAATTCCAATAGATAAAATAGTTATTCTCCCTGAGGAGGATGAAAGAGCCTATTCTATGAGCATTTTTCAAAATATTTCCTAGAAAGTGGAGGACCGTTGGAAGAAATTTTTAAAGCGAAATAATTATTTGTTATGCAAGAAAATTAGTCTCCTAGTCTCCCACCTGAGTCCCCCACAACAGTCACCCAAAACAGTCACCCAAAACAGTCACCCAAAACAGTCACCCAAAACAGTCACCCAAAACAGTCACCTAGAAAATTCACCCAGAACAGTCCCCCACAACAGTCCCCCACAACAGTCACCCAAAACAGTCACCTAGAAAATTCACCCAGAACAGTCCCCCACAACAGTCCCCCACAACAGTCACCCAAAACAGTCCCCCAAAACATTCACCTAGAACATTCACCCAGAACAGTCACCCAGAACAGACACCCAGAACAGAGGCCTTATTTCCTCATTTCCCAGTTGAGACCATTTTTCGCCGTGCGTCAATTCCCAGTAACCTCACTTCATATTGCGTTTAAATAAAAATTATATTTTGCCCTTCAAGTTCAGCCGTGTTCAGGCATTCAAGATTATCCTGAAATTGTTCATGGAAGTAATTGAGTTTGTGCTTGCGTCAGATCCGTTAACTGGGCTGATTTAAGTAATTAACCAGATAAGTTAATTAATTTAATTTCATATCCTACTATGAAACAAACAGTGCTTGAAAATTTTTTAGAATCAAAGCAAAAATTTTTACATTCACTGACGCTGTTCTGTTTCAACCCTTTTGAGGATATAAAAACAAAGAGATCTTCTTCAAGTGTCTGTTCAAATAAATTATGCAAAATCAAAATTCGAATCAATTACTTACATTTGTGTAAATTGATGCAAAAAATATGAATAATACTTTAGACAAATTTCAAAATTTTTTCGAAAATAGTACAAAATAACTATATCATGTCACTTTAACAATAAGTAGCTCTACCTTTCTCCACCAAAACTTCCCAGACCCAATCTTTCATACCTGAAACTACCTTTTCAGGCATTCCTGAAGAATTTTGGTCAATACACTTAAGATTGATTTTTTTTAAATCATGGAATGAATCAAATTGCTTACCAATTTAAAAAAAAAACTTTCTTACAAGATTTCTCCACACGCTCTCGATGACATTCAACTCAGGGGAATTTACTACCCAAGACATAACTGTGATACCATCATTCTCAAAAAACTTCATGTCTCGAGCACTGTGGATGGGTGCATTATCTCACTGTAAGTTCTAGTTATCACCACAAACTCGCCTCCCTTCATCTTTTGGCGATGCAGCTTTTAACACCTAAACGTGACCTGCTGCATTCATTCATCATTTTACAATCAATACTGCCATGATCCCAGATGCAGCTATTGCTCCCCATACCATTACTCCTCCGCCGCCACTTGCTCTAAGATGGAGAATGTCTCTGGAGCACTTTCTTTATAATGCCAATAGTATTGTAGTAGACAGTCTATTCCGTTTAAATATAATTTTCTCATCTGAGAACATAAAACTGCTCCATTGGCCATCACATGGCTAATGCTTCCTAGCGAATTTGAGCCACCGCTCTTTGTGCTTTTGAGATAGCTCTGGCTTTTGCTTACTTTTAATGCTGATGAATCCATTGTTCTAAAATCTTTGAATGGCCCTTGCAGATGCATTAAAATCGGTTTTATCATTAAACTTCCCACAGGATAACCATCTATTCGATTTCAAACTTCGTATAATTCTTTCAGCCATTGCTGGACTAATAATTTAGGTTGTATTCATGGATTCTTCTGCAAATAGTCATTTGGATTTCCAAATATGAATTCACAGCCTTCAAAGATCCATTTTTTTAGCAATGTCTAATTGATAACTATTGACCTCTGGAATCCATAACTTTTCCGCACTCAATTTCAGTTCATTCATTATCGTTCTCCATTATGAAAAGGTAATTTTCAAGTTCTTAATCCATTTATCCGACAACTATGACAGTATAGAAAATATTTCATCGCAATTTACACTTAACTTATTGTTTTTACACATGCCTCTAAAAATTTGTCACTGAATTTTAAACAAATCAGAAAAGATAAACAATATTCAGATTAAATCAACTTAAAACTCAAATAAATCAACGATTAACAATATTTGTATTCAGAAAAGATTTTTGTTAACACTAGGGCTCAATTTTGATATACCATAGCCTAAATTTAAGTTTTGTATGTGTTTCCAAAGATATGAATGTTAAACAGAGTTCAGTGGGTGAGCTGGATGCCTGAGTCTGTTCTCGTCCCCCCATATGGTGCACCCGGTTCCGTGTACCCAGAATGTGGATATGATGTGGTGGGCACGAACTGTGGGCAAGATGTGTCGGGTATGATGTGTCGGGTATGATGTGTCGGGTATGATGTGTCGGGTATGATGTGTCGGGTATGATGTGTCGAGTATAAGGTGTCGGGTATGATGTGTTGGGTATGATGTGTTGGGTATGATGTGTCGGGTATGATGTGTCGGGTATGTGTCGGGTATGAGGTGTTGGGTATGATGTGTTGGGTATGATGTGTTGGGTATGATGTGTCGGGTATGATGTGTTGGGTATGATGTGTTGAGTATGATGTGTGGGGTATGATGTGTTGGGTATGGTGTGTCGGGTATGATGTGTCGGGTATGATGTGTTGGGTATGATGTGGGGGTATGATGTGGGGTATGATGTGTCGGGTATGATGTGTCGGGTATGATGTGTAGAGTATGATGTGGTGTGGTAGGTATGATGTGTCGGGTATGATGTGTCGGGTATGATGTGTCGGGTATGATGTGTTGGGTGTGATGTGGAATGTTATGTTGGGTATGATGCGGTGGGTATGACGGGGGGTATGATGTGGTAAGTGTAACGTGGGGGTATGATGTGGTGGGTATGTTGCGGTAAGATGTGTTGGGTAGGAACCCAAAATAAGGGATTCAGAGTGGTTGGCCTGAATTGCCTGGCTCGAGCTGACGGGTTGAAAAGCTTCAATACATCACCAAGTCTCCATTTGACAATATCGTATCGTAAATATCCCGCATTACTTGCTCTCACAATTACGGAGCAGTTTTGCTGATAGTGAGCCGTCAGTACTTAGGCTCACACAAGGACTCACTGGAGACATTAATAGCCGCGATGAGTCACTAACTTTTACGAGGAGTCACTAGTATTCACAATAAGTCTTCAGTACCCACGATAAATTCTCAATAGACACAATGATTCATCAAGAGCCACTATAAGTCTCCAATAGCTACGTTGAGTTATAGCTATTCACGATGAGTCGTCCATTCTCACGCTGAATCATCACTAGTCAATGTCGAGCCGTCAGCAATCCCAATGAATAATTTGTCTCAAATTCACAATGAGCGAGTCATCAATAGTACCGAACGTTCATCTGCGAGGCACACACAGAAAATCAGTTTCTAAAGGCCGGCTGTAAAAAGATGCATAGTATGATGGGAAAATTTCAGTAGCAGGTACAGCTCACGCTGCAATTTTATCCACATAAGCCCCCACTGTAATTGAGATGTTTCTCACGCAATTGGATCAACATTTGTATTCCTTGTGTCACAAAAGTTCGCCGCCTGAGATAGGTACGGTGTTTGACAGTTCTTCGCTGCTGCGATGCGCGTAATATTAACGTAACGCTAATAGCTACTGGAGAAGTTGCCTCACAATAACGTCATCTTGAAACAACAGTTCTCCACAATGCTCAGCTGCACTTGCTCCACAAGATCGTACTTGACGAGGGATGGACATCCACTGCGCTCCACGTCATGCACATTTGGCCGACCTTCTGAGAATTCAAAGCGCCAGCGGCACCTCATCTGCTTATTCAGGATATGCGTTGCATACCTCTGACACAACAGGCGATAAGTTCCGATGAGTGTCATGTTCTGTACGTTGGAAAACTTTATCACTGACTGAACTTCGCAAGTGGGGCGAACGGAGTTAATCTCGCCGTTATCGTGATGCATCATATTTTGTCGTGCTTTACTCGTACTCATGTGAGGAATCAGGCAGTTCCACCTGATCATCGCTTGTTCATGCACGCGCTCTAGCCTTTTCATATGACCTGCTATCTTTTAGTTTTGAAAGAAACTTACTTTCCATATGCGTCTCTAACAAATACCTCCGGATAAGTCACATACATGGTTTTAATTAGCGAATACATAGTTTTGAAAAAACGGTACCTGCAGAGAAGTGATGCTGCGCTTTCAAATGTTTATTTACAACACCACAGGATAACTTTAATAACGCTAATGTCATGCTGAGGGGACAAAATGCGAACGGCAGTGACGGTGCTTGCGAAATTCTCATTGAGCGTTCGCATTCGTCTGTCAACTCTGGCATGTGGGCACTGGCTCTTACAACTGATGTGCACAATTTTTATTCTTACAACTGATGTGCACAATCTTTATTCTTACAACTGATGTGCACAATCTTTATTCTTACAACTGATGTGCACAATCTTTATTCTTACAACTGATGTGCACAATCTTTATTCTTACAACTGATGATCACAATCTTTATTCTTACAACTGATGATCACAATCTTTATTCTTACAACTGATGATCACAATCTTTATTCTTACAACTGATGTGCACAATCTTTATTCTTACAACTGATGTGCACAATCTTTATTCTTACAACTGATGATCACAATCTTTATTCTTACAACTGATGATCACAATCTTTATTCTTACAACTGATGATCACAATCTTTATTCTTACAACTGATGTGCACAATCTTTGTTCATAAAACTGATGTGCACAATTTACAGCATTCTAGCTAGCCTTTTCTAGCACGCTTATTTATTCTTGTGAGACCAACCAACTTCATGAGTGTTCCCCTTATAACTTATGGATAAAAGTTTCGATATTGAAAATTACAGACTGCTTCTAGAACTTTCTCTTGACTTCTCGGAATAAAAGATATTCGAAGCATTATCATTAGTTGTTGCGTTATTGTTTACAGTCCCCTCAGGGGGATACAACTATTGTATCTATGGGAATTAGCGCTCGCAGGGGGAAAAATGTGAAGGGCCGAGCTGAGAGTTAGGTAGGCCTTCTTTTTGTTGAAATAAAATATTTTTTGTTATATTAAGGACCATCTTTTTTCGGTTCACTACTGTTCTGTTTTTCAGCACCTCTGACTTTCTTCTACAACTTTTATATTATTTCATGAACTTCTTTCTCATCTTACTGTTTCAATGCCCCTTCAGCATAGATTCCTCATTTTCTTATCTCCATACTAAATGGGGCCTTCCTCCTTCCTCTCTTCGATACGCTCTATTTTTGCAGCGGTTAGGAAGCTCAAACTAACTGATAATCTTAATCTTAATCTTATTGTTCTCAGTTGTTTGCCGTGGGGCTTTTCAATTCATGGGCGATAAAACATCTCTGCATTGTCTCAACCAACTATACGCCGTTGACAGTTCATTTAAAACAAATTATACCTAAAATTCAGCACTTTTTGTATTCATGGTCTACTTGTGCAGTTGTTTGGAGTAACTACAGTATAAATACCAAAGCTAACGTACACAAGCGTTTTCAATAGCTAAGGATATAGTTCATACTCGCTCAGTCTCCACTCACAACTTCAAACTTAACCACCTCGGAACCTCTTCAGAGCGTGATGTAATAAACTGTTTTTATTTATACAACTGTACTTTCAGAACAAAAATTTTAATAAGTTCGCGCATATCGTAAGCAGGATGCAATAATATGAAGCTCTCGCGTACCTGATATTGTGTACATCAGTGTATTGTTCCTGATTTAGAGTAAACAAGTGAATTCGAACTCTTAGTGAACTCAACGAGATGCGTTGGCATTTACAGTTTAATTAGATTGACGAAATGAGAAGGAATGAACCAATCAAAGCTTAAGATGCCTTCATGAAAGAAATATAGCCGGTCAAAAGTTAAGCGGTTATCAGGTGATAGCGTGATTCCAAGGAAGCAATAATAACCTTAAAAATTTAAAAGTTTGGTGGCGTTGATATTTATGGCAAGATATTTATTATGCAATACGAAAATAAAGAATAAAAATAAACGTTGGCAAGATATTTATTATGCAATACGAAAAGCCTATGACATTAAGGTTGAAAATTGATATTTACTTGCTGCTGTGCATCAGCGAAACGAATTGCAGATATTTTCCATACTATAAAAATTGAATGCTGGCAAAGGCAGCTTTGCCGTACAACAAAGTTTATGATTAGAATAATTGGTCTTCGATAATTTCTCTTCTGCAAGCCGCACCCAACACCGTATTATTACACGATATCATCCTGAACCTTTTTTTCTTACGTTCGAACCCATAAAATACGTTATCAGCTTAGACAATTGATTTAAATGTAATAAAAGATTTGGTGATTGATCTATACCAAAGTAATTGATTTGATCAAAATATTAAAGACAGAACTCTTCGTAAAGACATATTTTAGCCCTGTTTGTAACTCCACGAACAGTGCGAGTAACCTCAATTCAACCCTAAGGAATGACGCTCGCTTAGAGCCTATTGAATCGAGAATGAAAGAAAGAAAAAAAGAAAATCACTTTATTTCCAATAGAGATGGCACGAAAGTCCTATCATTTGTTTTTAAAATATTACACAGAAAGGTGTTTGATCTTTGCCCCACTGGAAAGGTCGACCAGCAGTTTCTGCAGCTACACTCTGTAGCTTCTTTAAAACTGTGTGATTTCTACGATGGAGAAGGCGTAATGGGACTCGTGTGAAGACGTTCCGAGGACGTGTGGTGGGGCTGTTAGGCCATAGCACGCTTCATAATGTTATCATTTGATCAATAAAGCGTGCACAGCGACTGTCAAGAGCCTAGACACGACACTGCTGTGTACTGTTTGAGATACGAGAGAGGTTCGACTTTACGAGAACCGGTCAAGTCTAGAAAGCATTTGCTGGTTTGATGTGTGATGTTCATCAAGACTGTATCTTGCTTGATAAATTAATGTCTTTAACAAGTTGCGTGAGTTCGGCTTAGGTGAAACAAACGCTATCTTTTAAGGATGAAACAAACGGTGAAACAAACGCTATCTTTTAATATGCTGAAAATTTTAATGACACTACTCATGCTTAAATAATCAACATATATTGAGGATTAAAATCTGCAAAGCAGCACAAAAATCTTTACGTTTATGATTCGATGGTCATCCAGGATTGGCTTGAGTTTTTTTCCGACAACTTAAATAATCTTGGTGTGTAAGGTATTTTTTTTCTAATACTTAGTAAAAGATGTGGTTTTCGATGGATCGAGAAGTCTGTTGAGTTAGGTGTTACTTTATAAAAGGTGTTACTTTATAAAACTATTTATATTGTCTCATAACGTCAAATGGAAAACCAAGTTTCAAAATATCAAACTGAATTTTAGTTTTACCAAATTTAGAGTAGATTCGAGGTCTGACCCAATCAAACTTATACCAATTCAAACTAAATTTATGGTGTTATCCAATCAAACTTATACCAATTCATACTAAATTTATGGTGTTATCCAATCAAACTTATACCAATTCATACTAAATTTATGGTGTTATCCAATCAAACTTATACCAATTCATACTAAATTTATGGTGTTATCCAATCAAGTCAAATTCGAGGCCTTTCTCAGTAAAACTGAAATGAAAGTTGCAAAGTTCCGGATTTCAAATTTGATAAAGGGTCTTACCAAGTTAAGCTAAATATTATATGAAACTAGATCAAATTGAATACTATTAGGTCCCGCTCACCTAAGTACAAGGTCCCTCTGTTAAAAATTCAGTATTAGAGTTCCATCAAGTCAACACATCAAGTCAAACTAAATATTAAGGACCTCCTAGTCGAACTGAATTCAATATTCATCCGGTGTTACAATCTACGACCGATAAATCTAGGCCTTCTTTTAGTAGGCATAATGAACCTGAAAATCCAAGTAGTCAAACTGAACTCATCTGCTCGGAGCAATAAAGTTGAGTAAAGTCTTTCTTTCTTTATGGGGCAATTTGGGCAGGCAGCGCCATCAAGAAGCCTTAAAGTCGCTCCTTAAACTTCAATCCCAGGGCAAGGCCCTGAGAGGTCGACTGCCAATTTCCGTTCGGTGAAACACTTCTGGCGCTCAAACGCGTACGGGAAAAGGTGATAAATTGTTTTTGGTACAAACAGTTACTTACTTCAAGAATATGAGAAATATTCCCCGTCACACCGTTTTCAAAGAAAATGCAAATGCTTAATTTAAATGGAAATTTAAAAAAACGACCTTACACCGAAGTGTATGTACATCAAGAGTGAGGGCGATTTATGAAAGGGAATATGAAATCATAAAAACAAAGCGCAAAATACATCTTCCTGCTTCGATACCCTATTTTCTACCAAGTTTGATGCACTTCTTAATTTTTCAAGCTATAGAAAGGGTCATAGTACATCCAAGTGTTCATCGCCACTTCAATGCACACGTTCAATCGTCGTTCAATGTTACACGGCAAAAGAAGGGAAGGAAAATTAATGGATTGTTATGGTACTTGGTCATGAGTCTCCAGCCACGAAATAATCGAAATAACATAAAAAATCAACGTGGAAAAAAATATCCCTAGCTATAAAATGAGCAATTCATATATGAAGAAATATTAGTGTGCGGATCTTGTGCATGAATTTTCGAAATAGTGCAACCTTGTGACGTGTCTCGCACGAAGACCATAGTTGCCAAAAAGTGAAAAAAACCGTTTCTTCAATGTGTTCTTTTACTGATTTGTACTACAGCTTCACAGCTACTGCTGTGTAGATGCTCTCACTGGTTCAACTCGGGGCCAGTTCAACCGAATGGAAATTAATGGTGTGGAACTGATCTACGAAACCAGAAGAGCAGATTTACGTCTTTACCTCCGACAGCATAATCTCAGATAACCAATACGTTGCCAATTATACCCTTGACTAGATCATTCTCGCAAGTTAGGCCGACGCGGGTGTCTTTTCCTGTCAAAAAATGCAAATCTTAATTACACTTTTCCTGCACGATCCTCATTCAAATCCAGTCATTAACTTTTCCTTTGAAAAAATTTACTCTCATTGGAAACTTGGGTGTTGCGTGTTATTTTTTTTCAACTTGCAGCTTGAAATCCGCCCATGGAAACTTAGGTATTCTTTGTGTCACTTGCCCGCAACTGGCAGCAGAAATCCGCACGTGGGAACTCTGGTGTATTTTTTTCATTTGCTCGCAACTGGCGGCTAGAAATCCGCACGTTGGAACTCAGGTGTCTTTGTGTCATTTGCCCGCAACTCGCAGCTAAAATCCGCACGTGGGAACTCAGGTGTATTTGTATCATTTGCCCTCAACTGGCGGCTAGAAATCCGCACGTGGGAACTCAGGTGTCTTTGTGTCATTTGCCCGCAACTCACGGCCGAAATCCGCACATGTCCCCTGACCTACACACACGAGCCGCGCATCGCCTGACCGAGCGAGGACGTGCGGCGGCTGCTCAATGTTTTGACAGCGGTCCTGCCTAGTCTGATAACGCGCGCTTCTCATGTTTGGTGTAGGTAAACACAAATTTTCAGACACAGGCTTCACTGCGAACATTCTACAGCGATTGTATGAACATGCTGACAACGCGTTTAGCATTCCGAGTTCACGAACAAATTTTTTTTCATGATTTTCTGAAACGTGGAGCGACGTGTTCTAGTGAAACTGTTTGCAATTTCGTTTATGGGTTTGGGTTATTTAGCCATAAAAATTTTCAGTAGTCGCACAGGTTAAATGTTTGGGAGAAATTATTTACATTCAATGAAAGATAAATTCTAAACCTAAATTCTTTCAATAGAAATAATAATAAATGTTTGGGAGAAATTATTTACATTCAATGAAAGATAGATTCTAAACCTAAATTCTTTCAATAGAAATAATAATAAATGTTTGGGAGAAATTATTTACATTCAATTGAAGATAGATTCTAAACCTAAATTATTTCAATAGAAATAATGCCGCGACGCACAAAATTCTGATGTTCATTATTATTATTATATAAGAAATTTTTAGCCTCCCTTAACCACGACAAAGATGTTCCAAGAGAGGAAAGAGGAAGGCACCATTTAGCATGAAGTTGAGGGAACGCGAAATCTATGCACATGGTGCACAGAAACAGTAAGCTAGGAAAGAAGATCATGAAACAAGAAAAAAGTTGAAGAAGAAAGTAGTAGGTGCTGAAAAACAGGACAGCAGTGAACCGAAAAAAGATGGTCCGTAACAAAACAAAAACCTATTTTATTACAACAAAAAGGAAGCCTACCTAACCTTTAGCTCAGGCCCATACATAGTCCCCCTGGGAGCGCCAATTCCCATAGATATAATAGTTGTATCCCCCTGAGGGGATTCTGATGGTCAATGCTTTGTACAATTTTCATTTAGAACATATCATAATAAGGGAAAAGCATTTCTCACTCGGAATATTGGATTGTGAAAAAATCGCATTTTTCCCCCGGAATATCGAATACTGAGAAAAACTATGCTTTGCTCACGATTAATAACATCATAAACCTACACTCGAGGCAGGAATTAGAGTGTTTTACCATTACTTTATAAGATCCAATGAAGGCCCACAGCTGCTGTATAGGACCCCTACACCAGCGACGGCTTAGAAGCTTGCAGTGTGGCAGGGATGGAACGAGGGCAATGCTGCTGCAGACGCTCAGCACGGATGACACGCAGATACCGGAGGCTTAAATACGAGCTTTGTCGCCGTGTTGAATCAACACAGAAAACTCTTAACAGCCAGGGAATAAATTCCCGAGTATTGGGGCATCGAGAACACGCGTTGCTGGAAAAATCAATGCTGCAGACACGCCAGAGGACTGCAAACATTTGGCAGCGCTTGATTTATGCTTCGTTCGAATTTGAAAAGAGAAACTACAAGTCCTTACCATGTGATGCATAATCTTGGAGTGAAAATCTTAAAAAATTCCACTTCCTACTTCTAATGGAGGGTGTCCCAAAAATATGCATGTACTTTTTGACTGCCCAGTACCTACTCAGGTTCTCTTGTTTTCATGTACGCGTTCTCCGTCATGGATGCAAAACTACTGAGACTAAATTTATGAAAATTAGAACTTCATACAATAGAGTTTGTTGCACCTGAAACAGTCAATGGGTTACATTTTTCTGTGACACCCGGTATAAAGTAGAATTGGTGTACCAAACGCTTTCTCATGATAAAGCGATAGGCTCGTTTGGGACCAAAAAATTTATAAGCCTAAAAAGTCCAAATAAAAAATAGGATACTTTACAGGCACAACTTCTACGTGTGTCAATAACCTCTCAAATTAAGAGCTCATTCTAGAGGCAAAACATTGGAAGGCTGGAATGGAATTTTGAAGAACTGAGCCCTTGCTAGTGATCAGATTAGAACAATTCATAAGTTACTTTAAACATCTCTCAGAACAAAAAGGCGTTCCAAAGAGAGGAAGAGTGGAATAATTATTTGGTGTGGAGTTACGGGAACGCGCAACTTCAACACAGGGTGTGTTGGCAAACAAGATCCCCTGCTCATTGAAACAGTTAGTTAGTAACAGTTAGTTAGTAACAACAGAGAAGGTAGGCTATGAAACAAAATGAAAGTTGAAAAAAAGAGAGGTGATCAAAAACAGGACAGAATTGAACCAAAAAAAGATGATCTTCAGCAAATCTTAAATCCTATTCCATTTTAACCGGAAAAAACTACCTAACTCTCGGCTCGGGACCTAACATTTTCCACCTGGAGGCGCTCTTTACCATAGATACATTAGCTTTTTTCTCCTTGAGGGACACCCGCTGGCCACTAAATCCAAGAAATCATCATTAAAGATGGAAAAAATGAAATAAAATTACCTGTAATATAACTCCGTAGAATCTGGTAACGATACATACACTAAAGCGCATTTACTTCCACCCTAAAATTTTGTGCTGCGTTCTGAAAACAACAAATGTCTCTACGTAGCACAAAGCAGTTCAAGCTCTGCAAAACAGCTCACAAGTTCCGACGAATGGTCAGTAGTAAGTAGAGTATCTCAAATGAATGCCACTATCTTCCAAGCTTAAAACGACGCTTTACTGATCATGACCAGCCCTGAATTCTAATTCGCTCCATTAGTTAGCGAAGACAGCGAATTATTAGGTCGATTAAATGCAGCCGTAATGTGCTCGTTGCAAAATCCCATCTTCTGGAGACCCATAAAACACGAAGCGCAGCTCGTAAGGTGGACTCGCTCATGAACACAAACGACTGCTGCTTCCGCTGCTTGAGTTCAGAAGCGATGAAACTTCCAGTGAAGCATCGCAGGGTTAACTGGGAATTTGATCCTCTGAACAAGCATAAGTCTCACAGACAGAATGGAGCCTGAATGTTTCGTTATAACGAAGCTAAATGCAGCACAAATAGTGTATAATGAACTTTTTTAATATGCGTAGATGTCACTCAGTGATATTTGGAAGTGCCATCCATTGTAGAAAAGCTTCAAACCCAGTGTATCTAATCGCCTGATAAGTATTTGTCGAATCATAAAGCGACACTGAATGTTTTGTTACACAACAGAAGAATATAAAAGAGACACGCTTGCTACGCATATGTAGCCCTGAAGAAGTCCTGCATTGCATTGCTCCTTATTCTAAGCACTTTTTATGGAGGAAAAAACGTGCTGCAGGACTGACTACCATAAAGCTAAAAAAATAGATCTCGGGAACGGGCTACGTGATCGAGTGATGTCAAAAGCCCGTATTAATAAATACTGGCCAAGTTCAGTGTATTGAAAATCTCCCAATTGAGTATTAAAATCATCCAAGTTAAAACTGTATGAAGTAAGTTTGTAGTTCAGTGAAGAGTTAAAATAAAGTCTCCATACGAATTAAAAGCTGCACAGACGGTAATCTCCGTCGATTATAAAATTTTCATATGCATGCATATGCGCACGGATAACATGCAGATATAGGCGCCTCAAAACACAAGCTTTGTTGCCGTGTTGAATCGACATTGAAAACTCTTCAAACTCTTGGCTGAAGGTTAACTATTACAAAAATATAGGATTGTTATGCTCGTCTTTCGAGAGCATTTGTGCTTGCGCGAAGAGAGTAAGTACAGAGACACGAGATGAGGTCGTTTGTCTCAGATCGAGTTTGGATTTTCGAACATTTAGGATCATGCACATGTTCAAAAGCATGTGGAAGTTATTCATTGCTATAGAACATAGAATAGGGCCAAGTGAAAAAAATATAGGCTTATGAATGCGCAATTATGGCATAGGAAAAATGATGCAAAAATTCTCATTTAATTCGCAAACATCACGTATAACTAACTTTTATGTATCTTAAATTTCACCTGATGTATTCCGAGTTAAAGGGATTGTTTCCCTTCTTATGTAACAGCTATGACGTGTTTATAAACACAAAGAAAGTTTTTGACGGCAATGCAGTCTAACCTGAAGGACCAGCTTAGCCTGCACACAACTCGCGATGGTCGCCCGAAAAAGATTCCGTTAAATCAATGCCGGTTTTCCGCTGACACTGTACAGCACTTTACAATCCTTAGTTCAAATTCTGCAGCCGCGCTGAGCATTTTCAGAGCAAACGGATCCTCTGCAAGTGTAGAAATTGAGAAGGGAAGAAAGAGAGTAGAGACCTTCCTACTTACGGAGTTCTCATTTCTTTCTTCTTTTCATGAGAGGAACTGTAAAGCCATTGGGATTGCAAACCAATGTAATTGAAAAGGAGAACGATGAATTAAGGCCTCCGTAAGTAAAAAGTTTTTCAATTAGTATAGGGATCGAGGGTGTGAAGTAGGCCGAAATAGAGGTGCGAAGGACGATAGTCTAAGTTAGAGATGTTTGTTCAGGGAGACGCTGAACAAACCTCAACATTGACCACAGTCCTATTCTTAAGTCAAACGGAAAATATCACAGTAAGCTGATAAAAAAAGTTCAGAAAGTACTAGGTGCTGAAAAACAGGACAGCAGGAAGCCGAAAAAGGATGATTCGTACCAAAATAACAAAAGAAACTATTCTATTTCAACAGAAGGAAGCCCTACCTAGCTTTTAGCTCGGGACTTTAAATATTCCTCCTAGAAGTTTTAATTCATAAAAATGCAATAGTTGTATCCCCCTTAGGGGGGAAAAATAGAAGGGAAGTAGAAAACAAGGACGAACACTAGACATGAAACAAAACAAGTTTCGGACGTAAAACGTTTCTTTCATTCAAATTCGCAGGGACTCCAGTTTTTTAGAAGCTTAGGGAAAACAAAATTCCACCTTTACTCTGAAAGCAACTACAGTTAAGTTGCCACGAGTCCAGGTAAGTTTTTTTATGATGAAGGTAAAAAGGTGAGAATAAGTTGGAATTGAATACCGTCCAGTATTCTGGACCAACACAGTGAACATCGACTCCTACTGAGACTATCCTGTTCTATATTGTGGTGCGCAGCATGAGGGCCGTGTCAGCGGAGTCCACTTTTGGTAAATTAAACCAAAATCTTTTGAAATTGACTTCGTGTCGCAGATTGGCGCAACCGTGCCTTAGATATTTGTCACTAATAAATCATCACAGCCTAGAATAGCTACGCCATTTGAAATATGGAGAAACTATTAAAAAGGTCTTGAGCGAAGTGAGGAAACGGTTTTGGATAACGTGTCTTGGTACACTCAAACAAGGCTAAAAGATTTGGAACCGTTCATCTGAGCTACGAACCTCATCCTGTATTCTTACGGTGTGACGGGCTCATGCAGCTCTAAATTATACAGTACTACTGATCAATTTACTTTGACCGAACGTAGCCGCAATATTTCTGTCTATCTCTTAATTTATGGCACTGCAGGAAAAGGTATGTCACCAGATGTTCATCATGTTGACGTTGGGCATACAGTACAGTGTCTTTCATTAAAATTCATACAAGTTTTAAAACGTTGGTAATTTTGACAGTTCTAAAATTGGCCACTTTGTAGTGGATCAATAATGCTAAACTACCGATGAAGCCAGCAATTAACATGTAGTTAGTTGCATGAGCTTTACGCATTTGGGCAGTCGAAACGTTCAGTTATCTTTGAATTCGTCACGCCAGTCGAAGCCCGAGCTCTGTTGCAGTGGTTTTTAACCCCTGGGTCGCGACCCTAAGTTGGGTCACCAAGCCATTACATTGGGTCGCTAAGGGTTTGTGTAACCAGTTTGTGTTATATGATAGTATAGTAAAATTTTTATTGTTATGGAGGTTTGGGTCGCGGCAGTTATTTTGGACAGATTTGGGGTCCCTGTCAAAAAAGTTAAGAAACACTGGTCTATTCCAACATCCCTCCACTATCCTTGGCTAACAGATTACGACGTTCGTAAGCGTTTTGATGAATCTTATCAAGATCACAGTGCCACACACACGCAAAAGAAAGATAAATTTTGTAAATCTCGCTTTTTAGTAGGTTTCGAAAAAACGTTAAAGACAATCCAGAAAGAGAAAGAAAGGGCTCATCAACGTTACAATCATATACAAAGTGATAAAAGATCCTTCTCTAAACTCTTCCGCGCAAGATATGAAGCGCCTCTTTAATAATACAATGAAAAAAGCCGGTTTGTAGAGGTGCATCAGTGTTTTAAACCAGTTGAAGGCTAACTTTTTTGACGCAAAAAATTTCACAGTTGATAGGGCTTGCAACAAACTTAACGATCGCTGGACTGCCTTTTTTAGCACTGACGTTCAAGCCTCGACGACCACAAAGTAACCAGCTATCGTCATGACCCTCTGTGTGTTATCGAGTAAGGGTGACTGTTTAACCCTCTTCTTCGCCGGTCGAGGATTCAGACTAGAAGTTCATTTTCCAACAGGACTTGGTTCCCACCCACACAGCGAGCAAAACTGTTGACTCGCTCAAGAGGTCCGGTGAGAGCTCCAGGGAGACTTTTGAACTCGCCTGACCTGAACCCGTTGGATAACTATTTTCGGCTGTGAATTCAGGCCAAAGGTCTGTGAAGGCCCACAACAGCGTTACAGTTCTTATGGACATCAAAAAAGCTGTGGAGTCGTTGAAAACGGTCTACTTTATTCTCGCATGTTCAGCTATCAAAAACGTGTAGAAACCGGCATCATGACTGAAGGTGGTCACATGGAATAAAATTTTTATCCTGCTGGTCTGCTAAAAAACTGTCGAAATATTGAAGTATTTTATTATTTTCTCATTAAGGCATAAAGATTTGAGCACATAAAGGGTAATTGTATGAATTTACCTGAAAGACAGAGTACGTCATTACACCCAACTTGGCCCACATGACTGCAGTAACCACGTCAATCTTTTCCATTTACTAAAAATTAAGGACATTTCGGATTGCTCTTGATTTGAAGCTTCAAGCAATGTGTTTCACCGTCGCCGTAAAAATATCCTCAATTTAAATTCGAAAAGTTCGAACATGCTTTTGTACCGAAAAGACATAGAATACAACCAAGTTAACCGAAGAACTTTCACTGAGAGCTGTACGGCTCCGAAGATGTAAAATGTTCGAAAATCCAGCCCATGCGACACACGAGAACATTCCATGTCTCGATACCCTCCTCACGTCTTGGACGTACGCACATGAGCGACAGGCACCTCCATTTTCGTCACGGTTCCCTTCTGCCAAGAGCCAAGCACGCACCCTGCCAGTCATGCCCCTCAGTGCCCCATTCCAGAGCGCACGACACAATTCCAATAACGTAAGTGGAGCGGGAATGCAACATAGCCACGTCGACAGATTTGGCCGATCAGGACACGATTCCCAGCCGGCCTCTAAATGGTTATTGGGCGGCAGGGGAGCTCTGATCCCTGACACGTCACCTCGTCCTTTTTTGACTTCCAACATTTTTGTAGTTTTAAAAACTGAATGAAATAAATTGAACAGAACACACGTTTCGAAACGTTTGCATTTTCACGCATAGCGTATGATTCCGTGATGCTGTGGGTTAATTTTATTCCTCTAAGTAAAGAAGGTAATATAAGAAATGTCTTCACAAATCGACAACGTATTGGAACATATGTGTACCACTCGGCAAATCACTCTTTACGTGTTAATATAAACGTACAGCATTTCAAGTATTTCACTCACTTTTCGAAATTTATCCTTAGCATATACGTTAACATTATCGTGCAATCATATTTTTACAATTCTTTGAAAAAATAGTATAGTATTCGAGCTTTAAAATCCCTTTTTCAATACGACTACATCCAACCTAACATAATCAACCAAAAGTGCCCTTAACAAAAATATAAATATTTTGAGAAGTTCAGAGCTCAAAACAGAAATAAACAATCATCGAACTAGTAGCGGTAAAAAATAGGGTTTTTTTAACCTAATACTCGCGTCTTCGTATCTCCAGCGGAGAGGAAAGCGTGAGCGTAGAAAGTTAAAAACTCACGAATATTACAAACATTAACTCGATCATCAGCGCTTTCGGAACTTTTGTGCAAGGGTTACTCTACATTTTTTTCGCGGTGTTATTTTTATAGGATTTTTTATTGCGTGAAAGACAACCTGAAGTATTTGATGAAGTCCAAGCTATGTTTGATGACTAAAGCATGCAACTAATTGAAAAATTACCAGATAAAGCTGCTTTCCTTTCCTGTGAATAATTATTCATGTTTAAAAACAACTCTACAATGAACCCTGCACAGGAGATCAGCATTCCATTGATGTAACCTCGGAATTGAATTTTGCACTCACAGTCTCGATGAAGATCGTCAGTCATGAAAAATTAATAACTAAACGCGTACAAAGTTGCAACGCAAACCTGTGAAACCTGACAACATTTTCATTATCGCATCAATTCGAATGAATGAAGTCGCACAACGCAGTGACGCAACTGTGAACAAAAACGCAACTATCGAAGCCTAAATAATATTCTAAATAGTAATAATTACTGACTTTACTCGTCGCTCTTAACCATAATCCCGCCCCTCAGGCTAAGACTTAGCCTTATTCTAAAACCTAAAGCTAAAAATTCTTAAAGCTACCAGTAATTATTGATTTTCGTCGGTAAAATCCAGCTACACGTCGTGTCCAATGATAATCAAGCCCCGCAGCCTCTGGACACGGCGACCCGCCTTGCATTATTCAGCAAGTCCCGAATTATCATAAAGAATGAAGCCCCACGTAGGCCAGCGCCAGAGCGAGAAGCAATCCAGCCGTGAACGCGAGACTCGACGAATCTGGAATCACAAATACCTGGAATACGAGTCATGGATCCGTGACGTTGAGCTATCACTCCGATCTGCTTGAATAAAAGATGCTGAACTCCGGTGTTGAAGGACCTGCCACCTAACCGCGGCAGTTTCGTGATTAATGTTAAGATTGAATTAAAATTTTCCAAGCGTACTGCGTTGGAATATTGTGCTAACAATTGGGTGCAGCGCCTCATAGCGACACTAAGAAAAATCTTTGAATTCCTTTCAAGTTAAAGCTAAGAGGAATTTAGGGCAACTTAGGAACTTTGCGTTTTGGATCTTTGGTATATGCGCCACTGACCCGTGGAAAATGTTGGGTACTCTATGTACATAACACTGACAGTACTGACTAAATGAATACAATGACGTCACCTTTCTGAATAACATCTACAGATTGAAGCTAAAGGAATTCGGTAAATCAGGCTCTGAGTAACCAAATCCCCATTATTTTTTAACTTTGGCCAGCAAAATTGCAATGGGTTTATGAATACCCAATAAATACGCCAACTCAATGTTCCTTTTTCCAGTGAAAGAAAATTTAGAAGACATAAAAAAGTCTGACTCAGCGTTCAGAAAAATTAGCACAAATCTTTCATTATCAGCAGTTTTTAAAAGCGCTCGTCAGCACCTCCACGTTCAGCATTAGAGCTCATTAGAAATGGGTTCAAATTAATCTTGGCAGCAGAAAAGGTTTGTTTCCGGGGATTTCATTGTAGATCTCACTAATAACGGAATCCCCTACGCACGACTTTCTGTGCCAACTTATCAAGAGTAGTTCAAGAAATGACACACAATATCTAAATTTCTAAGATTCTATCAGATCTAGCAAAAACGAATAATTCATATACAGTTATCAGCACAGAGGTTTTACCCTCTTTTTCCGATCGACAGCCGTTTGAATATCATATCAATATTGAAAAATGAAGCAAAATTTTATTATAAAACTCATCGTATGGAAGATTGCTGCTCACCTAAACTATTCCATGATAAACTATTTGACAGGTGGCATCTCTTCCACCCAATGGAACACACAAGACGTATATGTATTTAGATGTTTCACTTTCCAAAGACGATTCCATAGCAGCCCTAGACGAATGTGCACGCTACACACCTACACAATGAGGATAGGAAAACTATGATATACTAAATGGATGACAGAAAAAATAAAACTACTGAGAAAAAAATACCATCACGAGTACAAACTGAACAAATCGGACAGTACTCTCCAAAACCAATATAAGCGTCAAGAAAAGGTACTACGAAAAGAAGTCACTTAAGCAAGGAAGAACGAGATCTCAGAGAATTTTTCACGGCAAAAGGTTATCTAAAACGAATGTCAAAAAGTAACATCGGAGGGATATTGGCAGAATAGTTTCTCAGCATCAAAATTCAGACCGAAAGGGTAATTTGGAAGACTCTAGAGAACAGTGAATGATGTCAACACTTCGTTCTTAAAGGTTACCGGAAAAGTTTTTATGGAGTATCTAAGCTCATTCCTAACCAACGTACGGTTGTAAATTTAAACAACTTTTTCACTACCTGGTTTCAAAAACAAATGCTGACCAAGACCGGATATATTCCAGAAGCGTGTAAAATTTTTACTCACTATATAGTGAATACAAAAATAGCTTTGCATTATGGTATTATTCTTCAATAGATAGAAAAGTTTTCCTGTAACAATATTACTGATCTGTTCGAAAATTCACCTGCGCCGGTCTGCGTCACCGACTTGCAGAACACCGCCAATCAGTTCTGCAATTCAATGAAAGGCTGATCCAGTCAAGCTCGTCAAAGAAGACCGAGACCCAGCGGACGCGGGCGACGCATGGCAGCTATTGAGTGTTAATTCTCTGCGCTGAATGCATACCTCATGGCATAGATCTGCCTGCCTCCGTGCCCGTGCCCGGATTACTGCTGTCTCTAGACAGCGCTAACTTCCAAGCCAACTTACGAGGTACCGTACAAAGTTTCGCCAAATTTTCCGCTAACTTTTGTAAAAGCCTCCATGACAAAGAGCTTGAAAGCGGGCTAAGCGCGGTGGCTCTCAGAAGCTGAACTGGCTGAGCTACTAAGTTATAATTTTTAAAGCAGGCTATTTGAATCATCAACGTCCTTAAACTTCGGATAATTAAATGTGCTCTGAGAAACGGCACGAGTAAATTGTGGTTGTAAACAATGTGAAGTTATCTGTACTGACTAATGAGGAATACTTTGACACTCGCCTCATGCAACAGATTTTCCATTTGAGGCAATCCCTTACGAACTCTAGGCAACCCGTCTCTTACTTGAGGTAACCCGTCTCTTGCTTGAGGTAACCCGTCTCTTACTTGAGGTAACCCGTCTCTTACTTGAGGTAACCCGTCTCTTACTTGAGGTAACCCGTCTCTTACTTGACGTAACCCGTCTCTTGCTTGAGGTAACCCGTCTCTTGCTTGAGGTAACCCGTCTCTTGCTTGAGGTAACCCGTCTCTTACTTGAGGTAACCCGTCTCTTACTTGAGGTAACCCGTCTCTTGCTTGAGGTAACCCATCTCTTACTTGAGGTAACCCGTCTCTTACTTGAGGCAACCCGCCACTCTCTCAAGGCAACCCGCCACTTTCTCAAGGCAACCCGCCACTTTCTCAAGGCAACCCGCCACTTTCTTACTTTCTTAAGGCAACCCGCCACTTTCTCAAGGCAACCCGCCACTTTCTTAAGGCAACCCGCCACTTTCTCAAGGCAACCTGCCCCTTTCTTAAGGCAACCCGCCACTTTCTCAAGGCAACCCGCCACTTTCTTAAGGCAACCCGCCACTTTCTCAAGGCAACCCGTCCCTTACTCGGGGCGACTCTCCACTTCACTTAAGCTTTCCAAAATGTTCTAATGAAGTCCTAAGGCTGAATACCGCACATTTCATGCGACTGGACAATTCAGCAAAAATGTTAAGTGCTGACAAAAGTATTCGGATTATGATTAAATTTTGTTGAGAAGAAAAATATGCACAGGTCTTCTCGAGCCAAAAGCGTATTCTGGCGTACATGTTAGCTGATATTATTCCTAACGAATGGCTTATCATGAGAGAAATAAATAATTAAGTTTGCATAAACAACTCATCCATAATCTTGCAGTTGATTTTATATGGAAATTAAAACACTGTAATTGACCTATATACATTTCTATGAGAACTCAGGTACAGTAGAGAAAAGTTCAAGTCATGAAGTTATTAGGGCCTTGAAATATGTTTATAATGATAATACATTTAAATGTACTTTAGTTTACACCTCCCTAAAATCAGGAGTAAAGTTTCCAACCGAAGAATGAAAAAGGCATCATTTAGTATGGTACTCTATGAGGTGCGAGTGATCTATACGTAAGGTTTGAAAATGAACCTCCGGCACAGAAACTGTAAGGTTAAAAGATGTGCTGCCTTCGCAGCAATTTAGGAAATTTATATTTTCAAACAGCGGTAGAAAATTTGTGCCTTCGAATATCGAGGGAACCAGTCCGCACGTTCACTCGTTTTCCGGAAACGCTCTCTTCCGGTACATTAGGTATTTAAACTCTGCGAGCTGAGTAGAGGCCGCCAGTTGTGTTGAAGTAGTGTGTAGACTCCAGAGAAGGAAATGTAAGTAAAGAGTGCTAAATATTAAGTGCATTGGGTCCCTATAGATGTCTGTTTTGTGTCTCCTACTAGACAGTGAATTCTTAGGTCCTAGAAAAGCTAAAAGATTTCAGGGGATGTTAGAATGTGTGCTGTCACAGTTTTTCTGTTTGTGCTTTTACAATTCTAGATACTGATTCTTCATTCGCGGTGCCAATATAATGTAATGCTGTGTTTACCTATTTGTACCTGGCTCAAATTGTCTAGTGGTATTGCCCTGTGTTGGACAGGGTTGTGAGACTTTCTTGCAAACACTCAGTCATGTTTTGATTATATTGTTGAGCCTGATTTGTTCTGTGCTTGTCAGTGCTACTTAATTTATTTGCTGGAATTCACAGCTGGATTCATTGTGCTCAGTTGTTGATTTGGTCTAAGCACATTGCATTATATAGATCCTTGTTATCATTCACGATTAATGTTAGTGGATTTAAACTCTGGTATTTGGACTCTAGAATTGTGTAATTCCTCACTCAAGTTGCTATTTTACCAGTCTGTAGAGTGTGGTGGTTTTTGCCTATTTTTATTTGTGTGATTTTTACTGTGCTGCGGATATTTTATATTGCCTGGTTGATGATGTGTTCATGCCTGTTAGGTAACTATTTACTTGTTCAGAGGTGTCTAAGTGTGCCCCCTTGTTCACTTATTAACCACCTTTGTAGATGGGTGTGTTTTAACTATGCCCAGGTGGTACTATAGATTGATAGACTTTTGTGACTAGTCATGTGAGTCAGAAACAACTCAAGTTGTCAGGCACTGTTTACGTAGGAATAGCTGTGTAACTTTAGTTCAGCGTCTACCGGGTTGGACATGCATTTTTATATGGGAATAGCCGTGTAACTTCAATTCAGCATCTACCTGGTTGGACATTAGTGTGTAGAGCCTACTGCCTGACCTTAGTATTTAATGAGGGCCTCATTAGGTTGACTGGTTATATCTGATTGTGCCATTGGGATGCTCGTATGAAAATTGTACTAAGTCTCGCCAATGATTTGGGTGTTGAATGAGCCGCTGAAGTATTACCCGTGTTCTCTGAATTAGATTTTCTTGTGCCAGTGATGCAGTTCTGCCCCAATTTTTGCGTCCTTATTTTCTGGTTTGCCCTCTGAATCACTTTTAGATATGCAATCTCTAAAAACTGTATATTTTTTGTATTACTTTTGTGCTAACTAGACCTTTCTATTTCAGGAAAATTTATGTACAATAAATGGCTGCTTAAGACAAGTTTTGCATCATCCGTGGACTTTTCTGAACCTTCCCCTCGTCGATAGAAATTGTTGAGGCAGTCACAATAAATTTTCAACAACATCTCTGCAATGTCTCAAATGGCCAAAAGAAGCTCAAAGAAAACCCTTAAACTAGCTGAAGTTGAAGCCGTAAAGACCTATGACGATCTTTATGAAGCCCTGTCGAGGGAGAGTCCAGGAGAGGATGAGACGTCGGCCATCTTATCCTTCATAGCTGAACTTAAGGTCAAGCGCGATCAGTTCATCACTTCAAGCAGAGCCTTTGAAGGTTCCTTGGAACGAGCAGGACATAAGCAGCGGTACCATGAGCAATTTTTGAAGAGACGTGTGATGCTGGAAGACTGCTTTGGTCGCATCGCGACGCTCAACAAACAGATGGAGAGGCTTGGAGGGGACATGGTTTCCAACCTTGATCCCAAAGACCTGTCTTCTCTGCGTAGTGAGAGAATGAGTAAACTTACCTCCGTAAGAAGAGAAAAGGTTGGACCTTTTTCCACACCACTGTCGGTAGCCTCTGAGGTTTCTACTATCTCAGAAGGAGAGGATGAAGAATATCAAGAGCAGGAAAGCAACCTAGATGATCTGGCAGGGCTGATGGAACACGCTTCCGTGAGCTCTCGCAGGTCGATTCTAGAGCCTAGAGTAGAGGCAAACCATCGACTGAGAGCTCCTAGGCAGGGAAGCACTCTAGATGCAGCTTCTGTTCACCTTATCCGGGCCGAGCTGTTGAAGACCCCTGCCAACCCCTTCAAAGGAGACATCGGATTGTACCATTGCTGGGAATCTGATCTGAAGAATCGACTGCAGGGACTAGCTTTGGGCCCCATCGAAGAGCTACAAGTTTTGGCGGCCAATACCGCGGGTAAACCCAAGGAGTACGTTCAGAGAACTATGAGGTCAGTCATCGGAAACAATGCAGAGGCAGTGTTGCAGGTGGTATGGAACACCCTTCGTGAGCGTTATGGTTCGGACTGGTTGCTAGCAGAACACACGGCAGACCAACTTCGGAACTTCCCAAACATCCCTCCTGGGGATCTTACCGCTCTCCAGGATTTCTTAGATTCTACGAGTACCGCACTTACCAACGCAGCAAGATCGGACGAGCTGGAGGAGTTTTGCACTACCAGAAGCATGAGGCTCTTGGCACTCAAACTCCCGCCAGATCTGCAACGCAGATGGCATAGGAAAGCATCTGACCTACGAGCCAAGAGTGGGCAGCGCCCAACGTTCTCCTTCTTCAACCAGTTCCTAAGAGACGAAGAAAGAGCGATGAGGGATCCATTTTTCAACCCAGCACTGTCAGGCGGAAGACCCAAGCCCGTTCGGGTCCTGCACACAAGCGCTGACCAGAATACCAAGAAAGAGTCTAGTGAAGGTGATCAGTCCATGGTGGCCTACAACAAACCTGAGTCAAGATATGAGGCGCAAGGACCTCACAACAAAAAACCTCCGGAAACGGACCATAGAATCAACAAATGTATTTTCCACAAGGTCGACGCCCTTGGAACCTGGGAGTGCCGGTCCTTTGGAAGACTACCCATCGACCAGAAGAAGAAGCTCATCACCGAGGCGAAGGTGTGCTTCCGATGCCTTGGTCCCCATTGCATCAGGAACTGCGACAAACAAGTGAAGTGTTCTCACTGTCAAGGCTCACACTTGACGGTCATGCACCGGGCAAGCACTAAACCGGTGACCCCTGGTGAGGTCGCCACCTGCACCAGAACGGGATGCCTCGGCCTCGAGTCCAGGGAATTTTCCAAGACGCTGTTAGTAGATGTCACCTCGACGTCCACCCAGAGAAAAGTGCGTTGTTACGCCATCATTGACGAGCAAAGCTCAAGATGCTTTGCGGACCCTTCTCTGATAGAACAGCTCGATCTTAAGGCCACTCCCTGGAAGTACGCCCTCAGAACACTGAGTGGTCTGTCGTCTGAGGTGGAAGGACACGCCATCACCGGGCTCAAGATAAGGGGTGTGGGTGAGAACCCATGGCACCAGCTACCCACTACATGGACCAACGAAAATATCCCGGACACGACTGACGAAGTAGCCACTCCCGACGTTGTGAAGAAGCTCAGCCACGTTGCGCACCTGGTCAAGCACTTCAATGAGCATGATCCTTTGGCTCGGTCACTGATACTCATCGGAAGAGATGCCGTGTCGCTCATGGCATCTAGACACTATGGAGTACGAGGTCCTCTTGCCTGCAAGACCGCCCTGGGCTGGGCACTGTTGGGACCATTGAACGGAGGAGCGAGAACCCAGCAGACCACTGCCCTGCGGACGTCATTCGTGAACCACGAGGATCATCACTTCTCGATCAAGATACGTGGGCCCAACCCTGTGAGGCAGACGCTCGACGTCTTTGAGGAGCGAGTCGACGACGAGCTCCAGGGTCTGAGTGTGTTAGACAATAAATTTGTAAGTATTTTGAGAGCTGGTATCGAAGTGAAAGACGATAGGATTGTTGCGCCCTTACCCTTTACTAGAGATCCACCAAATTTGTGTAATAATTACGTGTCTGTATTGGGAAGAACGAACACGACGTTGGGAAAACTGCGTCGAGATCCCTCAAGTGCTACACTAAGTCTCGAGAAAATGCAATCGTACATTGACACTGATCACGTTGAGGAAGTAGTCGCAGGGGAACTTCCTGAGAAAGGCGTGGGATGGTACTTGCCTATCTTCCCGGTAAGGCAAGCCCAAGAAGGGAAAGTTAGGTTGGTGTTCGATGGTTCAGCAAAGCACAAGGGACACTGCCTCAATGATGAGTTGTTGACGGGCCCCGATTTGAACAACAGCCTTCGGGGAATATTGCAGAGATTCCGACTCCACCAGGTAGCCTTTACAATTGATATAAAAAATATGTTCCACAATTTTCGAGTCAAGATTGAAGACAGGGACTATCTGCGTTTCTTTTGGTTCAAAGATAATCGGGTTACTAACGAGATTGTCCCCTACAGAGCTAAGGTCCATGTCTTCGGGTTGCGGAGCTCTCCGGCCGTCGCTGCGTTCGCCCTTCGCCATATCGCCGACCTGGGCGATGCATCCGGACGCCCGAGCCGGGCCACTGACTTTCTCCGTCATGCGACGTACGTTGATGATGGGTCTGCTAGTTTGGACTCCCCAGACGAGGCCAGGGAGCTGCTTGGCGAGGTGCGGTCTCTGTTGCACAAGTATGGGTTGAACATTCACAAAGTTGCCACGTCTGACACTCGGGTAACGGTGGGTCTGCCAGACGAGGAACTAGCCGCACCAAAGACTGTCACTTGGGACGGATCCGTTATCCAACGAACATTGGGGATCCATTGGAACGTCTCCGAAGATCTGTTAATATTCAAGGTCAATATCCCGGACAGACCCTTCACTAGGAGGGGTGTGCTGTCTACTGTGAACTCCTTCTTTGACCCCCTCGGACTAGCTGCGCCTCTTATTTTGGGTGGCAGACTTCTACAAAGAAAGGCGCTGTCTGATAGCACTGCCGAAACTAACCAAAGCTCCACTCTGTGGGACGAACCTCTACCTAAGAAACTGGAAGAGCATTGGGAATCGTGGAAAGACGGACTGAGAAGATCCAAGGAAATACGCCTCAGTCGGTGCGTGAAGCCGCGCGACTTTGGGGAGGTTTCACGGCACTCGCTTCATGTTTTTTGTGACGCCTCTCAGGAGGCCATTGGCTATGCGATTTATTTGCGGCTGACCAGTACCCGAGAGCAGAAACATTCCACCTTGATCAACGCCAGTTCGAGGGTGGCACCTAGGGCAGCTACCACCATACCACGGTTGGAACTGTGCGCCGCAGTCGAAGCAGTACTGGCAGCAAGAGAGACCCTCAACGACCTCAAGGTGAATGTGCAAGAAGTCAGATACTACACGGACAGTCAAATTGTTCTTGGATACCTGAAAAATGAGGATAAACGCTTCACCAGATATGTGACCCGGAGAATAGAGTTGATTAATAAGCATTGCTCTCCGACTCAGTGGTACTTCGTAGACACGAAAGAGAACCCCGCAGACATGGCTACTCGTCCCACGGATGTAGAGCAGCTCGTACACAGCCATTGGTTCACCGGCCCTGCCTGGATATTAGAAGATTGCGTCGTCGACGCTCAGCCCCCTTTTGAGGAAGCGCAACTAACAGAATCGTTGCCGGAGACCAAAGCCTTCACGACCTTGACCGGTTCGCCACCTCCATTTCGTACGGTGATGGACCGACTGAGTAGGTGGACCAGGCTTCTCGGGGTTACCCGCACCGTACACAACCTGGCACATAAGTGGCTGATGCGAGCGAGATCTAACCTCAACACTTCTTCGGAACCGACACTACGTATACTTCAGATCGACCAGGAAGCTGAAATGTACCTCGTTAAGGCCGTCCAACAAGAATCTTACAGCGAAATACTACCCAAGACGGGGAAACCAGGTCCAATGCAGCTACCGGAAGGACATCAACTGACACCACTGGCCCCCTTTGTGGATGAAGAGGGTCTGATCCGTGTAGGAGGCCGCCTAAAGCACAGTGACTTACCAGTGGATCAAAAACACCCTTTGATCCTACCCAGGAACCATCCCTTCACTCAGATAATTATAAGACGGGCACACCAGCTGGTGGCTCACCAGGGCCGTCTCCTCACCCTTGGTAAGGTGCGATCTCTGGGCTTCTTCATCCCGCAAGGTAGAAAGCAAATAGAACGACTCCTGAGGAGCTGTGTGATTTGTAGGAGGCTGAGAGCTCCCTTTGAGCAACAGATGATGGCCGACCTCCCGGAAGATCGTCTCATCCCCACCCCACCTTTCACCCGGGTGGGCTTAGATGTCTTCGGGCCGTTCACTGTACATGACGGACAGAGCACCCGAATCACAAAGGCCACGAAGAAAATGTATGGCCTACTGGTGACCTGCCTTGTGTCCAGGGCAGTTCACGTTGAACCTCTCTGTGGGATGGATACTCCTTCCTTTATGAACGCATTGCGTAGATTCATCTCTGTACGAGGCACCCCCCAGCTGATAAGAAGCGATCGAGGCACCAACTTTACAGGTGCGGTGTCTCAATCTTGCGATTTGAACAAAGTATCAAAGGACATGGAGACTAGGGGATGCGAGTGGAAATTTAATCTCCCTGGAGCGAGTCATCATGGAGGTGTGTGGGAGAGAAAAATTGGAGCGATCAGAGAGGTACTCGACCTGACCTTGGGGAGGTCAGGAAAGGTGACACTCAACCGTGATGATATGCACACCCTCCTGATAGAAGCCGCGGCCATTGTAAATTCTACGCCCCTGTACGCCCCTTCCGAAGACCCCAATGATGTGTTCCCTATCAGTCCCTCCACTTTGCTAACCATGAGGGACGCCTCTCGCACACAGTCGTCAGACTCGTTCACAGATCGCGACCTCCTCGCTTATGGTCCACGAAGATGGCGGCGAGTGCAGCTGTTGGCGGACCAATTCTGGCAACTATGGAGACAATTCTACCTTCAAGAAATCAGTCGTCGCAGAAAATGGACGACACCAAGGCGTCCCTTGTCCCAGGGGGACATCGTACTGGTACGAGACTCGCAGTCTCCAAGATGTCAGTGGCCCCTGGCTCGGGTAGAGTCGGTGCATCGCTCGGGATCGGACGGACGCGTGCGTGGGGCGACGCTGCGGCGGACGGACAATTCCGGAGGTACCAAAAGTTGTGAGCGATCGATTAAAGATATTGTAGTAATCTTACCTAGCACTGTTGAGAGAGAGGAGTGTGCTGCCTTCGCAGCAATTTAGGAAATTTATATTTTCAAACAGCGGTAGAAAATTTGTGCCTTCGAATATCGAGAGAACCAGTCCGCACGTTCACTCGTTTTCCGGAAACGCTCTCTTCCGGTACATTAGGTATTTAAACTCTGCGAGCTGAGTAGAGGCCGCCAGTTGTGTTGAAGTAGTGTGTAGACTCCAGAGAAGGAAATGTAAGTAAAGAGTGCTAAATATTAAGTGCATTGGGTCCCTATAGATGTCTGTTTTGTGTCTCCTACTAGACAGTGAATTCTTAGGTCCTAGAAAAGCTAAAAGATTTCAGGGGATGTTAGAATGTGTGCTGTCACAGTTTTTCTGTTTGTGCTTTTACAATTCTAGATACTGATTCTTCATTCGCGGTGCCAATATAATGTAATGCTGTGTTTACCTATTTGTACCTGGCTCAAATTGTCTAGTGGTATTGCCCTGTGTTGGACAGGGTTGTGAGACTTTCTTGCAAACACTCAGTCATGTTTTGATTATATTGTTGAGCCTGATTTGTTCTGTGCTTGTCAGTGCTACTTAATTTATTTGCTGGAATTCACAGCTGGATTCATTGTGCTCAGTTGTTGATTTGATCTAAGCACATTGCATTATATAGATCCTTGTTATCATTCACGATTAATGTTAGTGGATTTAAACTCTGGTATTTGGACTCTAGAATTGTGTAATTCCTCACTCAAGTTGCTATTTTACCAGTCTGTAGAGTGTGGTGGTTTTTGCCTATTTTTATTTGTGTGATTTTTACTGTGCTGCGGATATTTTATATTGCCTGGTTGATGATGTGTTCATGCCTGTTAGGTAACTATTTACTTGTTCAGAGGTGTCTAAGTGTGCCCCCTTGTTCACTTATTAACCACCTTTGTAGATGGGTGTGTTTTAACTATGCCCAGGTGGTACTATAGATTGATAGACTTTTGTGACTAGTCATGTGAGTCAGAAACAACTCAAGTTGTCAGGCACTGTTTACGTAGGAATAGCTGTGTAACTTTAGTTCAGCGTCTACCGGGTTGGACATGCATTTTTATATGGGAATAGCCGTGTAACTTCAATTCAGCATCTACCTGGTTGGACATTAGTGTGTAGAGCCTACTGCCTGACCTTAGTATTTAATGAGGGCCTCATTAGGTTGACTGGTTATATCTGATTGTGCCATTGGGATGCTCGTATGAAAATTGTACTAAGTCTCGCCAATGATTTGGGTGTTGAATGAGCCGCTGAAGTATTACCCGTGTTCTCTGAATTAGATTTTCTTGTGCCAGTGATGCAGTTCTGCCCCAATTTTTGCGTCCTTATTTTCTGGTTTGCCCTCTGAATCACTTTTAGATATGCAATCTCTAAAAACTGTATATTTTTTGTATTACTTTTGTGCTAACTAGACCTTTCTATTTCAGGAAAATTTATGTACAATAAATGGCTGCTTAAGACAAGTTTTGCATCATCCGTGGACTTTTCTGAACCTTCCCCTCGTCGATAGAAATTGTTGAGGCAGTCACAAAAGAAGTTTATGAAACATGATAAAAGTTGAAGGAGAAAGTAAAAGGCGTTGAAAATAGTACTGTAGTTAACTGAAAAAAAGGTTTGTGCCATGACAAACACTATTTAAACAAAAGGGTAACCCCAGTAACCTTCAACTCGAGGCCTCACATTTCCCCCAGGGGGAGCGCTGATTCCTATTGAGAGAATGGTTGTATTTTCCTTAGGAGAAAAATTGTCATGACGTGAGTCGCTCTCTGCTGACGCAATTACTTGCTTATTTCTACCAGGAAATGAGAAATCTGATACGTTGTGAGCGACGGAATACTTTCCGACGCCAAGAAAATATATTCTTTAATTATATTGGATAAGTTAAGATTAGCCTTTCACCAAAACCTCATGTAGGTTTTGTACCAATAAAATATGTGAAATAAGCCATAAATACTGCTCCATGAAATTGTGATGAATTATTTTACGATTCTAGCCGAATAGTTGTCGTGATGCACTTTTTGAATACAGCTGCTCACCCTAAATATTACTTTTTCTTGCATCCCGACCTTATGCATAAAATATTAAGCTAATATGTTATTTCTTCCAACAAATACAAACAGCGACAGATTTGAAATTTATCTTTTAATGTCATAGGAGTCAGAGTTTCACTTTTGCGCTTCATTAAATTAGTAGGAGCACGATTGAATGAAATCGTACTATAATGAAGCGTAAAACTCTTTCGTATGAAAATATCAAAGTAGTAGAATTTTTTCAGTGAGCCCAAAATACTATTGGTTTAATAGTAGTTAAGTACTTGTATTTATTTTCGTAATTATTCCGTTAAAAAATCATCAAAACATTACACCGAGGAATGAAAAATAAGCACTAACATTTCTAAGATCAAACTTTCCCTGAAACGGCAATTCGTTCTATGTCTCACTTCACTACAGAATATCCTTTAAATCTCATTACCTGAAGCTTACGATAGCAAAGTTCTACAAAGAAGTTCATGCAACAATGATAAGATATTAGGACTATATTCAAGAGCACAAAAAGCACTAAACAGCCTGCAAAGCGTCATTACACTCAAACTCAACAGAGCCGAGCGCTTTGAAGGGCAGATTTTTGGAATCCTCAAAGAGGAAACGCCGTCCTACTTTTATCGCTCAAATCCTAGTTGTTCTTCGGACTTGTCGTCGATTTTTGAGGAGATGTAAATTTTTCTGAGCGCCAGAACACGAAGATAAAGGAGGCTTTCAAGAACATGGAACTCTGATAAAAACTTCCTGGGAACTCAAAGCACTGCACGTAAATTCGTCTTTGAAATGCCTTCAACTATCTTAATCCCCGGAAGAACGATCAATTCGTTAACTTCCAAGCTCCTTCAAGGTCTCATGCTTGGTCTGTAACATACGTCTGGTAATAATGATTTGTCCACGGGGTCATTTGTATCAAATATTCGCTTAGATGAAATTGCTCTATTGGTAGCTGTGGAGGATTTGAAAGAGTAAAATGGAAAAAATAAAGTAATTAGATTCGGAATCAAAATACCCTCACAAGAGATCGGGTACCCAGAAAGCTTCTCAAACGAAGAAAAAGAATAAGTAGCAAAATGCCTCATCTATATACTAGTGAAACTCGGATAATGTTATTGGTTGGTTTGATTGCTTGCTTACTGGGTTGCCACAGCCCACATTCTGCATTCATCAGCAACAATCATCAAAACCGCGGTTATACTGTTTCCTATGTTGATTTTGTCACCGTCTCTCCCAGAAAGTCCAACATAATTTTATACGTAAATAAGTTGTGCAAAAAGCGTAACCAAACTGGTCATGGGTATTCAAATTAACATAAAAAATGTGACCACATAGACTCTTACAAGTATCACTGATTTTAATGTGAATTTAGAGGATTAAAACTGAAGCGTTCAATTTTATAAACTACACTGACGAGAACAGGCACTGTAACCTATCAGTAAGTGTCGTTAGTGAAACTCAAAAATCTTAAATTTTTTCAAGGAACGTCACGAGCTGCTTCCTTTTCCACGCATTCGTTTAGGGGGGTTTTGTCAGTTAAAAAAGAGCAACGCGCGCAGAAACTTTTAACTTGCCGGGTAAATACACGACTTTCATTTTAAAAAGTTGACGACGTATTGGTACATACTGTATATGTGCCATTTTGTAAATTGCTCACTTACGTTTCAATGGATTGCCCTTCAATTATATCACTACCCTCATTTAAATTAAACCGAATCGTACGAGTTATAATATTACCGTGTGAATCTATTTTTCACGCATCTTAGATAGGAGGAAAATGTAGTAGAATGGTAAAAACGGTTTTTCTGCTGCTAAGCTAACCTAATCAACCGTAATAGCGTTGCAAACGCGGTTGACGTGCTAATGCACCTGGAGCAACCAAAAGAAAATTCTAAAGGTGGAATATTTCCAATAACCAGAGTAGTATTATTTCTTCAGCCCTATAAATTGAAGTTCATTACAGTTTGACCCAACCTGCAGAGCCAGTAATGGCATTTAGCATTGAAATAACTCACGCGTAATGCATAAAAAAAGGTACAATTCCTGACGCATGTAAAGGGGGTCACTTTGCAAACTCAGGAGAGTTGCACTCCGAAGTTTCTGCCGAAGTGGGAATTCAAAAGTCTTGAAGAACATAACTATAACCTCTCACGGTATGTACTCGTAATCAAAAGGATTCTCTTGTTACCCAATGATCTCAGCTACAAGACATAGGGATGGATTTTAGAACAATTTAAATCGCCTTGGCAGCTAAGCGAGTAGCGGAAGTGCTTCTAAGTGGACTTGGCTGGGCTCCGCGCGGAAACACGCAATTGTTAGCTTAGAGCTTCTGTACCATCTACTCCGGTACGGTATGACAATTTAATCCCTTCAACCTTGGTAGAACTAAATGAGCTCTCCAATACGCTGGGTAAGGTTCTCCAAGCGAATGGCATCCATGAAGCATACGTTCAGTTATGAACTACTTGAAAACCATGTCTCTAAAATCGTTAAAGAATTTTAAAATCTCACATAAATTTTTTCCTACTTTACTATTTCTCTCGCGGAGAGATTAAAATTTTATAGTTGAATGCAAAGTAGCTCTGCTTTCAAGTCTCAAAATTTCAATGTGAGCTCGCCGAACTTCTTGCAATAGCTGATGCCGACAGAAATTTAGTAATGAATTTAATTTACCGCGGCGAATTTAAAATCTCGGTTCGAAGGCAAATAAGCTAATGCGGTTACAGGCTTAATGTTAGTTTCAGCGAGCAGGTCGTGAAAAAAATGAAGAATATTCTACGTAACAAGTTGTAGCATTTCTTTTGGAGCTAATGTGGTAGACGGCACAGAGCACATAGCTCAAGTTGGGATGCGCTAAAACGGATCCCGCCTTACTTTAGAAAGAAGACTCTGACGTATCTTATTGCACGAAGGCTTGATCATACCACTTTTCAGTATGGAATCGAATTAACATCCTTAATATACATATAAATATTTGTTTGGAAGACCAATTTTAATGCATCGATGTTGATAGTGTGGCGATCTGAGGATGAAAAATGATGACAAATCAACTGATAATGATAATCGAGTTCACATGGCAGCACAAGGGTACAAATTTCCGCTTCTCAGAGTACACAATTCACCACGTTTGCTGTAACATTAGTTCAAGGAATTCTCGAAGACACAAAAAGAAAAGCGAGAACAAGGAAGAAAGATGGAACCAAAAATTTTACTTTTTCCTGGTCAGCTCGTAGTCTCGAAGATAAGCAGACGGGTTATCTACTGGAATGCACTCTTTGGAGATAAATCAAAATTTTCTGAGCCATTTTGCCGGAGTTACGTAATTTATTTCATTTGTTTTGCTATTCCGAGTGACAGTTAAATTAACTCCTGCTTACATGACAAGGCGGTTCAGTTCCATACTGTCTTAGCTTTCAGCTAATATTCATTGTTGGAGCGAAACTTGTTTGCCCTGTATCGCTGGTATTCTTGATTAGTTTGCTACACTGAATTACAGCCCAACTTGCGATTTTCCTTTTATAATTACCCCTATCGCTGGTATTCTCGATTCGTTTGCTACAATGAATTACAACTCAACATGCGATTTTTCCTCTATATTTTTCCCATCGCAGGTATTCACGATACGTTTGCTACAATGAATTACAACTCAACATGCGATTTTTCCTCTATATTTTCCCCATCGCAGGTATTCACGATACGTTTGCTACAATGAATTACAACTCAACATGCGATTTTTCCTCTATATTTTTCCCATCGCAGGTATTCACGATACGTTTGCTACAATGAATTACAACTCAACATGCGATTTTTCCTCTATATTTTCCCCATCGCAGGTATTCACGATACGTTTGCTACAATGAATTACAACTCAACATGCGATTTTTCCTCTATATTTTTCCCATCGCAGGTATTCACGATACGTTTGCTACAATGAATTACAACTCAACATGCGATTTTTCCTCTATATTTTCCCCATCGCAGGTATTCACGATACGTTTGCTACAATGAATTACAACTCAACATGCGATTTTTCCTCTATATTTTCCCCATCGCAGGTATTCACGATACGTTTGCTACAATGAATTACAACTCAACATGCGATTTTTCCTCTATATTTTCCCCATCGCAGGTATTCACGATACGTTTGCTACATTGAAGTACAGCCCAACTTGCGATTTTCTAAGGCCGCATGCAGGGCTGCATGAGGCCTCTCGGAGGATTGCCCTGTGGTAACCCATGTATTTACTCGCTGAGTTAACATATTCTCTAAGTATTGGTACATACATTTAGCATCTGATACATTGCTCATTTACATGCCAATAACGATGGCTACTATTTCACTGATTTCACTACCTTTATTTAAATTAGATTATGACGTATAAATAAAATCTTATCGTGCAGTTATATTTTTCCTGCTTGTTAGGATAAGAATGTAATTAAGCTGTATGGGTGGCTTTTCAATTCTGCTTTTTCTCTGCTTTCTCTGCTTTTTCTGTTTTTTCTCTGCTTCTCAATCCTTTTTTTCCCGCCTAACCAAACCGATCGTAGCGACAGCGGAAACTAAATGAACGTATTGAGCGTCCTCTGAAGGGTCTCCTTACACAGCCCCTGAAGTTGTGAGGGCGCCCTACACGTTTTCAGCCTATATGCAAAATGGTATACAGGCTGCACATTGAACTGTCCTCATAGCACCCCAAAAAAATTATATCAGTACAAAACAAATGGACGATTTTGGTCATTTTCTGGGCACTTGAAATCAATCAAAATATATATATAAAGGCTTCTCATATGAAGAAAATAACTAGAGTTACTTACCTACAGGATGTAAATCTTTCTTTACTCCCCATGAACTCCCGATAATTAGCTTCCTGTAATTATGCAAGCAAAAAACGAAGCCAGAAGAAGATAATCAACATCAATTTGGATGTCGAAAACTACGCGTTGAATGAACCCTTAGGAAATATTTGCCGTTAAAATGGGAAAACAGACGAGATAACTCAAAATACTACTCTTTTGATGAGCATATGTAGATAGCACATATCAGTTACGTAATACTAAAACTCATGTCTCGACGTTGGGACAAAAAAAAAACACTTTAACTTAAATTAAAAGGCTAGAAAAACCAAAACGTCACTGAGTTCAACGAGGTCCCCGAAATGACATTTTGGCCATCATTCTGGAAAAATGAGAAGCAATACTTACCCAACTCCGAAGCGCGGCTTATTGAGGACAGCCAAGTGCCATTAAATCTGATTATGGAGAAACCAGGAGGGCTTCTCACAACTTCAGCTCATTTACTAGCTAACAATTTTAACATGCGCTGAAAAAAAAGAGAAATAAAGGCTTGAACGATTGTACGTTTCAACCAAAAAGATCATTGTCTATGTTTGAAAAATAACCAATTGCTTCTCATAATCAGAATTCGAAAATACAGATGAAACAATTTGAGCATATTGAACACTAAAATACTTCAACTATTTTCAATGAGTAGGGAAGTTGAAAAATATTGACGCGCAGTTGAATGACGTTGAATGACGCGCAGCTGACGATTTAAATTTAAAAGCTGGAAATTCAAATCTTCAGCTGTGCGTCATTTACTTGAAGTAGAAATTTCTATTATTATTCATTTGCATGCTCTATTATTCATTTGCTTGTACAGGAGTTTTTCTTAATGATGATTTTTAGATTTTAAATGAAATCTAACTTTGCATGAGCTAGGTAGACTCGCTTCTTTATGGGCAAAAATAATTTAAAAAAATGTTAACTTCGATGTCTTCAATGTTAACAAAGACGCAGTTCATGGAGGTCCCCGTGGCAGTGTTTAACCCTCTACGATTTCATGTAATGATGTTTCCTTGTAATGATTTACCATAATTTCCGAACATGCCGCTACACCGCCGTACCTAATTGTCAGTACTTTGCCCAGTACGTAAAAACCTGCGGCACAAACTCAGATAACGAACCAATCGTGGTCAAAACTCATGATTAGTCATTGCAAATGTCTGCCTTGATTAACAGTTAGCTCCAGAGCCTCACGTCAGGTACCGTATGAAGTTAAAAAAACATTGATAGCTGTGAAGAAGAAAGTACTTTAATTCATAAGCTATGCGATAGTAGTGAAAATATTTAGCGAATTAATGTGAAATAACAATCAAATACCTTTGTCCAGAAACTTCCGCTATGCTAAGCTTCTTTCTGAAATTGATTAAAATTATTTTGATTACGTTGATGAAACGCTAAACAGTAATTGATGCGACATTTTATCGTAATTTGTCTCTGGATACATTATGAAGCGAGTGAAATGAATATCAGAAGTGATTATTTCTATTAATGAGAGAGATGAAATTTTCAAAGAATAAAACTTTCATTAAAATGTATTTTCATATAGTCTAAGTTCGTAATGAATACAGTTGTAGATATTAATAAATATAATCACTCATATCTTAACATGGCAAATGATATTGGATATACGTGGTCTTATGCACTAAAGTTTGTACCTCAAGCTGATGGAACGCGCTACTCATGAAGAAGGATGAAAATATAAACTGAAGAGCTACAGCTAAAATATTTCTAGAAATATATGAACACATTTGTATCACAACAAAGTGAAACTCAAAAACTAGCAGAAGTAAGCCTTGCAAGTTCTCGAAGTCCTTCATTTCTTTCAATTTCTTGTAGTGCAGGACCTACAATGGCGTATTTATTACGTAAACTTCGATGAAAACGGTTGAAAACTACTATTATTGATCAATCAACTTTAAAAACGCATACTGATTTTAATTTCAATTATTTTTTCCTATTTTGAATGCGACAGGATGAAACACAGTCTTGTTGAATAGGAAGGTTCCCCAATTACCCCTGCTAATTTTCTGTTTCTTTGCATTATCAAACGCATCAAAAGAAAGAATTAGTCTTTCATGAAACAATCCATTCATGAACTTCAGTAATATGTGACCATCACACAACCTTAACATGAAAATTTTTATTGTTATTGAGTCAGATCAAACTAAAAGATTCCTCATTAACGCGATTTAAAAACGGCTCAAAGGCTACTGAGTTCCATCAATGGAAAGAATTCTGCCTTCAGTTGAATTTTCAATGCCGGGTTGCCTCAACTCAACCTGATAAAATTGTACTTTTCATTCACTAACTACTATTTTACCTTGGTAATCTAACTTTAATCCAGAGATAACCCACCAAAAAATGCAAAAAAACTCATTGGAAAATGCAAACATAACACATCTGACAAGGCAAAGGTAACCCAAAGAAAAATGCAAAAATAACCCATCGGAAAATGAAGACTAGGAATTTTAGGCCATCTTCATAGTTCTTTTTACTCGCTATTTCCGAGGCTCTTCATTTCAAGGGGAAAGGAATTTCTATTATTTTCTGACTCATGTATAACAACATGCTAAATAGTAGGACCAGAATCCGGTCGTTAAAACTTTTTTACCTAACATTGTTCCCCGCTTTTTGCAGCTCACGTTCAAACTCGACAAAAAAATATATTCTCCGCAGAGTTTGCTTCAAATTTTCTTTCTTCCCTTCAAAAGAGGAGCAAAATCGTAGCCGATTATTTTATGCCGGCCCTTTTACATACTGATGTTCTCATCTAAACGCTAAGCGAACGAAAAAACGGTTTCAATCGAAAATTTAAAGACAGCGATGACGATCGCAAAATAGCCTATGTTCAATAACGATCACAAAAAGCCTAGGTTCAGGCCCCATTTTTGTTTAATATCCGCGCAGCCTCCCAACTTTTAAAAGGTCCTCCATTCCCCCCGGATCTTTACCCTCCTGGCTAAGTCGTCCCCTGCCACCTCGACGGTGCAAAAATCCTCGGTTCAAATGTGACTCCCTTTTCATTCATCGAATTTTACGCTTTTATACAAGTTCAAGAACAAAAAATGAAGATGTTAGAGAATGGCATCTGCAGGAAACGTTAATGAAGTTGCAAAAGTTGTGCCAGTATAAGGCGGGAGTGCAGCCAAAATTTCTTACGATGATATACAAAAACGAAACTGACGATGGCACAAAATGACTTGTTTCTTGTTACTCTAACAACATTTTCCCCTATCTATCACCATCACAAACGCACTGCATAGCTACTGATTGCAAATAGCTAGTTAGCATAGTGCTAGCAAGTTTTGTGATGGAAAACTACGCACTCTGAGTGATACATTTAGAAATAAAGGACGAGCAGAAATAGCGAGGCAGAGGCCTCGGATGCAGCCCCAGTTCAAATATTGGGGCCTAAAGAGGCTCGATGCAAATAAAATAGGACTTTGTATTGCCTCCTGTGTGATGCAATCTGGCAGACCCGGATTTGAACTTTCCCTAGAGAAACTGGTCCGCCCTCACGACAAACTTCGACAGCCTTCGAAACGAGCGCATTTGTATAGAGCTTTTGTGTTGCCGCGAGCTCTGTCATTTCTAAAGCTTCAATTCTTTCACTTCAAAAATAGGTTACAGATTTCGAATGGCCCCAGATTTTTCAGAGATGCTTGAAAAATCGCGTAACGTTCTGAAGCGTGCAAGGAAAAGAATACTCGGGATTTTCTGCAACCCAATCAAAGTTTTACTAAAGAACATTTCATTTCGACTCGAAGGAACGCACATTTTTTCCTACACCGAGCTTTTCTTAGTGAATCCTCAAAAAATTCCTTATTGAAAATTGTACGTCAAACAAGGAGCCGTCGAGGATTAAGATACTGCGAAGAAAATATGCATCGAATGAAGAAACTCTTCGCAAGATTTCAGCTCTGCTGTCATTGAACTCTGAGGGTTTTTTGACAAAACTGGGAACAATTGCTTACAAAGAAAATCGAATGCCAAAAAAAGTGCAAGCAATTGCATCGAGTGACTCTTATTCTCAGGAAGGGAGTAATGAAAAGACGTCAAGGAAAGCACATGGCTCTCACGAGACTCAACAGTATTCGCGAGATCCTCAGTACTGCCCCCATGGTGTTCACGACACCTCCATTGTCTTCACGAGGTCTCCATCGTTCTCACGAGACCTCCACTCTCCTCCCAAGATGTAAGAATACAGACTAAGTTATCCGAGACCCTGCGGTCCAGAGGCAGGTTAGTGTGTACAGAAACCACTTATCTTCTTTCATTAGCTCGTAGAAATCCTACTTGACTCCCAACGAAATCAAGTACATCAGTTGCATTTTGAAACTTACCTTTCAAAACAAAACTCAATGTGCCAAAACATCGAACGGTTGTGAGTTTGACTTTAAGTGAATCTTCTACAGGAGTAAAACTTGTGTTCAAAAGTACTCGGTAGACAGTTGGAAATTATTGTGAGATGGCACGGTCTCGTTCTTTGGAAGTGTGTAAGCTAGAAAACTTTGTGTATGATATGAGAAAACTCGGTATCGCAATTAATACACTTTGAATTGAACTAAAATATTATATTGACGGACACCATTGCAGCATGAAGAACGATTTCAACTCATCGTGCCATGATTCACCATTTACAGAGCGTCGTGAAACATGAAGTCAAAATTAGCACTTTAATTATTGTGTATCAACTATTTCGTTACATGTTACACGATTCCACGTAACAACTGTGCACTATATTCCATTCCACGAACAATAAATTACGTTTGTCATACGAACAATGTAATAGATGCAACAGATAACGTAACGTAACAAGATACAAAGCGCCTTGAACCTCTTATTCTCACATCGTATAATTTCTGAGCCCAACACAAACACAGGGACTTGCTTCAGTTCGGTAACTGCAACATTTCGTACTCTCGGAAAGTTCCAAAGCTCTTCTCGTACATTTATGAGGTCACAAAACGCGCGCAACTGTCGCTTGTGCAGCAGGGGAAGGCCTCAACGTACGCTTCTGGTCATGACCATCAATTGGGGCACAACGCTCCCGTCTAAGTCTCCTCAAGCCCAGTAGCCATTCGTTAGCGAGGGTTTCAGACCCCCTTTGCGGTCAATAACACCTACCATGCTGCAGAGGCATGTCCTAACTAATGTAAAAAAGGGACAGGTCCCAACTTATTTAGAACAGAGGATGTTTTTACTCACGTAGAACAGGGGCATGTTCCAACTTGGGACAGGGGTAAGTCTCAGATTATGTAGAGCAGGGGCATGTTCTTACTTACTTAGTTCAAGTCATTTCCCAATTGATGTAGAAGAAGGACCTATCCCAACTTATGTAGGTCAGGGGTATGCTGTCTGCTAGCACATGTCCCAACAAATGTAGGGCAGACGCATGTGCAAATGTACTATGAACAGCGAAATGTCCCAACTTAGGTAGAACACGTGTCATGATGTCTCGTTAACTTCCGTTAACTCGAGTCCCGTCGAGAAGGATGGTGAACTTCCAAAAGAAGTATGAATAATATTGTAAAAGTGTGATAGATGGCAAAACAATAATAAATGTCACTCTTATAGGTTTTACAAAAACCAGTAAATAAATGTTATTGAAGGTCATTCACCGAGTTTCAGCATCCAGACTTACGGTCTAAAACAATACATCCTGAATGTTTTTGGGGGGGGATTTATTCCACGATAAGACGGGTGATATCTACACCAAATTTATGAGATCTGAATACGCTCAACGAATTTCCGAAATATACTCGCTTTAAATTTCATCTGACACAATTGCTAGGCACAACATTACATCATTACAATTACATCTTGACTAATGAATATGAACGAATTGGCCGGTCAATTATCTCCAATTATGTGCAAAGCCAATAGAGGTGCTGAGTTTATTGAAATATTGTCTTAAAAGACCGTAGACTTTTGCGCGAAGAATAAATCAAATTATGTGGAAACTCTTCTAAATACACACATTCAGGAAGCGCTCTTTGCCGTCACAACACCATGAGTGGAGCAAAGGACAGGGTGTTACTCAGAGAGCCCCAAGTCATCCGCCAAAAAATAAACGCGACGCTCTTCAGACAATACTGTGCACGAGACTTCATTCACAACGCAGATGATTTACATCTCTATAGCGCCTCTTAAATTAAGATGCTCATTCAATTCACCGTATTTCAGACCGCAGCTTATCAATTGATCATTTTATAACGATGTGCCGAACCGTAAACTCACAAGAACTGAAATACTCTCTGAGAACTTTCTCAGATTACTTAGTATCTCTTCTCACGATTTTAGATGCGATCTTCGAAAGACCTTCCGCTTGTCTCATAAATTAGAATTAAAGGCTTCCTAATATTTTAACTTTACTTCATGTATGTATTCCCATAAATGCACGTTTGAATCTTTTCCAACAATATGTTTATCGAACAGTTTAGTTATCAACTGTCAATGAGGAATATCTTCTCGTAATAGCCCTCGTTTCGTTTTTACATCGACTACTTATCCTACCCATGTCAAGTCCCATCTTTTTCTCAAAGCAATTCAGACCTATAATTAGTGTAGTTCTTGACGTAGTTTTCAAATCTTGTCGAAGTCATAATAGTTATTCATTCATGCTATCTTGCAAATTTCTTTGGCGCATATTTCACAACTTGCACATTTGTTGAACTATCGTCAAAAAGCATCATTAATTTTTCCACTGGCGAACAATTTTTTCGAACGACCTGCTGCTGCCAGTTGTAAACATTCCTGCTTTTTTTTGCTCATCCCTTTTTCCTTCAATTAAAAAATATATTCCACGCGACACAGATTTTACTTTTTTTCGTAGATTCGTACTAAATTTCTCAACCTTTACTTCCAACCAACCTTTTCAATAGCACCGCTAGAATTCACCAAACTCTTTAACGAAATTTTTGGAATTTGCTTAAGTCTTTCCTCCTTTGGTAGATCATGATTTGTCTCTAAGCTAAGTCTTTCACGTACTTTCTTTTCTCCACTTTATCCCTACCACCGTAAAGTATATCGTTATTTTAGCCAATCCCACTTGTCCTTTCTTCAGAATTCGTCCTCTAGCACGCCAATGAGTGCACACCTTTCGACGAGTTTCTCTCCCCACTCAAAATATCAAAATTTACAGCACATAGACCTGCATGTTTGCTAAGTACTTTCGAACGAAATTTATGAGACATTTTACTGGCCCTTAGCCGATAACTTGTGTTCCTGGAACATGCATCAAGGCGGCGACTTCATTTCGGCCGTCGAGCGACTGTTAGAGCGATTTTACCCGAGAGTCGACATCCATTCATCTCGAATAACCAAACAAATGATAACCGAACGCATTCTTCCCATACGGCTTAACTCAAGTTTTCTCTCTTAATTTCAACATTAGAATCGAGTACCACTCTAGTATATATTTTTGGTATTTAGTTCGATATGAAAAATAATTCCCACATAAGCCCCTAATCCGGAGAATGATGGCACCCAAATCTCTACATTTCATAACATTACACAGAGGCATGATCCAACTGCTGCAGGTCATGAACCCATCCCATTTTATTTCAATCAAAAACACATCCCAACTCCTGAATCAATGAGCACACAAGAGCATGTCCTATAATAGGAAGAACAGAAGCATATCTTACCTCATGTAGAACTGTAAGGCATGTCGCAACTTAAGCAGAACAAGGATAAAACTCAAATTAAGTGAAACAGGGGTGTGACCCACCTTATTTAAAGGTAGAGAACATGCCAGCGTATTTACAGCTAGGGCATGTCGAATCCTGTGAACGTCAGGAGCTTGCGTGCAACATTTGGTTCAATTTCAAATATGATAGAAAAATAAGAGGTGTGAAAATGAAATCTCTGAGCATATCTCAAGCAAACGCTACGCTTCAGCTGCAGAATTATTTTCAGCGAAACTCAATTGAATGCTGCAAGTTTATTTCCAGTCCATGAGCTCCATAATCACCCGCGTCATGCAAGTCTCACGAGCCTCGTCCTAGCGTTAAGGTTTTATAACGAGCACTCGATATCGTGGAATGAAATTTACTCCGTTAAATTATAAAATGCACGGGGCTCGGTCAGTGCACTAAAAATATTTTAGAGTTACTAAGGGATTTTTTCAAGCGTAGGAAAGGATCTCTAATACAAAATGCACATAAACAAGGAACCCTGCTCCGCTGGACAACTCGTTATTACACACACACAAAAATTTGGAAATCTATATCTAGCGCAGAAGTGACTGGTGCAAAATCAAGGGTTGACGTCAAGGCTGAGGTTCGAAAAAAAATATTTCGTCTTGTTTCGTTGATTGAAGTTCAAAAGATATGCCTTTCTTAATTGAAAAGTTTCCACGTAATGAATTATGCGCAAAAATTTTAGATTACTTTCGCCTCGTGTACCTTCAGCACACTCTTACATTAAATTGATGCGCTTATCTGATGCAAATTATTAATGATAAAATTAAATTGATGCCCCATAAGATGCGCTTATTATATTAAATTAAATCAATATACCGTTAGATGCACTTATTCTACTAAATTAAATTGATGCGCTTATCTGATGCGAATAATAAAAAAATAATTCATGCACCTTTCAAAAACGTAAAACATATTCAATCAAATTTAAGCATTTTGCATAGGTTAGCAACTATTGATCTTGAAGGGTATTATTTTCCAATTTGCCTTCTCTATTTTGATGCAATTGAATCTTAATTTTCATTCATTTCCTGAGACTCTCAGCGGCAATATAGGAGGAATAATGAAGTACGGTAATAGGTGCGACCACATAGCAGAGCACAGCTCGTTTCCCTTGCACGAGCAGATGCAACTGCTTCTTCGTCAGAAACACTTCACAACCTAATATAGAGAATTCACATTTAAAGAAGAAGCCACATTTTTCTACAAAGCAGGTATACTTAAAGTGGAATCACGACTATATTGCCACACCTCGATACATATACGAGCCACAAAGAAAACAATTACAAAGTAAACTTTCGCAAGCTCACCGATGCAACGCAAGTCAACAAAGCGCTACGTGCTGAGGAGAGGATTAGCTCCTAACGAACGTTTGCTGCCAAAGTAGTTCAGACGAAACGCCATGGAGGGCCTCATAACATCCTATCGGAACAAGAGTTAAAAATCTGCAAGCTGCTGTAAGTAACCTGCAGTTCTAGACGAAAAGCTTTTCGAACTAGCTCAGAGACAATCGAGGGCAGAGAGCAGCCAGATGTGAAAATATGAGTTTTTAAAGCATATCAGGCGCAGAAGAGAGGTGTGTAATTCTTACGGCAAACTACATCCTATTTGGAACTTTTGTTCCTTGTTTCATTAATTTAATGAAAGAGCTTGAAAGTTTTAACGCTTATATTGATCCAATAGGCTGTCCTTTAAAAAGTTCTCGCGTGAATAAGTAATTTTTAATTTACAAGCACGTGTTGCATAAGTCAAATTTCCTATCATCTATGTATTTCAGTTATAGTCGTAATGGACAATTACTTCTACATTAAATGCGAAAGTTTACGTGGAATATCTGCGTCTATAAATTTTCAATTATGGAGGAAACTCCATAACACGAATAATGCGAATTTCAGTCAAGCGCCAGCACCAACTTTCAGCGCTTTCACTTTCAGCACCAACTACTACGCCAGAGAAGTGAACTTTCCTTTACTGTGTGCTTTTCGCTCGTTCAAACACACGTTAAAAAATCTCTTGAAAATCAACATTTTTCGAATGTACACACATGCCGCGGCGTATAATTTTTCTAATTGAAAAATCAATCCTAGAAAAACCGTGAATCAATTGAACAACTGAAACTAAATGAAACTCAATTACTTGAGTAAACTGTTTCGTTACTCGTAACTGTTTCTTTACTCGTAACTGTTTCTTTACTCGTTGCAAAAAATTGCGCGCATGTAATCCTTGGGAATAAATTTCTTAGAAGGACTGCGGGGTCATTTCTTCCAACGCTGGACACGATGAGTTGCATCGTGTCGAACGTCCTCGAACTCTCACTTTGCAGGAGCAGTGTGAGAGCCGTCGAGTTGCACGCATTGGGGGATGCCTGCTGCAGAGCTTGTTGTAAGTACAAAATTGCGCTTACACCAATTGTGGTGATACCGCATTTGCCTGCAGCAGCAACACCAAGGCACAGCATGAGGCCTTCAGTGAACGTGAGGGTTCACTCGCCATCTCGACTGCAGGTGCTTAAATGGTGCTACGGAGGGTATGGTCACGATGCACTGCCATGATCAAGAGTATATCGACAAACCCCTTGGAATCTGCATCACTTGAAATTCAGGTTCAGAGGAGCGTGAAGCTGAAATTCTACATAGTATAGGCAAACTGTGTAGAAATTACGGACTTGCATTGCAAAATCTCCTCGAGCATTTCGATTAATTGGAGTTAATTGTTAGTACAAAATTTCGCTTATACCAATTATGCTGATAATGCATGCTTCTGTTTTAGTAGTTATTTGAAGATATGCTGCTACTCGTAAGCTGACAAATTGTTACGACGAGGTTGTCTAAGTGATCAACATCCCTGAGTTACGTGAATGATCCATTGTAATTTTAACAAACTTGTAAAACGCAAATCAGTATCTGAAGTAGGCTGAACGGCGGTACTTAATTATAATAATAATTTTTTGATTTGTTAAAGGTATGTACGGATAGCTTTAGAAAAGGTGGGCGAATGTTCGAGTATTTGTGACCTTTGCTTTTTGAAAACAGTGGCTTCTTTGTCGATTCATACCTTACATACTTTAAAGTTGTTTTTCTCAACATGCGCACGTACATTAGCACATATGTAGTACAGCACACAAATAACATTAGCACATTACTTGCTACAGCGCAGCACACATGTAACATTAGCACATTACTTGCTACAGCGCAGCTCACATGTAACATTAGCACATTACTTGCTACAGCGCAGCTCACATGTAACATTAGCACATTACTTGCTACAGCGCAGCTCACATGTAACATTAGCACATTACTTGCTACAGCGCAGCTCACATGTAACATTAGCACATTACTTGCTACAGCGCAGCTCACATGTAACATTAGCACATTACTTGCTACAGCGCAGCTCACATGTAACAATAGCACATTACTTGCTACAGCGCAGCTCACATGTAACATTAGCACATTACTTGCTACAGCGCAGCTCACATGTAACATTAGCACATTACTTGCTACAGCGCAGCTCACATGTAACATTAGCAAATTACTTGCTACAGCGCAGCTCCCATGTAACATTAGCACATTACTTGCTACAGCGCAGCTCACATGTAACATTAGCACATTACTTGCTACAGCGCAGCTCACATGTAACATTAGCACATTACTTGCTACAGCGCAGCTCACATGTAACATTAGCACATTACTTGCTACAGCGCAGCTCACATGTAACATTAGCACATAACTTGCTACAGCGCAGCACACATGTAACATTAGCACATTACTTGCTACAGCGCAGCCCACATGTAACATTAGCACATTACTTGCTACAGCGCAGCACACATGTAACATTAGCACATTACTTGCTACAGCGCAGCTCATATGTAACATTAGCACATTACTTGCAACAGCGCAGCACACATGTAACATTAGCACATTACTTGCCACAGCGCAGTTCACACGCAACACACACGTGTACATTAGCACGTGTGTGGTGCAGCACATATATAACATAAGTACATTACTCGCTGCGGCGCGCTAGCAACGGCGGCACAGCGATGCTGCTATGGCAACGCGAGACTCTGTAGAGGTCAACGCTGCCGGGTTGGCCTTTTACTGGCCAAAATTTTCCTTTTTTCATTTTTTCGGTACAATTGACATTAAAGACCACTCAGTATCTAGCTGATTTCAGTGTCAGGTTTTCCAGACTCGGAAATGAATTTTTAGTTTAATTTTATTTAGAAAAACTTCAATTCAATAATTTTGGCCATAAAAAGGCCAATCTGGCAACTCTAGTCAAAGCAACAGCCCAGCCAAGCCCATCAAGTTTTATTCGTATGTAAACTCATCCGAACGTCGCTAGGGAAGAAATAAACTCGCATAACATATGATTTTTGCGGTTATTCAATTATTGAAACGTTCCAGGAAAAAATTTGTAGCCGTCAGCCGAAAGAGGCTTCCAATAAGCTCAAATAAATCCTTCAGCTTTTGATCATAAAACTCTTCACAGCGCCACTAAATATCGGCAAAAAACTTCATTTCAAGTTGTAGCACTGTGGTAGAGGTTTAGAAAAATACCAGAGGCAAAACTTGAGCATGAAACAGTTTCTCAGTTCAAAAGAAAGTTGTGGAGGAAGTTCCCGTATAACATGAATTACATAATCCACCCCCTTTATTAGAAATAAGAAAGAAAGTGAAATGAACGAAAGACCGTAAAAAATAAATAATTCACTCACTCGAGAGTTGATGAAGCATGTATCACAGATACGCTCATCGCACACTTTCGGCTGGCTTGGGGCATACAGACGGACGCGGCTCTTATTCTACATAGTATAGATTGTTCGCATAACTCCAACATGTAAGATATTCATTATGTATTTTAGCTTTATTCAGAGCAAAATTGAAACATAATTATAATGTATCTTAAACACAGCTCCAGCAAAAATGCAATATTCATTACGTGTTTTACCCATACATACCTGTGGAAAGAATGCAATATTCATTCGGTATTTTAGACATAGCTCTTGCAAAAATGCAACATTCGAGGAATGAAGTATTTCAGTATGAAATCTTTTTTATATATTTCAGACATACAAACATAATTTTCGTTTTACTTTAGCATACGAGATGGAGGTATTCCAGTAACATTGGTTTTGTGTCGCCTGCACAACTGACCACTGAACACAACGCAAATGTTATGCCACACCGCGCTAGCACATATATACGATTTAACTATTTACCCCTGCCTCAAAAATATTTCAAGTCCACGCTGAATCATTCATCCAACAGTCGTGTCCAGCACCCACCAGCACCATGTCCGGCATCCACCAGCACCATGTCCGGCATCCACCAGCACCATGTCCAGCATCCACCAGCACCATGTCCGGCATCCACCAGCACCATGTCCAGCATCCACCAGCACCATGTCCAGCATCCACCAGCACCATGTCCAGCATCCACCAGCACCATGTCCAGCATCCACCAGCACCATGTCCGGCATCCACCAGCACCATGTCCAGCATCCACCAGCACCCTGTCCGGCATCCACCAGCACCATATCCAGCATCCACCAGCACCATGTCCAGTATCCACCAGCACCATGCCCGGCATCCTCCAGCACCATATCCAGCATCCACCAGCACCATGTCCGGCATCCACCAGCACCATGTCCAGCATCCATCAGCACCATGTCCAGCATCCGCCAGCACCATGTCCGGCATCCACCAGCACCATGTCCGGCATCCACCAGCACCATATCCAGCATCCACCAGCACCATGTCCAGCATCTACCAGCACCATGTCCGGCATCCACCAGCACCATATCCAGCATCCACCAGCACCATGTCCAGCATCCACCAGCACCATGGCCAGCATCTACCAGCACCATGTCCAGCATCCACCAACACCATGTCCAGCATCCACCAGCACCATGTCCAGCATCTACTAGCACCATGTCCGGCATCCACCAGCACCATCTCCAGCATCCACCAGCACTATGTCCAGCATCCACCAGCACACTGTCTGGCATCCACCAGCACCATATCCAGCATCCACCAGCACCATGCCCAGCATCCACCAGCACCATGTTTGGCATCCACCAGCACCATATCCAGCATCCACCAGCACCATGTCCAGCATCCACCAGCACCATGTCCGGCATCCACCAGCACCATGTCCGGCATCCACCAGCACCATATCCAGCATCCACCAGCACCATGTCCAGCATCTACCAGCACCATGTCCGGCATCCACCAGCACCATATCCAGCATCCACCAGCACCATGTCCAGCATCCACCAGCACCATGTCCAGCATCCACCAGCACCATGTCCAGCATCTACCAGCACCATGTTTGGCATCCCGCAGCACCATGTCCGGCATCCACCAGCACCATATCCAGCATCCACCAGCACCATATCCAGCATCCACCAGCACCATGTCCAGCATCCACCAGCACCATCCCCAGCATCCCCCAGTGCAGTAACCACTCCCTCACACCACCACAATGCGCAGCATCCACCAAAATCCGCCATCCTTCAGCACAATCCACTTCATGAGGGCGCGGAGAGCCGAGGAAGTTTGGAGATTACCGAGAACGGCAACAGAAAGACAAAAGTTCGGGGATTATTTAAAGTGGCGAGCAAACTTAATTTGCCTGATAAATGGAGTCAATCTGGACTGCTGGGGATTGGCCTGCATTGCGAGACCGTGAAAATGAGAACCTTTGCCTAAAATAAATGATCCTCGAGAGCTCGGTTTTCTCAAAGCGTCCGGAAAAGAAACGTCGGGTCGGTTCTGAATACATTTTCGAAAGGGATTTTTTTTTAGCATGCGAATGGACTTCGCAGTAGGATGGAGTCAGCTCACGCAGAGCTACTGTAAGCTAGGTGTTAAAATGCTCCGTTTGGGTATATTGAGAGCGCTTCTTTGTTCTAACAAGGCAATTCTCGAAGGGTAATTTTAAAGTTTTGGCTGGTATTTTTTCAATGTTTTGTGCGCAAGTCAATTTTCCAGAAATGATAGGTGCTATTAACTGTGACGCAAGATGTGTTATATCTGTGCCTCACTTATGAGAATATTCCAGCCTCGGTCTATCACGTGCCGAAATAGATATAAAACAATTTAAAACTGCCTATGATTGAAAAATACAAATTTTGTTAGAAATGCAGTGCTTAATAAGTCAGCTAAGTATGCACCTATTGCTGAAATACTTGTCTACACAGCAGCTGAAGAGCAACTTCCTGCAAAAAGTGTTGCTTTTCGAATGTGTGCTATGCAGTTTAGTGCAATGCTACAAACCTGCCTGCTGATTTTTTTTTAAAGCTGTTAAATTATTTGTACTTGAATGGCAGGTACTAGTCTTGCCAAAACGGCTGAGCTGGCTGAGGTATCGACAAACGCAGTCTTAGAAGTAATGCTAACATGTGAAACAAGAAGGAAAAGCGTCCTCTTCAGGGCAGTCCCTTTCCCTTTCAAATGAAATTTTATAAGTCATCCTTTTGATGGAAAAATATTTAATTTTCTATAATGAACTAAGCCCTATGCTTCCAATTCGAACTTGGATATCGACACTTTAGATCCAGCAGCAGATAATTTTAGATTAAGCCGCAGATTGGAACTTTGAGGCCATGGGAGTTAGGGTCATTTATTTCAGAGATGCACATTTATCTTCAGAAAATGAATTAACATAAGTCAGAAATATATTGTACTCCATTTCCAAGGGTGAGAATCTGAAAAAGAATTAAGTAACAATCTTGAAAGTTGTTTCTTTGTCGAACGTTCAAGTGAATTGAAATCGTGCAGCCGCGCGAAGTCCCCGAACGTAGTCTCAGATAAATCTGCTTTGTGACATACAAACGTGTGAAAACATCGCTGAAGCTTCTCAACCCTCACAAAAGTCCTTACTAAGTCCTTATATTTAATCCTGGCTGTCAGAGAAAATTCTGACACACGTCCGAAAGCTGCGCTTCCAAGTGTCGCTAAAGGACTAAATTTGGAAAGTGGACGGTAGCCTTCCAACAATTTGCAAGCTCTTCGCAATTGGTATTGCGTTCGGAGATAGAAACCATGGCAGGGACACTCGGCCGCCGGGACAACAGCCGCCCTCGTCTGCTCCCGCGCAAATGTGTTTCGACTCTGACGAGTTCCGAAGGTGGAAAGTGGAAAAGGAAGACAAATTAAAAAGACAGGCCAGGAGAGAAAGGACCTTAAAAAAGTAGAAAAAATAATAGAGAATGGGGAAACTTTCCTGAAAAAACTGAAAGAATGTTGAATTAAAAAGCGACTTTCTTTGCTCTTTTATTTATAATTAGGATGTGCAAGAAGCAAAGCATATATATTTATCCAAACTGAAAGGAAGAAGAAGGAGATGAATTCAAAACCAAAAAGCAAAATGGATAAAAGGCAACAACATCGTGGACGCCAGTCCAACAATGAAATATGAGAATCGTTATTACTTAAAGTCCACAACTGAATTTCGCTTCGAAAAGAATCGAAGTAATCAAGGACATTTTGAAAGCCTGAGGCACATTTCCTGTTTCTGAACACTCAAAATTTTAAAGCAGTGAAAGCGAGAAAGTAACTTATGTTTACCTTCATCATTGAAATTTTAAATTGGAGTAAAACTCCAGAAAATGCCTCGACATATTTTTCCTCAGATCAGAAAGCCTCATGAAACCAGTAGACATCAAAGTCAACTGATGCGATACGCATGTATTTTCGACATATACTTCAGTGAAAAAAATGCTATATATTCTGAACTTCAATCATGATTTCTAAATGAATCCGAATTCATACCACTCTAAAATATCGATGCTTTTATACACCAATGATGAGTATTGTTTGATTTGGTTCCGAACGGCCTCAAAAACATTCACTAACTTGCCCGCGAGTATCATTGCTCAACTTAGTCTCTATCCCCAACGCCAGTAGCGCTTCCTTGTTCACATAAGGCGTTCGACTTTTTACCTCACTATCTCTTCACTTTTTTTTGCCTTCCAAGACCTTTGTATCAGTCCTTTGTTCCTTTGTATCAGTGTTTGTTGTGCGATCTTTTTGTCTTCAAGATGCCTGACCTACATTACGTCTGGAAGACATTTTTCGACTCCAACTTGTTTTTTTAACGACCCTTGTGATCTTTTCTCTTTATATTAGAAAATTTATTCCATTTCTCGTTATGGGACTCGAATCGTTTACTTCTCTGACTCCAGCTTCGAGATTTAGTTGAGTTTTATGAACAATCTGAACCACCACTGTATCAGGACTCACTTCTCCCTAACCAACAAAAACATATCAAAACAAGTCCACCGCTGAGACCGAATTTTGTCTGACTCTGTCCACTTTGGCTTGGCGATACGCAATAGAATCTTCTCTGAGTCATTGCGCAGATTTTGGAACAGCGAAACTGGCACGAAGTGGAGCAGAATCTACTCGCCCGATCCAGCGAGACGCCCGTCCAGATTTGCGCGGTCACGATCCAATTCCAAGTTGGGCCTAAATTGTTGGAGGCCGAGGCAATGAAGCGCCCATTGTGCTGATGGCTGAACTGCGAAGCCCAGTTTATTATTGGCTGCCAATCTCGCTAGGTGCAGGGTCTAAATCCCAGCGAGTGTGGTGTTGCAAGTATACTCTTGACGCATACACACAACACAACAGCTCTTCGCCGACGCAGGGCATAGACCTCGAAACCTTGGCGGTTGGAATTGAGTTTCCTGCTGTACGTCATTCATGAGAGGCTGAGTGTCGCTTGTCCAGGGCTGAATGATTGATTAATCGGGTTTACTTCAACAGATTCATAGCTCCATTCGGCCGCATGAGATTGATTAAATTACAAGTTTACTTAAGGATATCTAATCACAACAAAGGTGTTCCCAAGAGAGTAAAGAGGAAGACACCATTCAGTGTGGAATTTAGAAATCAGAATCTATCTCTAAAGTGTGTCCCCACTCCCTGCACAAAGAAACAGTAAAATTGAAATATGTAAACGAAACATGATAATATTGATTAAAAAATCAAAAGATGCAAAAGTGAAGGAGAACTGAGGACTTTGAAAAAGATCGCTCATAATAAAGCAAAACTCATTGCTATTTTAACAAAAGAAAGTCTTACCAAAGCAGATTGAGGCCTCACATGTTCCGCCTGGGAGCGTTAATTTTCAATGATACCATAATTGGGCCTCACCAAAGGGTGTCTGTTCGAGATTTTTGAATGAAAATCCATCTATAAAATAATTCGATAATTCATTCTGTAATGACGTAAGCTTTTTTGGTAACTCTTACGAGTCGCTATCCCCTGGCTCCTCTAGTTACGCAGTTTGAATATTTTAAACAAAATTAACATTTGAACCAAGCAAACTGCATTGGAATAAGCCACACCATGTTCTCCCCAACACCTCACGGAAACACTGCGCTGCATTTTTTCTGATAACATGCATTGAATTGTATTTATCATATTGATGGATAGAACTGACGCATATTACGTGGGGTGTTCGGGAAAATTTTGAAAGGATAATATTTATTTTTACTAGAGTTTTTATATTTATTCGCACCAACTAGGCTTGAGTTTAAAGTTAAAGCCATCCTTCATTCATATACAAAATGTCAGCAAAAATGGATGACTGGGAGCCACCTGAATCGTCTAAGAGAATAACTTGTATCATGATGATTCGCGCCGGGCATCAAAATATGGAGATTATGGGCGATGCTCAATGCTCCCTGAACACTGTAAAAACAATCCAGCATGAACTAGAAAATGGCAATAGAGAGTACGAGTGAACGAGGAGACTAAATTTCCCCAAACTGTCAGGGATTTCAGAAGCGTATCCTCATGTGATGTACACAAATACCAAGGTTTGGCCTCCAAACTCCCCTGATCTTAACCAGATGGATTATTATGAATGGCGCGCTGTCTATAAAAATACCAATCGCCGTGCCAGTACTGCAAAAGACAATTTAATTGACAAAATAAAGTTGTTTTTTAGGGTCTTCCAATGGAAAATGTAAAATCAGTTTCTTTCAGGTTCTGGGCCCGGATTGAGGCTGTAATAGACGCTAATGGCGGTTATTTTGAGGAACACTCTTCAACAATAGTCTAATTTTCTGGACTATTGAATTTCTTTTAAATCAATTCAATTTTAAAGCACTTTCCTTTCTTTCCTTTTCTTTCCTTTCTTTTCTTTTCCTGATAAAACTGTTAAATTTATCCCGAATGCCCTGTATATTCTCCTTCACTCTCGCTGTCATGCACGCACGATAATATAAAATAAATATTGGGTGTACGGTATTAACAAATTGTTCTTGTCTACTAAACACAGATGATTGAAAAACTAATTATTCGTTATTCTTGCAATTCTGTAACTGCGCATGGTTTATTTCTTCTCATTTTAGCGGCAATTTCAGGTCCACGAGCTGTATTGTGTAGGACTGTCTTTTGAACTTCCACTAAGCGAGTCGGTCTCGGAGAAAGCCGTGAGTACACAGTCGAGTTACGGAGTACCTCTCAAAACTCCCAAACTTTTTCTCTCAGTTCAAAAGATCTCTCTGTAAAGAAGCATGACTCGCTTCGTATTTAAAGAACTTGGCCTGGTTGAACGGCGTGTGCCTTACCTCCATTGAAATGTTTAAAATATAAATTCTCAATGAAGAGTTTGTTCATTTAAATTTCAAACTTGAGACGCTAACGTTTCCCCTATACCAATTAGCAATATTAACAGTAGGGGCCTATTTTTGTTATTGGAACACCGAATCCATCAAGCCCAGAAAAAAGTTCACAGAAATATTGCATAGAACCAGGGGAGCTCAATGATCATAAATTGCATGCAAAGAATAAAAACGTATCGTCACTGATTGGAGCAATGCTACTGTACAGCGTGTGCAGTTGTACATTTACAAAGGATTTGCGGAATTTTTTCGTAAGCCTGCTTCTTGTCGCGTCGTAACGACGTTTCAATAACATGATCAGCTACTATATTACACTCATCTTTCTTTTTCATGACTCATATCATTTACGTGTGAAGCTTTCAAGTAAGTCCTCAGTTTTCTCAAGCTTCTTCCTTTCATGTTTTTTTCTTATTTTCTATTTGTTTTGCTCGTAAATCATCAAAGGCTGCACGACATATGACTTCAATGTAGTCGTTTTCAAATTTAAAATTTACCAGTAATACATTATGGGCATAAAACACGAAAACCATTTAGTTACTTAAATTAATTTTCTCTATTGTGATCTGTCTTATAATTCTTAAATGTAGAAATTATTACTGCAGTTGTATTTTTTTCTGTTGAAATAAGTCATGAAACCCTCATCTCTCCAGGCTGACCAATACATGTACTTCTCTTCTAAATGTAAAGATAAAATTGCTCACATCCATGGGATCTTAAGCTTTGACTACTTTTACGTTCTTCGTCAAGGGAACATTTGGAATTATAACCATCCAAGCTCTAGCCCTAAGTGAAATGCGGCTCAGTTTAAATCCATGTTCTGCGTCCTGGAAAAAATAAAAATATGGAGAAATCTATGCACAAAGTTCATACAAGCCGTACGTTGAGAAAGAGGTTCTTGAAAGAAGATATCGCTGAGTCCTAGAAAAAAACTAAAAATATGGAGGTCGATGCTCCACATCTAGGTGGGTGTAAGGATCACTTCCTTTCATGCTGCGTAATAGGACAGAATTTAAAATTTTTGCATCTAAACTGGAGAACGAGATGGAATAGCTCGATCTAAGTCTATGAACGATGCTCATCAACTTTCGACGTAGGCTTTATGACAAGAGGAGAAGTGTAAGAGAGACTTGAAGCCACTTTTTTCGTACAATGAAAGAGGCATGAATAATTTCCGATATGTGATTTGGTCACACATGCCTGTAGAAGAGTAAGCAGATGAAATGCACATCCAACACAAGTGCGAGTTCAAGAGCCTCTCTGTGTTGCAGCAAGCGTCGTAAAATAATATTTTTTCACAGAAATTCTATCCCAGCCCCGCAATTCTCGAGATAAAATCGTGAGCGCTCCCAAATCCTGGTTATTTTCAGGTTACAATCTCTTTTACGACGATTTAAATCTCCAAAGAGGCCGTGAGGACAAACAGAAGGAAGCGGTTATGGTCTTGTATTTCAAATAAAAATGGCTTCTCGGACTTGAATGCGTGATCGTCGTGTTAGTGTCCAAGTGCCAGGCAAATGTGAAAATATTTCAGCATCTTTCATCTCGGAGCTGTTACTGACATGTAGTTATGAACGACGTCTCTCTGCTGTCATGGATGGAAGCGAAGCCATTACTGATGTTTCGCTTCAGAAATATTTCTATTTTATTCTCTAAAATATAGAAGGGATGAACGATTTTACCATGCTAATGTAGAATGCTAAATGAAATGAAAAGTAATTCTTTTTAAACCATTCAGGCACAAAAAATCCGAATACGGAGGTTTACAAGGCAATGAAAAACTTTTCCTTCCATTAAATAACAGTAGATACAAACCTAATCATCAATTAATGAACAATTATCACACTTTCAACTGTTCTTTCAAAAGTATAAACGAAATTCAAAACATGGTTGACCAGTCTAGTATTCACGTACAATAAGTTAGTGGAGGGTCTGGAAAATTAGCTAAAAAACTGAATTAAAAAATTTAACGATTCATTCTGTTAACCGATCATATTATTGCTCTATAAGCTAGAAAAAGAAATAAGAACCGAAATATTAGCCAATTTACTAACTATCGCACATACCAGGCAGTTTAATAAGTTTTGTATCAACAAGCCTGTTCAATAACAGAACCAAAAAGCGAGTTAAATAACTAATTTACCAATTAGTCAACTTAATAACTACAGAAAAAATATCAATTTAAATAGCTACGACATCCACAAGCTCTTGAAATATTTACTGCACTAGCTAGCCAGTTTAATAATTACAGAATAAAATAGCTAATTAAATAACTAATGGACCAATACGTCAATAGAACAATCATCAGATTTATTATCCAGTTCAATAAAAAATGGACAACTTGGCAATTAAAGAACTACCAAACCAAAAACACACTTCAAAAATAGCCACACCTCAGCTGTTTATGTAACCACTGAACCACTTTATTAAGTATGCAGTACTGAATTTTTATTAGCAAGTCTTCGCTTATGCTAAAATACTCAAAATTCAATAATTATCAGAAGAGCTCGGTGCGTTTTGCGGATATTTAAATAAATATTGCACCTAATTACGCGTGCGTAAATATTCAATTCTCTTTTCATCACCGAGGACGAGTGCGCGCAGGTAGACTTGTTACATCTATATTTTTTTTAATACTTTGACTACGGCAAGTAAAACTGAAGTTTAATATTCAAATTGAGGGGATCTACTACCCTGGACTCGACCTCTTCGTTCAAACTTCACTGTACACATTTCTATTGCACCGATGGGAACGAAAATTTACACGTGGATGTAAAATTTAATTGCGAACACATTTGCACCTATAAAATTTTTGATTTTCGCAAAAAAAAATATTTTATTTCGCGATTATTAGAAAAATATATATAGTTGCGCAAAACCATACTCACTGTATAATTTTCAACGTAGAAGCGTGATTTTGGTATCATTCGACGCGGAAGGACTGTACCAAGATCGTAACCTAGGATTTTTTGAATTTCGGATTAGAAAAAATTCATGGTTATGTATGTCAAAAAAGTATGTTAAAAAGACATATTCAATATACTTTTTTTAATCTCAGATTACGGGATTCAATCGCAACTAGGTAAATGAAAATCAATACCGATATGTAAAATTAAATTCTAGACACATTTGATTAAATGAAAAATTTCGAAATTCGCGATAGAAAAGAAGTGATTGGGCGAATATATATAAATATATCTATCGTTCATCTTACTCATCTACAGTCATGTGTACAGTCATGTGTGTACCTATAACATATATATATTTTCTGCGCAAAACCACATCCCTTCTACAATTTTCAACGTAGAAGCGTGACTTTGGCCTCATTCGATGCAGTTTGACAGTGGGAACAGCGTAGCAAAGCAAAATTCTGTTTGAATTCTAAATAAAAATTTTATTGTGAAAAAACTGATGAAAAATTCTATTTTTTTCAAATGTTGGATATGCGAAATCCAAATTTTTGCGAAAAAAATCCAAAAATTTTATAGATGCAAATGTGTTTGGCATTCAATTTTACATATCTGTATGCATTTTTGTTCACCTAGTTGAGATAGAAATTGGAAAAAAGACATATGTAAAATTTGGTAGTCAAAGGGTTGTCCAGGGTAGTAGATCGCCTTAAATTGAAAGTCAATCGTAGTAAGCAGTGTTGAAAATTCCAAATATTAACTGGATCGTGTTTTCATATAGATTTCATGAATTATTTTTTTAAATTGAGTTTGTGTCTACTGGTTGGTGAGCAGCATAATGAAAACTCCCTCAGTGACCAAATATGGCTCAAGTCGCAGTCAAAGTGTTAAGGGACATGGTAATTGAGCGTGTGGCTGTATCTCGCATCTCTGGCAGTATAAATGGGGATAATTTTACTCTCAGTGTTCAAGGGCTAAAAGATTACTCTTCAAAAGTTATCTCCATTTAAAAAGTTTTCTTAGCACACTTTGGATGATAAAGCCTTTCAAAAATTCCACGCTAACATGTAGGACATGCCTTTGCGAGATTTCCTTTCATGAATTTAAGAGCGAAGACAACGGCAGGTCAAACTTTTCTAAAATCATTTCACAAAATTTTGCATCCGGGACCGGATTTCGGAACATATTACATTGTCCTAATGGTAGAGCCGGTAGTAAAAGTCCGCCTGCCGACATGGCCTACGTTCTGTTTTTTCTCATTTAAATCCCATGTTTCAGTTTTTCCTAATAAAATTCGAGAGGAAATACCTGTGCCACGCTGCAGAACCATTGTCTTCAAATCGTGTTTGATAAAACTTCTAAAATAGGGATTTTGGCCAGAAAACAGTACAGATGATTTTGGCCAGATAACAAGTCGGCAGATGAACTTTTAAAGCCGGCCGTTCCATTACGAGACACAACCTGACAAACTAACCTCCAACACGAGACATTGGGTAAGGGGATTGAAAATCCTGTTCCATGAATCTAACGAACCGTATTTTCTTTATGAATATCAAGTTTATATCCCTGACATCTCAGTGACACATTTCAATTGTTGTCATCTTCACTGCTTGTGTCAATGATTTTGAATGAGCGACTTATCTATCGCATTAAAGAATGACATGAATTCTATAATATTTGTGAAATTACCAATTTTAAAAATGTCGACAGAATTTGGACCATTCATTTGAGCAAACTCCGGAGCCTAGTGCTTGCTTACCTGGTTAAAAACCTCTACCCTCAATTCAGTATTACGGTATCGTGTAAAATTACCTATACTCCCAGTTCAGTATTAGCATATCGTGTGTAAATACCCATACCCTAAGTTCAGTATTAGGTTATCCTCTGTAGCAAACTGTACCCTCAGTTAAGGAATTTATTCCCTAAATACAAAATTACCATTCCCAGCCTAGTATTAAGAAACTCTATTAAAACGACTAAAATAATTTCGTCTATGTTAGCGCATCAAACGGCAAAATTGAGAAAATTAATATTTATTCTATCAATTTACTATTAATTTCCTCACTATCTACCTTCCTATCTTTTTTACTGAACGGTGGCTTTAATTCTCGAGCATCAACTGTCCCCTGTCATTTCTAAAAGATATGAGAAATGTTTAACGCCGTTTTATTACTTGAAATAATTAGTGCATAAACCTTAAGCTTTCAAAAATAAACCAATCAACCCTTATTGCATTTTGATTGATGACTAACGCAAGATTCAAGGATACCATTTGCTATGAGATAATTTAATCGTCAAGTGGTTAACATAATGTGCATAGGCGGTGAAATATTATCTAGCAACGCACCGAAGAGATAGGAATGAGGCAATCTTCTCCTCATTCCTGGTGCTTTGATATCAAATTGCCCAGACGGCAAGCGAGGCACATGTAATGGGACAAATCAGTCTTGTTCAGTGTCCGTTTTACAAGTTTACTTGCCCTAAAAGAATTGAATTTTTCATGAGCGACTGTGCCAAATCAAATAAATTATCATAGTTGTTTGACTCATCTTGTAGTATTACCTGTTAAACGGCTTCTCAAAAAATATTACCATACAATTTTAAACCAATCTGAAAAATTGTTTCCGTGTACAACAGCCGCAGCGAGAGAAACAAGTTGTTCACTGTATCGCAGCATTTAAACCAACGTTTTAGTACGAGAACAAAAACTGTCGCTTTTGAAATAAAAAGGGAATATTCTCCTCGCCTTGGCGAAGAGGGCTCGCTCCAGCGCGTAGGTAATTAAGAAAAAACCAAGCGATGGAATGGCATTCTCTCATTGATGAGAGCTCTTAGATCCGAGGCAAAAATGACGTTTTGATCACAATAAGGGACCGCGGGATTACATTTCTGCCGGGACAAAGCGAGTACCAATTTGCGCACCGACACAAAGAAGGCCATTCATTGCCCTCGACGACCTCATTTGCTCGTTGTCCTGTCATTCTTTATTAAGAGGAGCCTGCTCACGGTACGGCGCTCCACCGCATCCAAAATACCAGAGCTTCGTATCCAGGATAAACGCGCTGCTTATATCTCTGACCTCAGCCCACGGTAGAGGAAATAAGGTAGGTTCAAACCAGTCTTTTTTCCGTGGACGGTATGGTTTTGCTGGCGTCAAGGCAAGGAACCTATAGCAGCGCTCATTTTGCATCCGGTAGCACTGCTACCCCCAAATCTGGCTGCACTATTGGCATAACGACGCAGCGTTTTGGTGACGTCATAAAGTTTGTTTGAAATAAGGCCTTTCTATTGGCTATACGGACAAAGGAAGTGTATTTTCTTCCATATATATGACCCTACCTTGTTACTTCTACCGTGCCTCAGCCGTAAGGTGAGCTCTACATACATAGAACGGTGCCTTCCCCCACCAACGTTTCAGTGGAGTGACCGAATTTGCGTCACTTACTATTTCTACATTTTATCGTTTGCCCTAGAAATCATACTCTGTTGATTTATAAATATCGAAAAATTGTTTCATAGAATAGCTAAGGAATCAAAAATTTGTTTGAGGGAGCTGTTAATGCATGCGAAGTAAAAATGAAAGAAATGCGAATCGCATTTTATCTCATTTTTGCCTGTTTTGTCTCTTATCAGCATCAAATATAAAATTCAATGAAAAAATCAGGTACTACTTTCAGAAGAATAGAGAAAGCTTCTCACACATACAAAACGAAAGTAAGCAATACCCCATCCATCACGTCGTTAAAATTAAAGACATTCACCACCATCGCGTAAATTCTCGCTCGACGTCGTCCGCCAGTCCAGTAATGAATTGCCGCCTGTTTAAGTAAATTTAAGTCCGTAATTTGTGAAATGAACGCTGTGAAATGTCTAACTGCTGGGCCGACCGAAGCTACAGGAGTAACTCGAGAGCTCTATTTACAGGACGTCTTTCACTGTCCCACTGACGAACAAAGACGATTTGTAGTCCACAAGACCTGAAGTCAATTCCAAGAGTCAACATGGGGGGGGTCTCAATGGCGGAAATACTGAACGTACTTCGCAATTGATGTCTCCATGGAGGACACGACGGGTGCAAATTAGGAAGGGGTATGGGAATGGACGAATTGGGAAAGAGGCACGAGCGTCGTGAATTAAGGAGGAATCTCTGAAATGCATGAATTGGCATGGTAGTCTGTAGGACAAAAATGGTATCGATTGAGACGGTTTTACACTTTGACATGAGCCACCGGTTGACACTGATGGGATTTTCAAAATGTTGTTGACTGATCTATCATGTGGGTACCTCTGTGTATATTGCTAACTTCGGCACCTGTCTAATTGTGTAGCATCTTAGTTGCTTCACAATCTATACCAAAATGAATTTCAGTAAACAAGGTGAAATATCATAGTGCAGTTTTATTTTGCATACTTCTTAGGGAGGATAAAAATATGTTTGAGCAATACAGCCGGATTTCAAACTTTCCTACTGACAACCTAGCCTAGCCTACGGTAGCAGACACACATACGCAGGCAACGTGTTAACCTTCATAAATACTTAATCTAAAATAAATGAATGCATGACCTATTTCAAAAGGGATAACTAAATCAAAAGTATATTTTCAAAAGTGATAACTCATATTGTTTTTCATTCGATTTGAATATTGAACTTCAGTTTAACCAGCCCCAGCTAACTTGTTATAAAGGAGGATGCGACTGGACATGGTTTAATGAGAAGGAAATACACAGCCAGAGATGGATTACTGAGGAGGGAGTTGCTGGAGATAGAGAGTAGTTAGAGATGAGGTAATGAGAGGGAATAAACTGAGATTGCGCGGTAGGGAAGAATAGATGAAGGCGGTGTAATAAGAGGGGAGGGAATAGATTCTGTCCGTGAAGGTGGGAAGCAATAGAAAAATGATGGGGTCATTAAAAGAACTAATTATCACAGCGTTTTAAGGTAAAACATATTACGAAGATGAAATGGGAGAAATAGAAGTGATAGTTAAAAAGGGAATTATTGTGATAGTTAAATTGGGAGGAATAGAAGTGATGGCTTGAAGAGGTGGAATATATTGTTATGGTTTTTTGAGGGGAATAACCTGCCATGTAACAATCACAGAAAAAAGAGTGTAGATGAGAATTTGAGTTGACTTAACTTTTTTACACTTTTCCAAAAAATTGAATTTTGTCAAAAAGGGTTTACAAGACAGCAAAAAATAGGAGCACCCATTTAGTGTTTAACTAAGGAAACGAGGAGTTTTTTGACAAGGGGTGTCTCCCCACAATGTGCATAAAAACAGCAAGATTAAAAGAAGTTTACGACGTAAAATAAAACTTGAACAAGCATGGGACATGTGATGGAAGAAAAAACAGCAATGAATGGAATAATATAGGTTCGTATCAAAACCAAAAACAATTATTCTATTTCAAATTGAGGAATGCCTAAAAAATTTTCAGCTCAAACTTCACAACTTCCCCTTGGGAGTACCGATTCCTCATGTTGCAATACTCTTCTCCCCCCGAGGGGAGAAGAGTATTGTTATGATACAGAAAGGAGAAGTAGATCCACGCCATGTTAGATTCGAGGATGTTTCATGACTGAAGTGAGTTTATTAAACACTTTCTAAACTGGATTGCCATTAGCAACGAGTCTGTCTCGATAAAACGTTATTTCGCCCCACAAATTCGCAGCGTTAAGTTAGCTCGTGTTAGCCTTTGCGACTTTCTAAGCCCTTATCACATTGACCGCAAGGTGAGCGCCACAGGTGGCTACAGAGGGGATTTTCATAATGATACTGACCACAAACTCAATTTGTGGTCTCAAACTTAATTTGAGTAGTCACCAACTCAATTTCCATAAATAATTTAATATAAATGAAACATGATCCAGTTCATGTTAACTATTTTCAAAATTGCTTTCTTTAAATGCTTTTATATTCAAGTTGAATATTGAACTTCAGTTTCACCCATCGCAGTCAAAGTGTATAACGCAAGTGCTGAGTGCAAACCTGTTATTTTGCCATTGAGCTTGAACTAAATGTTCCCGACACCTTCACTCCCGTATGTGAGCGCGTTGGTGCGTTTGTCCCTCTGACCTCGTTATGCGAGTATAAATATTCTCGCCGTATTCTTAGATGCGCATTTGGTCGCGCTCCCACTGTGCAACAACATTCACTACCAGTAAAGCTTCGCAGTACTCCAGCATATCACTATCCCTTGGTCCGCACACCCGCATTCGCTGCACACGCAATACCTGCTCGAACTTCCCGTCTTGTCATCTCGCGTTACAGAACGCCACCAGAGGAAATGGGAACATCTACAACTGAGGTGTCTGTGGCCCCGGCTGTATGTTGTCTTTAGTGTCCCACGGCTGTTTTGTGTGCTCATTTCTCTATTCCTTCTGCGTCCTGAGTTCTAACGCAATCCTTACGCAAGAGATCTGGAACTTGAGTTAGATGATGCCAAAGGGAGTGAAATTATCCTCGGTTTTTTATATAGATTAACAAGAATTATAGCACACGAAAGTATAGCAATTTTATGTTAGTTTGACTCCACTGGAAAAACTTTTCCAGGTGATTCAAAATGGGACTTAGTGGTCAGGTTGGTCATCCGCCGGAGAAGCTATAACGACTTCCTCGCACAGATAAGTTAGTTTAAGCCACTATAACCACAACACAGTATCCTCAAGGGAGGAAGCAACAAGTTACCATTTAGTACGGAGTGTAGGGAACGTAGAATCTATGCGCAAGGTGTGTTCCCATACAAAATCCCCAAAGCATAGAAACAACAAGTTAGGAAAAATGTTATGAAATGAGATAAAATTTAAAGAAGAAAGTATAACAGATGATGAAGACATAGGACAATAAAAATGGTCTGCAACAAAACAATAAAACTATTCTATTTCAACAATAGGAAAACCTCGTTAAATTTCAGATTGTGACCGCGCACTTCCGTCTAGTAGCGCTAATTCACACACACACACAATAGTTGTATACCCCAGAAGGGACTCCTCGTACGCTAGCTAGGTAGCTTTCATCTCTCAAGATGGCAAGTTGTACTCGTGCCGAAGTATGAGGAAGCACTCTATGGGCACGTGGCGGGAGGAATGCTAACTGGGACAATTTGTTTAACGCGTTTCCTTGGAAGGGACCCACCGGTGGTCACTTAAGGGATTTCCATAGTGCTGCTAACCAGCAACAGTCACTAACTCAATTTTCATAAATACTTAATTAAAGTTCATATAATGTATAATCCTGTTAATGTTTGCTATTTTCAAAATAGCTCACTACAATTAACTTTAAATTTGAGTTGAATATTGAACCTCGCCATAACCCGCGGCAGTTAGCGTGTTGAGCATTAGAACTTGATCCGCAGCGGACCAATGTTGAACACATGGAGCTTATTGCGACACAAGCATTCTCAGACTTCTAAAATGACTCCTTGGAGGGCTCAAAATTTCTGTTGAAACTGAAGGCCAACTTTGACGAACAATAATGTCCAAATAAAAATACCTATTACTAATCGTATTCAATTGGGGAAACTATATTTATTATTTTCTATGTATCGCAAGAAAAGAAAGTTCTTAATTCTTTTCTTCGAAATATTAAAATAATTATAAATGTCCAGTATGAGTCATAACACTAGTTCGCTAGCAATATTTTATAGCTAAAAGCGTTGTTCCAAGTAGACCAACATTCTCACACAGGTGCATAAAAACGTTTTATGTAAAGTTCAACATTATAAACAATTACAGGTAATATTTCCAGCCTATCGTTCAAAAAGGTAGCAGAAGAAGTTAAATTAAGAATATTTTATATATTAACAAAAAAAAGATCTCTACAGTATAAATGCAATGAATCCACAGCAGCATCAACAGAGAAGGAATGCTCACATGCCCGGGCAACATTGAAATGGACGGACTCTTTCAGTAATTCTCCAATTAAATCAAGTTTGCTCTAAAGTCCGGTCGCTTTTTATCGTTTCTAAACTTCCTTCAAAAATCGAAAGATGTTTTTAGCTGGGCCAATAATTGTAACGCTACTTCAGTGTTCAGTCTGCAATAAAACAAAAACCTAAATTAAAAAAATCCACGAGGGGAAGGCCTACCTGATTTTCAACTTTTGAACTCATATCAACTCCTCGGAACAACATTTCCATAGATACAATGGCGATATTCCCAAAGAGATCTAGTTGTACGAAGAGCGAGTATATTTCTCGACCATTTCCGAATTGAGTTTTAGGTTAACTTTCGAAACTGAATTTATCCTTCCGAATATTGAGCTTATATTTCTTTTTCCTGTTCATAAAAACACTTGAATTAGATTCAGCCCAAACATTGAAGTCCACCAAATGACAACATATAGGGCATTCTTGGCTGTACGAACAATTTTATTCCAACTTTACATTTTGAGGAATAATTTGCGGAGTCGCTCTACTTCTACGTAACAGTGAAAATGCTTCAATACACATGATTTCTTCATTCAAAATTGCTGCGTCCAACTTTAAGGAAGCAACAAATTTTGTGCATGCACTCCACGCTGTAAAATTTAGTCAACGAAAGTCATAGCAACCTAAATTGCGCCGTCATTTGGGGCAGTAACGAGTCAAGGGCAACCGAATTCTGAACTCTGATCCTATATCATTACACAAGCAAATCTTACAATATATCAGATCTTGCTGAACCTAGAGCCAGAAATTCGCTTCTCTAATTCCATCTGTGTAATCTGACGAATAAACTACAGCGGTTTCATCTCGCGAGCCCTCTACCGTTCCTGCTGCGTATTTCCGTTTCTATGAAATCCTTCCAGTTGAGCGCCACAGAATTTCTCAGACCGAATTATTATCAAACGCGATATGTCGGCGGAGAGCCTCGCTCGGAAACTTGAGATTCAGCGACGGTATCGACAAGCAATGAATTGGGAAGCCATGCCGGGAACTGCTGTGCGCGACAGCTGGTTCTGCGCACAAATTTAAGTGAAGTGTAATCGTGTCCACACAGCATGGGAAGCTGATTCAGTGGACAAAGTGAAGTAAAAGCCGTGTCCAAACTACACAGAAAGAAGATTCAGTGCATAAAGGGAAGTGAAACCCTACCCACAACACATGAAAGCCGATCCAGTGCACAAAGTGAAGTGTATCCATACTCACACAACAGAGGAAGTCAATTCAGTGCACTAAGTGAACTGTGACGGTGTCCACCCTACATATACGGCGAGTCAATTCAGCGGGCGAAATGAGGTATAAGCCGTGCCCACGCTCAATGAGAAGTCGATTCTGAGGGCAACGGGAAGTGCTTGTGTTATTAGGATTCACGCTAGTTTGCGGGACAGTTGATTCACCCGGATTCCCGTTCCATAAAAGGGTTCACTGTTATTATTAGGCATTGAAACACTTCCTCTGTCATAGAATTAAAGAAGCCATGAACAAAACAATAGCAAAAGCCAAATTAAGAGAGTGTGAAGAGTTAGATGGGAGAGAATTTTTTTAAGATGATTCCCCAAAGTAACTCCTCAAATAAAATTTCGGTAAATCTGAAGGAAAGGACAATAATCGATTTCTGACTTTTCAGTGCCTAAACATAATTAATTTAATCAAAATAAACAAGTTTTCTTCGATGCACTTTCCGTCTGAAATGATTATATTACGAGTTATAGCGGTAGCCTTAATTTCGTCTTTGATGACAAATGCACTCGAATAAACAGCTACTCGTCGATTTTCGAACTTTTTTTGCTTGAATCATGGTAATAACATCGACATAAACAACTTTTCATCCATAAACTTTTTTCGTCAAATGAGTATTTAACGAGGTATAGCGGTAGGTTTCGTTTCGTCTTTGATGACGATCGCGCTGGAAGCGAGTGCGCATCGCAGTGTTGCTGTCCGACGTGCTCCTTGAATTACTTGCCGCTTCAAACAATGGAGTTGCGGTAAGTCATTTACCGCTATAACTAATAAAATACTCATTTGAGACGGAAAGTGCATTGAAGAAAACTTGTTTATTTCGATCTAATTAACTATGCTTAGGGATCGAAATTTACAAAATCGATAACTGTCATATCCTTCAGATTTACCGTCATTTACCGCTATAACTAATAAAATACTTATTTCAGACAGAAAGTGCATGGAAGAAAACCTGTTTATTTCGATCTAATTAACTATGCTCAGGCATCGAAATTTACAAAATCGATTATTGTTCTTTCCTTCAGAATTACCAAAATTTCAGCCGTATTCGCACTTATCTCGAAGCTTCAGCAAATAAGAAATATCACATCACATTATTTCGGCACAACCTTGTGCGTATGCTCTTAGTGTAAACATAACACAGAAGTTCCAAAGAGGTCACCTAACGACAAAGTTCAACACAGAACATTCTTTGATAAAAAAGCAATAATAGAAGAAGTAATAATTCCCAGAGAAGCAAGAATTCCCGAAGAAGCAAGAATTCCTGGAGAAGCAAGAATTCCCGGAGAAGCAAGAATTCCCGGAGAAGCAAGAATTCCCGGAGAAGCAAGAATTTCCATAGAAGCAAGAATTCCCGGAGAAGCAAGAATTGCGGGAGAAGCGAGAATTCCTGGAGAAGCGAGAATTCCCGGAGAAGCAAGAATTTCCATAGAAGCAAGAATTCCCGGAGAAGCAAGAATTGCGGGAGAAGCGAGAATTCCGGAAGAAGCAAGAATTCCCGGAGAAGTAGGAACTCCGGAAGAAGCAAGAATTCCCGGAGAAGCAAGAATACCCAACAAAAGTTGTAGGATCATGGCTGTGAACTATACTACTACTATGAATCTTATTCCTCCAGTGAAGTTTACTACTACTTACTTTTAATCGTACAGGGATCTGATCTTTAATCCTACAGGGATCTTTACTCTTTCTGTGATCCTTGATTCTAAAGGTAAACCCTTTCCCAGAGTGAACCTTGTTCCCACTGTGATCCATAATTCTGAAGTGAATCATATTCCTATAGTGAATTTCGCTAGGATGTGTAACTTGAAGCAACAATGTTCCCACAAAAATAAGCGATGTGACATCAAATATAGTGTGGCAACAAACGTAAAAATTTTATAACAAATGTGGTAATTTAAGAACAAACTCAACTGTTTAGGAACTGATGTAACAATGATACAAAAATCCAACTATGCAGAAACAAATATAATAAATATGCAACAAATATGCAGTCAAAGTAGGAACTGATAACCAAATGAAGGCAAACGATAAGAGTAAGGGCATGAGACCGAAATGAAGGCAAGCGACTGAAGTGAAAGCATGCGACCAGTGATTTATCAACGAACATTTTTATAGACTAGCTAAAAAGAGAGCTAGTGAGGGGAGTTGACGAAAACGACTACAAAGTGTAAGAAGGTGCAACAGAGAAAAGAAATTATTCTGAGAAGAAGGAAAAAACGAAAAAATATAGAAGAGATGACAAAGATACAATAAAAACGCATTTAAACAAAACCATCAAATACTCCATAAATGAAAAAACTCCATCCTGTACTCCCACTCCAACTTGATGGTTCATTAATTAAACATCTCGTCAAGCATCTACTCGCTTCTGCAAGCTATTGTTGTGTCTTGCCTGCTCCTGGTAATAAATTTCCGTGCTTCTATTCTCCTATCCAAATCTAGCTACATGCTGGCAGATGTGTTATAATGACATCAGTTGTGCTAATGGCCGTACAATAGAATACTTAGACTACAAGCACGATTAAACCAATAAGATCACCTCACATCGAACAAAAAAAGTGTAATCCGATTGGATAAACCACAAATAAAAAATAAAGCTACAGAAGCGTTTCTGTGAGGCGCAAAAGAAAATACGACATGAGCAACTCGTTCCTAACTCCATGACACGAGTGGCATAACCACAGCATCTACCAATACTAATACTAGTAAATAATATTAATAGTGCCAGCTGAACACCAAAATAACAGTAAGCGATCAGGCAACAGTATAGAAACGGCGAACGACTGTTGAAACATTGTTCTACACCTTTTTCACTTCAAATTAATCTAAGTCAAGTTCAATTTAATCCGAGTCAAGTTCAATTTAATCCGAGTCAAGTTCAATTTAATCCGAGTCAAGTTCAATTTAATCCAAGTCAAGTTCAATTTAATCCAAGTCAAGTTCAAATTAATCCGAGTCAAGTTCAAAATAATCCGAGTCAAGTTCAAATTAATCCAAGTCAAGTTCAAATTAATCCAAGTCAAGTTCAAGTCAAGTCAAGTCCAGTAAAATGGTGCTCCTAGATTTTCAGCCTCAGTTATGAGGAAGGCTCAATGCCAACAATTTGCAGTAATCAGAAGAAAAAATATCGAGTAAAAGTTTCAATTAGTTTTCATTTCGAATTGAACTAATGACTCAAAAGATAGTTAAATCTTTGTTTTAATAACCGTAGAGTTATTCGTATCAATTTTTGCCTCATGATTGATTTTGTCGATTTATGATCTAACGTTTTGGAAAAATCATAATAGAATAATGCTTCACCGCGTCATGATGAACGAGTGTTCACGGTGATTAAAGAGCGTTGTTCAAATTACAATTTATGCTCGTACATTACTACCCAGATACATTCTTGCATTAGCAATATAAATGTTGCCATCCATTCTAATTCCGTGTTAGTCATAGTGAAGAAATTTAGGATCCATTTACAATACACAATAATAACACAAGAAACATTGTTTATAATTTAATGCAGATTTTATTTGTGTGTTCACAATTCAATATATAATACTTTTAAGACTTCAATAACTTTTATAATATTCATTTTATGAATATTTAAGTCTTGAAAGTAGTACTCGGTGAATCGCACTTGTATATTTCTTTTAAAGATTAAATCTACATATCGTTCAATGATAATCTTTTGTACTTGCTTGTATTTGATTTCATATATGTGGTAAAGTGGAATTTCACGAGTTTAAATATCTATGAGTGTAAATAAATCCTGGAAACCAGTTTTGCTCATCACATCCAATAGATCCATATTTAACAAAAAAACTCAAATTAACAAATTATTATGTCATTTTTAACTCAACTAAGGGTTGGATTAATTTGAACTTGACTTGGATTAATTTGAACTTGACTCGGATTAATTTGAACTTGACTCGGATTAATTTGAACTTGACTTGGATTAAATTGAACTTGACTTGAATTAATTTGAACTTGACTTGGATTAATTTGAACTTGACTAGGATTAAATTGAACTTGACTCGGATTAAATTGAATTTGACGTGGATTAAATTGAACTTGACTTAGATTAATTTGAAGTGAAAAAGGTGTAGAAACAACAAACGACCGTTGAAACAGCATAGAAACAGCTAGTGACCTTTGAAACATTGTTCTTGAATCAGAAACAAGTACTATCTTCTATACAACATTTAAAGCAATAGCTCAAAAAGGCACGGGAGAAAATTCCTCGAGACATTTTACGTGATGCCGAAAAGAGTTTTCGAGGCTGACTCTAGCTTGTGATTCGTGCTAGATAGGATCATGCGTCAGAATGCACGGTGCAGGTTTAAGTTTTTGAACTAACCATCAACATACATTGGAATGTATTAAAATCACTTTCTTATGGAGATGTCGTTTCATAATTGTATATCTAATCTTTTATAATCTGTCGCGAAATGTACTTATATCTCAAATATGGCGAAACTGAGGTAAGTGATAAACAAGCAGCCGTTCCTGAGCTCCGCCGCATATGTATGACAAAATCATGGACCCTTGAATCATTGACGAAGCCAAAATTCATGGCCTGTCACTCTCAACGTCAGATCGACGAACTTTAAAAGGTCGTTCTCGCCCTCACACTCCAAAGTATATCAAAGCTGTCGGAGCAAGGGTCAGACTGAATCGAAAATGAGGAAGTTAGTCACAGAAATTAATGAGGATGAAAGAAATTGGGAGCAATATTGGAAAAACACCCAGGCTGCCGCCATTCGAGATTGAAAGGCGTCAGCAGCTCTCACACCTGAAAAAAGAAAGAGGACGGCTGAGCCAGAGCTTCTTCTGAGCATCTCCAAGGAGAGTATTCTCATAAATTACATCATTTTTTGGGCCAGATACCGTTTTTGATTGCAACAGCGTTCATCCGCTATAATGACAGTGTGCTTGAAATGTCCTTACAGGCATTCTAGATTCCTAAAGAACCGTTTTCAGACGCTAAAAGCCTGATAGTTATAATATAAATCTGTTATATAGTGAAGTGGGCATCGTAGCGGTTTGACGCTGGTTGTGTTAATAAGAGTTCCGGAGGCAGAGGTTTACGAGTCTCGGAAGATCGTTGTGCACTTTGCCCGGATACCTTATCGCGTTCGGGTCGCATGTCATAATGGAGCCTCCGGCGGAAGCCGTGCCTTGTGGCGCATCGCATTGGCAAGCACCGGATGAGCTTTGTTTAACTTCAGGGCTCTGTAGCTTTTAAACAGAATCTGTGTATCGATGAGTCAGTACAATATTAGGAGCTTTCCAGTGCGTTTCCCTATCCTTCAGCCTGGTATTCGGCTAGGCGAATTGAAGTTAAAGCTTCTGCTAAATAAACCTCAAGTCGTGCTGAAAACCACGACGCTACAAAAGCAATATCCTTTTATTTCCTTACGAAATGTGAAAATAAGCACAGATTCTTACGGCGTACTAAATTTGATTCCTAAGCTGAAAATTTTTCCACAAGCAGGCCACTCACTTGTGAAAGAGGCAGCGCATTCTCTTACGTCATAGAAACACAGCTGGGGCTAGATCCCTTTAAACTATTTTGGATGAAGAATATGTGGCCCTTATCTTTGCACGATGAAAGCTAATAGAGTTTTCTTCTTGATTCATTGTTTTCTGGAGCCTGAAGCATTGGTTTCTTTCTATCGAACACCTGAAACGTTTGCTGTAAAAGAATCGGGACGAAATTCTAAAAATCTGGGACTCACAAATTTTCATGACTCGGGCTTGAGAGAAAAATGTTCGAATATAAATGTTCTTGAGGTGAGTAGAAGATCGCAACTGAATGCTGTAATTTTTTCTGTTTGCATTGGAATTATTGAAATTCACACTATTTTCTTAGTCCAGTTATAGAATGCGCGACTAAGACTTTAATATCAACCTTACCCATGAGTACTTTACATGAGCCTCGTCAAGGTCCGAAGAGACGCACGGACAAACCCTAGAAAAAATAATACCCAGAGAGACATCATGGAAACGCACAAACTTTGAAAAACAGCAGAGATGCAAGAGCTCTAGCACCACCCAAGAGAGTAATCTGCATGTCAGAATTAGGAAATCTTGAACAAACTTCCCAGAAGATCATGGAGCACTCCAGTGCCCTGATCCGTCACAAAGCTGAGCACAGCCTTGACTTCAGCACAACTTGAGGGGCTTCGCTTCCCTAAGTTTTGAATTAAACTGCACGAGTGGAAGTGAGAACCTCGTTCGCTTCAAGAGATACCCACCGAGGATGAGAGGTCTCCATAAAAGATCACGATCACATCTTGACTCAGACATAAGCGGATTACCTTGAGGGGAATGATAATCGCGGAAGAGTGCGATTACAGTTTATCTTCGAGTTATATGTGCGTTGTGGCATGTGAATATCAAATTAAACTGGCAAAATTACCTCCAGTTATTCCGCTGACACGACGCTTATTTAAGCTTTCATAAACTAGGAGTAACTGACGCTTCTTCTTATGCGTTCAAGTTAAGGTTCTCACAAGATGACGTGTAAATCAAGGATCTCGTGAGCTCTTGAGAGACTTCACACATGGGACTCGCGCAGAATTCTTAACCTTGCTTCTTGGTTATTAGGTGAGAGTTGCGAAGTAACTGCCTCGTTATTTACGCAATAAAGCATTCCTTCACGCGAAGAAATGTTCAACGCACCTAATTCAACTGAACTTCGAACAGCAGTTTGAAGCAGTTTCTCCACATTGGTTGTCATAGTTGTTAGATTTTTACTCGACGGCTTTCAAGTAGAATAAAACGATGAGGCAAATCAACTCGAAGAGAAGATGAAGCTTTAAAAACTAATATTAGCTCAAGTTAAAAATAGAAGCAGCAACTAGCGTAGTACGAGAATGCAGCTGGAGGTCAATGTCACAATAAATCTAAGACATTTGTCTGACAGCCAATAATACATTAGAGAATCAATAAGCGATTGAAGGCTGACGCGCAGTGACGTAGGCACCGGTCGTGTACGCTCTCTCAGTGCTGTTTTAACTCTTGAACGTAAGCATTTTTCTGCTCATAACACCGTTATTATTGCCCTTATCATTAGACTTCCTCTGGCATTAGGTAGTCACTGACACTAGAATGAGGAAGAAGCTGCCAATCGGCAGTGAACGCGAAGGAACACACTAGAGAACAAATTGAACAACAAATACAATAGATCGAGACTATTATCAAAGGTTTACTATGAAGTCGAAACGTTAAAGGGCTAAGGTTGGGTAACCGTGAGCATTATGATTTGTGTATTGGATGAAGAATATCACTGGGAATTTCGTTAGTGCGTGCACTTGCTGTCAATTTTAAACTCGGTGACTAAATCACAATGAGCCTATACTCGCTTAGCTGCCTTATCAAAAGGTGTATGACATAAATTTTAAACAAAAAACTGCATTGCACTCCGTGGATCATTTTCAAGAAATACTTGCTGTATGATCCTCTGGAAGGAATTCTTTATAAATGTGAAATATTCAATTCGTATTTTTATCTATAATCTAGAGCACAAAAAAATTATTCGTACACGTGAAAGTAATTGTAGCACACAATAAATATTTTAGCATTATTGGTGACTATGACCATGGCACTTCAGTATTTCAAGATGCAATTAATGGCGATTGATAAAATTGCGTTTCCGTTGGGATCTTGTCTATCTGTTGAAAAAAAGTGTCGGTTGTTGATCATCACAGTTTGTAGGTAGTACTTACCTCGGATAATTTTTTACAACACTATAGGTCATGGTTTAAAATAAACTACTCGTATTTCAGTTTCTAGACTATGTCTGTCGATAAAAGTGGGATTTTCACTGAATGCATCTTTTCCTGAAACCAACGGGTTACATATAGATTGATTTGAACGTTAGTTTCAGCCTATCTTGCAAAGATGCTCAAAGAAAGGAATGATGAAGGCACCATTTAGTAGAAAATTCAGAGAACGCAGAATCTATGCACGAGGTGTGTTCCCGTACAGGATCCCGTGCGCACATAGGCAGTAAGCTTAGAAGGAAGGTTAGGAAAACGATAAAAGTTAAAGAAGAAAGTCAGAGGTGCTGAAAGACCTGACAGCAGTGAAAAGAAAAGGTCTTTAAACAAGCAAAAAATATATTTCATTTCAACAAAGCGAACGCCTGCCTAATTCTCATCTCGGAACTTGACATTTTCCTCCTGGGAAAGCAACAACATAGATGTGCCCATGCAGTTACGTAACTGCAGATCGGAATGGCCCGAAACTAATTTTAAAATCAGGAAAGTTTGTCAGTTCTACGACCGTTTTGAATTTGCTCCGTTTTTATTTCATGCTGAAGAAACATACAGGTAAATTCTGATAAACAATACAAAGTACTCTCGTACTTAGAGATTTGTACTTTTAAGATTCGATTAGAGATGTACCATTTTATGGCTCTAAAAAGAGCAATCTTCGAAATCAGCAATGAAGTAAGAGCAAAAAAACACCTTTCAGCTAAGAAATGCGTACATCTGTACGGCTTGAATCCGAACAAACATTAATGAAGCATTGCAAAAATTTTCATACTGACTCACCAGTTTACGAATCTGAAAGATGACACTTGTCTTCTTGGAAAGTCAGTCTAAGGGGTGTTTTTGTACCAGCATTAGTTGGTCGCTTTTAGTTTCACATCTGACGGCGATCGCGTACTTTTACAGACTTCAAAATCTTGGATGCAAGGCTCCACGTCGCAGATGTTGTATCTATTTTATCCATAATGGTAGATTGGGGATGAAGCATAGCTACCCAGGCAACGCTGAAGGCAGAAAGCTTCTCTTAACATTTGACAGTAAAATTTTTGTTACCTCTAGAGTTCGCAAAATGATACCCAAATCTGAGTAATTAATTTCCTTGTTCAACAGAGTTATGATAAATTGAGTTGAGCCATTACCCTAGAGTCGGCTCGCTTTCTCAACGATGAAAATTTTTACGACATATAAAGTAGTTGCATTCTTTCGTTGAGATGCAATCGCTGACTTCTTTGCACTTTTCAGGAAAAATGTTTGGACACAAAAAAGTTTCGTTTTCCTATTTTGAGATTAAATAAGCGTTTTCCATTCAGTTTTTAGGGTTGTTTCGCCAGAAAGCTTTTATGATTCTAGTTGTTCAATGCTTTATGTAGATAAGAATAAAGACCCCTGTGAAAAAAAAAGAAATATATAACGATGTCGTTCACGCTGAAAATTGCTGACTGTTTCGCTTCTTTAGATACTCAAACAAAAATAAATGCAATTTACACATAAAATACTATAAAAAAGTAATCACACTGTTTTCTGATAAAAAGCACTAAAATAGCATTCAAACTTAGTCACTCCAATTTCAAATTGAATCGGTAGAGTAGGGTGATAAAAAGTGCTCACGCAACCAATGAAGCACAGCATGAGGCTGAGCACCGTGACCCCTTTCGAAACCCTCGCCTGTAAGACCTGCAAGTGTGTCGCTTCTGCTCGTGTCACATCGCCGACTCCGCTGAAGAACCAATTCAAGGTGCGGAGATTCGAGTCGGGCTAACAACCTTCTCTACTCTGTGCAGGCTCTCACGCGAGCTCATTTAGTCTCCATCTCTCATCCAGCACCGGTGTACGTTTTCACTCATCCAACACTGATTTAGGTTTTCACTCATTCAACACCGATATAAGTTTTCACTCATCCAACACTGATTTAGGTTTTAACTCATCCAACACTGATTTAGGTTTTCATTCATCCAACACCGATATAAGTTTTCACTCATCCAACACTGATTTATGTTTTCACTCATCCAACACTGATTTAGGTTTTTACTCATCCAACACCGATATAAGTTTTCACTCATCCAATACTATTAGGTCTTCGCTGATTTTTTCAGGTCTCCATTCTCCCAACACATTTTTACGACTATTTACCCACGTCTTGCCCTACCGACAGAATGCATGCTTCGCTTAAACGATTTCATCACACTCAGAACCAGGCGGTGCTGTTTTATTTTCTCCACATGTCCAGATAATTGCAATACTGCGCTCCCTATTCAGTACAAGAGCTTGTTTACAACGTCTGTCCTCCATCACATTGCGTTTCTCATTCGTTCAATCAAATTTTCTGAGTCGCAAAAAAACATTTGTAAAACCAGGTTCCTTTTGGCTAATTGATTTAGAGTTTTTATTATCTTCATATTTAGATGTTATTCATAAAATAAACTAAGTAGATTTTTTTCCTCTCTAACCCACCCAACACAATTAGCTGCTCGTTTAACTTTTACTCATACCCTCTCTCGAAGGCGAGGGGAAAATGCTTTTATTTCTTACACTTTGTAAAGATCAAAAACATCATAGTGAAAAATCTTGCACAATATGCATTTGAAGCTACAAGCTTCTGCAAAATACTTTACGCTGCATTACAGCTAAAAGCGATGGTAAATACAAACATCACTGAGAATTGTACTACGGAATTTTAAAATAAAATATTCTAGCCTAACTTACTCGGCAGTGCATTTACTACTCACCAGGAAAATATGTCCAAAGAGATTTCAAATTACCCCAGTCAAATATATGTGGTCCTGGTAAGAATAATAGCACATAACTAACTTACACCCGACCCGCTTACTAAACCTTAGTACGTCTTTCACCGTTCAGATCATTTGCATGTACGTAACAACAGCTAAAACAGAAACACGATAATCACGTGTTTTGCGCCTTTTTTCTCAGCATCTCACCTTCGGACGCCAATTCAGCACGAACAGGGCGATCCATTTAGAAATTTTGAGGCCACTTCACTGAATTGAGGGCAGAAACCAAATCCCTTCGGTCTGTTGAAAGCTTAGGTGACGCAGCACCTGCCGAGGCTACACTAAACTCATGCTGAGGACAGAGCAGCTGCTGGTCAAAATAGGCGCTAAATGATGCTCACATTTCTTAGATAAGCACGCGCCAGTACTCAAGAGGAGCACTGCTTTGTTAATAGAATGGTGGAGCAAGACTGAGTAAGGAATGTCAAACCAACCCATAATTTTTGAGTTTGCTTCTCACGTCATAAATTTATCCATTTGACATTCTGCCGAGGATTACATGCTTAGAAAAACAATAGCAGCAAGGTGATATGAATCATTTGTTATGGAAAATAAGTTTCACATGGGAGAAATAAGGAGCAACGGAATTCTCAAGTCAGTAAAATTGTGCTCCTAGATTTTCAGCCTCAGTTATGAGGAAGGCTCAATGCCAACAATTTGCAGTAATCAGAAGAAAAAATATCGAGTAAAAGTCTCAATTAGTTTTCATTTCGAATTGAACTAATGACGCAAAAGATAGTTAAATCTTTGTTTTAATAACCGTAGAGTTATTCCTATCACATTTTTTCCTCATGATTGATTCTGTCGATTTATGATCTAGCGTTTTGAAAAAATCATAATAGAATAATGCTTCACCGCGTCATAATGAACGAGTGTTCACGGTGCCTAAAGAGCGTTGTTCAAACGAGCTGTTGAAAAACGTAACAAGCACCGCTCGCCAAACACAAAAACCCACCGAAGATTGAAGTCAGCGTCTTGACAGCACTTGAAAGAGAAGATGCTCGAAGTCTGCTTCGGTCAAATAAAGCGGCAGATTAGATGAAATTTCAGACTTCCCGTCGGAACTGCATAAAGAGGATTTCAATGGTTTTGTGAGCACTTTGAAGAGATTTTATGTAAGGTCGTAGCTGAAAGACTTCATCATCAAATCACAAATTATAGAAGATCAATTGTCTATTTCGCTCACAAGAAAAAAGAGAAGGTTAATATACATAATATAAAAACTGAGCCATAGTTGATATATGCAACGGCTACTCTTGCAGCAATTATCAACGAATTCCCCATATGAACCTTCACTGATGAGTGGAGCACGGAAGTGCTAATTCGATGTCAGCAGCCCTCCTGTGAAATAAAGCTCAGTAACCTAACAAAAAATCGAGTCCCACATTCTTAAATTGAAAGCTTTTAATTTCTTTCGGCTCAATGATACCCTTCTTTTCGCATCCCCACAGAACTGGCAAGCATGGTCGGAAGATCGTCAGAAGGTAAAGCAAAGTCAACTGAGACATCGCCACGCTGCGCTACAGCTTCTTCTACCTACACTGATCACTGCGATGGGCTCCCAAGATCCCACTGAAGCCGAGCATGTCTACCGAGAATTAAGAGTAGAATCAGACATGATATTTTATATTAACTAGTCCACCCCCCTTTATTTGAAATAAGAATGAAGGTGAAATGAAAGAAAGGCCATAAAAAATATAAAAAATACAATCTCTCGAGAGTTGATGAGGCCGCGTGAACACGGCCGTCAAAATATTAGGACTGGAGCTTGTATCACAGATACGCTCATCACACACTGCAGGCTGGCTTCGGACAGACGGACGGACGCGGCTCTTATTATAGTATAGATTATGCCCATAACCTGTTATATCATCGTTCTAATAACACCAATGCCTGCTCTCGATATGTTTTCTGTCAGGCAACCAGGCATGGTCTTATTTGATTCTAATCCGACCCTTATAATATAATTTCATTTTCATCAAACATTTATTCCTGAGTTTAAAATGGTTTTAAAATGGTACAAAAGCTTAATACCACAACAATAGGTCAGTAAAAAAACAGGCAAATTCAAAATGAAACGCATAAAATGTTTCAGGTTTTTACGTTAATCCAACTCAAATCACATGTTACGCACATGCACTTCCAACATTCGTTCGAAAACCCTTCAAACGGTGATATACTACGTAACAACATGAACAAAGTGAGCTGAACAGGAAATAGAAAGATGAACTGCACGCACATGCACTTCCAGCCTACGTTCGAAAACTCTTCAAACGGTGATATACTACGTAACAACATTGACAAAGTGAACTGAACAGGAAATAAAAAAATGCACTTTGGTAGGGACTCGAGCAGGAAGCTGGTAACATAGGGCACTTGCCTCCACCACTGCGAGAGAGAAATGGAAATACAGGTAACGAAACTGACGGCAGCCAATGCATCATATGCAAGACCTTACCTCAAGCAAAACACATGACGTCCTTCAGCAACAAGTGTTGCAAATTTTTTAAGCTTTAGAGTGCTGGGATACCTGCCAAGCTGCAATGCTTTGCTATTCTACTAAGACTTTAGAATGCTAGGATATTTTTGCAAAGGCTTTTGAGTGCTAAGATACCTGTCCAGCTGCAAGGTTTTGCTATTTTTCTAAGACTTTAGAATGCTAGGATATTTATGCAAAGGCTTTTGAGTGCTAGAATACCCGTCCCGTTGAAAGTTATGCAAAATTTAAGATTTCCAGCCTTAATGGTAAGGAAGACTCAATTCCAACAATTGGCAGTAATCAGAAGCAAAAATATCGAGTGAAAGTTTCACCTTGTTTGCATTGCGAAATGCACAAAATGCATCAAAAGATAGTTAAATCTTTGTTTTAATATCCGTAGAGTTATTCCTGGCAAATTCTCTCCTTTTAAATGATTCTAATTTCCGTGGCTGGTGTTCCAGACACTGTTAATAAAATTCCTTCCTCGATATTATTGTTGTATATTAGCATTTATAAATTTGCAAATGAAACCTTTTCCAAAACCGAAGTAATATTTGCAATATTTGTAAGCCACGTAATCTTAGGTAAGCCAATTTCAGTCCACCAAATGAATGTTATTCCATACTCACGGGTTCACAGCAAGGCAGGAAAAAATAAGGATCAGGAGAAAATTCTAATTATTGTTTGAATAAAACCTAGCTACAATGTACCAATGACCTGTTCCTCCAGTAAAAATAACTGCGATTCGTAAAGTGGAATTTTGAAACAATTTAATCCTTCGTAGCATTACAACTTGCATTGATGTCAACCTTAAGTTGACTTGTAAAAACTTATGCTGCCAGCTGCACCGCTACGAAGGCGTAAATTGCTTCAAATTACAAGCCAAGTACTTGGAATAATTTCATGCCCACATTTCGAAATGATCTACAGAGCCCAGGCTTGACGTGAAAGTTTATTAGGCAATACTCAGAAATAAAGATAGCAAATTTTACAGAATAACGAGCTGATAGTTGCATTACAGTTCGCAAACCAATGAAGAGTTTCACGAGGAGATCGTTGAAGCTGAACTGCACCTTAATCACGGAATATCACGGCCGAGTTTAAAAGCTACACAGCATCACCAGACGTGGGTGCGAGCACACCTTCCTCAGAGAAGGCCACAGCCCGACTGGCACACTCTGGAAGAGCGCACCATGTTAAATGTGCGTGTTCGGCGCAGAATGCTCTGCCAAAAGACGGCAAAGAATGGCCTCGGTAATAATAATAAATTTTGGGCGTTTGGTGGTGCAGAATGGGCGTCAGCAGCTGCGCCACACGACGGCCAGAACTGCGTCATCAATACAAGATGTGACTATGATCCGACCCCCTTGTGGCACCGTCCTATTGTACTTCAGTGTCTCCAAATATTGCTTCGAAAAACGAAGTTAACCTGAGAGATGTTGATACCCTGCTGTCGTGAGGGCTTTCTCATCACTGTAAACTGTGCGTTCCGGGCATTGAGGGTCAGTTTTAAATGTACGTTGGGGCATTATTTGTCAAATGTATCACACATATGTTCTAAAAGGTAAAAATTGGATTTTCCAGGTCCTAAAAAAACTGATTTCTAAATTAAAGTCTCCTCTGATCATAAATTGTCAAGCATTTTTATGAGATTCAAATGTACATGAATATTCTGTATCACATATAAGAAGCAAACGGTTATAACATTAACAGATATTACAGTTAATTTTGTTTATTATGCCTATGCTACATTAAACTCAAACAGATTCATCTAACGGGTGAAAATTTCAGTAGAGTTAGTCTACTGTAACCGAACAGTTCCTTTTCACTTCGTTGCTACTTATTTAGGGATAAATTCGATCCATAAAGCCGTTGGGACAATTTGGCGCACATTCTACGTTTTTGTACAACTGAAACCCACAAAAACTATCAGTATTAAAATAATAGCTAAGCTCATTTCCCACTTCACCGTTATAAGTCTTTCAACTTTTTACAGAATAAAATAAATAGTTTATTTGAATGCTTTGTTATGCAGTAGTATTTATTCAACGGAAAATATCCAAACCAGGATGAAGTACCAGGAATAATTTCATACCCACATTTCAAAATGATCTACAGAGAACAGGCTTGACGTAAAAGTTTATTAAGCGTTACTCAGAATTACAGAAAGCAAATTTTACAGAATAATAAGCTGCTACTTGCATTACAGTTAGCAAACTACTGAAGAGCTTCATGAGGAGATCGTTGAAGCTGAACTGCACCTTAATCACGGAATATCACTGCCGAGTTCAAAAGCTACACAGCATCACCAGACGTGGGTGCGAGCACACCATGTTCAAAGAACATGTTCATGTTCAAAGAACATGAAACATTTCACGTACTGTAACTTCCCCAAACCCCAATGCCTCCTTCGCCTTTACCTCTGCTCAGGGCTACACATTCCGACGGCAGCATTTTATGATAGCTAGAAATTGTTTTCAAATGGAAACGACACACATTTTAATCTTGAAATACTCTGTATTTTTAATACTTGAAGTTTATTCCATTCATGAGAACTTTGCAATATTGCCGCTGTAATGGCGGCATTGTATTCTTTTCCTTCCACTTTCATACTTTTACTTCTACAATGGGAATTGAATATTTGGGAGAAAAGAAAACCCATCCCAAATTGAACTCGAGGAACTTTTGACGAGGAGCTCTTCCCCGCACAAACACAAACTTCCTTCTCCGAAAACCCATCGCGCTGAGAGAATTGGCTCCTCTTTTAATCTGGGATAATAGAATTTTGTGCTCCAGTTAATTAGATCAACCTCCGATCAAGAATGTGCAGGGCGGAAGTGAGGAAGGTCCCGAAATCGGAGAAATGATCCAAGGAACATTCCGGGGCAGAGGCTCCCTAGTTCTTTTGGGGCGGAAATTGGGTGGCTTAATCCTGCCGCACACAGGCTCAGGTAGACAGGATACCGCTGCCTGGCGCTTTGACCCTCGCCTGAGTCCCGTTTGGCCAAAATGGTTTTGAGTAAATTGGCGGGTGAGGGCAACAGAATGTGCAACACCGTCCCTTTATTTCAAACAAATCATGAGCCCTTAAAAAATCCCCACTCTGATTTCAGACGACAATAACACAGTAATTTCTTTAATATTTTTTTAGTTGTTTCTATCATAGAAAGGGATGTACCAGAGATGCATCGGGTATCAGATTAATTTTTTTACCACTAACTCGTTTTGGAGATGCGCAGTTTCTTGCATATTTGATATGGTTGAACCAACCATTCTGGATATGGTTGATCCAACCATACTAGACGGATAATAATTATCCGTCCCCTTTCTCACCCTGTAAACTGGATACCTGTACTCAGCATAACCACAGATTTTACGTCTCGAATTATCATTATTATACTGTGATTGAAGTTCTTTGCAGAATGTACTAAATCCAGAACTAAAAGAACCAGAAGAATAAAGGACACGCTTTCCAACAGTTCTTCAAAAAATAGTTTTGATACTTCAACTTGGGAATAAAGCTTGCGTTTTTGACTGTGCGGTTACAGTAGAAGTATAAATGGGAGTGATTACATCAGGTAATGTTTCGAATTTGATTTCGAGGTTTTTTGTGGGACTTGCTTCGAAACAAACTAACCTGCTACTACAACACAAAATGTATTATGTTTTCGTATAATCGAAACATACATATTTTTCTCCCATAAATTATTGTTGATTATTTTAAGCAATAATTTCACTCGAAAGACGTTGAAAGGGAAATTGAATAACGCACAATTGCGTTCCGTTTCTAATAAATTAAGCCAAATGATAAATGGAATTCGAGATGCAGCCAAGAAAAATACGAGCTAGCGTATCGAGTGAGTTATAACTACCGCTATTCTAGCAAAATATTTCTGAAGTTGCGCGCATGATTTGTCCAAATACAAAGATCAAGAAAAACATCAATGGAATTAAACTAACGCCGTAGCGTTTTGAAAAACTCTGGGTCGTTTTTTCAGAAAACTCACCATTAAAATTTTATCAACGCTAATGTAACTCATGCGTACGTAATAACACCGTCGGCCACATCAATCCAAGGCTTTTGGTAGTACAGTTTTACTTTTCTTAAATTACGCGAAACTGCGTACATTCATTTGGCGCGCATTGATTATTTTTATACATTTACTAGGGTATACGACCCGTCAAAAATGACGAGGTTCGATAGTTTCCTTAAATCAGTCTCAAGATGAGGATTTTCGGTGGTGAAACGTCCTATATAATAATAATAATAATAATAACTCAAGATGAGGATGAGAAGCAAATTTATCCATGCTAATAGTATACGCCAATTAAATATTCTTTCACTTCTGCACTGTTGAAACTCGTATCGCTGATACGGTCATTGAGCATTTTTTAAGAACGTGACAGTGAGACGGACCAACCAAGCAAGCAGTAACCGCATTATTATTTTCGCTCATTGTAATATCACAGGAAAAATTACGCACAGAATAATAAATACAATTATTTGTTTATAAATTTACAAAAAAATCTTGGCGTTTTAGAAGTACCAGAGTATTGATGAAGAAGTACTACAGTATTATTATTTTTAGAAGTACCACAGTATTCATGTAGAAGTACTCCAGTTTTGATGCAGAAGTACCACGGCATTGACATAGAAGTACCACAGTATTGATGCAGAAGTACCACGGCATTGATATAGAAGTACCACATTATTGATGTAGAAGTACCACATTATTGATGTAGAAGTACCACAGTATTGATGTAGAAGTACCACGGCATTGATATAGAAGTACCACAGTATTGATGTAGAAGTACCACAGTATTGATGTAGAAGTACCACAGTATTGATGTAGAAGTACCACAGTATTGATGTAGAAGTACCACAGTATTGATGCAGAAGTACCACGGCATTGATATAGAAGTACCAAATTATTGATGCAGAAGTGCCACAGTATTGATGTACAAGTACCACAATATTGATGATTCCAAACTTATGGTTTTGGGTGCCGAGACACAAGTGCTAGTGTACTTCACGGTAGAGGAAACAAGGTCGAGTCATTTCAATGGGAGAAAATACACCTCCTCTTCTTAGGCTAGCTAATAGAAAAGCTTTATTTCAAACAAACTTTATGACTTCACCAAAACGCCATGTCGTTAGGCCAATGGCGGAGCTAAATTTGGGGGTAACAGTGCTACCAGATGCAATATGAGCGCTGCTATTGGTTTGTTGCCGTGGCGTCAGCAAAACCACACCGTCAACGAAGAATAGACAGGTTTAAACCTACTGTTTCCTCTACCGTGGTGTACTGTCACAATAGGTAAAGGTGTGCTAGGTCGTCTGTCTACTCAATAATAAAATTATCAGATATCCGGCTTTGCAGAAGTGAGAACAAATCAATATCTTCGTAGACAGAGCACAAAACGACTGAAAATTTTAAACTCAAATGCTGGATTTCGGATCTCAAATGGAACGTACTAGAACTCATGATTACCCACATTCGGCGGAAAACTGCATGGTTTCTTTTTCCGTTTGCATTTCAAGTTCTGAAAATATCCACGCACGGATATTTATTCACCTCAGTATGAATGGCTGTCATACCTTTATTTGCCCTTGTGTCTACACCGACGCTCAGAAGTAAAATTCCTACATGGATGATTTTGCTGCGCTCAAACCGTTCACGCGGCACACCGTAGCAAACTCCCGCGGAGCGCCGTTGCAATCTCGTAATGTATAACAAACAGACAAAGATAGTCCAGAAAGAAATTCAGGTTCCACCGTACTGAAGGAGACAAAGCACGGCAAATATTTGCAAGCTGCGCTCTGCACACTTCAGGGAAAAGATTGCAGCGGCCAGGGCTTGGAACCACCTACCAGTCTTGAAAATTTTAGGGCAGTTCTGAATTTTGGCGCATCGAGACCTTGCTGCAGCTATGCGAGCTTTGCTTGAAATTTTTGAGTAGAATAGAAGCCTACATGGCTTGCTCGTATTAGCATTCGCATTTCCGAGTACCAACTGTTATAAAAAAATCTATAAATCTATGATAGAGTTAACAGCAAAAAATAAAAAATTAATCAGAAGCTTCTTGCTTGGGCGCACGTGCGTCATTTTTCAAGAAAAATTCCGAAAGTAAGTAATTTGAACTAAAAAGTCATTAAAAACCGAAAAATTCAAAATCCAGCATATAAGTATAACCGTTTATAATGACAGTTGATCACATCTCAAGCGCTTGCTCAGAAAGGATATATTCACTTGTTCCATTAAACAAGATTTAAAAATGGGCAGAAACACCTGGTTGTAATTCAAGCACCCCCAAACGAGAGGAAAGCTCTTACTTTAGAAAATCAGGGCACTGCTTCTATTTGATATACTTTTGTTCCAAAAAAAGCAGGGACTTTAATACAAACACTTAAACGGCGATACACTCAGCGGCAACATATGCTCACAAACTTACCTAACTTTTCAACACACGTAATGATAATTTTCTTCCCCAACTCTTGCCATACAGGTACAGCTCGCACAACAAGAGCCACAGGCCTCTGTACAGCGGCCCACGTGGTATGAAGAAATGTGTTACTTTCCGCAGCACCGCAAAGCGGCAATTTCAACTCATCCAAAATTTACTTAAAAGTTTCGTTCGAACTGTAGATTTCGCAGGGGGATTTCTCCCAGATATTAAAGGCCAATCTCCTCAGGAACATAGGGTTACAAGAGAAAATTTAAAAAGGTTCTATTATGCTTAATGAGTAAGTATGACTTACAGTATGAAAAAAATTGTACACAACTGATTCGAGCATGCTGTTTCTAGAAGATCGTTTCCCTTCACAATCATCTCACTCGGTGGAGCACTACGAAGTGGCCATTTGAGCAAACGTAAAGGTGGTCAACACGGTGACCAGCTGTAAAAGCGCCACAGATGGTCAACACAATGACCAGCTGTAGAAGTGCCACAGATGGTCAACACGGTGACAAGCTGTAAAAGCGCCACAGATGGTCAACACAATGACCAGCAGTAGAAGTGCCACAGATGGTCAACACGGTGACCAGCTGTAAAAGCGCCACAGATGGTCAACACAATGACCAGCTGTAGAAGTGCCACAGATGGTCAACACGGTGACAAGCTGTAAAAGCGCCACAGATGGTCAACACAATGACCAGCTGTAGAAGTGCCACAGATGGTCAACACGGTGACCAGCTGTAAAAGCGCCACAGATGGTCAACACAATGACCAGCTGTAGAAGTGCCACAGATGGTCAACACGGTGACAAGCTGTAAAAGCGCCACAGATGGTCAACACAATGACCAGCTGTAGAAGTGCCACAGATGGTCAACACGGTGACCAGCTGTAGAAGCACCACAGATGGTCAACACAATGACCAGCTGTAGAAGAGCCACAGATGGTATCACGGTGACCAGCTGTAGAGCGCCACAGATGGTCAACACGATGACCAGCTGTAGAAGCGCCACAGATGGTCAACCCGGTGACCAGCTGTAGAAGCGCCACAGATGGTATCACGGTGACCAGCTGTAGAAGCGCCACAGATGGTATCACGGTGACCAGCTGTAGAAGCACCACAGATGGTATCACGGTGACCAGCTGTAGAAGCGCCACAGATGGTATCACGGTGACCAGCTGTAGAAGCGCCACAGATGGTCAACCCGGTGACCAGCTGTAGAAGCGCCACAGATGGTCAACACAATGACTAGCTGTAGAAGCGACACAGATGGTCAACACAATGACCAGCTGTAGAAGCACCACAGATGGTCAACACAATGACTAGCTGTAGAAGCACCACAGATGGTCAACACAATGACCAGCTGTAGAAGCGACACAGATGGTCAACACGGTGACCAGCTGTAGAAGCGACACAGATGGTATCACGGTGACCACCTGCAATGCAATGCTGCATTACTCCTATCTGATGCCCAGCATTTAATGCTGAGAGCATTGACTGAACTGCTCAAAACGTGGAGTCAGAGAATAAATATCTAAGCGCAAATGAACAAAGCGTCAGATAGGACTTTTTGTTACACAGAAAATCAAGCTTAGTTGCCAATTACCAAAAGTAAATTAACATTAACAAGCATTTAATATAATTCATGACATTTTATTTTTCTCACGAAGTGTAATTCAGAATATTCGATCAGCATATAGGTTAGCTTAAATCTCGCTAATCACAACATACATAGGTGTTCCAATGAGAGCTAGGAGGAATGCACTATTCAGTTTGAAATTAATGGAACGGAAAATCTATAAACAAGCTGTGTCCCACACCCTGCTCGAACAAACAGCAAGATTGAAAGAACGTTTATGTAACAAACAAATACCAGAAGTAAGTAAAATGACTGAACCAAAGGGCTATAGTGAACCGTAAAAAAATGATGGTCCATTACAAAACCAAAATATTTTGTTTCACCAGAAAAATAACAATAAGATTGAATAAAATTAGCATGTATTGAACAATACAACCTTGGAGGCCTCTAACGCACTCAGAGGAATACTTACACCAGATTTGCTTACTTTGAAATGAATAGGAGAAATATTCTAATTCTAATGACACTGTTAGAAAAATGCTGCCTTTGAATTATGTTATAGGTAAAAACAACACGGATTTTTTTCTCAGAGCTAATCATGACCCGCATTGTCATCGATTTTTAAAGCCAAGTTGATTTAGAAGCACTCACATTGCCTGTTGTACCGCTACGATGACGTAAATTGAGTGAAAATCAGTTAGCGGGTCATTTCTATTTGCTCCAGCTTCACCTCAGGTTATTCGTATGTACACTGACATGGCCCCAGACCATTCGTATTCTCACCAACTTGGCCACAGACCATTCGTATTCTCACAAACTTGGCCACAGACCATTCGTATTCTCACAAACTTGGCCACAGACCATTCGTATTCTCACAAACTTGGCCACAGACCATTCGTATTTTCACCAACTTGGCCACAGACCATTCGTATTCTCACAAACTTGGCCACAGACCATTCGTATTCTCACAAACTTGGCCACAGACCATTCGTATTCTCACCAACTTGGCTACAGACCATTCGTATTCTCACAAACTTGGCCACAGACCATTCGTATTCTCACAAACTTGGCCACAGACCATTCGTATTCTCACAAACTTGGCCACAGACCATTCGTATTCTCACAAACTTGGCCACAGACCATTCGTATTCTCACCAACTTGGCCACAGACCATTCGTATTCTCACCAACTTGGCCACAGACCATTCGTATTTGCACCGACGTGGCCCCAGGTTATTTTTATTTGCTCCAACTTGGCCTCAGGTCATTTGGATGCACACCGACGAAGCCCTGGTCATTTGCATTAATGCTGACGTGAAACCAAAACAGCAAGTTCTCAACTCAGCTACGAGGCAGTACTCTCTTTCAATGTCAGAATAGTATGATATTCAGGGAATATTTTACAATTTATTTTCACACAAGCTTGGCCAGCAGGCTCAGAAGAAAGCCTGCGCGCTTTCTTGTTATCCTTTCCACTCTAAAAATCCCGTGGAAATCCCAAAAAAGTCCTTAGCGCCTATAGTGTTGCTTCCAAGATAAGGGCAACAAACCAGCCAATAATTTCAAAGTTAATCCCTGAAACAAAAGTTCACGTTCTGGAAATTCTTTTAGATTAGCTTTGTGAACGGCTTACGAAAGCTGAGCCTCTGAAATGTCAAGCAATCAAATTGGGGCTGAGCAAGACAAAGCAAAAGTAGGCAAGCGTTGGTAAGTTCCACCACCTCCACCGATGCGCAGCTTTTTAGATGATAAAATCTAGTGAAATATGGAGGCAAAATAAACTGGTTATCACAGAAATAAAATGGGATATTTTCTACTACAATAAATAGTTTTGCGGAAGAACGAAATGCACGAAAGGCAAAGAAGGATAAATGTGAGCACCTTGGTAATAAAATTGGCCAAAATTAACTAAGCGAAAATGATAAAACACACGTGCAAGGAAAAATAAAAAGAATGAAAATTGAGACTTAATGTGTGAGATGCAAAATGTTTCGACGAACCCAAGAAAAAAAACACGATTACAAAAGGTATGATTGAGGGCCAGCCGTCAAAAATGGGCAAACAGCCCCAAATAGGCCGACACTTCCAAACAGACGCAAAAAATAAGTCAAGGCTGGCCAACATTTCAGAATGCATGAACGAGCAAGCAGTGAACGCTTGTGACACCACGCTGGGATCGAAAGACTCATTCAGAAAAAGGGTATCAAGGGCTAAAAAGCAAGTAACGAAAGCAACACACTCTAAAGGAATAAGTAAATGCGAAGGCTTAAAAGCACTCAGATTTTTACTCAGATTAACAGCTGCATATTACGATGATATTACGAGCTTTAATTCCGTTCAAACCTCCCTTATACGTGTGATATTGAAGGGCATTAACTCAGTTCAGATATACCTTTTACATATGATATAGAAGGGCTAAAATTCTATCCAGACATCCCTCCTAGGTGTGTGATACGCACCTACGCAAAGAGACCGCAAGAATACCACAAGAGACCATAAGGATGCAGCAAAGGGACCGTAATGATGCTGCGAAGAGACCGCAAAGAAGCCGCAAGAATACCGCAAGAGACCGCAAGAATACCGCAAGAGACCACAAGGATGCAGCAAAGGGACCGTAATGATGCTGCGAAGAGACCGCAAGAAGCCGCAAGAAACCGCAAGAATACCGCAAGAGACCACAAGGATGCAGCAAAGGGACCGTAATGATGCTGCGAAGAGACCGCAAGAAGCCGCAAGAAACCGCAAGAATACCGCAAGAGACCGCAAGGATGCAGCAAAGGGACCGTAATGATGCTGCGAAGAGACCGCAAAGAAGCCGCAAAGAGACCACAAGGATGCCGCAAAGGGACCTTAATAATACCGCATTAAGACTGCAAAGATACCGCGCAGAGACCGCAAGGTTACCGCAAAGAGACCGCAAGGTTACCGCAAAGAGAGCGCAAGGTTACCGCAAAGAGACCGCAAGATTACCGCAAAGAGACCGCAAGATTACCGCAAAGAGACCGCAAGGTTACCGCGCAGAGACCGCAAGGTTACTGCAAAGAGACCGCAAGGTTACCGCAAAGAGACCGCAAGGTTACCGCAAAGAGACCGCAAGATTACCGCAAAGAGACCGCAAGGATGCAGCAAAGGGACCGTAATGATGCTGCAAAGAGACCACAAGGATGCCGCAAAGGGACCTTAATAATACCGCATTGAGACTACAAAGATACCGCGCAGAGACCGCAAGGTTACCGCAAAGAGACCGCAAGGTTACCGCAAAGAGAGCGCAAGGTTATCACAAAGAGACCGCAAGGTTACCGCAAAGAGACCGCAAGATTACCGCAAAGAGACCGCAAGGTAACCGCAAAGAGACCGCAAGGTTACCGCAAAGAGACCGCAAGGTTACCGCAAAGAGACCGCAAGATTACCGCAAAGAGACCGCAAGGTAACCGCAAAGAGACCGCAAGGTTACCGCAAAGAGACCGCAAGAATACCGCAAAGAGACCGCAAGCATGCCGTAAATAGTTTGCAAGGTTACCGCAAAGGAACCACAAGGTTACCTTGCAAAGACCGCAAGGTTACCTTGCAAAGACCGCAAGGTTACAGCAAAGGGACCGCAAGCATGCCGTAAATAGATTGCAAGGTTACCGCAAAGGGACCGTAAGCATGCCGTAAATAGATTGCAAGGTTACCGCGCAGAGACCGCAAAGTTACCGCGCAGAGACCGCAAGGTTACCGCAAAGGGACCGCAAGCATGCCGTAAATAGACTGCAAGGTTACCGCAAGAGACCGCAAGCATGCCGTAAATAGATTGCAAGGTTACCGCAAAGAGAACGCAAGCATGCCGTAAATAGATTGCAAGGTTACCGCAAGAGACCACAAGCATGCCTTAAATAGATTGCAAGGTTACCGCAAGAGACCACAAGCATGCCGTAAATAGATTGCAAGGACTCCGCAAGAGACCGCAAGCATGCCGTAAATAGATTGTAAGGTTACCGCAAAGAGACCGCAAGCATGCCGTAAATAGATTGCAAGGTTACCGCAAAGAGACCGCAAGCATGCCGTAAATAGATTGTAAGGTTACCGCAAAGAGACCGCAAGCATGCCGTAAATAGATTGCAAGGTTACCGCAAAGAGACCGCAAGCATGCCGTAAATAGATTGCAAGGTTACCGCAAGAGACCACAAGCATGCCGTAAATAGATTGTAAGGTTACCGCAAAGAGACCGCAAGCATGCCGTAAATAGATTGCAAGGTTACCGCAAGAGACCGTAAGCATGCCGTAAATAGATTGTAAGGTTACCGCAAAGAGACCGCAACCATGCCGTAAATAGATTGTAAGGTTACCGCAAAGAGACCGCAAGCATGCCGTAAATAGATTGTAAGGTTACCGCAAAGAGACCGCAAGCATGCCGTAAATAGATTGTAAGGTTACCGCAAAGAGACCGTAAGCATGCCGTAAATAGATTGTAAGGTTACCGCAAAGAGACCGCAAGCATGCCGTAAATAGATTGTAAGGTTACCGCAAAGAGACCGTAAGCATGCCGTAAATAGATTGTAAGGTTACCGCAAAGAAACCGCAAGCATGCCGTAAATAGATTGTAAGGTTACCGCAAAGAGACCGTAAGCATGCCGTAAATAGATTGTAAGGTTACCGCAAAGAGACCGCAAGCATGCCCTAAATAGATTGTAAGGTTACCGCAAAGAGACCGCAAGCATGCCGTAAATAGATTGTAAGGTTACCGCAAAGAGACCGCAAGCATGCCGTAAATAGATTGCAAGGTTACCGCAAGAGACCAAAAGCATGCCGTAAATAGATTGCAAGGACTCCGCAAGAGACCGCAAGCATGCCGTAAATAGATTGTAAGCTTACCGCAAAGAGACCGCAAGCATGCCGTAAATAGATTGCAAGGTTACCGCAAAGAGACCGCAAGCATGCCGTAAATAGATTGTAAGGTTACCGCAAAGAGACCGCAATCATGCCGTAAATAGATTGCAAGGTTACCGCAAAGAGACCGCAAGCATGCCGTAAATAGATTGCAAGGTTACCGCAAGAGACCACAAGCATGCCGTAAATAGATTGTAAGGTTACCGCAAAGAGACCGCAAGCATGCCGTAAATAGATTGCAAGGTTACCGCAAGAGACCGTAAGCATGCCGTAAATAGATTGTAAGGTTACCGCAAAGAGACCGCAAGCATGCCGTAAATAGATTGTAAGGTTACCGCAAAGAGACCGCAAGCATGCAGTAAATAGATTGAAAGGTTACCGCAAAGAGACCGCAAGCATGCCGTAAATAGATTGTAAGGTTACCGCAAAGAGGCCGTAAGCATGCCGTAAATAGATTGTAAGGTTACCGCAAAGAGACCGCAAGCATGCCGTAAATAGATTGTAAGGTTACCGCAAAGAGACCGCAAGCATGCCGTAAATAGATTGTAAGGTTACCGCAAAGAGACCGTAAGCATGCCGTAAATAGATTGTAAGGTTACCGCAAAGAGACCGCAAGCATGCCGTAAATAGATTGTAAGGTTACCGCAAAGAGACTGCAAGCATGCCGTAAATAGATTGTAAGGTTACCGCAAAGAGACCGTAAGCATGCCGTAAATAGATTGTAAGGTTACCGCAAAGAGACCGCAAGCATGCCGTAAATAGATTGTAAGGTTACCGCAAAGAGACCGCAAGCATGCCGTAAATAGATTGTAAGGTTACCGCAAATAGACCGTAAGCATGCCGTAAATAGATTGTAAGGTTACCGCAAATAGACCGTAAGCATGCCGTAAATAGATTGTAAGGTTACCGCAAAGAGACCGCAAGCATGCCGTAAATAGATTGTAAGGTTACCGCAAAGAGACCGCAAGCATGCCGTAAATAGATTGTAAGGTTACCGCAAAGAGACCGCAAGCATGCCGTAAATAGATTGCAAGGTTACCGCAAGAGACCACAAGCATGCCATAAATAGATTGCAAGGACTCCGCAAGAGACCGCAAGCATGCCGTAAATAGATTGTAAGGTTACCGCAAAGAGACCGCAAGCATGCCGTAAATAGATTGCAAGGTTACCGCAAAGAGACCGCAAGCATGCCGTAAATAGATTGTAAGGTTACCGCAAAGAGACCGCAAGCATGCCGTAAATAGATTGCAAGGTTACCGCTAAGAGACCGCAAGCATGCCGTAAATAGATTGCATGGTTACCGCAAGAGACCACAAGCATGCCGTAAATAGATTGTAAGGTTACCGCAAAGAGACCGCAAGCATGCCGTAAATAGATTGCAAGGTTACCGCAAGAGACCGTAAGCATGCCGTAAATAGATTGTAAGGTTACCGCAAAGAGACCGCAAGCATGCCGTAAATAGATTGTAAGGTTACCGCAAAGAGACCGCAAGCATGCCGTAAATAGATTGAAAGGTTACCGCAAAGAGACCGCAAGCATGCCGTAAATAGATTGTAAGGTTACCGCAAAGAGACCGTAAGCATGCCGTAAATAGATTGTAAGGTTACCGCAAAGAGACCGCAAGCATGCCGTAAATAGATTGTAAGGTTACCGCAAAGAGACCGTAAGCATGCCGTAAATAGATTGTAAGGTCACCGCAAAGAGACCGCAAGCATGCCGTAAATAGATTGTAAGGTTACCGCAAAGAGACCGCAAGCATGCCGTAAATAGATTGTAAGGTTACCGCAAAGAGACCGTAAGCATGCCGTAAATAGATTGTAAGGTTACCGCAAAGAGACCGCAAGCATGCCGTAAATAGATTGTAAGGTTACCGCAAAGAGACCGCAAGCATGCCGTAAATAGATTGTAAGGTTACCGCAAAGAGACCGTAAGCATGCCGTAAATAGATTGTAAGGTTACCGCAAAGAGACCGCAAGCATGCCGTAAATAGATTGTAAGGTTACCGCAAAGAGACCGCAAGCATGCCGTAAATAGATTGTAAGGTTACCGCAAAGAGACCGCAAGCATGCCGTAAATAGATTTTAAGGTTACCGCAAAGAGACCGCAAGCATGCCGTAAATAGATTGTAAGGTTACCGCAAAGAGACCGTAAGCATGCCGTAAATAGATTGTAAGGTTACCGCAAAGAGACCGCAAGCATGCCGTAAATAGATTGTAAGGTTACCGCAAAGAGACCGCAAGCATGCCGTAAATAGATTGTAAGGTTACCGCAAAGAGACCGCAAGCATGCCGTAAATAGATTGCAAGGTTACCGCAAGAGACCACAAGCATGCCGTAAATAGATTGCAAGGACTCCGCAAGAGACCGCAAGCATGCCGTAAATAGATTGTAAGGTTACCGCAAAGAGACCGCAAGCATGCCGTAAATAGATTGCAAGGTTACCGCAAAGAGACCGCAAGCATGCCGTAAATAGATTGTAAGGTTACCGCAAAGAGACCGCAAGCATGCCGTAAATAGATTGCAAGGTTACCGCAAAGAGACCGCAAGCATGCCGTAAATAGATTGCATGGTTACCGCAAGAGACCACAAGCATGCCGTAAATAGATTGTAAGGTTACCGCAAAGAGACCGCAAGCATGCCGTAAATAGATTGCAAGGTTACCGCAAGAGACCGTAAGCATGCCGTAAATAGATTGTAAGGTTACCGCAAAGAGACCGCAAGCATGCCGTAAATAGATTGTAAGGTTACCGCAAAGAGACCGCAAGAATGCCGTAAATAGATTGAAAGGTTACCGCAAAGAGACCGCAAGCATGCCGTAAATAGATTGTAAGGTTACCGCAAAGAGACCGTAAGCATGCCGTAAATAGATTGTAAGGTTACCGCAAAGAGACCGCAAGCATGCCGTAAATAGATTGTAAGGTTACCGCAAAGAGACCGTAAGCATGCCGTAAATAGATTGTAAGGTTACCGCAAAGAGACCGCAAGCATGCCGTAAATAGATTGTAAGGTTACCGCAAAGAGACCGCAAGCATGCCGTAAATAGATTGTAAGGTTACCGCAAAGAGACCGTAAGCATGCCGTAAATAGATTGTAAGGTTACCGCAAAGAGACCGCAAGCATGCCGTAAATAGATTGTAAGGTTACCGCAAAGAGACCGCAAGCATGCCGTAAATAGATTGCAAGGTTACCGCAAGAGACCACAAGCATGCCGTAAATAGATTGCAAGGACTCCGCAAGAGACCGCAAGCATGCCGTAAATAGATTGTAAGGTTACCGCAAAGAGACCGCAAGCATGCCGTAAATAGATTGCAAGGTTACCGCAAAGAGACCGCAAGCATGCCGTAAATAGATTGTAAGGTTACCGCAAAGAGACCGCAATCATGCCGTAAATAGATTGCAAGGTTACCGCAAAGAGACCGCAAGCATGCCGTAAATAGATTGCAAGGTTACCGCAAGAGACCACAAGCATGCCGTAAATAGATTGTAAGGTTACCGCAAAGAGACCGCAAGCATGCCGTAAATAGATTGCAAGGTTACCGCAAGAGACCGTAAGCATGCCGTAAATAGATTGTAAGGTTACCGCAAAGAGACCGCAAGCATGCCGTAAATAGATTGTAAGGTTACCGCAAAGAGACCGCAAGCATGCCGTAAATAGATTGAAAGGTTACCGCAAAGAGACCGCAAGCATGCCGTAAATAGATTGTAAGGTTACCGCAAAGAGACCGTAAGCATGCCGTAAATAGATTGTAAGGTTACCGCAAAGAGACCGCAAGCATGCCGTAAATAGATTGTAAGGTTACCGCAAAGAGACCGCAAGCATGCCGTAAATAGATTGTAAGGTTACCGCAAAGAGACCGTAAGCGTGCCGTAAATAGATTGTAAGGTTACCGCAAAGAGACCGCAAGCATGCCGTAAATAGATTGTAAGGTTACCGCAAAGAGACTGCAAGCATGCCGTAAATAGATTGTAAGGTTACCGCAAAGAGACCGTAAGCATGCCGTAAATAGATTGTAAGGTTACCGCAAAGAGACCGCAAGCATGCCGTAAATAGATTGTAAGGTTACCGCAAAGAGACCGCAAGCATGCCGTAAATAGATTGTAAGGTTACCGCAAATAGACCGTAAGCATGCCGTAAATAGATTGTAAGGTTACCGCAAAGAGACCGCAAGCATGCCGTAAATAGATTGTAAGGTTACCGCAAAGAGACCGCAAGCATGCCGTAAATAGATTGTAAGGTTACCGCAAAGAGACCGCAAGCATGCCGTAAATAGATTGCAAGGTTACCGCAAGAGACCACAAGCATGCCGTAAATAGATTGCAAGGACTCCGCAAGAGACCGCAAGCATGCCGTAAATAGATTGTAAGGTTACCGCAAAGAGACCGCAAGCATGCCGTAAATAGATTGCAAGGTTACCGCAAAGAGACCGCAAGCATGCCGTAAATAGATTGTAAGGTTACCGCAAAGAGACCGCAAGCATGCCGTAAATAGATTGCAAGGTTACCGCTAAGAGACCGCAAGCATGCCGTAAATAGATTGCATGGTTACCGCAAGAGACCACAAGCATGCCGTAAATAGATTGTAAGGTTACCGCAAAGAGACCGCAAGCATGCCGTAAATAGATTGCAAGGTTACCGCAAGAGACCATAAGCATGCCGTAAATAGATTGTAAGGTTACCGCAAAGAGACCGCAAGCATGCCGTAAATAGATTGTAAGGTTACCGCAAAGAGACCGCAAGCATGCCGTAAATAGATTGAAAGGTTACCGCAAAGAGACCGCAAGCATGCCGTAAATAGATTGTAAGGTTACCGCAAAGAGACCGTAAGCATGCCGTAAATAGATTGTAAGGTTACCGCAAAGAGACCGCAAGCATGCCGTAAATAGATTGTAAGGTTACCGCAAAGAGACCGTAAGCATGCCGTAAATAGATTGTAAGGTTACCGCAAAGAGACCGCAAGCATGCCGTAAATAGATTGTAAGGTTACCGCAAAGAGACCGCAAGCATGCCGTAAATAGATTGTAAGGTTACCGCAAAGAGACCGTAAGCATGCCGTAAATAGATTGTAAGGTTACCGCAAAGAGGCCGCAAGCATGCCGTAAATAGATTGTAAGGTTACCGCAAAGAGACCGCAAGCATGCCGTAAATAGATTGTAAGGTTACCGCAAAGAGACCGTAAGCATGCCGTAAATAGATTGTAAGGTTACCGCAAAGAGACCGCAAGCATGCCGTAAATAGATTGTAAGGTTACCGCAAAGAGACCGCAAGCATGCCGTAAATAGATTGTAAGGTTACCGCAAAGAGACCGCAAGCATGTCGTAAATAGATTTTAAGGTTACCGCAAAGAGACCGCAAGCATGCCGTAAATAGATTGTAAGGTTACCGCAAAGAGACCGTAAGCATGCCGTAAATAGATTGTAAGGTTACCGCAAAGAGACCGCAAGCATGCCGTAAATAGATTGTAAGGTTACCGCAAAGAGACCGCAAGCATGCCGTAAATAGATTGTAAGGTTACCGCAAAGAGACCGCAAGCATGCCGTAAATAGATTGCAAGGTTACCGCAAGAGACCACAAGCATGCCGTAAATAGATTGCAAGGACTCCGCAAGAGACCGCAAGCATGCCGTAAATAGATTGTAAGGTTACCGCAAAGAGACCGCAAGCATGCCGTAAATAGATTGCAAGGTTACCGCAAAGAGACCGCAAGCATGCCGTAAATAGATTGTAAGGTTACCGCAAAGAGACCGCAAGCATGCCGTAAATAGATTGCAAGGTTACCGCAAAGAGACCGCAAGCATGCCGTAAATAGATTGCATGGTTACCGCAAGAGACCACAAGCATGCCGTAAATAGATTGTAAGGTTACCGCAAAGAGACCGCAAGCATGCCGTAAATAGATTGCAAGGTTACCGCAAGAGACCGTAAGCATGCCGTAAATAGATTGTAAGGTTACCGCAAAGAGACCGCAAGCATGCCGTAAATAGATTGTAAGGTTACCGCAAAGAGACCGCAAGCATACCGTAAATAGATTGAAAGGTTACCGCAAAGAGACCGCAAGCATGCCGTAAATAGATTGTAAGGTTACCGCAAAGAGACCGTAAGCATGCCGTAAATAGATTGTAAGGTTACCGCAAAGAGACCGCAAGCATGCCGTAAATAGATTGTAAGGTTACCGCAAAGAGACCGTAAGCATGCCGTTAATAGATTGTAAGGTTACCGCAAAGAGACCGCAAGCATGCCGTAAATAGATTGTAAGGTTACCGCAAAGAGACCGCAAGCATGCCGTAAATAGATTGTAAGGTTACCGCAAAGAGACCGTAAGCATGCCGTAAATAGATTGTAAGGTTACCGCAAAGAGACCGCAAGCATGCCGTAAATAGATTGTAAGGTTACCGCAAAGAGACCGCAAGCATGCCGTAAATAGATTGTAAGGTTACCGCAAAGAGACCGTAAGCATGCCGTAAATAGATTGTAAGGTTACCGCAAAGAGACCGCAAGCATGCCGTAAATAGATTGTAAGGTTACCGCAAAGAGACCGCAAGCATGCCGTAAATAGATTGTAAGGTTACCGCAAAGAGACCGCAAGCATGCCGTAAATAGATTGTAAGGTTACCGCAAAGAGACCGTAAGCATGCCGTAAATAGATTGTAAGGTTACCGCAAAGAGACCGCAAGCATGCCGTAAATAGATTGTAAGGTTACCGCAAAGAGACCGCAAGCATGCCGTAAATAGATTGTAAGGTTACCGCAAAGAGACCGCAAGCATGCCGTAAATAGATTGTAAGGTTACCGCAAAGAGACCGCAAGCATGCCGTAAATAGATTGCAAGGTTACCGCAAAGAGACCGCAAGCATGCCGTAAATAGATTGTAAGGTTACCGCAAAGAGACCGCAAGCATGCCGTAAATAGATTGTAAGGTTACCGCAAAGAGACCGCAAGCATGCCGTAAATAGATTGTAAGGTTACCGCAAAGAGACCGCAAGCATGCCGTAAATAGATTGTAAGGTTACCGCAAAGAGACCGCAAGCATGCCGTAAATAGATTGCAAGGTTACCGCAAAGAGACCGCAAGCATGCCGTAAATAGATTGTAAGGTTACCGCAAAGAGACCGCAAGCATGCCGTAAATAGATTGCAAGGTTACCGCAAAGAGACCGCAAGCATGCCGTAAATAGATTGTAAGGTTACCGCAAAGAGACCGCAAGCATGCCGTAAATAGATTGTAAGGTTACCGCAAAGAGACCGCAAGCATGCCGTAAATAGATTGTAAGGTTACCGCAAAGAGACCGCAAGCATGCCGTAAATAGATTGTAAGGTTACCGCAAAGAGACCGCAAGCATGCCGTAAATAGATTGCAAGGTTACCGCAAAGAGACCGCAAGCATGCCGTAAATAGATTGCAAGGACTCTGCAAAGAGACTGCAAAGAGGCCACAAAAATACAAAGAAAACAAATCAGAAACTGCAAAATGCAAAACCAACAAAAAGCGCAAGAAAATTCTTTAAAAAAGGATCGTAAAATACTGTTAGTGCTCCAAAGAACTAACGACGGATTCACGAAAGTTTTGTAAAGATTTTAAGAGTATTTACAAATAATTTTAGAAAGTTTCAAATTGGATTTAGAAGAAATTTGTAAAAGATTTATTAACGATCGGCCAAAAATTCATGGGACATTCATGAAAGATAAGACAAGGTGAGATAGGAAATTAGGAAAAGATTAGAAAAATATTGGAGAAAGATAAGTTAAACAGCAGGAAAAGATTAGGAAAAGGTTAGTGAAAGAAAGAATTGGAAAAGATCCCGGGGAAATATATAAACTCGAATTGAAATATTGGTAAATAATTATGAAAAATTTCAAAATTATTTATACAACATTTAGGAAGTTTTATGAAAAATTTGATAAAGGCTTGCAAAACTTTATAAAGTGTTTGTGAAAGGTCTGTGAAATATTTTTGAAAGATTTGTAAAAAAATTAGGTCGATTGGGTTTACGATTCATAGAGTATTTGTGGATAATTTCAAAGTAACAGCAAATTGTTCTTAGAAGGTTCTTAAATATTCTCAAAAAATTTGTAAATAATTTATAATGGATTCGTTAAAGATTAGTAAAGGAACATTAAAGGATTGAAAGGTTCATTGAAGATTCGTTTAAAATTCGTGACGAATTCGTGCAGGATTCGTGACAGATTCGTGCAGGATTCGTAACAGATTCGTGAAGGATTCATGAAGGATTCGTGAAAGACCAGTTAAGACTCATGTAGAATTCGAGAGCAATTCGCGACGACTTTGGCGATTCATTCAAGTCCCCAAATTGGTCCATACCGCCAGTCAATAGGTGATTTCTATTCAAAATCGGTAATTAATTCGTGGAAGTGCTGCCGATAACCGTTCCGAGTTTCCTTCAGACCCGCCGTTACAAACTAACGCGAGTCCTCCAACTCCTGAATGTGCTCTCGGCCGCCGTCTCTCGCTCGCGTTTTACGCTCGCGCCTGCCACTGCATTTTGGCACACGTCGGCGTCGAACACACCGGATAGGGAACAGAATGCAGATCTTCGTTATGGATTTGCATGTTTCTCATAAAAACTGTGAGCAAAAAAACGACTGTTTTGTGATTTCAAGACGGGTTGTTCTGTGAAGTAAAGAAGTTCGTTTAAACGGAATGATCGGTCGCTGATAAAATGTAGCAAGTTGTGAGCTGACAGTTTGGGGATGTGAAGAAGGTTGTTTGTGTAAAACATCCGAGTTCGTTCAAAGGGAATTATCGGTTACATATCAAATGTAACCGGTAATATTCTTCAGAAAGGCTTGTCAGAAGCAAGAGACTCAGAAATGTATGGAAACTCCAGGAAAATTAATAGGCATAGAAAAACAGAACATTAATAAAGGTTCGGGCTCAGAAGCAAGGAAAATTGTAACTCCCGCATCAGTCAATGACAAGTTGGAAGAAAATAAAGTTTCAAAATAACACAGGATTGCGCGTTAAAAATAATGTCGAGTATCTAAGACTCAAACTATGATATATGATACATACTGGTCGAAGGTAACCAATTACTGACGAATACTTTCACGCATCAGTCGTTATCTCATGCAATACATAAATTGTACGTACAGGATGATTACAAAGTCTTCTTACAGTTAAAAATATATTATTACAACGATAATAATGCATCTAAATCAGACTCTTTTATTGTACTCAAAAGTTGCAGAGTTTTTACCTGATCGCATCTTGTGTTCCACGCATCCTGTTTCCACGCATCCCAAAAAATCACTCATTTGAATGACACCATAAAACGGCTATTTGCATGAAACGACAAAATATGTAGCATGGGGCTTTAAAAAAAATCGGACACCCAGGCTCAACGAATTTGAAGTCACATCCGTCAATTCGAGCTCAGCGCAAGAAATCTACGAAGGTTCGGGTCTGGGACAGAGTTAGATAGAGGCGTGGGCGTCGTAGAAGTCAGCAGAAGACATCGATCGTTCACGGAAAACTTTGCGTCCTCCCACAACATTCGTCCGCGTAGCAGCTAAAAACAGCGACTGAGTTCAGCAGAGCACAAAGTCCTGCGTATAGAGTTGCGATTATTCAGTTACTAATTGTAACTCTCACAGAAAAACTCTAAATAAATGTTGTGGATATCCTGTATTTTTGAGTTCTTTTTGCGATTATTCGGTTACTGAGGGCAAATCTCACGGATAAATTCTAAAGGGATGCTATGGATACCCTGTTTTTTGGAGTTCTATTTATTTGATGCAATTGACTTTTATGCCAGGCTTTTAAAGTAAACACACGAGAAGGCTTCTCATAGAGAAGAATTCACTAGATATCTCTGTTGAAAAGGTTCGTTCTGATTATACTTGAAAAGCTTGACTACCCATCCATCAAGTAATATTCTGTTTTTTAGGGTTTGTTATATCCTACAGCAAGAAAGTTTTGGGCTAAAGTTTTTGAAAATATCATTTTATCAGATTATTTCTCTCGAAAAATACCAATAGCCTTAACAAAATTCTCCACCCTTCCTTTCGCCAGGTGAAAAAATTCGATTTATTTCTCATCTTTCAAAATATGACGGATCAGAGCAGCGCTGGGGGCTCGAACATAACAAATGCTTCAAAAAATTCTCCATCGAAAGAAAATTCCCAGCGTCAGCAATTTTCTCGACCGCGTTGTCGAGGCTTCGGGTTTAGACAATTACCCTCGGAACGCGAATTCTTTTAGAGGAAACTTACAAACCAAGATTATCGGCTTGGAATTTGTTCGTCTGCCTTTCATGCCAGCGGAAATAAATGCGAACGATGCACATTTCCCAACGAATGCGACATGAGGACACATTTCAAGCATTCTATCCGACACTGACTGAGGCATTACACAGCGGTAGCGAAAATCAGTTTTTGTGGAATGATCAATTCAACGTTGGCTTAAATTAAGAGTCTTACCTAAAATGTCCTTTGCGTCTTTATTTCCTGGTTCGGTATGAATTTTACATGGAGTTTGATCCTTCTCATTAGGCAGGTAAGGTGAACAGAAAACTTATTTTATGGTCCTTGGCTGCTTTTCAGAAAAAAGGAAAGATATTTCAAAATTTCATGTGAAATATCCAGTAGAGGTAGAAAATGCTCCTAATTGAAGCTCATTACAACACTAATTACACAAACAAAAATTACGGCTACGAAAAGAAACTTTCTTGCTTCTAATGACAATAAACGTCGTTCAAATGTTCGGTGGTTATTATCTTACATAACATGTTAAATTAGGGAAGTGAAACTTTATTTCCGAGTGTTTCAGGTTTCTACCAGTAGGATAGAGTTTCAAAAACCTATCAAACGATTACAAAAAAAAATCGTTTTTAACATGCGACACCCCACACGCGTGATTTGAAGAGAAATTAAGAAAAAACATGAATTGAAGCCAAACATGCCTTCTATACTAAGTTCTCAAGATTTCGCCGCCTAAGTAATTAAATCGCTTAGGCGGCGAAAAACATGCATGCTCCGGCAAAAAAGTTTGACTGGGTTACAGAGCATAACGCAACTCTGCGTCAACCAAAAGTACACCTGAAACCAATCATTTCATCCTTGACTCTAACACGCGCTATGCTATTGACATTCAGATACATTAAGCGACCCTCCAAATACCTCATACACACCCAACAATGTCCACTGTCACAAAGCGTCACTGGTGAGCACCAAAAAACTTGATCTAAGTCACAGCTATCACAAAAGCTCCGGAATCGAATTTCAAAGGAAATTTTGAACGGTTTATTTGGTTCATTAGAGCGTCGCTTTCAGGTGATCAGCATGCGGGTTATGTACCCAGCGCGCTAATGAACTGCCTGCCACTTTAAATGACTGAATTTTAATTAATAGCAACTTTACGAGGCTCATTACATTGAGCCCAACAGCGATAATTGGCAATCCAACTCCTGACTGGACGTGTCGATTGCCACGGGTGATGAAGAGTGCAGGTTTTATCATCAGAACGCGCCGCTCCGTAGCGCTCTTGTTCTTTGATGGGCGTATCAGCGTTTCCATGACAGGGCTATATATGGGACTCATTAAACAAGAAATTACTTATTTTGGAGCACCATCGAGTTACATCAAGAGCATGCTATTTAAAATGAATTTTGCGACAGAAGTTTGAGAAATGCGTTGTAATAAAACCTGGTCACCTGGTGTTTTCAATTGCTTGTGTTCCTGCGATAAACTGCAATGGTTTTCCGCAGTGGTGTGTTTACCTGTGTTTCCCAAGAAACACAGCTCGCCGTTCTAAACGCACGATAAATGTAAGCTTCACATTTCCAAAACGATGTAGTAACGCATTTCGTGGATGGATGGAGAAATAAAGTGGGTAGAAATTCGACCTACGCTCAGAGTTTAATCTCACGATTTTATTTGTAACAGTCATGCCTGTGTGAAATTTCCCCCGCAGATGAGCGCGTCTAAAGTCTGATGATTTGTTTCCTGCTCAAACGTAGCAGAAAAAGTTCATTGCGCTTATTAATCTGAATTTCAAAATAATTACACCATTAAATACCGTTACTTAGTAATTCAAAATAGGACGTAAATGCACTGCACTACATAACTTTAAGTAAGTCTTAGAGACATAATTAGGTTTTGAATTATACTATCGTAATAGCGACAATGATGCTTCAGAATATTTTAATTCTCACCCATTTGACATCATTTTAAGAGGAAACTTCATTTAAGTGAAGTTCATTTATCTCCCTAAATCATAGCTTAAAATCCATCATGAATATACAAATTTTGTGGCATTTCATTACCAACGAGAAGAAGTCGAACTTGTTGACTCTCCTCTCCTTTAATACAAAAATAAATTCTGAAAAACAAATATTCTCGATTTAATTGAAAATTTATTCTTTGAAGCAAAAAAGAACTATTAAAACTCCCTATAGATCTATAGAATAATAGTAATTTTTGTTTTTCAAAAGTAAACCTCGATATGCAACGCCGAAAAGTTACAAAACTTTGAATGTAGCTGCAAATGATGATCATTGAGCTCTGCCATTCATAATGCTTCCTCGTATAATGTCAATAATACCTGCAATTTTTAAACCCGTTTTCATTCTGATTCACACAACTGATTCAAGAGCAAATTATATATTTTTCAACTAATAAACAAAGCAGCAGGCACACTGCATGATATTACTCGCCCTGGTTCTCGTGGCTGGGCTTCTTTCGAATGCAAATATCGATCAAAAAATGTTATTGAAGTACGAGGAAAACTACGTCGAAGGCGAAAGATCTCAAGAGTTTCTGCTTCAGGGTAGCTGCCTCCGTAATCAATTACAGCAAATGTCCAGCATGAGAAGTATCTGTGGAATACCTAATTCACATTCCAGAGCGTAACCAAACCCGGGATCAAAATGTAGCGAAACAGGCAAAGAATAAGTCAACTATTTCAATGAATGAAAAATCACCGTCATAGATTTTCAGTTCACTCAGTTAATTCCAGTTTAAAACTGTACAAAAGAACTTTTTAGTTACAAAGTTCACACTACTCTTGTATATTGATCGGATAAAGATTTTATATAAATGAGCATAATATCATAAAACTCTAGTTGGTATTATAAAATATAATTTGCAAAATAATGAACACAACATCTTGTAAATCAGATGAAGTACTAGACTTTTAGTTATCGCAAAATCTTTTAGACATCACCAACATTTCTCTCGAAGGAGGTATGGAAAAGCTCTAATTAGTGTGATGGACTATTTTAACGCATATATAGCTGCATTATTTATAAAGAGTATTTATCATCAACATTCTGAGTAATTCAAAAGAGAAAAACAAACCTAGGGGCTAAATCCTGTTTCATTCGTGCAATTTTCATTTTCATGCCAGGTAATTCAATAAAATACAAAGGTTGTTCTGTGATTCGAGGCACATATTCTACTCATAAACATGAAGAAAAACGCTAAATAAAATGATTTTCACGAGTGACAAAAACCTCAAAACTCCATTTCCGAGAAATGATGACCTGAAATAATTTTAGATTCCCTCGACTTGAAAGTTTCAATTTTAAAAATGGAGAGTGAGTGAGATATGTTTTATTCAGATCTAGAAATACATATCCAGATTACGTGTGATCATGAATTTGAGAAATGGCTTACAGCAGAATCAACCATTTAGGTGAACGATCAAATGCATGTGATCATCATACGCAAACCTCAACTTACAAATTAGTCCCATGTGCGCAGATATTTATAAAGGGATCCAAGCCTCGCATTGATTTAAGAAATTGGAACTAATTTGCATCCATACAAACTGTGCTTTTGCGCAAGATTGAGTAGTATAACTCGAAGATCTACTAACTTGAACAAAAACCTTATTTATTTATTAATATCACTTATCGCAGGTGACATTTAAATCTACTGCATGTTACATAACGAGCCACACCTGAGTCGTGCACTGCGCAGAAGACCGTCCTGGGGAGCGAAACATGATATTTTTTCGTACTGCGACTGCATGCCACGCGCTACCCGGCCGCCGCACACACGTCTCACCTGAGCGCTCCGACAGAAGGACAGCTTCATTAAGGAGAGATGCCGCTCTGGAAGAGGCAGCGACGCCGAAAGCGATAACAAGTCTCTGGAAGCGGCCCCGGCAGAAGAAATGTATCAAATCTCCAGATTTTTCTAGCAAAATTCATTTTGCTGAAGAGAATAAGAAAACTTGATGTAGAATTAGGTAAGCTTTTCACTGTTTGTTAACGAAGGCTATTTTCTATACCGTTTGTGAAGAAACATGAAGTGTTTTGAGGCATCAGTGTGACAAATTTAGTGTTTCAAACTCGGATTGAATAATGTACAGTTGATGACATGAAAAATACGATAATTGTTAAAAAAAATGAATATGAACAGCTTTTTTGTTTTTTCCCTTTTTTTTGAGTTGCCATTAGCTATTCATTATTGACAAAATAAAGGTTAAATAACGAAATTGCAGGAATGATGCTCATGTAAACTCTACCTGGTGTCTATTCAAAAATACTTACACCTACAAACGTTTCTAGCTTCATGGCTTCAAGAAAAAAAGTATTCCATGAATGAAAATATTAAACTTTCTATCTTATTTTTAGTATCAAATTTTCTCCGCCGCATTCATTTTGTAAAGGTCTTCTTCACTTTCGCAAAATATAATACAATCCACAGAATGTTTTCATAGTTGCCTTAATGATGAAAAATTCAACCCAAATTCCCTCTATGAGGGCATGTCACTTTGGTGTGCGCAAAATAATCGATGGTTCTCAACATCACAAAAAATATAAATATACAAAACACGGCTTGCGCTTTTATGCGCGATAGATTTCCCACCAATGTGCTTGCGTCTCGCTCGCTCTCCCTCTGTATTTATACAACATAAACAGGTTCAAAATAGACACCTCTAGTGCGTAAATCGCTGAACTTTATTTGACCACAATATATAAGGATTTATAAAATACGCAGCAAGCGCAACCACCTCTCTTATGCGTTTTACAGACTCCAATGCGGTCTTGCACCCTTCACAAAGCTTGTAAGTGAAATTCTCTGAAATGACTTACGCCTATCTTCAAGAACTCTCTGAAATATAGGTGCGCAAAACACAGCAAATACTAGCATTAAAAATACAACAAAACACCGACGTGTGCGGGGAGACAAGCGTCTTGTTTGTCTGACCGGCTCGAAAACACACTCGAGATTTTCTCAGTGACGTTCATCCTCTCTTAGAACAACAGAGAGGAAGTGCTGAGGCGTGTCCTGGGGCTCGGGGCGATGTCACTCCCACGTGGGGATGAGCTACGGCAGTGTGAGGAGGTAGCTCGCTAACGTAGATATGAGTGCAGTTACCTAATCCCGTAATTGCCTACGCAAATTCATTTTTCTATAAACTCGTGGAGACTCTCGATTGCAAGATATCAGCTGTTGATGTCAAGCTCGTTAAACAATGAGTTGTTCAAATCGTGTTCGTTTGTTTTATTTTTAACTCGTTTTGAGCTGACGGTGTACACGAAGTGAATTTTTATAACGTTCCTGACCGACCAGTAGTCCCACATTCAGTTTTCATAAATGCTTAATTAGAGCTAACCGAGCATGATCCAGTTATTAATTGTTATTTTAAAAATTACTAACTACACTTGACCTTAAATTTGAGATGAATATTGAACTTTACTTGCAACCATCGCGGTCAACGAGTTAATATTGCGCAGGAAAGTTTTTGCCGGAATGACTTCAATGTAGCGTCAGTGCGTTGAATGTCCCCAACGGATCTCGAAGAACTTAATGCACGTATGCACACGAAACTCCGGAGAAGCATCTACGTAAATGCTAATATTTTACCCGTGTGTAAAATTGTTCACGGAGAAGTGGTTAACACGTGCAAGCAGCACTGAAGAAAACTGGATGTCACGAATCTCATTGCAATGAAAGGGGACAATTTAATTGCAAAAAAATACATATTGCTAAAGCTGGAGAATATAAAATTTGCCCCACCTCGACAAAAAAATCATTAACAGTAAAGTTTCCCTAAATCCGCTCCGAACACCTCAGAAGGAAGAGAATTCCCGCCGCCGCAGACCGTACGGAGAGAAACCCCACCCAGACAGCGCAGCCCGAGAGATCATGACGTTCATCTCTCATTGGAGAGAACCAATTATTGGCCACATTTGCTTCATAACTGTGCGAGCAGCTCACGCCGCAGCAATTGTTACTGGGCTTCTCAGAAACAGACCGCAATTTACGTGCCACAATCAGACCACAATTTACCATTTATTCTAAAGTGCGCTTATAAGTATTTAGGTATTTATTCTTAATCTTTACCTTTTGAAAAATAATTTTTATGCCGGAGTGAGTAATTACTAACAAAATTTAAATAATAATCAATAAAGTAAAAATAATTTTCTCGTTCATCATTCTTCTCCATAATTGCCACTCTTCATCATGAGAAGTCTAATTCTCATACGGACAAATTCCCCAAAACAGATATTTCAATTCATCATAGGACACCTATTATAGACCACGCTCTACACTCTGCCCCCAAACTTTCACAAAATACCGGAGTTATTGAGAGAAATACGGCTGAATAACCCCCTATAGACCGTGCTCTACAGGTTGCCTACAAACATTCCGTGAAATGCCGGGGTTATTCCACCCAAAAAACAACCGAATATGTCCCGTAAAAATTCTGAGACTTTTTTCAAAAGTATGCACGGCACTTTATTAACTCCATAGGAGCGCTGCGTGTTGGAAAGCCTTGAGCCGAAATCTCACGGCCGCAGCTACCGCGCTTTAATACTTTGACCGAAGTAGGTTTGTGGCGGTAGGTGTCAAATTTCTTTGACAAACTTGAGATTTTTAGCAGACCATTCCCACGACAGAGCATACAGGATTAACTTAGTTGGGCAAAAAAATGAATTTATCCTTTTAAAGTCTTGAATATCCTCAGATAATAGTTATCTACAGTATGGAAACGAAGCTGAATTTTTCCCTTCGTATTTCTGAAAGCAGGAAGTAGAATTTTGCCCCATGTTGTGAGTTACAGCATTGCGGGAAATGTGGCAACAATACTACATGAGCAGAGCGGGAAATGTGGCAACAGTACAACATGAGCAGAGCGGGAAATGTGGCAACAGTACAACATGAGCAGAGCGGGAAATGTGGCAACAGTACAACATGAGCAGAGCGGGAAATGTGGCAACAATACTACATGAGCAGAGCGGGAAATGTGGCAACAGTACAACATGAGCAGAGCGGGAAATGTGGCAACAGTACAACATGAGCAGAGCGGGAAATGTGGCAACAGTACAACATGAGCAGAGCGGGAAATGTGGCAACAGTACAACATGAGCAGAGCGGGAAATGTGGCAACAATACTACATGAGCAGAGCGGGAAATGTGGCAACAGTACAATATGAGCAGAGCGGGAAATGTGGCAACAATACCACATGAGCAGAGCGGGAAATGTGGCAACAGTACAACATGAGCAGAGCGGGAAATGTGGCAACAATACAACATGAGCAGAGCGGGAAATGTGACAACAATACAACATGAGCAGAGCGGGAAATGTGGCAACAATACAACATGAGCAGAGCGGGAAATGTGGCAACGATACAACACAGCTCACGCACGCACATACAAAACAAGAGCACCAAAGTTTTTAGGAGATAGATATTTCAAAATATTGCTTTCATCGAGTTCATCGTTACGCTAGTTTGAGCACGTGTAGGGTACGAAATATCTACTTCTCTACGCCAGAGCTTGTCAGAAGCGTTCCGAACTAGCACCGAAATAGATCAAATTAATTAAATGCGTACCAAAATTCTGGGAGTAATATAAGTGGAAACATAATCATTTGCAAAATATGTAAGAATTGGTTTGTCGTAATTAAGTCGTTGTACGTAAATATCTACACAGTTAATGAAATCAGTGTCGAAATACCATGAGTTATGTAAATTTAAACATTATTATTTGCAAAAATAACTGAAGTTGTTTTGTCATAATTAAATCGTTGTGCGTAAATATATAGAATTATCTAAATCGATGCCAAAATACTGTGAATAATGTAAATGTATATATAACCATTTACAAAAGTTATTAAAATTGGTTCTCCTTAACTAAATCGTCGTACGGAAACTTATGCCAGTGGCTGTCAAAAATGACGGCACGCAATATTGTTCGATGATGAACTGAAAATTTCAGAAGCCCTCAACATCAGCCACGGTGGAGGAAACAAGGTAGGGTCATTTTTTGGGGGGAAAATACGAGTACAATTCTTCTTGTTCGACTAGCCAATAGAAAGTGTTTATTTGAAACTAAATTAACGACGTCACCAAACCCCCATGTCGTTTGGCCAATAGTGGAGACGGATATGGAGGTAGCAGTGATACCAGATGCAATATGAGCGCTGCTATTGGTTCGTTGCCGTGACGTCAGCAAACCCACACAGTCGTTGAAAAAAAGACTGGTTTGACCCTACCTTGTTTTCTCTACCGTGGATAAGTAGAAACAACATCCAGTATAAAGGCAAAGCCTGCAGCCAAGATACTTGCAATTTCCCAATGTAATGATAAAAGCATGTAGATTCAAAAACACTGAGAGATATCTTAACAATGATTTTTATCATTCAAGATTAAAAAGAGAGCATTAATTAAAATACGATGATATGAAGGAATACGTATAATATTTAAGAATCATATTGATGTGATCAAAGTATGATGGATAACAACAAAGTTAAAACAAGGGAAATGTAAAGTCTTAAATTAGAACATTTTGGTTCATATTAATGTTTAGCCTTTTGCTAATCCGAATTATGAATAAAAGTGAAAGGAAACGCATCTTTAATGAGCCCATTATCTTATTTCAGGTAGTCACTGAATAAAAATGTTTGAAACATTTCGACCTCCTGGGTCATTATCAACCTGAAAACATGTAGAGAAAAACTAGTCAAATGTAAATCAAAGTAAATCACGCATGCGACATCAACGTTTTCAATATAGTTTTAGTTAGAAAAATGTGTCATTCATATAACCTGCCAGCTCATCTCAGCCATTTTAAACAACAATTCATGAATATAGTTTTATTTAGAAAAGCAGAACGTCATATTTCTAACAAGAATTCACTTCTCGTTTGACATTAGGAACAACACTCACGGTTAGGACTGCTTTGATGCGCTGCACACCAGTCCCAGTCTGACTTTTTTGCCAAAGCAAGCATGTTTTTTGCCGCCCAAGTGATTTAATTACTTGGATGGCAAAAAACATGCATGCAGGCGGCGAAAAAGTTAGACTGGGATGCATCGTAGACAAAATTCATTCAGTACAGAAGCGCAGAAGCGCTCATGGCCATGTTGAAAATGCAACGCAGAGGTAAACACTTTTCTTAAAGTTATTTAACATGTGTCATTAGGTTATAATTAGTCGCAAAGTTATCATACAAGTTGTGCTTCCCCTGAGGTAATTCAAAAGTATATTGAAGTTTATGAAACTTATGTTGCACTAACTTTTATCAGAAAATCGGTCGAAAAAGATCATGCATTTTCATTTCAGAAAAATAAAGTATAATCCCTTTTTGCGTTGACTTGTGAGCAATGAGGTAAGCATTCTACCGTAGAAAATCGTTTGAAATTTCGATTTTCGTGATAAATTCGTTTGAAATGTTCGTACAAAACCCAAATCCTACAGAAACTAAAGTTCGTACTAAGAACGAAGTTCAACTTCATTTATACTACCGAAGAGAAGGTAAAATTTATGCAACGTTAGATGAAGAGATGAGTACATTTAAAATACAGCGAACAATCATTGTAGGGAGAGTTGAACTTAAACAATTATTAACTAATTGAATAGGTCATCATAATTAAGGAATGCTAGTTAAAAGACTACATAAATACAGGTAAATTACATCCCTTTTTCCGAGACTTTGCTTAACATTATTGGATTTTACCAATTTCCTAAGTTAGTTTTTCATTCCAGCCTGCACTTCTATTTCTCGTAAAATATTTCTTACCAGTGTCATTTCCTGACGTGCACATTTCCAATATTATGTCATAATTTCCCAGCAAACCGCGACATTTCCCTCAGCCCTCCGACATTTCCCCACTTCATTCTCACGAGGCGCCCGCAAAAAGACCTCTGTTTTTGCAGCGCCCGAGCGTAAACAAATGCAAGTTTTCAAAGCCTTAAATGGAGGCGTTGTCGCACCTCGTAACAATGGCCTCTCCCGTGGGGGACATAAGCCTTTTGGTGGCGTCGGGGCCCAACAATGGGATGAATGGGCCCCAACAATGAGGAGTGTGAGCCTCAACAATTGCACGCGTGGGCTTCAACAATGGAGAGCATGGCCCCCAACAATGGAGAGCATGCACCCAACAAAGTCACGCATGGACCCCAAAAAAGTCACGCATGGCCCCCAACAAAGTCACGCATGGACCCCAACAAAGTCACGCATGGACCCCAACAAAGGCACGCATGGTCCCCAACAAAGTCACGCATGGACTCCAACAAATTCAAGCATGGACCCCAACAAAGGCACGCATGGACCCCAACAAAGTCGCGCATGGACCCCAACATTAAGTCACGCATGGACTCCAACAAAGTCAAGCATGGACCCCAACAAAGTCACGCATGGACCCCAACAAAGTCACGCATAGACCCCAACAAAAGCACGCATGGGCCCAGACAATGGGACCCGCTGGTCCACACCACGGGACAAAGGCACCAGCCCAAACTGGATAGAATTAAATTTAAAGATGGCGTCCTAGGCCCGTCAAAACCAACAGTTAGTGCACAAAATTAGCTAGCGCTTCGAATGGAAGGAAACCAAGCCGAAATTTGTCTCTGTCGAAACTTTGTTGCTGAGAGAGCTGTTGATTCCGCAAATTGCTGTATTTTCAGTGGTAATTAACGTACCCAATGAGTGAATTTTCACGGTTCATCACATGCGTTTACAGGGATTTAGTACAATATGTAGTCAATTAACATGCAAATACATTCATGTATCGTACATCCATGTATTGCTACATCCAGTGAGCTGTAATTCGTGTAAATTATTGAGCTGTAATTGGTGATTTTTGTAAATGATTTACAACTATCTGTCACTGAGTTTATGCATGGAAAGTTTAAACATTTTAAAAAATGTATAAATTTGTTGATGTAAAAATAGGAAAGCATCACATATAACAACTTTACTAATTTATTTCACATGCGTCCTAGAGTTATCGTAGTTCTCAAGCTCTTACAACCTCAAAAAATACATTTGACAAGTGGCTCCAATTTCATTTCAAATGCTTGTAAATGTTATACTACGTCTCAAGCTTGAAAATATTAAGTGATTTTGCTTATAGATGGTTGATCATCAATAATTTCAACTGAAATAACCAGTACTGGCATGAGTCGTTTGTGAAGGATTGCTTAGGCTGCACAAGCAATTACGTTATGTCTCAGAACTGAGTAGTGTTACGAGCAGGATTTTTTTAATCGTAGCAAATTTTCGCACAGAAATTTAATTGTAAATCTTTTCTGAATGAGTCAGTAAACGCTCAGAATTCATTGAAACTTTAGTTGACATATAGCATCTCACACATGTTACAAATTCTATGAGAAAGTATGGAAAAATGTAACTTGAAAATGTACTTCTCCCACGTATGGAAAATACGGAAGCATAAAAAAAGTGGAAGTAAGCCTGTCACGTTCTGATTTTCATCAACTGCAACCTTGGCTGTTTTAAACACGTGCTAGCAGAGCAGCTGCAAATTGTCGGGATTACTAATCAACAAAAATCTCACTGCCTACACGGAAGTTTGGATCGATGTGGATTCGAACGGAGCTCCGTGATGCTCCGAGTTAGAGTTTCCCTATAACTATTGGAAAGCAATACTTGAAATCCTTGCTAATTCTCGGCCATTCCATTACTTGCATCTGCCCTCCCTCTCCCTCTCGCCTTCCCTCCCCCTTCTCTCTCTCGCCCTTCTTCCCCCAGGCCTTCCCTCCTCCCCCCAGTCCCTCCTGCTCTCAAGTTCCTCCTTCAACTCCCAATTCCCTTCTTACGTGATTTATTTCTTTTTACCAATTTATATGAAGCGAATTCCTTATAATCGTTCTTCATTCACTCACTTCTTACTGAGACAAAATAAAAATGCAAGTTTTCAAAGCTTTAAATCATATGCTGTTTAACCAGCTTATGTTTGTTTAGGAAAGGTGTTCTGAATTAAATTGCACGCAACAGCACACTATTACAAAGAATGAGGTTTCCGTAGATGGTCTTAAAATTCAACGAACTAATTCGGGCTCACAAGAACTGATTTTTCAACTTTTCTTCTACAATAGATCTAAGCAGTGATTTCACTGCTGAATCTCATGAATAAAAAATATTTTAAATTGCTTAGTTGTTGAAAGTAAAATTTATGTCGTTCAATTATTTAACTAGTCTAAATAAATCTATTAGCGTTCAAGTTATTGCTGTTCGCACCCCGCCGTTTCCATGTAGAACTACACTAGTGGCTGGAAAAGATGGTGCTATCGATACCTTCGATTCCTTCGTTCGTCTCGGAATTTCATTTTGAGCAACTCTAATCTTGCTGACAAGCGAAGAAAAAGATCAAATCTGAGGGCCGCACACCTGTGAAATTGTCACTTTTTGATGTTAAAGGGGAAATACTGGTGCCTGCGTATGAAGGTGGATGCTTACACTTGATTTAAAAGTTCTGAATTTTTAGTATTTTCAACTCTAAAATGAGGACGTGGACAAGCCCTCCATAAATGGAGTTTTACCGTCGGTGGCACCGCTACGACAACGTCAAAATGTTTGGGAGTCTGGCTCCAGGAACTTAACTTCATATCCCTAAAAACGGTAATTCACGCGCCAAAAGGATGAATTTTACGGTACATCACGTGCATTTATAGTGGTATAGTACAATATGCAGCCAATTACCATGTATGCACATCAGTGTATTGCACATCCATGTAGTGGCACATCCAGTAAGCAGCAATTCATGTACCTATATTAGCATGGATTTAAAGCGACCTATCGCTGAGTTTATGCATGGAAAGTTGAAAAAACATTTCAAAAAATTATTATGTGGATAGAAAAACAGCCCATATTACAACTTTGCAAATTTATTTCGTATGCTTGATTGTTATATCCGTTAGATTATGAAGTGCACACGTGCACACAATTTTTTTTACTACTAGTGTTAGAATTAGGGCATAATCGCTGATGATTAGCTAAAAATTATGCGATGAAAATTAGGAATAAAAAGATGAAAAATTATTTCTTTATGTTAGGCGCTGTTCACCTCATAAAGCGAAGATATAGAACAGTTAAAGTCTTCAATGCTTGCGCTAAGATACTACTTTTTTCTCCCGCGAAATATGCTATACTTCACATTCACACTCAATGCACAACTCTCTATATTATCATCTGTTTTCATTGGTTTTAGAAACCTATCTTCTAAACTTTTTTTCAGCAGCTACACCTACCCTAATCAAATAGCATCTGTCGTAATCCTCAATCCAACCTCACAATCATCTACATTCACTGCGTTTGAATATTCTACTCCACAACGCTACTCCAAAACTGTTCCACATCCTGCTGCTCATAAATTCATCCCTCTAACACTCATTCATTTATATCCATCTCCAACTGTCGCATGCTCTTTACTGTCATTTTATTTCTATGCACAGACACCGATAAAAGTCGCGTTTTTCTAATAGAACACCAACCCCATCGACGTCTGTGTTACGAGGGCAGCATTCATGCATATCAAAAATACACTCTAGAAAGGCTGTAAGAGACAAATCTTTCTGGACGACCACGCAAAAGAGAGAATTGGTTTCCCCACTTCACAGTTTTTGTCGCAAGCACTGCCTTTGTCGCAAGCACTGCCTTTGAAACAGCGACGACGAAAGTCTCATTCGTTAAATAGAAATTGATGAATATTTCATTGCGTTATTTTGTACAAAAGATTACTTCTTTCAAGGCGATGAACATGCGTCAAAAGATTTTACAAAAGTATAATTAGAATCAGACTTTACAGAAGTCTGACTCCAGTTGGTTTTCATGGAATGTGCTAAAAACTTTGTGAATTACACAAACATGAAACTTGGTATCAACAGCACTCGTTATTTATTTCTTAATTGCAGTGCTGTAAAACTTCTTGCGAGTAAACACGCTTCGGAGTAGAATTAGACAACTTTATGCAAACGCGCGTTTAGAAACGATGTTGCTAGAATCAGAGCAAAACGATTTTTACAGTTCAATAACTTTTTTAACTTTTTACGTTTCTAGGCTCCGAAAGTCTAGCTTCTAAATTACGCGTCAATGCGTCAAGACTAATTTGATTAAAATATGGAACTCTTTTTAATTTCTGGTAAATCATTTTATTGATATTTAACCGTTTGACTGTAATCTGAGCTACTGGTGGTCACTGGGGGAATTTTCACAATGCTGCTGACTGACCAGTAGTCAAACTTTTTAATTTATGAAACTTAATTTTCATAAATACAAATCACTAAATCAAATTAAATGAAAGCACGATCATGTTAATGTTTTCTATTTTCAGCAATGCTTACTGCAGTTAATTCTGAATATGAGTTTAATACTAAAATTCAATTTTGCCTGTTGCAGTTAAAGGGTTAATAATAATATAACTGAAGAGTTAAAAAGTCGGCATGGAAAGGAAGGATAGGGTAATATTTAGCATAAAACATTGCAGAACAGCGGTCTGTACGACTGCAAGTAAGCCGATTACCTCCACGCTAATGAACGGCAGGCTGCTTCACCTCAGCTCCATGTTATCACTATTTTGCCGAGATTTTGGGCTCTAGTGTTCAGAATTAAAATTATTATCGTGTGTCTGACTGTAAATCAATGGACCTTTTTGTCTGCAATACCTAGATTACACGGCACGGCATTTTGGACGGCAGCAGGCACGTGAACAACTAACAATTTAACATACTCGTATATAAGAAGCGTAACAAATACCAGTGATCGAATATTCGGCGCACAATGTAAATATCAGGCCCATGATTATTATATATGTTTTGCCTGCTTCAACGTACACGCTTGTTACGAATAAATACTCCTAATCTTTTTATATTTCAGCTGCGGGGAGTGAGGAAACTGCAGAGCGGTCGAGAACACCATCGGAAATGTTTCAAGAAATTAGATATACGAATTAAATACTTTTCATAATGGCGAGTACAGTAACTTTCAAGTATTATAGCGAAACAAATGCAGTACCAAGTCAATCGATGAGCATATTGCTGAGCGTTATATTTTTATCAGAAGATCTTAATCTATTTCATTTGGCTTATTTGATGCGCTCATGAAGAAAACTTCCGAATAAAACAAAAAAAAACTTCAAAATATCATAGAAATTTCTATTTTGAAGAAATGAAATTTTTTCACGTGAATCACATCCATGCGAAGCGCAGCCACAAATATATTCGAGATCATGATCGAGATCCCATCGGACACTCCCATTTTCTGGCCCAGAAAATAACCAGGAAAGTGCATCCGATGACCGAAATATTCGCAGAGCTCTGACGCAGCTGCGTTGCCCGTCATTAGCGCCGCGTGTAATCTGATTTCGGCGAGACAAAATTCAAAAGCTACGCTCTTATACAGACGCTACCAAGCCTGGCTTAGTTAATCTAAATTCTTCCACATCAGGAAAAAGTATGAAAAAATTGTAAGCATTACAATGTTTAGAATTCTTGTTTAGTCAGCGCTCGTGATGAAAGCAGCTCTATTATTGACGCACTGCAGGATATAAATTAACAATACTCGGCTGCCTTACACGGTTTTTCTCAAATAAAAAAATTGTGAGTTAATGTTCATCGAACGACATCCGCTACGGCAATTTTTTATGAAATTTTTTATGAATATTTTTTGAAATTTTTATGAAATTAGAATTTTGAAACCGAGTAAGGGCCGAAGGATTGCCTCAGAGACAGAAGAGCAAGATTTTGGATCTGAGGCATAGTCAAGGACAGATTTAAAAAGTGAAAACAGGAGATATGTGAAATAATAACGTTCGAGTTGCCTCCGCGAACGGCAATAGAATTTTGGGACGTAATATTTATCATTTCACCAAAATTTTCACACTAGCGATTGCAGTTTGAAATTGAAATATATGTAGTATACATCATATGAGGTGTGAGAGTGAATGGCTTTTGTTCGGTTGTAGTGCAGTTTAACAGCAAACCCATGCATGTAACGGCAGTTCCATAATACCGCACTCAAGCTTGATCAGTTGAAATAAACCAGGATTCACAGCACTTCACATGTCTCACATAGCAAATGATACTAAACCCAACCCTTGGTCGCATAATCTTTCATTATGAAATGTTAAAGATGAAGTTGCTGCAGTTAAGTTTTGATATTTCATCTTCAGCGCAAGTTCTTTCCATTAATTCAATTTATTCACGACAGAAATTATAGTTTATGCTCTATGGCATTCCTACTATCAACACTACACGACACTCCAGCAAACTAACGAAAGGTACGGAAATCACGTACATAAGGTAAAACACACTAAATGAAGTTAAAGCCGTTTTTTGGCATATTGCAACCACATAGACAAGTCAAAGGGAAAACACGACATATCGACTACGTTGCAGTGTACCCGCAACCCAGAGGCAGAATTCTGAGCCAACGAATGTCTAAATCAGTAATTCTGTGGCGCACCTATGGGATTTAAAGGCTGTAGGGTAGGTCGTTTAATTTTAGGAGGTAGCGCAATAAGTGCAATGACCACTGCAATCGCCCCTAGACTCGGGCTGCTCCTCTCTCTCTCCTGCTAATTTATTTATAACACGGCCCAGCCATCCGCGTTAGGGCGGAGACGTACTGCATCGGGCCTTGTATTTATTTGGAGCTTGTATTTGCTTAGAACTTGTGCTTGCTTGGAACTTGTACTTGCTTGGAGCTTGTACTTGCTTGGAACTTGTATTTGTTTGGAGCTTGTATTTGTTTAGAACTTGTACTTGCTTGGAACGTGTATTTGTTTGAACTTGTATTTGCTTGGAACTTGTATTTGTTTGGAACTTGTATTTGCTTGGAACGTGTATTTGTTTGAACTTGTATTTGCTTGGAACTTGTATTTGTTTGGAACTTGTATTTGCTTGGAACTTGTACTTGCTTGGAACGTGTATTTGTTTGAACTTGTATTTGCTTGGAACTTGTATTTGTTTGGAACTTGTATTTGCTTGGAACTTGTACTTGCTTGGAACTTGTATTTGCTTGTAACTTGTATTTGCTTGGAACTTGTACTTGCTTGGAACTTGTACTTGCTTGGAACTTGTACTTGCTTGGAATTTGTACTTGCTTGGCGGGACCAGCACTGGTACAGCTGTTTCAGAGTCAACTGGCTACGGCTGCCATAAGCCCATGCGAGGTTATGCTTTTGTGTGATCTCGAACCCAAACTTCATAGAAAAACCCGTCACAATATGAGGGCGTGATGTGTGTTGCGCAATTTATTTATGCGGTTTAATAATCTGGCGTTTTATCATCATGTTGTTCATGTCATATTTACCGTGTTAGTATTATAACCATCATTACTACGTAGTCTTCCCTTTTTTACGATTCCCATGTGTGCATATCAACTACGAATCATAATCTTAAGATATTTGTAAGCATTTTTTTGTGCTTTTCTCTCAATCATTTGTTTCGACTATTGAGAAGGGTATTACGGTGTGAATTTCAACTAAGGATCTTAATGATAAGATATTTTAAAAGCCAAATGTTATACATTTTATGCATCAACTTTATTCGAAAAAAAACTGTTTTCTTTCCTTCTTCTCTTTTTTATTGAATAATAATTATTGATGAGTTATTCTGAGCTTCCCTAACCACGATAGAAGTAGTGAAAAAAATTCTTCTTCTTTCCTCCGAGAGAGGAAAAAGTTATGCACCATATGTACAGAATTAAGGGAACGGGAATCTATGCAGAAAGTGCATCCTCAAACCATGTACGTTGAAATAGTAAGATTGATGTAAATTTATAAAAAAATGAAAGTTGAAGATGAAAGCAATGGGAACACAAAAAAAATCATCAGTGAACCGAAAAAGATGCTCCATACCAAGACAAAAAACCGATACTAAAGGGTGGGGCTAAAGGTATGAACGAGTTTTGATGGGCTGGGGGAGGTGGAGAAACGGGAGGGGTTTCGTTGTTGCTGCGTGAGAGTCTAGTTTTCAGTAGCAGCCATGGTATGGACGGGAGAGCATCGCGGGTTTGCTGTTGTTACGTTTTTCGAAAATCGCCGTTCTGTGGTCGCCACGCAGAGAGCCTTTCGACTGCACTTCAATATCCCTGTTGGAGGAAACGTTCCTGGCGGATAATGCAATCCGACGTTGGGCTAGGACAGAATCAGAGAGGAACTTGCGGCAATACCCATCGAAATGTGCAGAAGAGCGGTTCAAAACTTCAGAACTCGTCTTCAGGAGTGCATCGCGGCTGACGGCCAGCACCTACGGGATATCATCTTTAAAACTTAAGATAAAAAACTAGATTTTGTACTGCATTAAACAATATATAAATAAATACTGCAAGTTGAATGGTTCTCCTTCCACATTTCTTTATAACGGGTTCATACCTTCAGCCCCACACTTCAACAAAACGAAAACCTACCTGACTTTCAGCTCGGGACTGCACATCTACCTAGTGTAAGTGTCAATTCCCGTTAATGCAATAACTGTATCCCCCTGAGTGGTCTTCATATAATGGATATTATGATGTAGGTACATCATGCAAACTCAACCGAAACCATGTCTTCTGCGCGTGGGTTTGCTATTTTTCATTATGCTTGTTTTTTCAACGGTCCTGGCAAAATTTATTGATTATAAATGGTGTTTTATAACTCCAGCGATATATTAAACGTGCATAACAATCATTAACTCTAGAAATCCGTCATATATCTTGTTATTATTGACCGGCACGATCCATGTTTTTTAGGTTGTCGATGATGATATAATTTAGTTTTTGTTCAATTTTTATTTAACAAGAATTCATTTAAAAATTAATTATCGAATAGTATGGTTCTTCAATACGTGAATCAGGCTCAAAATTTGACTATCATCAAACATCATGCGCTGTGATGTTATCAAAAAGAAACGCGCTTTAACGCACAATTAGCCAACTTTCAGTCAAAGAAACTGTAGCATCGAAATCGATAGCGCGGTTTCAATTTACCACATTTTAGCCCACCTGTTCAGGAGCCGTTTTAATTACCACAGCCTACAAAGTACATGAAGCTAAAATACTTTCCCAGGTTAGTGCATGAGAAGTTATAGTTTATATTGCAAAATCCAAGCAGGAAAAACCAAGCTAAAATAATTAGCTGGTTACGTAACTTGCGAAGCCCTAATTCCAGAAACTTCTTGGTAAGTGGAAGTGATATTTTCATCAATGTTGCAAAATATAAAGTAAAAACGTGTAAATTTAGTGACACATTTAATGTAAACCTTCCATGGCGTCTTGCAAATAACCAACACAAAATGAAAACTTTTCATAGTTCATTTCGAGGAAAATTCTGGCTTCGTCGTCATCAAAGTAAGCTCGAGATTGGCAAAATATCCACATGACTTTCCTTCATTTCAAGCTTATGCGTCGGTGGCGAGTACGAGTATTATGTTTTTAAAAAACTAATTTTAAATTTTGTTCAGTAGTCTGGTTCGTGGCTCCTGCATGATGAACTCATTAAGCGCTAGATGTCCTGCAGCGCATGTAATGATCCTCCATTTCTGCAGAGTAGCTTGCATGCGTACAAGCAGTCTCGGACTCCAATATCATTCTTCTCAACAAACTTACAAGCTTGTTCAAACTACTCCATGCTGACTAACTTTGTACGACATCCTATATCTTGGTTAACCTGTTGAAGTGTATTCCGTACTACGGATGGGAACTTTTTACGACATCCTTTATCTTGGTTAACCTGTTGAAGTGTATTCCGTACTACGGATGGGAACTTTTTACGACATCCTTTATCTTTGTTAACCTGTTGAAGTGTATTCCGTACTACGGATGGGAACTTTTTACGACATCCTTTATCTTCGTTAACCTGTTGAAGTGCGTACCATAATACGAATACTAAATTTGTACGACATCCTTTATCTCAGGCAGCCTCTAGCAGCATATTTTGAATTATTGATTCTTCAGATTTAACTTTGTCGCCTTCTTCAAAGATGCCCTTCAAATTAATAGACAGCGTATCGTAAAGTAAGCTTTGATTCATCACAGGCTAGTAAGCCCAATAGTACGCTTGATCACTTGACTGCGACGTCAGCCATATCTGGTCGCTGCGGGAGTTTTTGCAATGCTGCTCACCAACCAGTAGACACACACTCAATTTTCAAAAATATTTATTCAAAGCTACATGAAAACACGATCCAGTTGATGTTTGGTATTTTAATATTGCTTACTACAAATCATTTACCTTGATTTTAAATTCAATATTAAACTTCAGTTCAGTATTTTATAATATTAAATTTCTGTTCAGCAGTCAGAGTGCTAATAAATAACATTTAGCGATCAATATTATTTGCATTGCAGGCCAATTAAGCTGTGAGGCTTTTATTGCTATAACTATTTAGGGAGAAACAAATTTTAAAGGATGTTCATTGACAATAATTTAAATAACTTACAGACACCGTAAGAGTTTGCAGTAAGTTATAGAACTTATGGTAAAAGTTGTTGAACACATTTTGAGCAGCAGCTGCAGAGTATCTTTCGAATTGATTCCATGAATAATTTATAATAAATACAAACATTCCATGCAGGGTAATAATAGTTTAGTAACTATTTTCCTTCATTGTACAATGAGTCTCGAATTATGTCATTGTACAATGAGTCTCAATGAGTCTCTAATAAAAAACCTTCGACGAATTACAGGCGTGTAGGTCACACAACTCTTGCGATTTTCTGCCGACAATGAATTATCGCTCCAATTAAACGATCTCTTTAATTTTCATCTCCGAAGTCAAATTTTTTCGAGCTTTAAAGCGCGGAAAGAGGCTCGTAAAACAGCCGATACTGAGGACCTTTTTGAAGCGTTAAGCTTTTTCCCTTCATTTTGGGTCCAATTGTGCAATGAAGCTTTCTGTGTTTTGGAGACATGAAAATATATCATCTGTGAGAAAGCTGTAAAATGTGTAAAAATAAAGTCAACGTTGCAAGAAATTTCTTCTTGAGTTCTGATCTGCCTTATTGTTTAGAATATCCTCTTAACACTTTGACTGACATTTTCGCCACCGGTGGTACACTGAGGTCATTTTCATAATGCTTCTGACCGACCAGTATTCGCAAACTCAATTTCCGTAAATACTTAATCAAAGCTATATGAAGGCACGATCCAGTTCATGTTTGGTAATTTCAAAATAGGTTACTACAATTGACTTTAAATTCGAGTTTGGTACTGAACTTAATATTTAGTTGCCGCAGTCAAAGTGTTAAAATCCTAGCATGATGTAGCCAAATACAAAGCTAACTAATTTATTGGCCAGTGATTGACTTTTTCTTCGCTTAAAAAAACACAGAATTATTTCACACGAAGTTTTGACTAGATGACTCAGTGTCAATGACTCAGAGGGCATTGACTTTTCATTCATCCTTCTCAATTTAAGGGCAACTGATGAGAATCAGTTGTTCCTAGGTTGAAAAGATTTAACCAACTCCACCACTCAATCCTCACTTTTTCAAGGCATGCGCATCAAAATTAATCGTTTCTCGTGGTCTTGTAATCTGATCTTCTAATTCTGTCGCTCAGTTATTCCTGCTAAATACCATTGATCTCATTTCTCTTGCTTCCTTGCTTCGGATGAGTGGAAAGGTAACTAGGAATAGTTCGACAGCCTGTCTAGTGTCTAGTTACGAATCGTTGTCGGTTTCTGAGCAGATCAACTTAGTTATGCCCGCGTAGAGAAGTTCAGAGTGTCTGATGTCTTTCCTTCTTTCGTTTTAACTTGCAGCAAAGAACCTCGGAGGCATTCTGCAGAAGTATTTAAAATATTTATAAGCTTTCAGTCATCTTGCCTTGGATAAAATATCCAAGAGAAAATAGTATAACTGTCTCTCAATAACGTTAAACCATAATTAATAATATCTTACGTGTGAGATTCCATAATTAACCCTTGACACTTCCTTTGTGAACCTTGTATGGTTTGTTTGTCTATCAAAGACCTCTATATTAAGAAATTTTTAAGAACCAAAATGTTGTTCTAAATTTCATGTCCCAACTCTCATGGAAATAAACTTATTTTTTCAGGGCAGAGACGGTCTCGCGAGGGCAGGCAGCACCTTATATAACGGCCGAGGCTGTCGTGTGGCTGCGCAGAACTTCTTCACGAAGAACACTTGCATCGCGTGCAGGCTATGCGGTAAAGAGGACATTTTTGCGCAGTGACGTCCATGATTCGTTGATCGTGGGCCTCCTGACCCGATCAAGGAAGTGGTTTTTCAGCATTGAAAAGCTACACTGTGTCACGTTGGGAGCCAATTTTGGGGCCAGCAGCTTCGGACATTTTTGCGCAGTGATGTCAATGATTCGTTGATCGTGGGCCTCCTGACCCTATCAAAGAAGCTGTTTTTCAGTATTGAGAAGCCACACTGTGTCACGTTGGGAGCCAATTTTGGGGTCCAGCAGGTTTATGCTAGCACTTTTGCTATTTGGCTGGACTCGTGAACTGGAATTACACGCTAAAGGTCCAGTGAAAAGCATTTTGCACTTCCTATGCGTGATAATTCATCCGGATTTTCTATGACGCCATAATTTAGGGGGTTAAGTTGGGTTAGGTGGAAAAAAACTGTATATTTATCAAATTGTAAGCTTTTCTCGGATGGCAGTTGGTCTTCTTTTTAAAAGTTACTGTTTTGAAGTAGAAATACATATGTAGAAAGGCTCAGAGCAATTGGTAATTCAAATGATATTCCATTTCAATGTAGAATCGATGTCGCAAGCCTAGAAGAGCATATAATGGTACGAAGAAGTAAAGTATGCCAAATTATGCGATGGAATGTAAAGTGATGAACGCACCCAATCAAAACGGCATGCAATATCTGATCGGATGGTGAATAATTGACAAAGTAAACTCTTCGGTTTCGGTATTATGAAAAAGATCTATCAAATGCTAGTGAAATTATATTTTTTGTAATATGGCTTTTGTTTGAAATCCCTTATTCTAGAACACCTTCATCGGCTCCAGTTGTTGCAATACCTTCAGATGCTAACAATTTGACATGACTGTGTAATTGTATGCCAAGAAATCGAAATTCATAGAAAAACATTCTTTCGAAGGTTTTTTTACCAGTAGAGAGCAAACAAGCGCCCCATGAATGCTTTTGTCTGCTTCTAGAGAGCAGAGAAGCATCAAGCGGACGGTTTCGCCTGCCTATAGAGAGCAGACAAGCATTCCCTCAACGGCTTGATCAGCCTGTAGAAAGCATTCTGTCACAACAAAACAATCGCAATTCATCTCAAACTAATTTAATAATCTTAGCCGTATCTACAAATGCGCAGATCATTGTTGATTTGTTGTTCAAAGTTTCCTGTTTAATTTGTATTACATTCCTCCCCGGCAGGTACGCCAAGAACTGATGTTCTTTTGTAACGTGAGAGCTGTATTCCATCTCACCGCCAAGCGACCGAGACGCTCATGTTCACATGTTCTACAACAGACGATGTTCAATGAAGTCGACCTGTCTCCGACTCCGGGTACAGTGTTGCTTCTTGGCCTCTCAGCAGCTTTGTTTCCTAGCTGCTCTTAGAAACTTGGCTTCTGGAAGCTTGACCCCTTTGGCCCTTAGACACTGAGCAGCTTGGGTTTTTAGCTGTTTGGCCCCTTAAACAGCTTGGCACCTTAGCTGCTCAGTCCTTAGTCTCCCAGCGTCTTAGCTGCTTGACTTCTAAGCTACTTAACCCCTTAATATCTTGGCTTCTTAGCGCCATAGCCACAAGATGCATTAGCCGCTTGGTCTCTAAGTCGCTTGGGCCACTTTTGTTGCCCGCTCAGTTAGTCCCTCAGGTTAGCGTTTATTCTTCTTATTGTTGTCAAGTATTTGTATCCTCTGTATATTTATATACAATTCAAATCCTAAAAATAATCAAACAAGAACTTAGATCCCTAACAACATTTTATGTATTTTGTAATGGTAATTTCTTTATTTTAACAACAGAACTCGATCTGTTCCTTTAATTACAACAAGCACACTAACCCAGACGAGGAGTTACTTGGTATTGTCAACATCTCTGTGGAGCCTCGGAATACGAAAAAAAAGTTCTGCATTAAGATAGTTTACTCTGAATTTGACGAATACCCTCAATAAAAACTCTTAACGAAACCAATAGCTTTAGGATTTCCAAGCGGATTTTTTACTACTGTTTTCCTAAAAAGTAAGATGATAACGTTTCCCTTCAGCGAAAGAAAACCCAATAATTAATGCAAAAAATTTCTCGCTCGCTCATGTTAAATTATCCAAAGGTAAAGAAGCAGACACCTCATTACTCGGCACATTTCTTTGTCGTTCATATTCCACCATCCGTGTTTCAGCGCCCGTTTATTCAGCAATCTCTAATTAATCCGTCCAAACTAATAAAGTGGAAAATTCTTTAAAGGAAACTGATTAGGGCACGGAAGATTACTCCCTGGAAAACCAGGACACACGCAAGAATTCTCCTCATCAATTGACCGCCTTCAGGCAGAAGCCTTTTCGTCCTACATCAAAGCAGGAGATTCAGTATTTTTCTGGGGGCCTTAGCGTTCCACAGAGCAGGTCCTGGACGTAATTAACAAGTTTTCCAGGCTTTGCGTAGCCAGTAATCCAGCGTCCCGGCCTCCAGGCTCTCCGGGACTGCACGTTTAATTTGCTGTTTAACCCACTCTCTTTGTGCGTGCTATTGCCGGCTTGTGATCTCTCGGATGTTGTGCGAGACGATAATAATTTTGATGCTGCTTGTGAAAATACAGGCGTCGTGTCGTGTGTGCGCGAGGGTTTTTAGACATTTGCGTGATTACGCAGCTGTTGCTTTAGCTAGCTCTCTTTCTGCGTGCTCGTCACGGTAGAAGAAACAAGATAGGTCAGATTAGTCTTTTTTTGTCTATCGTGTGGCAATGCTGACGTCAAGGCAACGAATCAATAGCAGCGCTCAAATTGCATCTGACAACACAGCTAGCGCCAAATCTGGCACCACTATGGCCTGGGAAAATGTCGCAATGGTGACGTCATGCAGTGTGTTCAAAATGAAACCGTTCTATTGGCTAACCGAACAAGAGAAGGTGTTTTTTCCCCACACAAATGACTCTACCTTGTTTCCTTTATCGTGGTGCTCGTGCCAGCTTGTAATCACACGGACGTTGTGCCAGACGATAATGATGCAGCTTGTGATCACACGGACATTTTACCAGACGATAATGATGCAGCTTGTGATCACACGGACATTGTACCAGACGATAATGATGCAGCTTGTGATCACACGGACATTGTACCAGACGATAATGATGCAGCTTGTGATGACACGGACATTGAACCAGACGATAATGATGCACCTTGTGATCACACGGACATTGTACCAGACGATAATGATGCACCTTGTGATCACACGGACATTGTACCAGACGATAATGATGCAGCTTGTGATAACACGGACATTGACCAGACGATAATGATGCAGCTTGTGATAACACGGACATTGACCAGACGATAATGATGCAGCTTGTGATCACACGGACATTGTACCAGACGATAATGATGCAGCTTGCGATAACACAAACGCCGTACCGTACCAATGTTACCGTTTTTCGACACTTGCGTGATTACGCCGCTGTCACTGTTGGAGGCTTTACCGAAATGCACGTGTCGACGAGCTGAGAAATAATCTATTACTTAGAGACAAGCTTCAGTAGTGTGGATAGTTATTTAAATTTCTTTGGCTTTTTAGCTGCTGATAGGGTAGACACTCTTTAACGGGTATACCTTATATAATATCATAAAATAAGGTACGCCTATGAATAATGTACACCATGGAATACCATAGAAGGCATAGCATAAAATGAGGCAATAGTGCTCAAGTCCGTAGACCTTTTTTTTAATGAAAAGTACTCCCATTTGTGCAACAAATAGTTCCGCTTATCATTAAATAAATTGAACGCTGCTGGCGTAAATGAAGAAATTGAATTGCTAAATGGGTACATCCATTTCTTCAAAAAATAACCCGATCTTTGAAGAAACATTTCCATTTATCGCACGAAATGTGTTCTTTATCCCAAGGAATGGTGACACTTTGGCACAGTATTGTTTTCATCCCAAGGAATAGTGAAACTTTGGCACAGTATTGTTTTTATCCCAAGGAATCGACACACTCTGGCACAGTATTGTTTTTATCCCAAGGAATCGACACACTCTGGCACAGTATTGTTTTTATCCCAAGGAATCGACACACTCTGGCACAGTATTGTTTTTATCCCAAGGAATGGTGACACTTTGGCGCAGTATTGTTTTTATCCCAAGGAATGGTGAAACTTTGGCACAGTATTGTTTTTATCCCAAGGAATCGACACACTCTGGTGCAGTATTGTTTTTATCCCAAAGAATAGTGACACTTTGGAACAGTAATTTCTTTATCCCAAGGAATATAGTGACACTTTGGCACAGTATTATTTTCATCCCAAAGAATAGTGACACTTTGGCGCAGTATTGTCTTATTAGCGGCACCGTGTTCCCTAATGAGGGCCTCGCTAATGAGATCACCTGGCTACGTCCTCGTTAACACATTGGTAGCCCGCACGACGTAACGGCTGAAATTCGGTGTTTCTTAAAAAGCAGCCATGGTCTCCCGATGAGCACTTATGTGTGAACATCAAAATTGTAAAAGGAATTCAAACTATGCCATTAAAATCAATACATGACACTCAACGAAAGCATGGAGGAGATTATGATTTTCAAGCTATTATTTATGACACTCCCTACTCAAACTGGCCTCGCAGTGGCCGAGTGTACAGAGCGCTTGCGTTCTGTGCTTCCTGCCCGGGTTCGAGCCCTGTGAGCGGCAGTTGGCGTGAAAAACGCTGATGCGGCAAATCAGGTTCGTTGCCTGCAGTGTGGTCACTGTCTTCAAGGAATGTTACCTGAGCACTAAACGAGAGGAAAATGAGGCCTAAAGCTCGGGCGTGACTAGGGGCCTGGGGAACTCCTATAGTATACAACCCCTGTAAAGTATCATGTCAATGATGCTAGCCACCCTCTGCTAAAAAGAGGAAAAGGCTTGGTATATATACACCATATACCTATTCAACCTATTTGTGCCTCAGCACGCGTCCCATGCTTGCTAATTGTGACTCATTACACGTCCCATGCTCGCTAATTGTGACTCTACTCGTCCCATGCTCGCTAATTGTGACTCATTACACGTCCCATGCTTGCTAATTGTGCTCATTACACGTCCCATGCTCGCTAATTGTGACTCATTACACGTTCCACTCTCGCTAATTGTGACTCATAACACGTCCCACGCTCGCTAATTGTGTCTCTTTACACGTCCCACGCTCGCTAATTGTGTCTCTTTACACGTCCCACGCTCGCTAATTGTGTCTCTTTACACGTCCCACGCTCGCTAATTGTGTCTCCCGAATTGACTAATTATGACCCATTGCCCTTTTCATGTCCAGGAATTAGAAATTTTTGTACCATGTGTGCCATTTGAGTGTAGTTTCACTCAAAATTTGATTAATTAGCCACTCAGACACCGTATGTTGTCGACAACATGCAATCCTACAATACTTCGTTAAGTGCCATAAAATACACTCGCTCACCATGTATTAATTTAGGCTATTTAGTTATACAAATTCACTTTATTTCACCTTTTTTGCTTCCGTAACTTCCTACTCTGGTAAAAGTCCTTCATGAAGTAACGATTTCTTCACTCTGCTCTGCACGGCCGACCGTACGTAATGACTAGGCGTGAGGAATTAAAACTCCGAATTTTATGTGCATGAAAAATCAAGGAATTTACCACACATATTTCATAATTGAATACTCATAACACGAACTTTATATAAGTGCGTGCTCCGGAGGAACACAGGAATACACGCGAACACATGCGTGTACACAGAGGAACACATGCAAACACACGCGTGTATAGTAAACACTGTATACCCAGGAACATACGCGAACAAACGCGCGTATACACACGAACACACGCTTGTATACACAAGAACATACGCGTGTACACACAGGAGCACACACGAACACTCGCGCGTATACACACGAACCCGCGCGTGTATACACACGAACACACGCACGTCTACACAAGAGCACATGCGAACACACGCGCATATACACACGAACACACGCACGTCTACACAGGAACACATGCGAACACACGCGTGTATACACACGAACACACGCACGTCTACACAGGAACACATGCGAACACTCACCGCATGCGCAAGTGCCCTCGTTCACGCGTGCTGGAAATTCTACCTAATAACGCAGCCAGCCACGAACTCCTTTAATGCACATTCGTCTTGATTAGCCCTCGCCAAAACGCCTCGAGCAATTCATTAACTTCATAGCTGAGCTGCAAAGCACCTGCGAAGTTCGAAGAAAACTTCCAAACTTCCTCGAGGAGTTGGCAGACAAAGGCCCTAAAGCCAGCACGATCCAAAGGCTCGTTCTCGTGATAAACACGTTAAAATTCCACAATGGAACAAAATATTGCTTGCTTCAAACACGCTAAAGTTTCTCTAGAGTTTCTTTCAACCTATAAAGTGAGTTGCTTGACCCTGATGAACAATTGCAAAAATTGCAAAACTCAGTCAAAATAATAGGATCAAATAGGATGGGTTGACCAATATAGAGGAACGTTAGGATGAAATGGGGTGATCTGAGACCAATACGAAATTTAGGCCAGTTGCTTACTTCCTCCCGAATTCCGGCGCTTCTGCGCTCCACCAAATAAACGTCTGAATTTGTTAGAACTGTTGCGATCATCTTAGTTTACATGGAACTATAGCGGCTGGTGAGTGAGAAGAATACCATAAAATCCCTATCGGGTATACCATAGAATCTTTACTATAACAAGACGTCTGTCTGTCTACATCTGTCCGAAGCCTGTCGGAAGTGTGTGCTGAGCGTATCTGTGATACGGGCCGTGTGCACTCGACCTCATCAACTCTCGAGCAATTGAATTTTTTGGTTTTACGGCCTTTCTTTCATTTCGCTTTATTTCTTATTTCAAATAAAGGCAGGTGGACGAGTATTATAGACAAAGCCATACCAATGAATCAAGTATACCATAGAATACCTCAAAAAATATTCTATGAAACGAGGTAATAGTGCTTGGGTCCATAATTGTTGAGCGACTGGGATGTGCTCTTTTATAAAATCATGCGTTTATTCTACTTATGCAGAATATTTATATTAGGGAAATAAAGCGCGTATCGCAACGGTCAGTGATTTGCCTTAAAATTACCTCCCAGGTTTGCGTCAAATCTCGTATTCTTGAACACCACGACCAGTCAATATCGAATTATTCGATATCCTACAAACCTCTTAAAAGATCGGATTTAGTTTCAAAGGTATACGGATTTGCTAGTCTTCTAGATTCATTCCACATCCACAAAAAACGTGATTCATGATTGATCTGCAAGAGATTATTTTGGCTTCGTTAATTTAGTGCAAATAAGAGTAGGCCTACAAGTCCGACAGAAATTACTCTATAATGGATAAAAGGATTATCTATCCTTTCTGACATTCCAATACACCCTGATCCTATTTTCAATGTACGTAGGCTGATACTTAATTTCACTCCGTAGAATTGACTTTTCTTCATCACAAAAGCCTATATTTTTCCTTAAATGTGTTTCATCATTGCATTTACATACCCTCAATAACTTTTACTTGAGTTTTGGTGTGCTCGATGTGACTAAAATTCGTTCTAAAATTCAATTTTCAGTGCAAACCGCCAGCCCTTAACAAAGTGTAATGAAAAATGACATAATTATATAACACGAGCGATGGCCCTAATGGCTGCCTACAGCAAACTGCCTGCGTTGCGTTCTGCGCTAGCGTGTCGTGGTGGAGCTCGGTTTTGAAAAAATTCGTTTGGTCATACCAGTAAAGCCTCCAGCATACGTTCTTCTGTCAACTTGGCTACGCTCAATGATGTTTTTCTGGTCAAAGTGTTCAATTGAGAGCAATTAAAATGAAATTATCAATCTCAGCACTCGGCAACCTTGCACGTTGCGAGATCCGTATTGTAGAGTTGCAGCCTGTCTAATGCAACTTTATAAAGCTACCAGATGCTGGAAACCTATTGAGAAAAGCTAAAATCTTAAAATTCTATCCGGGAAAAATCAGCCGATAGCGTAGCCAAGTCAACAGAAATGCTTCTGCACATTGTTGTGCGAATGCAACGATGTAAATGTTATGAAAATCAGGTCGCGGCATTTCTGAAGCTTGCCAAAGCTTTGGTTTGTTCACTTTTGGGTTCATCCAAATTCTTTAATTGGCCGAATCGGACATGAAAATTAGAATGTGTCTTGTGCTAGCTTCTTTTATCTTTTTTTCGCGCTTGCCACTTATGGCATTTCGAAAACTTTCTAAACAACGAGAGAAGTAATGAAGGTTATGCAATGATTCCTATTTTCCAAATATTACTATATCGGTCTTAATGTTCAAAATTTTTGTAAAAAGGACCTCAAAGTAAAATTTACAGCCTATAAATTTTTAGCTATACTGCTCATTTGTTACTCAACTCATTGATCCAAATTCTGCTCTGTCACGAAATAAGACTTGGCTACTGTGTTGCTTTGTCTTCATTCGTAGGGAGGAATCGAGACCTCCTTAGTAAAAGGGGAAAGATGAAAATACAGGGCGAAAACACAGAAAGAGGAAATGATAGAACACTTGGAAAAATAAAGACAGATAACTACTGATCCGCTCACCCACACCAGTACCCCAGCTCAACATGGGAAATAAAACACCTAGCTGACATTTATTATTACTTTATTTAAGTACTGAAGAACACGTAAAATCATACGTTGAATTAATAACCAGTGCATGTTCAAACATATGTGTGGCAAAATGTGAGAAGTTTACACTGCAGCAATGCCCAACCTTTGCGTTACAAATCACAATACCAGGGAATAGAAATATTGTTACCTAAAAATGCCAAAGCACACAGTGCAAAACGTACCGTGCGTTACTCCACCGGCTAGCCCTAAGCGCTCGCGTTTTGTAACGCCAACACCACATCCCAGCTGGAAACACACTACACACAATCCTAGTCGATTGTAGCGCGCGCCAACAAGCATATGATTACGTCCATAAACCATGGTTCCTGTCAACCATACCGTGCTAAGTATGATGATGGAACATCCCCGAGCTCCTCTTAAATTTCAGAGAGCCTGTAAACTTGCTAAGCTTTGTTGCTTGCATGACTTCCCTCTCAGTGTGACTGGTAGGCAGCTGGCAGTAGGCCCTGGCACTTCAGCTTGGTGAGCGCCATTTTTTGAGGACTGCGCTGCAGTTCGAAGTAGTCTAGACTCACACATCGCAGAGAATCTTAAGCCGCAGTGTTCACACACACCCGAACCCCTCCTGAGAACAAGGAGCATATTAAGTGACTAGTTTCATTTAAGTATTTATTCCCTGCTAACTTCACTCCCCTTTGATTCGCAAAAACAATCATAAAAACATTCATTTTTTCCTCTGAGAAATAATTTGGGGGACTATTTTACCCCGCTTTACAAAACAAATCACAAAAGACTCTGTTTCGGAATAAGTTTAAATGAAACCCATTTAGCCTGCACTTCAATAGTTCAACAAGAACACGAATATTCTGATTTCCCTCTAAGAAATAATGTAAATAATTCTTTCATTCCCCATATTAAAGTGAAACTCTAAACACGAGAAAAATTCGAGAATAATTTAAAATGAAAACCCAAAGAACTAAATCTAATCATCAAAAATACAGATTACTGCGGCCCGTTTGAGACAACAACTTCAATGAAAATATACAGACTGCACTTCGTTAACACACGGATATTCTGAATTCCCATTTATCCCATTTCAAATCAAATCGAAACACCCCAGTTCAACAGGGTATTTGAATAAATACGAAAACTGATTCTCACCTCCCATCGTGGATAACTTGGGCTTACATCTTGTCTAGCACCAGGCCAAAGCCAAATAGACCGGTTCGTTCGTTCGATGCTTATAGAAAAGACGGAGATAGGGTTTGACGCAGAGTGCGTCGGGAAGAGAAGAGGTGAAACGGAAAAGGATAGATAGGAAACTGATAGAGATGCGCTTTGCGCATATGATGCTAGTGTTAGGGGGTAATTTTTTGTAGGTAGTTTGAGGGTGGTAGAAGTTAATTACCCGTCAGGGTTTTGTATGGTTGGGTAGGGGTTGGGTATTTAGTTAGTATACCGGTTAGCATACTCCCTCCGTATTTATACCTCCCATCGAACAAAAGAACGCGCACCGTGGCTGTGCGGGATGCCCGCGAAAATCCTCGCCCTCTAATTGGTTCGTTCTTAAGCGTCACTTCCCTTATGCTACGTGTCCCTCTCTCCAATTTGAAATTACTCCGCGCTTCCCTCTCAAATACACTCAGAAACCCCTTATTCCCTAGCTCGTAGTAAGTTGATTTTTATTCTGTATCTTTTTATGCTGCCTATTTATGTTACGATCAGTCAGTTATCCGTGTATGTATATGTACGAACTAGCTCTCAATATGGCTCCTACTCCCTACGTACTCCTCCCTTCTCCTGATGCCTATACCTCTCTCGGTTCGCGCAGTGCCCGGCTGAGTCTGAAACACCGGTTCTATGCGCCTACACAGTACAGATAATAATCCTAAATATCATTACACTCCATTCAACAATTTTTTGCGATAATATTTATATAACTAGTAGAAATCAAAGAACCGTTTGCAATTCGAGCCATTACCATTTCTCAGCTTATAACTCGGAAAATAATGATCTCAAAATCGCGCTCTAAGCCAATTTTCTAAAATCTCAGAAGCAGACCAAAAATATCGGAGCCACAGCAATACACACCACCTACCCGGCGGCCGGTGCCTCACTGGCACAAATACAGCAATACATCAAGCTAAATGTCCGTGTTGGGCGCAGACTTCGCTGCTAAAAATTCTCCCCGAAATTCACCGCACGAATGCTTGCGGATGCGGGACGAGTGAGGGCTGAAAAATGGAGCATCTGTGACGTAGGTTTGGGGTCTGAAATGGTCTGCTCTCGAGAAAGAAGACCAACAGATAAAATGTGGACAGATCGGGAGATAAAATGGGGGACAGACACTGAGAAAAAAGTGGAAAAGAGGCCAGAGAAAAAATGGGCGACCAAGAGATAAAATGAGTGGCAGATCGGAAAATAAAATGTGTGTCACACCAGGAGATAAAATGGGTGGCTGACAGGGAAATAAAATGGGTGACAAACCGGGAAGTATAATGGGTGACAGAACCTCAGATAAAAAAATGGATTATGTGTAGAGGGTATATCCTCTTCACGTTCAGGAAATTAAAATTAGGCAACTAACATCCAGACATGGACAATATGTAGGTAGAGCATCCACCGGCTCACTGAACAATAGCGGGTAATCCCTCCCCAGTTGTTCCATGTGAGAGTTGTTAATATATATAGAAGCTCTCTTTAGCTTAAGAGTATAAAAAAGCTGAAGGTATCCTACATTCGTACCACACTCTGAGACCTTGGTTCAAACTGAGTTAATTTCAAAAAGTACGAGGTTAGAAATTCGTGCTAGAGAACTAGCGTACACACATTCGTGCTAGGGAACTAGCGTACACACATTCGTGCTAGAGAACTAGCGTATACACATTCGTGCTAGAGAACTAACGTATCCACATTCGTGCTAGAGAACTAGCGTATACACATTCGTGCTAGAGAACTAGCGTATACATATTCGTGCTAGAGAACTAGCGTATGTACAAGTGTATGTACTGGTTGAAGTAATCGGTCAGTTGAGGCTACGTTATATTTTTTAAGTATGGAAAGAGTTAAATAAAAATAATCGCCAGTTTCTACGGGCGTTTTGGTCTAATACTTGTAACGTAGTCCAGTGGTTTGAGTTAGATTATATTAAAGCAGATTAGAGAACAAAGTTTAAATCTTCCAATCCTCAACAAAAAGGTTCATAGAGATCGAAGAAGAACACACTATTTTAGAATTAAGTTAAGGGAACGGGGAATTTATGCACAAGGTGTGTTCCGACACCACTTAGATCCCCAGCGACACGAGCACTGAAGATAAAAGCTAGGGTTTTCATTCAGTGGAAAGTTGAAATAAACTTAAATAATGAAGATTTGATGCTGCGCAGCTACAGTTTCCCGAATATCTCCGTTGCACAAAATTCAAAATTTACAAATATGTTAAGTATAAAAAATAATTCCTCGCACAATTGCGTGATTTCCACACAAAAACCAAAGCAATATCAAACCACTGCAGTCAAGAAGCAATAACTCTTCCGAAACTCGTCACAAGTTTATTTTTGGGGACCTCGGCATCGATGTTCATGAATTTAATAAAAGAGTGAGAAGTGAAGTAAAAATTGAAGCCTCAACGACGACCACCGTCTCTTATTGCGAGTTTAATAGCCTCGGCCACACAAGCCCGCCGCGTATTGCGCCTTCACGGTAGAGTTGCGCCGGTGTGAGAGGGATCTTTTGAGGGATACAGACCGGGGCACTCTATGCGCAACCGGTTACATTAACTGTTCGCTCACAACCGGTTGCATGGACCGTCCTTAGGCAATAGGCTGCATGGACAGTACGTTCGCAACCGGCTGCATAAGGACGGTTCATGCGACCGGTTGCGTATGACCAGTTCATGCAGCCGGTTGTGTATGAACAGTCATTTTAAACGGTTGAGTATGGTGTCTGTGTAACCGGTTCCGTAAGGAGTGTCCGTGTCGCCAGTGGATCATTCATGTAACCGGTTGCGTACGAGCATGAAAAGTGAGACGAAATGTCAACTTACGAGCACGTTTCCCTGATTATTTTCTACCTGTGCCCCCCAATTACTGAATTAATGAGCCTCTCCATACATCAATCTTTCTTTAGCTTTATTTACAGCAACCATTTCATTTGAATATTTATTGACGTCGTGGTCATATTACTTCTTAATCATCGAGAAGTTCATCGTGAAGGTATTTTGTGCGTTGCACTGTAACTCGCCATAAGAACTTGCTAGTGTGCCATCAGCAATGACAGTCAGATGACGGTATTCTTACGATTAGAAAAAATAATTTGAAAGAAAAAAAATATAAAAAATGATTTGACTGGGAACGTTATTCTCAGTCAAATCCTTTTTTGAGTAAACTTTGCGACTGCGTTTCCTTTCTTCTTTCATTTCCTCTACGCTTGAGTTAGGGTAACATCAGAATAAATTCCAATAATGTTAAATCAAGTAGTGTATCTCTATCACTGAAAATGGCACCTTTGTATAAGCTAATGATAGAATTCAAACGTGAAATTGATTTTAAATTAAAATTTTGAGTCAGCATCCTTTTTTTCTTTCTATTCCCTCATTTCTGGGCTACGACACCATCGTCGGAAAGCTTACCTATTAATATATATATATATATATGTATAATTATGAATTACAACTAAAAAAACACAAATTTTCAGTCACTTTGCATCGTTCAAGCGATATCCATTACACAAAGTGGTCCTAAAGTCGCACAGATCAAAGAAACAACAAAATGTGCATTCCTCTACAGGAAATCTTGCACTGGTATTTGCTAACTTTGAATACTGTTAGAACGTTTTTTTAATGATGATATTTTCCATCTCCTCAAACAATCAATGAACACAGGAATTAAAGTGGATATCGAGTCCTGTACGTTATTTGGTGGGTGAGGTGCTCCGGTCAGATCCCCGGTACTGGAGATACGAGTTTGAGTTACATAAGAAGATGGGGAAATTATTTTCACATCCAGAGAGTGGATTTGTTGTTACAGTCAAAATAAGACATAAAGTGCACTTTACGGGAACAGTTTGTAACTGTTGCAATTTACGCAACTCCCAAGCTACCTTTGATGTTTGCTCTGGAATTAGAAATGTGTTAAAAATGTAGAGCTTATAATACTCTTCTCGGTAACTAAATCAGTAACAATACACGTATGATATTTGATGCTGAAAAATTAAAGATTAAAACAAAAAAATCATGCAAAACAATATCAGTAAAAAAACATCTAACAAGCTTACCAAGAGCCCTATAATTTTTGAATGTAAGCAATAATGACGAGTCTTTCACTAATCAAAAATTAATGTGCCTCAAGCAACCTTTTGTTCAGAGAAACAAACTTCCACAGAAAAATGTTTCCCTTATTCAAAGATACAAACTCCCAGAAAATAGTGTCCCCACAGATCTTCAAGACTCGTAACTCTCGAGTTCCAAAATTTTGGCTTCGTACTGACGGCAGCAGCTGAACGACACTCGCTCATTCCAACTTTTCAGTGGTATTCTTGGCTCGAGACAATGCGGCGCTGCAGAAACTAGCCTCAACTTTCTCATGCGATTTTTGCAAACTTGACAAATTTCCCTGCGCCGCTGCTCGGAGCAGTCGGCATAAGTTCGGAGTCCAACAGTCACACCAGGCGGCAGGGTTGAGCGTTAGTGTGCAGGTTGTCGAGTCTCGAGTTTTGTGACATTATCTCATGTGAACCTTATGAGGATCAAAAAAGTCTTAGGCATTCTCAGTCGCTCACATTTCGAATCGAGCATCGTATTAGCTGGATAATTAGGATTAATTGTTTCCATGTAAGTAGAGGTTCGCAACAGATGATGTTGAACACGAGAATCGGCAGCACAAAGTGTTGACGACCGAGAAGTACAGACTTAGAGGTTAAACATCAGGGACTTCAAAACGCCATAGTTTTCAAGATGCTGAGGCTTACTGTTGTTACTTTAAAACCCATTTCGTCTTACTTTCGAGTCTCTAAAATGTTAATTTCAAATTACAGTAAAAATTACTTTCAAATCTGGTAGAACTCATGAGCTCAGTGTCCGCGAGTCAGTACGAGCTGCGACTTGGCCTTGAAATTATGGCCCGATTATCGAATGAAGGAATGGCGGATATGCGTTTGACTTATTAACGGAACAGCCAATTACAACGCTAGAGTCGCTGATAGGTTGTGTCAAACTACCTTCGGTGCGACGTAGAGCCTCCCTCTGAAGCGCTAGCTAGCCCTCTACTACTACTACCACTACTACTATTACTACCAGGTTTTGTCGCTTGAGTTTTCTGAGTCGATGTTCCCCAGGACATCGCAGCTTACAAACAATCATTCTTCGTCATCGACGCGAAATAGAAGCTTCAACGTTAACACAATAGGCTATGGTCGGCCCAGGAAATCACGTGTGGCAGTTGAGGACGGCGTGCTGCAATATTTTTGGAGCAGGCCTCATGCAAGCACCCGAACTGCAGCTTGTGACTGAAGGGCCGTTTACACTAGGGGACATTTCGGCCGTGAGGCGCGACATGCGTATACGAGGCTCACCACTGAGGCTCATATTTGCGTGTGTTTATACGAAGTTCCCTATTCGCCACGGTAGTTACGAGGCTCTTGAGTGTCGTGCAGCACGAATTCGATCAGAGCGAATAGGGAACTTCGTAAAAACACACACAAATATGATCCCCAGTGGTGAGCCTCGTATACGCATGTCGCGCCTCACGGCCGAAATGTCCCCTAGTGTAAACGGCCCTTTAGACCCATTTCTCACTGAGCTAGCAAAGGTGCATCAAGCTAGCTTGCATGAGCTGTCTAGCAGATGGTCTGCGAGACTGGTAGGTAGGAATAGCATTTTCACCTCGCATGCTGGATGCTGGATAAAACGTGCGAGTTCAGCGTGAAGGCAACGGCTCTTAATAGTGCTATTCCTACCTACCAGTTTCGCAGACCATCTTCTAGGAAGCTCATGCGAGCTTGCTAGATGCTGCTTTGCTAGCTCAATGTGAAATGGGCCTAAAGAATACCAAACCACGCGCTGGACGTTCTCAGGCACACAATCTACAGCTTAACCATTTTCAGGAAGTTCAGGATCTGCCCCTGATTGATTACATCCCTCGTGTATAGTTTGCTCGTTGGTGCCGGAGGCAAGAACATGACGATGAAAAAACTTGATGCTATCCACTTCACCGACGAAGTCAAATTTACAGTCAACCGAACGTTCAGTGTTCCAATAAAATCACCAGTACATCAAAAATTTCAGCTCTAATAAAATCAAACATTAGACATGAATATCGCACAGAGATTTTTGCTACGTCAGGGTGGGTGACAACTGCTTCTGGTTATACAGGTTGAAAATTTATTAAATTAGAATTTCGAGGAAACATTACGAGAGATCATCTCCATAACGGAATCAGAGTCTCCTGGAGATGAACTATTGATACGTATTGGTGTGATGTTTTTGGGTAAATGAAAGCAGGGCGACCGCTATTTTAGAACATATTTCCCTCCCATCTTGGCGACATATTATGTATCTTCAAACTTATACGTATCTTTCAAGTTGCATGCTTCTTCAAACTTGTATCTACAAACTTTTATACACCATCAACCTTTTATGTATTCAAAATTTTACAAATCTTCAAACTTTCATGTTTATAAAAACTTTCTTCAATTCTGAACTTCATATCTCTGCGTACCTTATAACTATTTGTGGGAGTGCTATGACTAGGATCGTGTTTTTTAAGCCTGCCTCACCACTCAGCATCTGGCTGCTCAGCAGGGATACCGGACGCTGTTTGGTTTTAGTGGTCAAATTTATATGAGAATAGCCAAGGCATTTGGATTTTAGCCATAAAATAGGCTAATCAGAACAGCAAGTAACATGGATCACATGTAACAGAGATCACATGTAACAGGAATCACATGTAGCAGGGATTACATGCAACAGGGATCACATGCAACAGGAATCACATGCAACAGGGATCACATGCAACAAGGATCCCATCTAACAAGGATCACATGCAACAGTAACCACATGCAACAGGGATAACATGTAACGGGAATCACATGTAACAGAGATCACATGTAACAAGGATCATATGTTACAGGGATCACATGTAACAAGGCTTTAATACGGTTACATGTGGTAGAGTGACAGCTGCCTGTAAAGAGAAAGGCTTTATGACTAATAAGGAAAACGTGATCGATACTATAAGATGTAACGAAGAGAAAGGAGTCAATGAATCAGTAGAAAATAATATCTGGCGCTTTTATCAGCATGACAAGTCGTGGGTCCTACGCTTTTAAAAATCATTTACGCCGAAGGCTGATTGGAATTCAATAATGAAAAAATATTATTCATTAGTGCCCTATTTGAAGCAGTGTATTTATTCCTGGTGACACGTTCTCAACTGCTCATACAATAGACTTACTAAGTTTATTAGAAACTAATTCATCCACCGCAGCTGAGGCAGGACCATGATACCCGAACTTGTTAGGGTGACATCGTAAAAAACTATCATTTTAACCCAAAAATTTCATTGAAAAGGCGTATCTCAGAAATTATCAAGTCGATATTCTATTCACAGCAGTACACACGGCAAAAACATCTCATATATAAATAGATTCAAGAACCTATGAAATGCTCTTAATCAATTTTTTCAGCTGGAATTGTCTTCATCTTGCATCCTAAGCAAGAATTAAAAGCTATATTTCAATCAATTTCACGTCACTCATAAAAAGAGTTAATTACAGCGCTGGAGTGATTATGATTGTTTGCGGTGTGTGTGTTAATTTTAAGTCGCAGTATTTGATCAGAGCATGCGTTCGATCAACTATGGCCCCATTTATCACAAATCATTCATAATTTTAACTCAAGTGATTCATTCAAATTTCTAAATTTCTTACCTCTCAGATACTCACGAAGGCTTATTCAAACACCCATCATCCAAACAATCACTTAAATTTTAACGCTTAAGTCGAAGTCAAAGATTCATCAACGAACAAAAATCCAACCTTTCACGACTTTCATCTGTTCGTCAAGACGCCATTGAAATGACAGCGCAGCAACTGCTACGCAGTAGAACTCAACTTGAAATTGGTGTCTTTCTTATTTTCCGTTTCGACGCGCTGAACGCCGGCAGTTTCGTGCTGCAGAGGTGCTTAAAACACTAAAATTTGAAAAGCTGTGATTCATCAGACCTTGGTGAATGTGTGAAGCCGCCCATAGACGATCAATTTAATTGTCAATATCATTGACTCAATATAGGCCTATTGATGAAATTTTTTTGGCCTGCTAAGTCAATTATTTGACTGTCGCCAATCAAGCCTACAGACGATCAAATGAATTGTCAATATTCAGTATTGCCAATTATATTGACAATAAAATTGATCGCCTGGGGGCCTTTGCGTACTTTATCTCACTTAAAATCTATTGTTTCTGGATTCTTTTTCTTCGACTGCATGGCAGCTTTGGGTTAATATTTAAGGAGATGCAAGTAATCGACTTTCGAAATTTTGTTGCCTGTATCATTCTAAATACATCACAACAAACAACTTGTCATTCATGCACTTTTTGGGGCAGATGAGTATTTAACGAGTTATCGCAATAAGTTACTGACCGCAACTCTAGTGTTTGAAGCGGTAAGTAATTCGTCGAGCACGTCGTATGGAAACACTGCAATGGACTCTCCCTTCCAACGCGCTCGAATGGTCGCGCGCATTCCCGCCATCGAAGACGAAAATGAACATACCGCTATAATTCATTATTTTTCGGTGATAATTTCTTTAGTGTTGTTAACTAAAAGATCCTAGAAGTGGGTTCTGGCTCCGCGGGACCGACAAATAATAAATTACAAAGTACCCAAACGTACTCTGCCCGGTCAATATTGAACATAATGTTGTCAACGAATTTCATAATTTTGTAGGTATAGATGGGTAATATAGTCGATTATAAGATGTTTTACATGAATGACATTCTGCCCGGCGATGCGTTATTTTCGAATTATTCAACTTTGAAGCTGGCTTGTGCGCGCCATGGAAGCACGCGGGGCTAGCGTAATTTAATTAATAACGGAAGCTAACCCCCTATTACAAACGTAAAGAGGTTGGGTCGTGAGGGGTAGGCACAGTTCTTTTAGTGAAAATTATAAATAAAGGTTTCGAGGGACGTTTGTTTACATCGACGCCAAGTGGCTGCCGCCATGGCGCCAACCGGCTGAAGATGGCAGCAGCCGTCTTCGAGTCGATGTAAACAAACGTCACTAGAAAGCTTTATTTATAATTTTCACTAAAAGAACTGTTGCTACCCCTCACGACCCAACCTCTTTACGTTTGTAATAGGGGTTAGCTTCCATTTTCATTGCTAAAATAATGACTGTTTTTGCGTTAAAAGGGCCATTCAGGAGCGCCGTTCGCATAACTTCAAACTTAAATAACTCCAAAACTAAGCATTTCCGGGCACATTGTCATTCGTGTAAAACGTCTTATAATCGACTATATTACCCATCTATACCTACAAAATTATGAAATTCATTGACAACATTATATTCAATATTGACCCTCTGCCCAAACTTAATCTACCGCTATAACGCGTTAAGGTAAATCTGAAGGAAAGAACAATAATCGGTTTTATAAATTTCGATACCTAAGCGTAATTAATTAGATCAGAATAAACAAGTTTTCTTCTAGGCACTTTCCGTCTGAAATAAGTATTTTATTAGTTATAGCGGTAAATGACTTACCGCAACTGCAGTGTTTGAAGCGGAAAAAAATTCATCCCGTGGTATGGCATCACTGCAATAGTCTCGCTTCCAGCGCGATCGTTATCAGAGACGAAACCAAACCTACCGCTATACCTCGCAATATAATCATTTCAGACGGAAAGTGCATAGAAGAAAACTTGTTTATTTTGATTGAATAAATTATGTTTAGGCTCCGAAAAGTCGGAAATCGATTATCCTTTTCTTCAGATTTACCCTCGTTAAATACTTATTTGCCCCAAAAAGTGCATAGAAGAAAAGTTGTTTATTTTGGGTAAATCTGAAGGAAAGAACAATAATCGGTTTTGTAAATTTCGATACCTAAGCGTAGTTAATTAGAACAAAATAAACAAGTTTTCTTCTATACACTTTCCGTCTCAAATTAGTATTTTATTAGTTATAGCGGTAAATGACTTACCGCAACTCCAGTGTTTGAAGCAGCAAGTAATTCAAGGAGCACGTCGGACAGCAACACTGCAATGCGCACTCGCTTCCAACGCGATCGTCATCAAAGACGAAACCAAACCTACCGCTATACCTCGTTAAATGCTCGTTTGACGGAAAAAGTGTATAGATGAAAAGTTGTTTTGATGTTATTACCATGATTCAAGCAACAAAAATTTGAAAATCGATGAGTAGCTGTTTATTCCAGCGCATTCGTCATCACAGACGAAACTAAACTTACCGCTATAAATCGTAAAATACTCATTTGAGACGGAAAGTGCATTGAAGAAAGCTTGTTTATTTTGATTCAATTAATTAGGTTCAGGCACCAGAAAGTGTAAAATCAATAACTGACATATCCTTCAGATTTACCTTATTTTGATGTAATTACCATGATACAGGCAACAAAATTTCGAAAATCGATTAGTTGCATCTCCTTAACATTAACCTCACATTCAGATAGGAATAACATATAGTCGGTTGCTTAGTCGCTGCATTGTTTGGTGACGCCCACTTTCTTGGCGGGACAAGCCCACTTTTTGACGGGAACGTGTCCGTTCCTTCACTTTTATATACGACGTTCCTATAACTTCAAAGTTGAATAATTCGGAAATTACGCATCAGCGAGCAGAATGTCATTCATGTTAAACGTTCTTAAATGTGTTCTTTAAGTGATTCTTGGGAACGGAATTTTTAATTTCCGTGAACGAATTAAACTGCATTTTGACCGATTTTTTTCAACTTTAAAGCTGCCGCTAATTGGATGCCAAGCTTTAACATCTCAATCTCAAATCCCTCCTCAATAGGTATCGCATCTTGGAGACAGCGCTCGTTGTGGCTGCGTGTATGAACGAGAAGGATTTTTGAGCGGCACTTGAACAAGAGACGGTTTACTTGGGCTCGTAAATCTAAGTTTGGAAACTTGTTTACTCCGTGGTAACAGATTAGCCACCCTCTATATCCGCAAAATTTGTCGTCGTGCAGTTAGGTGGCCCTTTCCCTTCATTTCTCATTTGTCTCTTGCGGAGGAGGCTGGCATATCGTGATAGACCTCTAGTACGAGATTCTCCAATTTTTGCGCATTTCCCATTTTTCTTTGTTTAAGATGCTCATGATTTCATTTGTCACCGTCCCCTTAGGAAGCATAAAATAGACGGTAGGCTTAGGATAGTGGACTGGCGCCCTCCAGGCAAGATACTGTTAGGTTACCTCAACCTTCGGTACTTCTTTCGGGCTCACTTAGCTTCTTTCAGTAGACACTCCTTCTCAGTTATCTCTTCTTTCTTTCTTCTTCCATTTCCTTCCCAACTTCTAGTTTTATGCAGAGTTTCTTCCTATGCGCAGGGTATCCTTCGGAAACATCTAACATAGATTTCCCGTTTTCTAAAGCCCATACTAACAAGTCTCTTCTCTGCTGTTTTGAGATCGTTTCTTAGACGCTCGCAACGCTTTTGTAGCGTTTGCTGTGGTGAAACTCATTATTTAACAATATTTACTTCTGGTGGCTGAGGAGGCTGTTGAACTAATGTGATAATTATGATAATCTTTAATCAATATGATGATGAAAACCAAACTCACATTATGCACCCTTGCAGTGCCACTTGAATTTAGTAGTCTTGCTATGATAGAGATTCAAAAGAGCGGAAACTGGGTGAAGCCTGGAATAAAATAATTCGAACTCCATAAGAGTGTCCAGCAAACGCAGTCAAGAATTCTTTAAAATGTTTTATAGTACACTCAAGGGCCTTCTGCCCATGTGTTCTCAGCCCCTCTCGAGTTGGTACACAGTGTTATTCATGCTCAGTTCGCGAGATCTGTGTGTGCTCAGCGCATTCGTGCCTTATTTTGTCATTCGATCGTACTTAAACTTCAACATATTTTTAGACAAATCATTTCATATTCTAATTATTCGATCTCGTTCGTAAAATTTTTTCATTTTAATCATTTTTTGTCCAATCTGACGCATCTTTTATCGATGTTGATCCTATTCTAAACTGTCTTTTTTCTGTTTTGACTACGTTATTGCTCGTTTGATCCTATTCTCATACTTTTTATTTTGTTATTATTTTCATCCGTTCTTTTGATGATTTTCATCCGTTTTTATGGTTATTTTTATCCGTTTTTATGGTTATTTTTATCCGTTTTTATGGTTATTTTTATCCGTTCTTATGGTTATTTTCACCGGTTCTTTTGATTATTTTCATCCGTTCTTTTGATTATTTTCATCTGTTCCTTTGATTATTTTCATCCGTTCTTTTGATTAATTTCATTTGTTCGTTGAATTGTATTATTTCAATTTGTTCGTTGAATTATATTATTTCAATTTGTTCGTTGAATTATATTATTTTCATTTGTTCGTTGAATTACATTATTTTCATTTGTTCGTTGAATTATATTATTTTCATTTGTTCGTTGAATTATATTATTTTCATTTGTTCGTTGAAATATTTCCATTTGTTCGTTGAAATATTTCCATTTGTTCGTTGAAATATTTCCATTTGTTCGTTGAAATATTTCCATTTGTTCGTTGAAATATTTCCATTTGTTCGTTGAAATATTTCCATTTGTTCGTTGAATTATTTTCATTTGTTCGTTGAATTATTTTCATTTGTTCGTTGAATTATTTCCATTTGTTCGTTGAATTATTTCCATTTGTTCGTTGAATTATTTTCATTTGTTCGTTGAATTATTTTCATTTGTTCGTTGAATTATTTTCATTTGTTCGTTGAATTTTTCTCATTCGTTCTTTGGATTATTTTCATTCGTTTTTCAACATTGATATTTATGATTACCATCTTTTTCATTTCCTTTTCATTAATTACCCCTCACTCTTATGAATTCTGTAAATTAAATCCTATTGATTTTCGCCTGCTTAATTATCCCATGCACTGATCACTGTCATTTCTGGTATTTCTCATACGTCTCATGCTCGCGGGTGGGGGTGAACACCCCTGGCGCAGGTGGGGGTGAACACCCCTGGCGCAGGTGGGGGTGAACACCCCTGGCGCAGGTGGGGGTGAACACCCCTGGCGCAGGTGGGGGTGAACACCCCTGGCGCAGGTGGGGGTGAACACCCCTGGCGCAGGGGGGGGGTGAACACCCCTGGCGCAGGGGGGGGGTGAACACCCCTGGCGCAGGGGGGGGGGGTGAACACCCCTGGCGCAGGGGGGGGTGAACACCCCTGGCGCAGGGGGGGGGTGAACACCCCTGGCGCAGGGGGGGGTGAACACCCCTGGCGCAGGGGGGGGGTGAACACCCCTGGCGCAGGGGGGGGGTGAACACCCCTGGCGCAGGGGGGGGTGAACACCCCTGGCGCAGGGGGGGGTGAACACCCCTGGCGCAGGGGGGGGTGAACACCCCTGGCGCAGGGGGGGGGTGAACACCCCTGGCGCAGGGGGGGGGTGAACACCCCTGGCGCAGGGGGGGGTGAACACCCCTGGCGCAGGTGGGGGTGAACACCCCTGGCGCAGGTGGGGGTGAACACCCCTGGCGCAGGTGGGGGTGAACACCCCTGGCGCAGGTGGGGGTGAACACCCCTGGCGCAGGTGGGGGTGAACACCCCTGGCGCAGGTGGGGGTGAACACCCCTGGCGCAGGTGGGGGTGAACACCCCTGGCGCAGGTGGGGGGTGAACACCCCTGGCGCAGGTGGGGGGTGAACACCCCTGGCGCAGGGGGGGGTGAACACCCCTGGCGCAGGGGGGGGTGAACACCCCTGGCGCAGGGGGGGGTGAACACCCCTGGCGCAGGGGGGGGTGAACACCCCTGGCGCAGGGGGGGGTGAACACCCCTGGCCCAGGGGGGGGTGAACACCCCTGGCGCAGGGGGGGGTGAACACCCCTGGCGCAGGGGGGGGGTGAACACCCCTGGCGCAGGGGGGGGTGAACACCCCTGGCGCAGGGGGGGGGAACACCCCTGGCGCAGGGGGGGGGTGAACACCCCTGGCGCAGGGGGGGGGGTGAACACCCCTGGCGCAGGGGGGGGGTGAACACCCCTGGCGCAGGGGGGGTGAACATCACCCCTGGCGCAGGGGGGGTGAACATCACCCCTGGCGCAGGGGGGGGTGAACATCACCCCTGGCGCAGGGGGGGGTGAACATCACCCCTGGCGCAGGGGGGGGGTGAACATCACCCCTGGCGCAGGGGGGGGTGAACATCACCCCTGGCGCAGGGGGGGGTGAACATCACCCCTGGCGCAGGGGGGGGTGAACATCACCCCTGGCGCAGGGGGGGGTGAACATCACCCCTGGCGCAGGGGGGGGTGAACATCACCCCTGGCGCAGGTGGGGGTGAACATCACCCCTGGCGCAGGTGGGGGTGAACATCACCCCTGGCGCAGGTGGGGGTGAACATCACCCCTGGCGCAGGTGGGGGTGAACATCACCCCTGGCGCAGGTGGGGGTGAACATCACCCCTGGCGCAGGTGGGGGTGAACATCACCCCTGGCGCAGGTGGGGGTGAACATCACCCCTGGCGCAGGTGGGGGTGAACATCACCCCTGGCGCAGGTGGGGGTGAACATCACCCCTGGCGCAGGTGGGGGTGAACATCACCCCTGGCGCAGGTGGGGGTGAACATCACCCCTGGCGCAGGTGGGGGTGAACATCACCCCTGGCGCAGGTGGGGGTGAACATCACCCCTGGCGCAGGTGGGGGTGAACATCACCCCTGGCGCAGGTGGGGGTGAACATCACCCCTGGCGCAGGTGGGGGTGAACATCACCCCTGGCGCAGGTGGGGGTGAACATCACCCCTGGCGCAGGTGGGGGTGAACATCACCCCTGGCGCAGGTGGGGGTGAACATCACCCCTGGCGCAGGTGGGGGTGAACATCACCCCTGGCGCAGGTGGGGGTGAACATCACCCCTGGCGCAGGTGGGGGTGAACATCACCCCTGGCGCAGGTGGGGGTGAACATCACCCCTGGCGCAGGTGGGGGTGAACATCACCCCTGGCGCAGGTGGGGGTGAACATCACCCCTGGCGCAGGTGGGGGTGAACATCACCCCTGGCGCAGGTGGGGGTGAACATCACCCCTGGCGCAGGTGGGGGTGAACCTTTCATGAATTTTAACTTTTCTGTAATAAGTATGAAATCCATAAGTTGGAGTAAAAACAAGTTATGTATTTCATCGCCTTGGTTTGCATTCCCAATAACCATTAAATATTTTGTCCACTTTTTAGAAAAGCTTTTAGATATCAAAAAGTCGTCTACGGGCCCCAATACAAATGGAACAGTCAGGCGAAGCTCAGTCGCCAGGAGCGTCTGCCAGTCACCAGCCCTCCACCCGCCGCAAGATGAAGAAAAAGCGTAGTCCGTACGCGCCTCCACTGCCGGCATCGGCTGGCAAAAATCCCCTGCCTCTCATACTCGAAGAAGATCGTAACACGTCTTCCGATTCAGAATGTGATGCTAAGGTTTGTCTCGCGTTGCAAGATCTGCGCGTGGACTGGCGGAGCAATATCCCGGTAAGTCGATTTGAGGATTCCTAACTGTCTATCCTGTGTTCAATCCAGAACTCGTGTAGTTTAGAATTTCTTAGACCGCTTTGTTTTTGAGCAGTGTTTTCTTTCAGGAGTCATTCTCATTCGTAAATTTACAGGTTAAAGCCAAAAGCGTACGCACAAAATCGATTTTTGTTAAATTTTGTCTCATTTAGCTAGCCCAATGAAAAAACTCGTGCTTATCGAAAAAATCGTCCATGATCGGACATTCGGGACTTGCTGTTAGTAGAATTATCTTACTTCTTGAAAAGGATTTAATAGTGTATTCTTACTGGTTATGAAACCCATAAGACCTGGCTTTCTGTCAAGGTCATTTTTATATGCTGCCCAAAAAATTCAAAGCACTGGCTGTGAGTTGTAGGTTTCAGTTCCTGAAGACAATCTACGTGGGGGGGTTTGTTTGGCAAAAGATTTTGATATTTCCATCTTACAAATGCGTCTACAATGGTTTTTCAATTCTTTGCGAAACAATAAATTGAATTGGTCTTATTTGGGAGCTGGATTTCTCTGAAGCCTCTCAAACCCATTTTCTCTATTTTTTTGCGATCAGCAGAGGATTCGCCTTTTCTGATCAATGTTTTGCTCCACCTTGATGTGCAGAACTAGTGACGTTTCCTCAAACAATGCATCGCACAACCCCCAACGCGATGAAGACGAATAGATAGTAAATCTTATTTTTGCCGACAGTAACATGTTGCCTCAGCTTTTTAAATGATCGGTTGTGTTTTTTTATCAACTTATGGATGTACCTTTGAATTTTGTTGCGGCTAATTTTCTACATTCGTAACTGACATTCGTCAAGTGTTTATGTGCAATTTCGGTGAATGGTGAACCAGTCGTCTCATGGAGCTTGGGATAGGCAGTGCACCGTGGGCTTAGATTAGTTAGGTACATCTTTCCTACACGCTAGAAACAGGCGACAACCACGAGGGAGACTGTTAAATTATCTCCGCAGTAAATAAACCTTCAGTACTTCTATATCTCGTACCCAGAGCGACCATGTTTCTAGGTTTCTTAGTCTAAATTATTTTATTTTCTCCCACAGAATTGGAAAAAATTATTCGATCTTGCTCTTATTGATACTTCAAGTGCAGAATTATGTAAATGCCAGACAGACGTTCCTTTCCCTATTTCTTGCCTACCATCGTTATTTGAGGAAACAAAAAGAGTTGGGAGATTGCTCAACTGTGGAATTTTGCGCTCTGGTCGCCAGTTTAAAACAAACACGTCAGTTGGATGACGAGTAGCTTCGAAAGCAAATGGTATTGAGCTAAATCTTTCCCGTGGCTAAAATGACTTGAAATATTTTGCCTAATCCACACTCTCACTTGCGATTCAAGTGATTTCTGTGGACTATTCGTAAATAACTAGATATTCTGCCATACGCGCTTTTTATTCTGCTCTTATTAACCTGCTTGCTACTTTGCCAATCCGTAATCTCACCTGCGACTTAGGTGATTTCAATAAGCTATTCACTTGAAACAAAGCCCAGCATACAACCAGTGTGCGAGTTGCACACTTTTGATCTAGGTGATTCCATTAGCCAAGTGGCTGGAAACAAAGCCCAACATTACCCCAGAATGTGGGCAGCTCACTTTTGATTTAAGGAATTCCAATAAGCTATTCACTGTAAACAAAGTCCAAGATGCCTTCCCAGAATGTAAGCAGCACACGAGCGATTTCGGTGGTTCTAACATGCAATTCGCTGAAAACAACGCGCTTGTCCCTATGCCCCTAGAATGTAGGCAGCACACGAGATATTTAGGTGATACCAATGAATTGTTCGCTGAAAACAAGGCCGATTTAGGTGATTTTTTTATTATACCATTAGCCGGAGACAACGCGCGTGTTTCCTGTGCCCCCAGAACGTGGGCAGCAAGGGCACGATGAGCTCGAGCTCAAAGTCTTCGATGAGCGACACGCCTCTGTGCCGCAGCGAGAACCTCATCATCAGGAGCGCCCGGCCCCACACCCTCCTGCCCCCAGGGGACATCCTCACCAGCAGGGCCTTTTTCAACATCCCGCGCAAGATGTTTTTGCCTGCTCAAGCTACACGTGAGGCTTCTTGTAAAACAAACAACTGGTGAAAAAATATTTTCATTCCAGCTGGACTGAAAATATCGGAATTCTTAGGAAAATGTGAAGTCTAGAGCCAGGGGTATATAGGCCTTATTTTTTTTTAATGGAATGATTTTGTTGGGTTACATGTCATCATTTTTTGTGGGTTCACTGCTGTCCTGTTTTTCAACATCTACTATCTTTTTAGCTTGAATCTTGTTTCATAACCTTCCTTCCTAACCCACTGTTTCTACGTGAAGGTCTGGTGTGGGGAACACAGCTTGTGCATAGATTCCAAGTTCCGTAAACTCCATACTGACTGGTGCCATACTGACTGGTGCCATACTGACTGGTGCCATACTGACTGGTGCCATACTGACTGGTGCCATACTGACTGGTGCCATACTGACTGGTGCCATACTGACTGGTGCCATACTGAATGGTGCCATACTGAATGGTTCCATACTGAATGGTGCCATACTGAATGGTGCCATACTGAATGGTGCCATACTGAATGGTGCCATACTGAATGGTGCCATACTGAATGGTGCCATACTGAATGGTGCCATACTGAATGGTGCCATACTGAATGGTGCCATACTGAATGGTGCCATACTGAATGGTGCCATACTGAATGGTGCCATACTGAATGGTGCCATACTGAATGGTGCCATACTGAATGGTGCCATACTGAATGGTGCCATACTGAATGGTGCCATACTGAATGGTGCCATACTGAATGGTGCCACACTGAATGGTGCCACACTGAATGGTGCCACACTGAATGGTGCCATACTGAATGGTGCCATACTGAATGGTGCCATACTGAATGGTGCCATACTGAATGGTGCCATACTGAATGGTGCCATACTGAATGGTGCCATACTGAATGGTGGAGCTGTCCCTCCCTCATGTGACGCTGTCCCTTCCTCATGTGACGCTGTCCCTTCCTCATGTGACGCTGTCCCTTCCTCATGCGACACACCCCACCAGTGCCACAAGGCAGCGGCCTGACCATCACCACTGCCCTCGCCTTCCGCAAGAAGGTGTCGCCAGAGGCGCTGGCCGCCAGCATGGCCTCTACGGACGCCATCCGCAGCCGCCTATACCAGGAGCGCCGCTACCTGGTCAGTGCCTCATGCCTGCCGCTGATTGAAGCGAAACGTACGGACAAATACGCTCCTGTGAGTGTCCTGAGTTTGTTTAACATGTAACATAAAATAGGTTCGCTCAAAGTTCGTAAGTACGTGTCCTGAGTTTAAATGTAATATAAAATGGGTACGCTCCAAGCTTGTGAGAGTCGTTAGTTTGTTTTAAAAATAGCTTAATATCGTGTTCGTGCGATGCGTGTCTGTGCTTTGTTTGAAGGACGTTTGTGGGACGTGTGGTGTTATTGTGGTTTCTCTTAAGTACTGTTTCCCTCAACTCTCATATTTTCACCTTCATATTTTCTTTTTCAACTCAATTTTTGCTCTTCTGCCTTTCTTCATTTCGTGCTGAAGGTAACATGCAACACCGGCGGTGTGCGGGTGTGCGTGCCCCGGCTGTGTGCGGGTGTGCGTGCCCCGGCTGTGTGCGGGTGTGCGTGCCCCGGCTGTGTGCGGGTGTGCGTGCCCCGGCTGTGTGCGGGTGTGCGTGCCCCGGCTGTGTGCGGGTGTGCGTGCCCCGGCTGTGTGCGGGTGTGCGTGCCCCGGCTGTGTGCGGGTGTGCGTGCCCCGGCTGTGTGCGGGTGTGCGTGCCCCGGCTGTGTGCGGGTGTGCGTGCCCCGGCTGTGTGCGGGTGTGCGTGCCCCGGCTGTGTGCGGGTGTGCGTGCCCCGGCTGTGTGCGGGTGTGCGTGCCCCGGCTGTGTGCGGGTGTGCGTGCCCCGGCTGTGTGCGGGTGTGCGTGCCCCGGCTGTGTGCGGGTGTGCGTGCCCCGGCTGTGTGCGGGTGTGCGTGCCCCGGCTGTGTGCGGGTGTGCGTGCCCCGGCTGTGTGCGGGTGTGCGTGCCCCGGCTGTGTGCGGGTGTGCGTGCCCCGGCTGTGTGCGGGTGTGCGTGCCCCGGCTGTGTGCGGGTGTGCGTGCCCCGGCTGTGTGCGGGTGTGCGTGCCCCGGCTGTGTGCGGGTGTGCGTGCCCCGGCTGTGTGCGGGTGTGCGTGCCCCGGCTGTGTGCGGGTGTGCGTGCCCCGGCTGTGTGCGGGTGTGCGTGCCCCGGCTGTGTGCGGGTGTGCGTGCCCCGGCTGTGTGCGGGTGTGCGTGCCCCGGCTGTGTGCGGGTGTGCGTGCGCCGGCTGTGCGTGCGCCGGCTGTGCGTGCGCCGGCTGTGCGTGCGCCGGCTGTGCGTGCGCCGGCTGTGCGTGCGCCGGCTGTGCGTGCGCCGGCTGTGCGTGCGCCGGCTGTGCGTGCGCCGGCTGTGCGTGCGCCGGCTGTGCGTGCGCCGGCTGTGCGTGCGCCGGCTGTGCGTGCGCCGGCTGTGCGTGCGCCGGCTGTGCGTGCGCCGGCTGTGCGTGCGCCGGCTGTGCGTGCGCCGGCTGTGCGTGCGCCGGCTGTGCGTGCGCCGGCTGTGCGTGCGCCGGCTGTGCGTGCGCCGGCTGTGCGTGCGCCGGCTGTGCGTGCGCCGGCTGTGCGTGCGCCGGCTGTGCGTGCGCCGGCACCCCCCCCCCCCTCCCCCAGGAGGCGGCGGTGGTGAGCGTGCTGCTGCTGCAACACAAGGTCCTCGTCCTGCCGCCGCTGGAGGAGTTCATCAACCGCCGAGACACGGCCCTCAGCAGCTTCCCTGACGACGTCGTCGGTTGGTGGCGCCATCTAACTAGCGCCTGTTTCGGCATTGTAGATTTGTACATGTCACGTGATTGCGCCTTGTTTTTTGAAGTGTGCTAGGGTTTTTTCAATATGGAAGTGTTCTATTGTTTTTTGTATCAGCTATTATTTGTATAAATGCACTATTATTTTTTTTGAATGCGCTATTATTTTTTTATATGCGCTATTATTTTTTTAAATGCGCTATTATTTTTTTAAATGCGTTATTATTTTTTTAAATGCGTTATTATTTTTTTAAATGCGTTATTATTTTTTTAAATGCGCTATTATTTTTTTAAATGCGCTTTTATTTTTTTAAATGCGCTATTATTTTTTTAAATGCGCTATTATTTTTTTATATGCGCTATTATTTTTTTAAATGCGCTATTATTTTTTTAAATGCGCTATACTTTTTTTAAATGCGCTATACTTTTTTTAAATGCGCTATTATTTTTTTAAACGCGTTATTATTTTTTTAAACGCGTTATTATTTTTTTAAACGCGCTATTATTTTTTTAAACGCGCTATTATTTTTTTAAATGCGCTATTATTTTTTTAAATGCGCTATTATTTTTTTAAATGCGCTATTATTTTTTTAAATGCGCTATTATTTTTTTAAATGCGCTATTATTTTTTTAAATGCGCTATTATTTTTTTAAATGCGCTATTATTTTTTTAAATGCGCTATTATTTTTTTAAATGCGCTATTATTTTTTTAAATGCGCTATTATTTTTTCAAATGCGCTATTATTTTTTTAAATGCGCTATTATTTTTTTAAATGCGCTATTATTTTTTTAAATGCGCTATTATTTTTTTAAATGCGCTATTATTTTTTTACATGCGCTATTATTTTTTTATAAGCGCTATTATTTTTTTATAAGCGCTACTATTTTAAATATATCAGGGATTTTTCTGGTGTCTACTGTAGTCGAATTTGAGAACATGATCGTCTCAGAATGTGAGTTCAAGAAAGCATTAGTGTGATACTGAGATCGCTAACTTACCGTAAATCTTTGAGATGCAATCTTTGGTGAATCTTAAAGATCGTTCACGATCGAGCGTAATAGTTCACGCATAACAAGTATTCTGCTGTAAAAATCAGCATAAAGTTATTTAATTTGAAATTTTCTAGCTCTGACATATTATTATGAACAGAGTGTTAGTGCACAGGTTATTTGGACGTCACTTCTCTATCTGATAAAATTTTTAAATGAACGAAGGGTTTGCATCCTCGTGAATTCTTGCTCTGTTCTCCACTGAACATATTGGTTTTCAGGACATCTCTTTTCGGCAGGTAAATGGTGCTTTGGGACGGACGACATCCTCATGTGAGTTGGTGCTCGTACTTAAACGCGTGAGAATTTCACAAATGTCATTTAGTTTAATTATTGTTAAACGTAAACCTTGAAGTCGTTTAGCAAACAGTCGTCACTGTGACAATGCATAAATAGCGTTTGTGGACTAGCAAAAATTTTGTATCTTCATGAAATTATAATTCATATGAGATCCGGTACAAAATTCGAAAGGAAGAAGCAAAACTATTTATCGGTAAAAAAGAATTCGTGTGAATGCAATAAAAGTGTTCGTAAGTTGGTTAACTTACAGAAATAAAATCACTTAGGCATTATATTTCACTCCCATTTGCTGCTTCATCCTATTCCTTTGAAGGTAATTCCGATAGTTGATTTCAATTGAACCGTATGAACGCAACTTCATACCCTTATTATTGCATTACATAGAGCGGCAACAAGTTTGCTAGACTATTTTTTAATTAATTTCTTCGTTCTCCACCGAAGACTCTCTAATTGCAGTCTATTAAATAGAAGCACTTCAGGTCCGAGTCGGAGCGAGAGATTCAATATCGGTTTTCAAGTTCGTTACTGACTTGAACATCAACAAGGTACCGGACATGAAAATAAATTATACTATGAACCTTGTTCGCGTTACGAATACTGCTCACTATTTTTTTCAAGAAATAGACATTCAGAACCGTTTTAATTGGTGGTGAAATTTGTAAATTCAAAATCGGTCTGTTACGAGGAATTTTGGTCAAGTCAAGTTTTGATTAAGTCAATTTCGGTTCAATTCAGTTTCTGAGTTGTCAATTTTGGACAAGTTAACCCTTTAACGTCCGAATTTTTGTACTCGTATTACCGTTAACACAACCACCGTCACTAAACTAGCGCTGGCATCTGGCAGTCACCGATATCAGGATGGGATAGGAACTGCCACCCGGCAGAGAACTTTAAAGAACACATTAGGGAACTAATTGAACAAGAAATACAATATATTGAGGGTATTTTTGAAAGAGGACACTGGTGTCCTCTGGGGCGTTAAAGGGTTAAGAGTCAGCGCCAGTAAATAAAGGGGGTTGGAAGTCTCGAACTCAGCGCAGGAACTGCTCAATACTGGTCACAACGTTTTAAAGAACTCGTTTACTTTCATTCTCAGAGCTTTTAATAGTGCATGTCTCATTGAATTGAAAATAAATCGGTAAAATTTTGTAGGATAAATGAAGGTTGGACATGTAACCAGCGGCATAAAGTGATATTCAGAGACCAGAGACCTTAGCCTTGGACATATTCAGAGAGAAGACATCTTAGACCTTAGCCTTGGACATATTCAGAGAGAAGACATCTTAGACCTTAGCCTTGGACATATTCAGAGAGAAGACATCTTAGACCTTAGCCTTGGACATATTCAGAGAGAAGACATCTTAGACCTTAGCCTTGGACATATTCAGAGAGAAGACATCTTAGACCTTAGCCTTGGACATATTCAGAGAGAAGACATCTTAGACCTTAGCCTTGGACATATTCAGAGAGAAGACATCTTAGACCTTAGCCTTGGACATATTCAGAGAGAAGACATCTTAGACCTTAGCCTTGGACATATTCAGAGAGAAGACATCTTAGACCTTAGCCTTGGACATATTCAGAGAGAAGACATCTTAGACCTTAGCCTTGGACATATTCAGAGACCAGAGACCTTAGACCTTAGCCTTGGACATCTTCAGAGAGAAGACACCTTAGACCTTAGCCTAGGACATCTTCAGAGAGAAGACACCTTAGACCTTAGCCTTGGACATGTTCAGAGAGAAGACACCTTAGACCTTAGCCTTGGACATGTTCAGAGAGAAGACACCTTAGACCTTAGCCTTGGACATGTTCAGAGAGAAGACACCTTAGACCATAGCCTTGGACATGTTCAGAGAGAAGACCCCTTAGACCTTAGCCTTGGACATATTCAGAGACCAGAGACCTTAGACCTTAGCCTTGGACATATTCAGAGAGCTTAGACCTTAGCCTTGGACATATTCAGAGAGCTTAGACCTTAGCCTTGGACATATTCAGAGAGCTTAGACCTTAGCCTTGGACATATTCAGAGAGCTTAGACCTTAGCCTTGGACATATTCAGAGAGCTTAGACCTTAGCCTTGGACATATTCAGAGAGCTTAGACCTTAGCCTTGGACATATTCAGAGAGCTTAGACCTTAGCCTTGGACATATTCAGAGAGCTTAGACCTTAGCCTTGGACATATTCAGAGAGCTTAGACCTTAGCCTTGGACATATTCAGAGAGCTTAGACCTTAGCCTTGGACATATTCAGAGAGCTTAGACCTTAGCCTTGGACATATTCAGAGAGCTTAGACCTTAGCCTTGGACATATTCAGAGAGCTTAGACCTTAGCTTTGGGCATATTCAGAGAGCTTAGACCTTAGCTTTGGGCATATTCAGAGACCTTAGACCTTAGCCTTGGACATATTTAGAAACATTAGACCTTAGAGTGTGAGTAACACCTACCTTGACTGGTTTAAAATCTCCAAACATTCACAATAAAGGGTTGAAGTAAAATTCACCAAAGCATAATAATATATGCGTAAATTGATTGGTAGTTTCACAACCTATTAATTCACGGTACACTTTCGAGCGTCCAATTCTATAACGGCTCCAAGTCGCTGCGAAAGCAAGCAAAGCATTACCTCTCAGGGGGATACAATTATTGTATCTAAGGGGATTAACGCTTCCAGGGGGGAAATGTGAGGGCCCGAGCTCAGAGTTAGTCAGGCCTTCTTTTTATAGATATATTGTTTTTTTTGTTGTGTTCAAGACCACCTTTTTTCAGTTCACTACTGTCCTATTTTTCAGCACCTCTGACTTTCTTCTTTAACTTTTATCTTATTTCATCAACTTCTTCCTCAACTTGCTGTTTCTATGCATCATCTGCATCATCATTCTCCTACCTCCATACTAAATAGTGCCTTCCTCCTTCCTCTCTTCGATACGCTCTTTTTTGCAGCGGTTAGGGAAGCTTAAACTAACTTATAATCTTAATCTGTTATTATCTTTGATCAGGGGTGGCTCCAGTAATGTTATCTAGGAGATATATATAGGTGGTACGGCGATGGTGCTTTCCTCCCTCTCTCTCTTTAGAAGCACTACTTCTTTGTGGTTAAGGAGGCTCAAACTGACTATAATTGTGTAATTTTATTAACTGTTTACTTTAAGAAATTACAGATATCTCCACGGTTCAAGTTTTATAAGTATGTTCATCCGTGAAAACTTTGAGAAAATTATTTCAAGAACCTTTCCGCAAATATAGCGGTCTCCTAATGTTTCATTCAATTACAGCACTTTCGCCGCACCAAATCCATATTAATACACCTAAACGAATGGTCGGACTACTTCCTCAGATTAACGAATTGCATCTAAACACTACTTGCTTCTACTGCATCTACGCACAGTATCCTTTTCTTACTACTTCCTCAAACATTGTCTTCTTACTACTTCTGCGCGCATTATTATCTTGGTACTCTCTGTACTCAGAATGTTCTCGTTAATACGTTTAAAACATTGCAATGTTACTGTACTTGAATGCAACACCCTTTTAATACTAAATACTTATACACAATTAATAAACACGTCAAATGACCTAGGCAAGTTAGGTAAAAAGTTTCGTAATCCCTCAGATTTCCAGGCTTCCGCAAGGACCCGTCGGTGTTGAGCTTCGTGCTGAAAGAGGTAGTGGAGTCACTGAAGTATCTCAACAGCGTTGAACAAGCTGCTGAAGACTACAAAATACTAGAGTACAGAGAGAAGACCTTCATAGAACTTAATCACGATGGGCTTCAGGTGTGCTCTTCCCTGCATATTCCTGGGATCCCAGGTTTTGAGTGTTTCTTCAAGCCGGTCTTCACGAAACGCTATTTCCTTCTAAGACCCAAAGACAGAATAGCGGCCGAGCTCGTTCACATCTCCCTGCTCACGCTCCACAAGCTCACTGAGTGGGCGATCAACTTAGAGGAGTAAGTCGTAACGGCATTTTCTCTATTCTCATTCTTTACGCTCGAAAATTTTGCTTTACATGTGGTCGATAACATTAAAAAGGTTACTTTTCTTGTTAGTTTAAGCTCATTTTTTCGACGGTATTTTTTGAACAAGTTTTCACAGCTTCGCAAAGATAGCACATGACCTTTCTACTTATTTTGCCATACTTTAATGTGCTTTTTTGTACTATAATCAGACATTGTCAGTTATTTTTTAATTTTAAAATAAATTTCAAGTACTACAATATTTATTATTAATTACATTCAAAGGATAAATTATCGCCTTATGTTGGGGCTCCATGGAGATTAAAATTTCTCTTTAAAGTGTAGTTAAGATAGATTTGAATGACTTGTGTACGGTGCCTCACAATAAAATCTTATGAACACTTCGAACTTATTTTAAAATTTATTTTCCAGCTGTAAGGTAACATTATTTTGTGGAAAGCGAGATTGAAGTCCAATTTTAATAAGACTATTTTTTGTCGAACTTGAGGTTCCAAAGGTTGTATTAAACCTTCGAATTGGTGGCATACAGCATGGATGCACTTGTGAAATCGAGTTTCGACGAATGTTTTTGTACTTCGCACAAAGGTCCCCAATGAGATTTCTGTGTATTTCATTTGTGTATGTCTATGTTGTTACATCCATTCGCGCGCCTCCAACGACTTTAAGCTTCAGAAATGCTAATCTTCAATCCATCCACACGTCTCCACCGTTTCCAAGCATCAGAAACACTAATCTTCAATTACCAGTTAAAAAACATGTTTCAGCTCATTAAAGACTGAAGCATGCGTACGTCCGCCATTTGGCGTAGCTCGATCGACAATTCCGCCACCAGAACTGAAGAGTTTCAATTTACCTAGTACTTTTCTATACTAGTTCAAAGTTTGAACACATGCTGTCAAAGAACCCAAAAATTTCATTGGACGCCTTGAAATATAGTGTAAAAGGACCCAGTTGCACCTCTCACCCAGAAATGCGTCGGTGCTGAAGGCTGATAATTAAAAAATTCAGGCTAACATTTGGAATACATAAAGCGAAGAAAAGTATATTTCGTTTCAAATGTGATTTTCCTTTACCTGAAATCAAATCTAACCTTGTAAGCTGGAAAATAAATTTTCCGGAGGCTGGACGGTTCAAAAAGTGTTCACATTTTGGAAGCAATTCCTACTAATTTTTCTTCTGCCACTCTCCCTTGAGGGTATAGTCGGGGACCCCTGCTACCGAATTCCCACCGTGAAACCTCCGATGCTTTCCCTTATGCTTATTCCCAAGGTTCTCAATATCTTAATTAAAGTTCATCGATGCTCAAACCTCAAAAGGTCCAATTAACTCCGCAGATACGGCATTGCTTTGGCCTTTGCCCAGACGCAGCACGTGGCGGATCTCTGCATGCGAAACTACTATCCAAAGTCCAAGCACATGAAGCCCTTCTACCTCCACACCATGACTCTGTGGGCACTAGGGCGCGTCTACTGCGGCCTCTTCGACGATTTCGAAATGAAGTTCGACCTCCGCAAAAGCTTCAAGCACACGTGGGACAAACTGCACGATCTTCAACAAGGCCTGCGTTCTATTACTGACGTGGCCGTGTTCGGTGAGTCCTGGTTTGGCTTAAAAATGTGTTATTTACTTTTTGTAGAATTGTGCGCCCTAGTGGAGATAATTTTGAAGACTGGCGTCCCCAGGAGGAATACGGCTAGGTGACTTCTACTATCGATGGGCGTTCTGGGCTTCTATCTTTCGTGCCCATTCTGCTCCATTCAGTTTCCATACATTCTCCGCTATTTCTTTCTTTTCTTCCCCTTCCAAATTTGCTTGTTCTTTTTGGAGAGTATCCTGCATGGCAACAAGCCATGCACATAAATTCCTTTGTTTTCTATAATCCATTTGCTGGTCCCTTCTCTTCACCCTCTAGATATTGTCTCTGTTATGATGAGGAAATATAAGCTAACTAATATAATTATGTTAATTATAAGCTAATGAGCTTCGTATCAATTTTGATCAGTTTATACGCATTTTAGGACGGTCTTTTCTCCTATGTCATTGAACTTCTAGATAAAATTGAAAGAAAAAATATTTATTCACTTTTAATTCTAGGAATAAAAACAATAAAGCTAAAATTATTGATGACGGTGTTTTTCGAAATGGCGGTGTGCGCAGGTAATAATACTGACAGACAAGTGCGGGAGTGGAGGGACTGTAAGGCAAAAATGGCTGCAGATGCTTAATTGACCTCCTGCGACCTAGAAAAGAATTCCAAACCTGGAGTCAAAGACTTGATATGAATACCCTAATTTTCACCCGATTCACAATGACTTGCAGCTGAATTTCGCTCAAGGCACTACCTGTACACCTCATGTGACCTCTGCAACTTGGTCCAAGGAAATGATAGTCGAAGAAGCCAGCAAAATCTTGAGCACGACATCAATTATCTACGTGAACAGTGGGTCAACTCACTGCATACAATGAGTTGACGTCGCCTAGAAAAATTTGTACTCTGTACAAAAATTTTACTGGAGTGCCAACACGAGTGACTGCGTCACAGATATATACATAATCTGTCCGACCCAAACTAGCAAGGGTGATTCACATGAAAAGCCAAACTCGGAAATCTCCTAACACCCATTATAGAGACGGTCTCTGATTGTCTATGTAGATCGATTTTCTCTCTAAACAGAATTGTTCAATTTTTTTGTAGCAGTCCAGATAATTGATCGCGATTCAATGTGCACGCTGTAAGTCAACTAAGAGGGGAAAGTTCGACGGTAGCTTCGAGTAAATCTCACTCTGCAGCATACAACTGACTTTTAATGCACATAATTAACATGCCATTGCGACACTAGTTCTTCTGCTTAAACAAACCTTTTATGACAGGTTAGAAAATTGACTCTCGTTTCTTTGTTTAAACAAGCCGTATACGCTGAGGCGCAAAACCGTAACGCTGGTTTCTTTCCCCTCTATGGTCTCAAAAAAAAATTTTCTCCGCCCCCTAGAAAACGAAGGCCAGTTTCCCGAGACCGCTGAGGAATGTCTGGAGGTTGCTGGCGGCTTCTACCGCCAGGTGCGCGTGCCGGCCACTTGGAGCGTGTACAACGACCAGCGCAATCTCACTGCCAACCTCAACCTCACTGCCAGGTTGCACGCCTGGACAGGTTTGTTGCACAAGCTTGAGTTGCAGTTTTTATTGTTATATTAACTTCGCCGCTATTGTAATTTAACAAGCTTAGAAACTATTTTGTAAACGTTGAAAGGTTTTCCGAATGTGGAAGTGTTTATTAGAAATTTGGTGTGTTGGATGATATGAATTTGGATGTAGTTATCGAACACAAGTTGACTGTCTTATCGTTCAGTCATTTCAAATTAACATAACGTGCATGACCTTGCGCGTCAGTCTTCTGCTATTCCTAGCGAGTCCATTGAGGTTTTTTTCGAAGGGATAGTTGATAATTTTTTCAGTAACAAAATACGAAATTCAGAAAGTAAACAAAGTACGTATAACTTGAATATCGTTTTAGAAACGTAAACAATTCTTGTAAAAATTTGAGCTCAAATTTTTAACAACGAACTGACCAAGTGTATGAGTCGGGTTTTTCTTCCGCACTCTATATTTATGAGTTTTCAAATTCTCCTTTCTGTTTCTTTTCTGAACAGACTCAGTCAGCATGAAGTTACGTTAATTAAATGATTAATGATTTTTAATGATTATGATATGATAGGGCTGCCACCACGAGGCTTAGATAGCCTCGACTAAATTAGATATGAAAGGAACGTGCGTATTTCTTGGTAGCAATGGCGGCGGTAGGCGCGTGTTTCTGGCGCTAGTTTACGAGAGAGATGAGAGGTAAGGGACGACGACTGACGATTAATCATTTATTAGGTCAATGCTAGCCGGTTGAACACATTCACGAGTTGAGATTGACGCCAAGATCTAGCGGTAATTAACCTGATCCGCGAGTACTTTACCAAGACTTTACAATCAGCTTGTTCCAACAACACGCTAAACGGGAGCAAGTCTCGACACTTACCACGGACAGTTTAACAGGTATTTGAACACAACTCGACTCTTCCTATGAACGTCTGCATACGTCGACAACAATCCACGGAAAACGATCCAAAGGTGACGTATCACAAACGCCCGACAACAATCCAAGGGACACGATCCAAAGGTGAACGTCGCGCATACGCTTTGCCACAATCACAGTATTGAAATTACACTAATGGAAACGCCGCTCTTAAGTTATGAACTGCAATTACGGGAGCCTCTACTGCCCGAACTCCGCTCGACGTGTTTTATTTACTTTACTCTACCCGTCTCTGGTCCCTCCCGACTCGAGCCCTTGACTGCTCACACTCACGACCGGCGACCGAATGTCCTTTCTCTGAGCCCGCTCTCCCCTGGTCTCGCGCCTCCTTCCCAAAAAGGGGGGTAGGTTTTGTGGGGAGAAGGGATGCAGGGGTGAGCTCTCGTGGGGGCCCCGCTTTCTCCGACCATGACGTATTCAGCCCTTATTGCCCTCCCGCTCTGCCCGTCGTCCCGCGACCGAAGCTGGCCGTCGTTTTATATATTTCCAATAACTTATAGTGCCCTTGACCAATCTACGTGGTCGCGCTCTACGAGTCCTGCGTCGTCTTTATGACGGAGTGACCGCCGCAGCCCAAGCACATCCAATTATTAAATTTACTATGGCAGTGTTTCGTAATGAGAACGTCTCTCTTATATCTTTCCCAAGACCATAGCACGAAAGCCGGTATTAAATTTACGACCCGTGTCATTTAAGATCCAGTCTTAACATTAAATATATTCTTTTCGCTCGGCAATGCTAACGGCAAAGATGGGATGAATCTGACTTCATGCCCTGACTTTATACACAAGGTATAAATACGAGTGCAATTTGTAAATTACTAAATCATATTTGATGCCTTACTATCATTCTCGTAAATAAATATTTGGTTCAAACTTGCAAAAAGCAATTATGCAATAAGAGACGAAAAAATTCCAAAAATCAGGTATCGAAATCCTTGACGAAGAATTGTTCAAATTTACACGCCAAATAAAATACTGTAACGGTTGTTGAAGAATGGTTCAAATTAACAAATTAAATTAGATGTTGAAATGGTTGTTGAAGAATGGTTCAAATTAACAAATTAAATTAGATGTTGAAATGGTTGTTGAAGAATGGTTCAAATTAACAAATAAATTAGTTTTTGAAATGGTTGTTGAAGGATGGTTCAAATTAACAAATTAAATTAGATGTTGAAATGGTTGTTGAAGAATGGTTCAAATTAACAAATTAAATTAGATGTTGAAATGGTTGTTGAAGAATGGTTCAAATTAACAAATTAAATTAGATTTTGAAATGGTTGTTGAAGGATGGTTCAAATTAACAAATAAAATATATTGAAGAATGGTTCAAATTAAATTTCAAGTAAGATGTTGAAACAGTTGTGTAAAGACGGTTCAAATGAAGAATTTAAATGTTCAAAAGCATTACGAGGGATAATTTAATTTTTCAGGCCAAATAAGACGTGCAAGCGTTTATCGATGGCTAATTCAAGTTAATATACAAAATAAAATTTCGAGACTCTACATGAATTCATAAATCAAATTACACAATGAAACTTTTCTGGAGTTCGCCAAACAAAATATTTATACGTTTATCGCATTCACAACTCAAACCACCTATTGCAACTTGATGCCTTTGACTTGGACCAGCGAGCATCGACCCCGGCAAGCCAGCAGAGCCAGTGGAGCGGAAGCTGCCCTCACAGCTGCTGCAAGAGCTGGACGCGGTGCTGTACGACGCCGAGATCCTTAGCTGCGAGCTGGCGTCCAGGTCAGCTTGGTGGCGCTCTCTTGGGTGTGCTCAGAACATGGTGCATTCTATTAACATATTTCCTGCGAAGACACACACTGGTGGTCACTTGGGCGATTTTCATGGTGCTGCTAATCCACCTGCAGTCACTAACTCATTTATTATAAAATACTTAATGATAGCTAAAAAAACGAACCTGTTAATGTTTGTTATTTTAAAATTTGATTACCACAATTTACTTTGAATTTGAATTGAATATTGAATTCAGTTTAACCTATCGCAGTTAACGTGTTAATACGTTGACGCCGTGGTTGTTACGGTTGGTTTCGTCAGGTCGTAAATGGCAGATTTGGGTAATCGACTTTTCTGATCGAAAAAGTTTTTGTCCTTTCTAAGAAATATGAAAATATAACTGCACGATAACTTTTTACGTCGTATGATGACCTTTATTTTGAAAAACATCGCAAAAATGGTAAAGGGAAATTTATTTACACTGATACGTGAATGAGCAATTGGCCTAATGGTACATTCGATATATGTCCCAATACGCTGTCAGCGTGTCGGGTAACTAACTTGATTTTTATTTATGCTTTCAATAAGTTAACTTTATTTTGGTTAATCCTATCAATTAGGTAACTTGATTTTGGTTTACCCTATCAATTAGGTAACTTTATTTTTATTTATCTTTTCGATTAGGTAACTTTATTTTGGTTAATCCTATCAATTAGGTAACTTGATTTTGGTAAATCCTATCAATTAGGTAACTTGATTTTGGTTAATCCTATCAATTGGGTAACTTGATTTTGATTTACCCTATCAATTAGGTAACTTGATTTTTATTTATCCTTTCGATTAGGTAACTTGATTTTTATTTATCCTTTCGATTAGGTAACTTGATTTTTATTTGTCTTTTCAATTATGTAAATTGATTTTGATTTGTCCTTTCAACAAGGCAACTTGATTTTTATTTCTGCTTTCAATGACGTAACTAACTTGATTTTGATTTTTGTTATCGATTACTTAACTGTTGTAATTTCATTTATTCCCCTCCAAGGAATAAAACTAATGTACCTATGGGAATAAGCTCTCATAGAGAGGAAATGTGAGGTCCCGAAGTAGAGGTTAGGTAGGCCCTCTTTTTGGTGAAATAGAATAACCTTTTTCTTTTCTTGGAGAGCATCTTTTTTAATTCTTTTCGAGCACCCACTACGCTCTTCTCCGTTATTTACCTGATTTTATAACTTTCCTTCTCAACTCGGTTTCAATGCGCACGGGATCTTGTCTGCGAACACATCTTCTGTGTTTCCTTAACCCAGATTCGGCGTTTCTTCAACTCCATACTAAACAATGCCTTCATCCTTCCTCTTGTTAGAGATCTTATATATGGTTATGGAGACAGAAACTAACTTACAATCATAGACTCAATTACTTGTGTTCTCAATTAGGTGAATGATTTAATTTTATTATAACTTTGAAATTGCACAGTTATATGTATGAAAGCCCAACGGTTCGAAATTACGGAGAGTCGCATGAAATTGAACGTGCGATTTTGATCTTAAACATTATTGTGCTGATTTTGACCAAACAGTGTTCAACAAAATTATAGCCTTTCTGCAATCAAAATTGGGTTCATTTGGCCAACATTTTTGAAAAAAAATCAATTCCTTTTGTTTACGTTCTGTTCGCCTTTATATTATTGGTCGCTTTCGTAAAAATGATGCATTTCAGTCGTCAGAAAACGACTTCAGTGTAGCTAAGTTCGGTAGTACATTTTTAACTTTGATTTGAAATGGTTTGATTATTTCGTAGCATTTACTGTACAGTATTTTGATCTTTAATAGATCAACGTATGAAGTATCTTTCTATTACTCATCAGTGTTATAATTTCTTAGTTATAATTATCGGTTGTCTGACATGGTACTGATTTTCTGTTGTGATACTAAAAGAATTTCTGCGTGTCATCGTCCAAAGTAAATTCCAAAATGAAAACCTAACACTCTTTTTAGACTTAGTGATGAGTTACCCTTGAACTTCATTGTAACTTCTCCAGAAATGTTGCCGAGGGTCTAAGGGTTAAAAATAAGCGAGGTAAGGAAAAAAAATTGGAGAAGCCAAAAAAACAGGAATCTTCTCATGTGACACACTAAGCTGTTTTAATTTTTTCAGTGAAGTAGAGAATTGGGAAAAACATGTAAGAAATTTAGTGTTCGATTTATCATGTTCGTTTGCGATGGTGATGGTAACTAAGTGCTTTTATCAGGTGAGCGGAGCAGTAACAGATGAATAAAATATCCCATGGCAGACAATTCGTTAAGGTCCAGCATTTCAAAGAAGCTTTTTAACGTTATAAAAAAGTCGGTTGTATGAGTCACGCTCAATCGACCCATACAACCAAAAGTACTGAGGAATTTTACAACCGCGTTGAATTAAATTGCTGAGGAAATGAGGTTTTTCGGAAGAAATGTTCCCAATTCTTCGGGGTAGTATCTTTTTAGAAGATTACTCTTGGGCTAGGTTTCAAATTGAAATCTAACCTCACAAGAGTCATAGACTACGCAATAAGCTTTGGATAGATAGGTTTTGTCTATCCTCTTGTATGCTATGACTTACAAAATTTTCCCGGGTTTAAAAATATTCTGAAAGTTGAATTTAGGCCTCACTGGAGACGTAGGATAATTCCTGTAATTGGCTTCAGGTTGAACGCAAGTTGTAATTGCTACGCAAAGCAAAAAGCTAGACGCCACTGTCTGCAGTAGAGTACCACGGTGCAGTAACAAACGACTGCACCACAGGAATGTGGTGCACGAGATCGTGGCACGGTGCATCGCGGCCAAGGCAGCGCGGTGCAAGCAGCAGTGGTGCCTGTGTCGTGCAATGATGCAGCAAGACCTGCACTGCCGCCACTGCATCATCACGCCCCTCACTCCCAACTACTTTGCCATGCAGCAGGTGAGGGGATCGAAAATTGCATTTTTGAGACTTTAGGGTGGCAAATAAATTGTAATTCCATGACTAAATTAAGACGCTGAAAATTTGTATATCTGGGGCTTTGAATTGAGATGCTAAAAATTCGTATATCTGGGGCTTTGAATTGAGACGCTGAAAATTCGTATAACTGGGGCTTTAAGTTGGCAGGCTTGAAATCCGTATTTCTGGGACTTCACATTACGAAGACTTTAGATTTGTACTTCTGTTATAACAAACGCACGGGACTAAAAATGAGCTACCGAGTGATTTCAATCCTACATGACTTTACTTTTGGCTTATAAAGTTAGTTTGGTTTGGCTGATGTTACTTCAAGTCAGCATTATGGTTAATTGTATCAACGAAGATGGATCTTTTTTTAATAATTTCGTTTCATTACTCCAAATAATTAGTTAGCAATTTAATAATACGTATATAAATGGTCTACCCTAGCAATTCAAATACTTAATTAAATCAAATTAACTATATTTGCAGTTAAGTACCGCTCGTTATTAGCTTACCTTACATTTAAATTAGTTTACAAAACTCTACATCATGTGTAGGTAATTAAATATTCTTACGATGAATTAACTTCACTGAGTACTTGAAACAACTATCAAATCATCCTATTCACATGTCAATACACCCTAGATCTTTGCAAAAGTTTTTTTGTGTGTTTCCTGACTTTCCTTCTCAAATCATGTCATATCGCAGTTATGAACTGCGCACGCGAGCAATCTTTCCAATCCCATGCTAGTAAGTGTGTTCAATGCGCTTTAGCAAAGCAAGTATAGAGGTGTTCCTCACAGACGATTCAAACCGGAAGGAAAGCAAAAAGTGACACGACCGACTTCGCAGACTTCCACGCGTAGGTGCGAAATTGAGTAGATGCGAAATTAGGTGGATGCGAGAATGCTTCTGCTGTTGCTGCAAATTTATTTTCTACATCAATGTGCAAATGTGGTGAAAAGTGTGAATGTGGGAAAAAGATCTCAAAGCAGCAACTGATGCACGAGTGTTTTGTAGTCTGGAACTACAGAATTTTGGCCAACGTATGATAATTCATCTAAATCAAAATCACGAATGGTAGTCTATCGAATGTTGGGTTTTATTTTTATTCGGATTGTAATTGCATATAATTATGGCAACCTTGACCATTTAAATGAGAATGTACACTAGTTATAGTGAGCAAGGCAACTGATAAACCTTATATCGATTTGTAAAGAATACGAGTCATTTCTAACTTTGAGCAGCCGACTTATATCGATTTGTAAAGAATACGAGTCATTTCTAATTTTGAACAGCCGACTTATATCGATTTGTAAAGAATACGAGTCATTTCTAATTTTGAGCAGTCGACTTATATCGATTTGTAAAGAATGGAGTCATTTCTAATTTTGAGCAGTCGACTTATATCGATTTGTAAAGAATGGAGTCATTTCTAATTTTGAACAGCCGACTTACATCGATTTGTAAAGAATGGAGTCATTTCTAATTTTGAGCAGTCGACTTATCGATTTGTAAAGAATGGAGTCATTTCTAATTTTGAGCAGTCGACTTATATCGATTTGTAAAGAATGGAGTCATTTCTAATTTTGAGCAGTCAACTTATATCGATTTGTAAAGAATACGAGTCATTTCTAATTTTGAACAGCCGACTTATATCGATTTGTAAAGAATGGAGTCATTTCCAATTTTGAGCAGTCGACTTATATCGATTTGTAAAGAATTAAGTCATTTCTAATTTTGATCAGCTGACTTATATCGATTTGTAAAGAATGGAGTCATTTCTAATTTTGATCAGCCGACTTATATCGATTTGTAAAGAATGGAGTCATTTCTAATTTTGAGCAGTCGACTTATATCGATTTGTGAAGAATGGAGTCATTTCTAATTTTGAGCAGTCGACTTATATCGATTTGTAAAGAATACGAGTCATTTCTAATTTTTAACAGCCGACTTATATCGATTTGTAAAGAATGGAGTCATTTCTAATTTTGATCAGCCGACTTATATCGATTTGTAAAGAATGGAGTCATTTCTAATTTTGAGCTGTCGACTTATATCGATTTGTAAAGAATGGAGTCATTTCTAATTTTGAACAGCCGACTTATATCGATTTGTAAAGAATGGAATCATTTCTAATTTTGAACAGCCGACTTATATCGATTTGTGAAGAATGGAGTCATTTCTAATTTTGAGCAGTCGACTTATATCGATTTGTAAAGAATGGAGTCATTTCTAATTTTGAGCCACCGACTTGGATGCGTAGGTTGAAATGTACCAAATGAACACACGCATTTATCTTGAGCTTCCATTCGTAATGGAGTATCTGATCGTATGATATAGTTGAGAAAATGCATTCAAAGTCGCGTAAAATTTACGCAATTTAACCCCCTCGGGGGGATACAACTATTGTATCTGGGAATTAGCGCTCCCAGGGGAATTATGTGAGGGCCCGAGCTAAGGGTTTGGTCGGCCTTTTTCTCGTTCAAATAGAATAGGATTTGGTTTTGTTAGGGCCATCTTTTTTTCGGTTCACTGTTGTCCTGTTTTTCAGCACCTACTACTTTTTCAACTTTAATCTTGTTTCATAAACTTCTTTCTCATCTAACTGTTTTTATGCCCTTTCTTCATGCCCTTAACTCCATACTAAATTGTGCCTTCTTCCTTCCTCTGGATCGCCTTTGTAGCGCATAGGGAGGCTTAATCTAACTAATAATCTACGCAATCTAACCAGCGGTGTCCCAAAAAGTGCACTCACTCACTAAATGATCAGTACTCATGTAGGTGTTTATTGACGCTGGTATATGTCTGAGTTGAATCATAAAAAATATTAAATTTAAGACAATTAACCCTGTAACGCCCAAGTGGACTGTACAGTCCTCTTTCAAAAATAACAATAATATATTTTATTTTTTATTCAATTTGTTCACTAATGTGTCCTTTGAACTTCACTGCCGAGTGGCAGTTCCTTCCACATCTTGATAACAGTGACTACCTAATGCCAGTGTCGGTTTAGTGAGAGTGGTTATGGTAACGGTAATATGAGCATACAAATGTGGGCGTTAAAGGGTTAAATGTCATACAACAAAATTTTGCTGCACTTGAATAAAAAATATAAATACGTGAGTAATCGTCGGTCGAAGGATGAGTACAATTTTTTGTGACGCACTGCACTATGATGGGGTACTATGGGGTACTGATGGGGTACTGATGGGGTACTGCACTATGGGGTAAAGTGAGTGCAGTGAGGCAGTGAGGACGTCTGTGTCTTTGCTCCGAAACAAAGTGCCCAACTGGTTAATGATCATGCATTTCTAACCAAAAAAGAGTGCCCACTCAGACCATGAGGATCCAAGAATAAATTTTATCTAACCAAATTCAAAAAATCGAACAAAAAGTGTGAATATTCCATCAGAACAAGCACTCAACCCTTGCTTCTTTTTGAGAGTGTCTCCCTTCTCACAAGATGGCGACAAGCTCAACCAAGGACAACAACAGCGAGGGTATGCTGGAGCTTGACTATCCAGATGTACGAGGCTTGCCAAAACCGAGTAAGCAAGTAGTTTCCATCCTAATTGATCTCTTCAAATCAGTAATGAAGAAATTTCAAAGCGAAATTAGTGAATTGAAAACGATGATTGAAACACTAACGAAGAAAGAATCAAATCAAAATGCAAGAATTGAAGAACAAGATAAGAAGATGAATGACATAGTCTCTCGTCTAGAGCGACTCGAACGGAAAGAAGAACGTGAAGAATTGGAGAACAAAAAACGCACTTTGGTTATATCAGGGGAACTGCCGCAATCACGTCCTGAAGAAAATTGCATAGAAACGGTTTGCCAGCTCATGAAGGACCAACTCAAAATCAACCTGAGTAACTCTGACATCACCACAGCGAGTAGATTGGGAAAAAAACCTCCACCCGGAAACGTCGATAAAAGAAACATTTCTTTTGAGCTACGAAAATACGAAAAGAAGCAAGAAGTTCTGACAGCCTGTCGTGTGACAAAACCAGAACAACTCTACGTGAATGAATACTTAGTACCTTCGCGAGCAAGTATAATGTACACTCTGAGATTGGCCAAACGAAAATTTCCGGAACAAATAGGACCCGCAAGAAGTTTGGATGGCAATATCAACGTCTTCTCTCCAAAGGGACCTGGCCAAGTAACTCAGAAACCTCTAACCATCAATACACCTGAAGAACTAGACAAGTACTTGTTGCAACATGTCGGCAAGTCCTCAGAGGAAATTATTCGTGATTAGTATTTTTTTTAGACTGACGTATTGAGTTTAATATTATTTTGATATCTGTCCACATGTTTTCTTCTTGATTTTTGATTGAATTACGTTTACCTCTTCAAGGCATCCACGTCGACCTTGCAGCCTTGTTTTGCTGCTTACTAAATTGCTTTTCAATTTCTTTCTTTTCTCCTTTTTATCGAATGCTCATACCGAACTTGCTGCTCAGACTTGACTCGTGTATATGTTTCTAAATCTGGAAACAATTTAGATAGTCAAGATTTTTAAATTCCATAAATAACTTCACTGTCACATCGTTTTTAAATCCATTTCGTCCTTGCTACATCTTATAAGTGTTACATGCGGAAACCACTGGTACGACAGCCTTGTAACTACATTATTTGCCATTTATGATCCCTAATGTTCCTGCTCATGGACTGAATTTGCGCTCTCCTTATGAAATCATACTAGGTTTCAGACAATTTAGACTAATAATCTCTGTGTGTTTTTAGTTTCTCTTTTTTTTTAATTTAATTATAAGTAGGAATGTCCTTATTTTTACCTTGATCCTGTAGTTTTTATCATTTTTATTTTTACGTCACATTTTACTTACTGTCTCTTAATTCTAATGACTGACCATGTTGACGTATTCGACAATATTGATCCAGATCTCAATCATTTGAATAGACTGCACCCAAACCTAAATGAAACTGGAAACTGTAAATACCTAAATATTAAAAAATTCAATGAATCGATGAGGAAGACCTGTAACGATTTTTCTCTATTATGTTGGAACTGTAGATCCATTTACCCGAAAATAGATGAAATATCTTGTACTATCACTGAGCTGAACAGCAATTTTGATGTTCTCAGTTTCACCGAAAGTTGGCTAGACGACTCATCTAAAGACCTGATTCAAATTCAAAACTATTATAGCCATCATTCACTCCGTAGTAACAAACGTGGTGGTGGCATCAGTACGTACATATCTAAACATATATCTTCGAAAGTCATTTTAAGTGCAACTATGAATCGTGAACATATTGAGACTTTATTTATAGAACTAACGAAAAATGATAAACGGATTGTGCTTGGGACAGTATATAGGCCCCCAACAGCTTGTAACGTCTCTTTCCTGAACGAGCTTCAAAGCATAATATCTCAGTTCAACAAGTCTCTATATAATGACATAATAATCTGCGGGGATTTCAACTACGATCTTCTACAATATGATAGCTGTGAGCAAACCTCAAACTTCATAAATGTTTTTCGGTCTAGCTCCTTCCTTCCAATCATCACGAAACCTACGCGTGTTGCTTCTGAATCGGCTACGTTACTCGATAATATTTTTATGTTAGATCCGACTGATTTTCTTACCGGAATAATAACTTCTGACTTATCTGACCATTTCCCGGTGTTTCTCATCAAGAAAAATGTCTATAATCCTTGTACCAGCCCACAGGCTGATACTTATTCATTTCGTTGTGTAAACGAATACAACTTGGGAACAATGCGAACTGTTCTAGAAGAATTAATGCCATCATTAGACATCTATGAACGGGACAATAATGCGATAAACATTGATGAAGCAATACTAAATTTAACTGAAATTATAACGACCGCATATAACCAGTGTTGCCCAATAATCACCCGCACAATTACGCCGAAAAATAGACATAAGCCCTGGATTACTGAAGATATCGTGATCAATATAAAGAAACGTCAAGCGTACCTAGCCTTACTATACGAAGGGCGAATATCTAAAGTAACGTATAACCGATTCAGGAATCATGTGACAAATCAAATACGAACCTCAAAACGAGACTACTTCACGCGCAAATTTACTGAATACAAAACTGATATTAAAAAAACTTGGCGCCTGCTTAATTCATGCTATAAACCGAATAATAATACTACGAAAACAATTGAGTCCGTCGTTCACGAAAATGTAAAATACCACGAGAAAAAAGATATTGCAACTGTGTTTAACAACTTTTTTGTAAACATAGGAAAAAATATAGCCGATAGTGTCTTCAGTGAACCCAGAGACCACTTGCAATACATGGACCATGTCCGTGAACCTAACTCTTTCTTTTTCCCGCCAACTAATCCCTCCGATGTAATTACGTGCATAAACAACTTGAAAAATAAATCAAGTGGATTGAAAAATTTTTCGGCTAAAGTTCTTAAGGCTATAGCTGATATAATAGCACCGTGCATATCTTATATTATCAACCAATCCCTTTCTCAAGGTATCTTCCCCAACTCTTTCAAAGTTGCGAGAGTCACCCCTATTTTTAAAAATGGTGATAAAAACTGCATTAACAATTATAGACCTATCTCTGTACTACCAATTATTAGCAAAATATTCGAGAAAATTGTGTATAAAAAAGTGTATTCGTATTTTGAACAAAAATCTTTCCTCTACGACAAACAATACGGTTTTCGTTCTAAGAAATCTACGACACAAGCGGTATTAAATCATTTGCAATACCTTTATTCTAATATAGATGAAGGAAAGCTTGTTTTCTCCGTATTTCTTGACTTTCGAAAAGCATTCGATTGTGTGGACCATAACGTATTACTCTCGAAACTACACTGTTATGGCATTCGAGGGGCTGCCCATGATTGGTTCAGATCATACTTAGCAAATCGGAAACAATACGTTGTCATTGACGACGCAGAATCAGACCCACAGACAATTAGCCATGGAGTTCCACAAGGATCTGTCCTTGGGCCTCTCCTATTTCTAATTTTTATCAATGATATCATTAAATCTACATCATTCTTCAAATTCATACTCTTTGCCGATGACAGTACCCTTTCTGCGGTCCTTCCAGACCAAAATCCCGCTAGGATGGCGGAGCGTATAAATAATGAACTTCATAAGGTTTCATTGTGGCTTAAAGCTAATAAAATAAGCCTTAATATCAATAAAACAAAATATATTACATTCTCATACAAGAAAAATATATCTCTCCCACGCATTCAAATTGGCGAAGGTGAAATCGAAGAAACCCACTCAAGTAAATTCCTGGGCATCATAATAGACAAACATCTAACCTTTAAAGAGCACATCGCTCATATTAGTTCTAAATTATCAAAATCTATCGGAATCCTAAATAAAGTTAAAAATTTCCTGCCTGAAACAGCCTTACAAATGCTCTACCGAACGCTCATTTCACCATACCTGCAATACGGAATAGAAGCATGGTACGGAACTGATAAAAATAAAACCAACAAAATTTTTACCCTGCAAAAAAGAGCCATAAGAGCGGTAAAGAATCTAGAATATAATGCTCACACAAATGACTCATTCAAAAATTTACGAATACTTAAGCTCTCGGATCTCTACAAAATCTCCATTTGCAATTTCATTTACAAAACATTAACAAATGATGGCGACAATAGCCTAAAACAACTATTAACTGCGCAAACTGGTCATCACGACCATTTAACCCGAAATAGAAGTAAATTCATGCTTCCTTATTACTCAAAGGCTCGGTCACAACACAGTATCCTCTTCGTTGGAACTAAAACTTGGAACTCAATACCTGCGGAGATCCGTGAAAGTAATTCTTATAAGGTATTCAAAAATAATCTCGAGTCTCACTTCCTATCAGATTACTAGTCGTGTAAGATCACAGAGTCAAACCTTGTCACCTACATAACTGGTCCTAATAATGTAATTCGCCGTGGTTAATTTCGCCGATCTTCAGTCTGTTCATGAATCGTTTGTCGACTATACTGTTAAATCAAGTCCATATGAACTATATTGTGAAATGAAGTGTCTAATTTCGAGTTAATTATCTCATTGATCAGTCTAATGCGTCTCTAGTTTAAGTGAATTAGGTTAAACATTATTGTACTCCTAAGACTAACCTTGATGGTAGGATGCCCTAGAAGTCACTGAACTTATTCGGGCCCACAGGTAGCTATACTCAAATTTGACCATTGTACTAGACTTAAGAAACATTTTATCTCTGTATCACCTGTGGTAAATAAATTGTTTAAATTGTTTAAATTGTATGAACAGAGTGCTCTAAAAGTCTACGGGAAAAGAATCTAATATTTCATTATCACGACAACTGTATTTCGCATTGAACATTTACACCAATTTTATATGGAGTTTTCCATGCTAAGTTTCACGCTGAATCCTCTCTGGAAAATTTATTCAGTGAACTTGGACAGGAAAAAGCTCACTAAACTGATCTTTTCTTTGATTTCCCAAACTTGAGATCATTGCTCTCTTTCGAGAGATGTTTGCAGAGCTCTCCTAGCTCTTGCTCGGGCTAGCTTCCGTGCAAACAAATCGTTTTGTTGCGAAAAATCTGTAAACTTTGCGTGTTTTAGAATTTTTCAATAATAGGATTGCTCAGAAGCGACACGTAATCAAAATCAGCGAAATAAAATTGAAAGACCCCACATGGAGCTTCAACTGTAGTAAAAGTAGCAATTAGCTCACGAGGATACATCTATTTTGTATATAGCACTTAGCGCTATCAAAGAAAAATTTTTATATTATGAGCTGAAAATTACGTAGGCCTTCCTTTCGCTGTAATAGAACACATTTTTTGCCTTGTTATAGAGCATCTTTTTCTCACGGTAGTCTTTTTTTAACACATTTCTCTTCCATGTCAACCCTATCTTGTAAAATTTTTAAATCATGCTCATTCTATCCACATGGTGAAGGGACACCCCTATGACAAAGATTCTCCGTTCTCTTGATTTCATTTCAAATGGTATTAATCCCTTTAGCTTTTGGGACACGTTTGTAGTAGGTAGGAAAGCTTAAACTGATATATGGATTTAACTCGCAGTATAATCTTTCGTCAACCTTAAACCTTGACCCTGTACAATAACGCTCTTCTACATAATAATTACTCTGCATCATAATTGCTCATTCCTCTGCTAGAATTCGGTGAAAGTTATGTCACTCGGTAGATCTAAGCCTCTGCTGTGACTTGATGAACAAGCAGTGTAGCGTGACTCCACATCAATATTACGAGTGCACACGGCCCGTCATCAAATGACAGGATAAGATATCGGACCAACAGAGTGAAGCAGCATGGCTTTCCCATGATTTTTCATACTGTTCTAAGGCTTTCCTAAGTCTCAACTGCTGATATTCTACACAACCTAATCTAACCTACCAATACACGGAATATTCATTCTGGCTCTCAATCTGCTGGGATAATGCACCGAAAATTGTAGAGTTGAAGTTTGTATCACAGATACGCTCATCACCCACTTTCTGCTGGTGGTTGTGACACAGACGGACGCGACTCCTTTTATAATATAGATGATGGCTCAGTTTTTGGCACCCGTTACGTCCCGTAGGAAAAAGAAACGAAGATCCCTCTGAGTACATGAGATAACAGGCAGTAGGTCGAAGGTTATTTTTGTCTAGCTCGTGCTACAGGTCTTACGACCCCATCCCTCCCGGAGGGTGTTAGGATACTGTAATGCTACTTCTGCCGTAGGTAGGCCATCGGGATAATCGACGTCGTAATCTAACCTAATAATACCCGTTGTGTTCTTATTTATATATCTGTTTGGTGTCCGCTTCTTAAGAAACATAGGATGTCTGAGTTTACAGTATCATGAATACCGAATTCCTTAGTGTATTGAAAGATGGCCTTACATGTATTGATATGTTTCACATTTTATCAGGATAGCTTCGGTTAGTGCATGATGGGTTAGGATAAGTAAGTAATGTTGACGGAATTTTTTCACGGGTCCACTTAGCTTAACGATGACATTGTCAGTGGAATTTCCACGGGTCCTGCTACTACCTAATATTACTCATGGTTAATTTGTTTGGAATCCGCTCCTTCTATTTCTCTGCCACGCTGATAGGGATAGTTATAATGACCGTATCTGTGATACGAGTTTCACCAGTGCGATAGTACAAAGATATTTTTATCACGAGTACTGTTACGATTTATTTTTGTTGGTCATCCTGGTCTGGAAAGTTTGTTCAAGAAAGGTATTCAATCCTGTCATTCTTGGCGGGCCGTGCACACTAGTAGAAAATAAATTACCTAGCTAACTCACTAGATCTTGCCTAACCCGACGTGGCTCGCAGAGACGCACTGCGCACAAGGCAGCGCTGGTGTACGCCCAGCGGCCGCTGCACCCTGCGCTTAGGCACGCGCTGGGCGGCAGGCTGCTCAGGCGCGTCTTGATCGACTCCCTCATGGACACCATCTGCGCCCTCGAGTGTAAGGTGAGCGCGCCGTGTTGTGTGGCAGCCAATGGTGCTGGTGTGGAGGTTATTGTTAAGTAGGCGTGCGGTGTTGTTCATTACTAGGTAGGAGTTTGGTGTTGGTGTGGTTATTACTAGGTAGGAGTATGGTGTTGGTGTGGTTATTACTAGGTAGGAGTATGGTGTTGGTGTGGTTATTACTAGGTTGGAGTATGGTGTTGGTGTGGATATTACTAAGTAGGAGTTTGGTGTTGGTGTGGTTATTACTAGGTAGGAGTATGGTGTTGGTGTGGTTATTACTAGGTAGGAGTATGGTGTTGGTGTGGTTATTACCAGGTAGGAGTATGGTGTTGGTGTGGTTATTACCAGGTAGGAGTATGGTGTTGGTGTGGTTATTACCAGGTAGGAGTATGGTGTTGGTGTGGTTATTACCAGGTAGGAGTATGGTGTTGGTTTGGTTATTACTAGGTAGGAGTATGGAGTTGGTGTGGTTATTACTAGGTTGGAGTATGGAGTTGGTGTGGTTATTACTAGGTTGGAGTATGGAGTTGGTGTGGTTATTACTAGGTTGGAGTATGGAGTTGGTGTGGTTATTACTAGGTTGGAGTATGGAGTGGGTGTGGTTATTACTAGGTTGGAGTATGGAGTGGGTGTGGTTATTACTAGGTTGGAGTATGGAGTGGGTGTGGTTATTACTAGGTTGGAGTATGGAGTGGGTGTGGTTATTACTAGGTTCGAGTATGGAGTGGGTGTGGTTATTACTAGGTTCGAGTATGGAGTGGGTGTGGTTATTACTAGGTTCGAGTATGGAGTGGGTGTGGTTATTACTAGGTTCGAGTATGGAGTGGGTGTGGTTATTACTAGGTTCGAGTATGGAGTGGGTGTGGTTATTACTAGGTTCGAGTATGGAGTGGGTGTGGTTATTACTAGGTTCGAGTATGGAGTGGGTGTGGTTATTACTAGGTTCGAGTATGGAGTGGGTGTGGTTATTACTAGGTTCGAGTATGGAGTGGGTGTGGTTATTACTAGGTTCGAGTATGGAGTGGGTGTGGTTATTACTAGGTTGGAGTATGGAGTGGGTGTGGTTATTACTAGGTTGGAGTATGGAGTGGGTGTGGTTATTACTAGGTTGGAGTATGGAGTGGGTGTGGTTATTACTAGGTTGGAGTATGGAGTGGGTGTGGTTATTACTAGGTTGGAGTATGGAGTGGGTGTGGTTATTACTAGGTTGGAGTATGGAGTGGGTGTGGTTATTACTAGGTTCGAGTATGGAGTGGGTGTGGTTATTACTAGGTTCGAGTATGGAGTGGGTGTGGTTATTACTAGGTTCGAGTATGGAGTGGGTGTGGTTATTACTAGGTTCGAGTATGGAGTGGGTGTGGTTATTACTAGGTTCGAGTATGGAGTGGGTGTGGTTATTACTAGGTTCGAGTATGGAGTGGGTGTGGTTATTACTAGGTTCGAGTATGGAGTGGGTTTGGTTATTACTAGGTAGGAGTATGGAGTGGGTTTGGTTATTACTAGGTAGGAGTATGGAGTGGGTTTGGTTATTACTAGGTAGGAGTATGGTGTGGGTTTGGTTATTACTAGGTAGGAGTATGGTGTGGGTTTGGTTATTACTAGGTAGGAGTATGGTGTGGGTTTGGTTATTACTAGGTAGGAGTATGGTGTGGGTTTGGTTATTACTAGGTAGGAGTATGGTGTGGGTTTGGTTATTACTAGGTAGGAGTATGGTGTGGGTTTGGTTATTACTAGGTAGGAGTATGGTGTGGGTTTGGTTATTACTAGGTAGGAGTATGGTGTGGGTTTGGTTATTACTAGGTAGGAGTATGGTGTGGGTGTGGTTATTACTAGGTAGGAGTATGGTGTGGGTGTGGTTATTACTAGGTTGGAGGATGGTGTGGGTGTGGTTATTACTAGGTTGGAGGATGGAGTGGGTGTGGTTATTACTAGGTTGGAGGATGGAGTGGGTGTGGTTATTACTAGGTTGGAGTGTGGAGTGGGTGTGGTTATTACTAGGCTGGAGTGTGGAGTGGGTGTGGTTATTACTAGGCTGGAGTGTGGAGTGGGTGTGGTTATTACTAGGCTGGAGTGTGGAGTGGGTGTGGTTATTACTAGGCTGGAGTGTGGAGTTGGTGTGGTTATTACTAGGCTGGAGTGTGGAGTTGGTGTGGTTATTACTAGGTTGGAGTATGGAGTTGGTGGGGTTATTACTAGGTTGGAGTATGGAGTTGGTGGGGTTATTACTAGGTTGGAGTATGGAGTTGGTGGGGTTATTACTAGGTTGGAGTATGGAGTTGGTGGGGTTATTACTAGGTTGGAGTATGGAGTTGGTGGGGTTATTACTAGGTTGGAGTATGGAGTTGGTGGGGTTATTACTAGGTTGGAGTATGGAGTTGGTGGGGTTATTACTAGGTTGGAGTATGGAGTTGGTGGGGTTATTACTAGGTTGGAGTATGGAGTTGGTGGGGTTATTACTAGGTTGGAGTATGGAGTTGGTGGGGTTATTACTAGGTTGGAGTATGGAGTTGGTGGGGTTATTACTAGGTTGGAGTATGGAGTTGGTGGGGTTATTACTAGGTTGGAGTATGGAGTTGGTGGGGTTATTACTAGGTTGGAGTATGGAGTTGGTGGGGTTATTACTAGGTTGGAGTATGGAGTTGGTGGGGTTATTACTAGGTTGGAGTATGGAGTTGGTGGGGTTATTACTAGGTTGGAGTATGGAGTTGGTGGGGTTATTACTAGGTTGGAGTATGGAGTTGGTGGGGTTATTACTAGGTTGGAGTATGGAGTTGGTGGGGTTATTACTAGGTTGGAGTATGGAGTTGGTGGGGTTATTACTAGGTTGGAGTATGGAGTTGGTGGGGTTATTACTAGGTTGGAGTATGGAGTTGGTGGGGTTATTACTAGGTTGGAGTATGGAGTTGGTGGGGTTATTACTAGGTTGGAGTATGGAGTTGGTGGGGTTATTACTAGGTTGGAGTATGGAGTTGGTGGGGTTATTACTAGGTCGGAGTATGGAGTTGGTGGGGTTATTACTAGGTCGGAGTATGGAGTTGGTGGGGTTATTACTAGGTCGGAGTATGGAGTTGGTGGGGTTATTACTAGGTTGGAGTATGGAGTTGGTGGGGTTATTACTAGGTTGGAGTATGGAGTTGGTGGGGTTATTACTAGGTTGGAGTATGGAGTTGGTGGGGTTATTACTAGGTTGGAGTATGGAGTTGGTGGGGTTATTACTAGGTTGGAGTATGGAGTTGGTGTGGTTATTACTAGGTTGGAGTATGGAGTTGGTGTGGTTATTACTAGGTTGGAGTATGGAGTTGGTGTGGGTATTACTAGGTTGGAGTATGGAGTTGGTGTGGGTATTACTAGGTTGGAGTGTGGAGTTGGTGTGGGTATTACTAGGTTGGAGTGTGGAGTTGGTGTGGGTATTACTAGGTTGGAGTGTGGAGTTGGTGTGGGTATTACTAGGTTGGAGTGTGGAGTTGGTGTGGGTATTACTAGGTTGGAGTGTGGAGTTGGTGTGGGTATTACTAGGTTGGAGTGTGGAGTTGGTGTGGGTATTACTAGGTTGGAGTGTGGAGTTGGTGTGGGTATTACTAGGTTGGAGTGTGGAGTTGGTGTGGTTATTACTAGGTTGGAGTGTGGAGTTGGTGTGGTTATTACTAGGTTGGAGTGTGGAGTTGGTGTGGTTATTACTAGGTTGGAGTGTGGAGTTGGTGTGGTTATTACTAGGTTGGAGTGTGGAGTTGGTGTGGTTATTACTAGGTTGGAGTGTGGAGTTGGTGTGGTTATTACTAGGTTGGAGTGTGGAGTTGGTGTGGTTATTACTAGGTTGGAGTGTGGAGTTGGTGTGGTTATTACTAGGTTGGAGTGTGGAGTTGGTGTGGTTATTACTAGGTTGGAGTGTGGAGTTGGTGTGGTTATTACTAGGTTGGAGTATGGAGTTGGTGTGGTTATTACTAGGTTGGAGTATGGAGTTGGTGTGGTTATTACTAGGTTGGAGTATGGAGTTGGTGTGGTTATTACTAGGTTGGAGTATGGAGTTGGTGTGGGTATTACTAGGTTGGAGTATGGAGTTGGTGTGGGTATTACTAGGTTGGAGTATGGAGTTGGTGTGGGTATTACTAGGTTGGAGTATGGAGTTGGTGTGGGTATTACTAGGTTGGAGTATGGAGTTGGTGTGGGTATTACTAGGTTGGAGTATGGAGTTGGTGTGGGTATTACTAGGTTGGAGTATGGAGTTGGTGTGGGTATTACTAGGTTGGAGTATGGAGTTGGTGTGGGTATTACTAGGTTGGAGTATGGAGTTGGTGTGGGTATTACTAGGTTGGAGTATGGAGTTGGTGTGGGTATTACTAGGTTGGAGTATGGAGTTGGTGTGGGTATTACTAGGTTGGAGTATGGAGTTGGTGTGGGTATTACTAGGTTGGAGTATGGAGTTGGTGTGGGTATTACTAGGTTGGAGTATGGAGTTGGTGTGGGTATTACTAGGTTGGAGTATGGAGTTGGTGTGGGTATTACTAGGTTGGAGTATGGAGTTGGTGTGGGTATTACTAGGTTGGAGTATGGAGTTGGTGTGGGTATTACTAGGTTGGAGTATGGAGTTGGTGTGGGTATTACTAGGTTGGAGTATGGAGTTGGTGTGGGTATTATTAGGTTGGAGTATGGAGTTGGTGTGGGTATTACTAGGTTGGAGTATGGAGTTGGTGTGGGTATTACTAGGTTGGAGTATGGAGTTGGTGTGGGTATTACTAGGTTGGAGTATGGAGTTGGTGTGGGTATTACTAGGTTGGAGTATGGAGTAGGTGTGGGTATTACTAGGTTGGAGTATGGAGTTGGTGTGGGTATTACTAGGTTGGAGTATGGAGTTGGTGTGGTTATTACTAGGTTGGAGTATGGAGTTGGTGTGGTTATTGCTAGGTTGGAGTATGGAGTTGGTGTGGTTATTGCTAGGTTGGAGTATGGAGTTGGTGTGGTTATTACTAGGTTGGAGTATGGAGTTGGTGTGGTTATTACTAGGTTGGAGTATGGAGTTGGTGTGGTTAATACTAGGTTGGAGTATGGAGTTGGTGTGGTTAATACTAGGTTGGAGTATGGAGTTGGTGTGGTTAATACTAGGTTGGAGTATGGAGTTGGTGTGGTTAATACTAGGTTGGAGTATGGAGTTGGTGTGGTTAATACTAAGTTGGAGTATGGAGTTGGTGTGGTTAATACTAGGTTGGAGGATGGTGTGGGTGTGGTTAATACTAGGTTGGAGGATGGTGTGGGTGTGGTTAATACTAGGTTGGAGGATGGTGTGGGTGTGGTTAATACTAGGTTGAAGGATGGTGTGGGTGTGGTTATTACTAGGTTGGAGGATGGAGTGGGTGTGGTTATTACTAGGTTGGAGGATGGAGTGGGTGTGGTTATTACTAGGTTGGAGTATGGAGTGGGTGTGGTTATTACTAGGTTGGAGTATGGAGTGGGTGTGGTTATTACTAGGTTGGAGTATGGAGTGGGTGTGGTTATTACTAGGTTGGAGTATGGAGTGGGTGTGGTTATTACTAGGCTGGAGTATGGAGTTGGTGTGGTTATTACTAGGCTGGAGTATGGAGTTGGTGGGGTTATTACTAGGTTGGAGTATGGAGTTGGTGGGGTTATTACTAGGTTGGAGTATGGAGTTGGTGGGGTTATTACTAGGTTGGAGTATGGAGTTGGTGGGGTTATTACTAGGTTGGAGTATGGAGTTGGTGGGGTTATTACTAGGTTGGAGTATGGAGTTGGTGGGGTTATTACTAGGTTGGAGTATGGAGTTGGTGGGGTTATTACTAGGTTGGAGTATGGAGTTGGTGGGGTTATTACTAGGTTGGAGTATGGAGTTGGTGGGGTTATTACTAGGTTGGAGTATGGAGTTGGTGGGGTTATTACTAGGTTGGAGTATGGAGTTGGTGGGGTCATTACTAGGTTGTAGTATGGAGTTGGTGGGGTCATTACTAGGTTGTAGTATGGAGTTGGTGGGGTTATTACTAGGTTGGAGTATGGAGTTGGTGGGGTTATTACTAGGTTGGAGTATGGAGTTGGTGGGGTTATTACTAGGTCGGAGTATGGAGTTGGTGGGGTTATTACTAGGTCGGAGTATGGAGTTGGTGGGGTTATTACTAGGTCGGAGTATGGAGTTGGTGGGGTTATTACTAGGTCGGAGTATGGAGTTGGTGGGGTTATTACTAGGTCGGAGTATGGAGTTGGTGGGGTTATTACTAGGTTGGAGTATGGAGTTGGTGGGGTTATTACTAGGTTGGAGTATGGAGTTGGTGGGGTTATTACTAGGTTGGAGTATGGAGTTGGTGGGGTTATTACTAGGTTGGAGTATGGAGTTGGTGGGGTTATTACTAGGTTGGAGTATGGAGTTGGTGTGGTTATTACTAAGTTGGAGTATGGAGTTGGTGTGGGTATTACTAGGTTGGAGTATGGAGTTGGTGTGGGTTATTACTAGGTTGGAGTATGGAGTTGGTGTGGGTTATTACTAGGTTGGAGTATGGAGTTGGTGTGGGTATTACTAGGTTGGAGTATGGAGTTGGTGTGGGTATTACTAGGTTGGAGTATGGAGTTGGTGTGGGTATTACTAGGTTGGAGTATGGAGTTGGTGTGGGTATTACTAGGTTGGAGTATGGAGTTGGTGTGGGTATTACTAGGTTGGAGTATGGAGTTGGTGTGGGTATTACTAGGTTGGAGTATGGAGTTGGTGTGGGTATTACTAGGTTGGAGTATGGAGTTGGTGTGGGTATTACTAGGTTGGAGTATGGAGTTGGTGTGGGTATTACTAGGTTGGAGTATGGAGTTGGTGTGGGTATTACTAGGTTGGAGTATGGAGTTGGTGTGGGTATTACTAGGTTGGAGTATGGAGTTGGTGTGGGTATTACTAGGTTGGAGTATGGAGTTGGTGTGGGTATTACTAGGTTGGAGTATGGAGTTGGTGTGGGTATTACTAGGTTGGAGTATGGAGTTGGTGTGGGTATTACTAGGTTGGAGTATGGAGTTGGTGTGGGTATTACTAGGTTGGAGTATGGAGTTGGTGTGGGTATTACTAGGTTGGAGTATGGAGTTGGTGTGGGTATTACTAGGTTGGAGTATGGAGTTGGTGTGGGTATTACTAGGTTGGAGTATGGAGTTGGTGTGGGTATTACTAGGTTGGAGTATGGAGTTGGTGTGGGTATTACTAGGTTGGAGTATGGAGTTGGTGTGGGTATTACTAGGTTGGAGTATGGAGTTGGTGTGGGTATTACTAGGTTGGAGTATGGAGTTGGTGTGGGTATTACTAGGTTGGAGTATGGAGTTGGTGTGGGTATTACTAGGTTGGAGTATGGAGTTGGTGTGGGTATTACTAGGTTGGAGTATGGAGTTGGTGTGGGTATTACTAGGTTGGAGTATGGAGTTGGTGTGGGTATTACTAGGTTGGAGTATGGAGTTGGTGTGGGTATTACTAGGTTGGAGTATGGAGTTGGTGTGGGTATTACTAGGTTGGAGTATGGAGTTGGTGTGGGTATTACTAGGTTGGAGTATGGAGTTGGTGTGGGTATTACTAGGTTGGAGTATGGAGTTGGTGTGGGTATTACTAGGTTGGAGTATGGAGTTGGTGTGGGTATTCCTAGGTTGGAGTATGGAGTTGGTGTGGGTATTACTAGGTTGGAGTATGGAGTAGGTGTGGTTATTACTAGGTTGGAGTATGGAGTTGGTGTGGTTATTACTAGGTTGGAGTATGGAGTTGGTGTGGTTATTACTAGGTTGGAGTATGGAGTTGGTGTGGTTATTACTAGGTTGGAGTATGGAGTTGGTGTGGTTATTACTAGGTTGGAGTATGGAGTTGGTGTGGTTATTACTAGGTTGGAGTATGGAGTTGGTGTGGTTAATACTAGGTTGGAGTATGGAGTTGGTGTGGTTAATACTAGGTTGGAGTATGGAGTTGGTGTGGTTAATACTAGGTTGGAGTATGGAGTTGGTGTGGTTAATACTAGGTTGGAGTATGGAGTTGGTGTGGTTAATACTAGGTTGGAGTATGGAGTTGGTGTGGTTAATACTAGGTTGGAGTATGGAGTTGGTGTGGTTAATACTAGGTTGGAGTATGGAGTTGGTGTGGTTAATACTAGGTTGGAGTATGGAGTTGGTGTGGTTAATACTAGGTTGGAGTATGGAGTTGGTGTGGTTAATACTAGGTTGGAGTATGGAGTTGGTGTGGTTAATACTAGGTTGGAGTATGGAGTTGGTGTGGTTAATACTAGGTTGGAGTATGGAGTTGGTGTGGTTAATACTAGGTTGGAGTATGGAGTTGGTGTGGTTAATACTAGGTTGGAGTATGGAGTTGGTGTGGTTAATACTAGGTTGGAGTATGGAGTTGGTGTGGTTAATACTAGGTTGGAGTATGGAGTTGGTGTGGTTAATACTAGGTTGGAGTATGGAGTTGGTGTGGTTAATACTAGGTTGGAGTATGGAGTAGGTGTGGTTAATACTAGGTTGGAGTATGGAGTAGGTGTGGTTAATACTAGGTTGGAGTATGGAGTAGGTGTGGTTAATACTAGGTTGGAGTATGGAGTTGGTGTGGTTAATACTAGGTTGGAGTATGGAGTTGGTGTGGTTAATACTAGGTTGGAGTATGGAGTTGGTGTGGGTAATACTAGGTTGGAGTATGGAGTTGGTGTGGTTAATACTAGGTTGGAGTATGGAGTTGGTGTGGTTAATACTAGGTTGGAGTATGGAGTTGGTGTGGTTAATACTAGGTTGGAGTATGGAGTTGGTGTGGTTAATACTAGGTTGGAGTATGGAGTTGGTGTGGTTAATACTAGGTTGGAGTATGGAGTTGGTGTGGTTAATACTAGGTTGGAGTATGGAGTTGGTGTGGTTATTACTAGGTTGGAGTATGGAGTTGGTGTGGTTATTACTAGGTTGGAGTATGGTGTTGGTGTGGTTATTACTAGGTTGGAGTATGGTGTTGGTGTGGTTATTACTAGGTTGGAGTATGGTGTTGGTGTGGTTATTACTAGGTTGGAGTATGGTGTTGGTTTGGTTATTACTAGGTAGGAGTATGGTGTTGGTTTGGTTATTACTAGGTAGGAGTATGGTGTTGGTTTGGTTATTACTAGGTAGGAGTATGGTGTTGGTTTGGTTATTACTAGGTAGGAGTATGGTGTTGATGTGTTTATTCTCAGATAGGAGTACGATGTTGGTGTGGAGGGTATTGATAACTAGGCATACAGTTTTGGTTTGGAGTTACTGAGTTCAAAGTGGTTTTACGGTGTTGGTGTGGTCATCGGCTGTGTGAGTCCAGACTGCAGAGTGTGTCCGTTCTCGTGTCTTTCGACGACGGATCTCTGAAATTTCTATGACCTCTTTAGCATCACGGCGCCGGAATTTAGAATACCCGTGGAAGTCTGTAATATCTAGGCGATAGATTAAAGTGCGTTCTGGTGCTCCCTCAGCATCTTGGAAACGAATTTTTTTCTTAATACTTTGCGGTTTCCCTTTGCTACAACTAAATTTGTTGTGATGAGGGATTGGCAGCAGCGCATAACTGCCTAATCGGGATGAAAATATTTTTTTTTTTAGCTTTGCTGTAGCATTAATTCTCTTCAAAATTTTTTAGCCAGCAAGGATTAAATTTGAGTCCGATACGAATTTATGGGTGGCAGAGGTTTAAGAAGTATTTTTTTTGAAGAGTTGTTTAATTTGACAGCCGCGGATTTAGGTGCTATAGAAATTGGAAGTAGAGCGCTTACGAACATGATTTCGGAAAAATTGTATGGATTTGGTTCGTGTGAGGGTGTGGGGAGAGTGTATTTTTGATGACTTGAATTATGTTCTAATAGGTTTCGAAACTTTGATAGTAAAAATCTCTGCGGGTAAAATCAAAATACGACGATCATTGTAACTGTTGGAATAAAGCACTTTCTCATTTCTCTTCGGTAACTTTCTTGATATCTTAAACTCTCAGCAGCTATGCTTGCCTCAATTTGAAGGGGGGATCTTATTGGTAGCTCCTTGAAAACACAGGAATTGTTATTCATTTAATCCCCTCAAGGGATACAACTATTGTATCTATGGGAATTAGCGCTCCCAGGGGAAAAATGTGAGGGCCCGAGCTGAAAGTTAGGTAGGCCTTCTTTTTGTTGAAATAAAACGTTTTTTTTATGTTAAGGACCACCTTTTTTCGGTTCACTACTGTCCTGTTTTTCAGCACCTCTGACTTTCTTCTTTAACTTTTATCTTATTTCATCAACTTCTTTCTCAACTTGCTGTTTCTATGCATCATCTGCATAGATTCCTCATTCTCCTATCTCCATACTAAATGGTGCTTTCCTCCTTCCTCTCTTCGATACGCTCTATTTTTGCAGCGGTTAGGGAGGCTTAAACTAACTTATAATCTAATCTGTTATTCATTTAATTATTTAGCAATACTGTGTTCATGACTAAATACTTCTTCTTTTATGATGGCAATAACAGGAGATCTTGCTCCTACAGCGGAACTCACGATGGATCACGCTGTACTTGAAGACTTTCATTGGCATAGCACAAACCTGGCACCCACCTTACAAAGTGTCGACTGATGACGAAATTGAAGCGCAATACACCAACACCAGGCACGAGTTCGATGGTCGCCAATTCATTTCGTGTTCCAGTCTCGGGATAGAGCACAAGTCCGCCTTCTTCCCTGTGATGGCTCTCTTCCTGTACGGGCTGGGCATCAGCTTCTCGTTACTGGCGCAGTGAGTTCTTTTGGCTTCTCGTTACTGGCGCAGTAAGTTCTTTTGGCTTCTCGTTACTGGCGGAGTAAGTTGTGCTTTTGGCTTCTCGTTACTGGCGGAGTAAGTTGTGCTTTTGGCTTCTCGTTACTGGCGCAGTAAGTTCTTGTGGCTTCTCGTTACTGGCGCAGTAAGTTGTGCCTTTGGCTTCTCGTTACTGGCGCAGTAAGTTGTGCCTTTGGCTTCTCGTTACTGGCGCAGTAAGTTGTGCCTTTGGCTTCTCGTTACTGGCGCAGTAAGTTGTGCCTTTGGCTTCTCGTTACTGGCGCAGGAATTTATGCTTTTGGCTTCTCGTTACTGGCACAGTGAGTTGTTCTTTTGGCTTCTCGTTACTGGCACAGTGAGTTGTTCTTTTGGCTTCTCGTTACTGGCGCAGTGAGTTGTTCTTTTGGCTTCTCGTTACTGGCGCAGTGAGTTGTTCTTTTGGCTTCTCGTTACTGGCACAGTGAGTTGTTCTTTTGGCTTCTCGTTACTGGCGCAGTGAGTTGTTCTTTTGGCTTCTCGTTACTGGCGCAGTGAGTTGTTCTTTTGGCTTCTCGTTACTGGCACAGTGAGTTGTTCTTTTGGCTTCTCGTTACTGGCACAGTGAGTTGTTCTTTTGGCTTCTCGTTACTGGCGCAGTGAGTTGTTCGTTTGGCTTCTCGTTACTGGCGCAGTGAGTTGTTCTTTTGGCTTCTCGTTACTGGCGCAGTGACTTGTTCTTTTGGGTTCTCGTTACTGGCGCAGTGACTTGTTCTTTTGGGTTCACGTTACTGGCGCAGTGAGTTGTTCTTTTGGCTTCTCGTTACTGGCGCAGTGAGTTGTTCTTTTGGCTTCTCGTTACTGGCACAGTGAGTTGTTTTTTTGGCTCCTCGTTACTGGCGCAGTGAGTTGTTTTTTGGCTCCTCGTTACTGGCGCAGTGAGTTGTTCTTTTGGCTTCTCGTTACTGGCGCAGTAAGTTGTGCTTTTGGCTTCTCGTTACTGGCGCAGTGAGTTGTTCTTTTGGCTTCTCGTTACTAGCGCAGTGAGTTGTTCTTTTGGCTCCTCGTTACTGGCGCAGTGAGTTTTTCTTTTGGCTTCTCGTTACTGGCGCAGTGAGTTTTTCTTTTGGCTTCTCGTTACTGGCGCAGTGAGTTTTTCTTTTGGCTTCTCGTTACTAGCGCAGTGAGTTGTTCTTTTGGCTCCTCGTTACTGGCGCAGTGAGTTTTTCTTTTGGCTTCTCGTTACTGGCGCAGTGAGTTGTTCTTTTGGCTCCTCGTTACTGGCGCAGTGAGTTGTTCTTTTGGCTCCTCGTTACTGGCGCAGTGAGTTGTTCTTTTGGCTCCTCGTTACTGGCGCAGTGAGTTGTTCTTTTGGCTCCTCGTTACTGGCGCAGTGAGTTTTTCTTTTGGCTTCTCGTTACTGGCGCAGTGAGATGCTGTTTTGTGACTGCACGAGTTCACGAATTATACGGTCAATCCACTGATTTAGAAGCAGGGTATCTAACAAAAGTAATTAAAGCCGTTGTCCTGTCCACTTTGTTCATAATGAAACCCCTTTTGCCGGATCATGGTGACCGGCACTTTGTTGAAAAAACCTCAACGTAATGATGGAAACCCTTGACAATAAACGCCTTTTATTTCATTTCATTGGGTCAAAAATGACTCGTTAGTTGCAAAAACCTGATTTTTTTGAATTTATGGAGAAAATTTTTCCTACGAGTGCAACAAGGAAATGAAGTGTCGATGTTAGGAAATCATTTTTAGTAGGAACGCCCCTTTTTTCCCCGCCCTCCCCACGCCCCTCTCTCTCTCCCTGCCCTCCCCACGCCCCTCTCTGTTCCCCCGCCCTCCCCACGCCCCTCTCTGTTCCCCCGCCCTCCCCACGCCCCTCTCTGTTCCCCCGCCCTCCCCACGCCCCTCTCTGTTCCCCGGCCCTCCCCACGCCCCTCTCTCTCTCTCCCTGCCATCCCCACGCCCCTCTCTCTCTCTCCCTGCCCTCCCCACGCCCCTCTCTCTCCCCCTGCCCTCCCCACGCCCCTCTCTCTCCCCCTGCCCTCCCCACGCCCCTCTCTCTCCCCCTGCCCTCCCCACGCCCCTCTCTTTCCCCCTGCCCTCCCCACGCCCCTCTCTCTCCCCCTGCCCTCCCCACGCCCCTCTCTCTCCCCCTGCCCTCCCCACGCCCCTCTCTCTCCTCCTGCCCACCCCACGCCCCTTTCTCTCCTCCTGCCCACCCCACGCCCCTCTCCTCCTGCCCACCCCACGCCCCTCTCTCTCCTCCTGCCCACCCCACGCCCCTCTCTCTCCTCCTGCCCACCCCACGCCCCTCTCCTCCTGCCCACCCCACGCCCCTCTCTCTCCTCCTGCCCACCCCACGCCCCTCTCTCTCCTCCTGCCCACCCCACGCCCCTCTCTCTCCTCCTGCCCACCCCACGCCCCTCTCTCTCCCCCTGCCCACCCCACGCCCCTCTCTCTCCTCCTGCCATCCCCACGCCCCTCTCTCTCCTCCTGCCCACCCCACGCCCCTCTCTCTCCTCCTGCCCACCCCACGCCCCTCTCTCTCCTCCTGCCCACCCCACGCCCCTCTCTCTCCTCCTGCCCACCCCACGCCCCTCTCTCTCCTCCTGCCCACCCCACGCCCCTCTCTCTCCTCCTGCCCACCCCACGCCCCTCTCTCTCCTCCTGCCCACCCCACGCCCCTCTCTCTCCTCCTGCCCACCCCACGCCCCTCTCTCTCCTCCTGCCCACCCCACGCCCCTCTCTCTCCTCCTGCCCACCCCACGCCCCTCTCTTTCCTCCTGCCCACCCCACGCCCCTCTCTCTCCTCCTGCCCACCCCACGCCCCTCTCTCTCCTCCTGCCCACCCCACGCCCCTCTCTCTCCTCCTGCCCACCCCACGCCCCTCTCTCTCCTCCTGCCCACCCCACGCCCCTCTCTCTCTCCTCCTGCCCACCCCACGCCCCTCTCTCTCTCCTCCTGCCCATCCCACGCCCCTCTCTCTCTCCTCCTGCCCACCCCACGCCCCTCTCTCTCCTCCTGCCCACCCCACGCCCCTCTCTCTCCTCCTGCCCACCCCACGCCCCTCTCTCTCCTCCTGCCCACCCCACGCCCCTCTCTCTCCTCCTGCCCACCCCACGCCCCTCTCTCTCCTCCTGCCCACCCCACGCCCCTTTCTCTCCTCCTGCCCACCCCACGCCCCTTCCTCTCCTCCTGCCCACCCCACGCCCCTCTCTCTCCTCCTGCCCACCCCACGCCCCTCTCTCTCCTCCTGCCCACCCCACGCCCCTTTCTCTCCTCCTGCCCACCCCACGCCCCTTTCTCTCCTCCTGCCCACCCCACGCCCCTCTCTCTCCTCCTGCCATCCCCACGCCCTTCTCTCTCCTCCTGCCATCCCCACGCCCATCTCCCTCCTCCTGCCCACCCCACGCCCCTCTCTCTCCTCCTGCCCACCCCACGCCCCTCTCTCTCCCCACCTCCCCAGGAGCGTGATGAAGAGACGCCCCCAGGTGCACTCGGCAGGCAACTCGTGCTACGTGCTGACGGTGGCGGCGCCGCTGCTGCGCAAGCGCGATAACGTCGCCTACATCGTCGAGGCCTTCATGGAGGAGGCTAACCTCTACGCGCTGTTCAGCGTTGAGTGTGGGTGTGGGGTGTGGTTGTGTGTGCGTAAAATTTGAGTGTGTAGTGTGGACTGTGGGGTGGGTGTGGTTGTGTGTGTGGACTGTTTCGGTGTGTGTGGACTGTGGGTGGGTGGCGTGTGTGCGGCGACTGTGTCGGGCGCGCGCGTGTATGTGTGTGTGGCCTGTAAGCGTGCCGGCTGTGCAACAACATCAATATCCTGTACCGCCTCCAAACTGCTGAGTGTGAGACCAAACGCACCTACCATGACTGGTTTAAAATCTATACACCTTCAAAATAAAGGGTTGAACTAAAATTCACCAGAGCATAATGATATATGCGTAAATTGATTGGTAGTTTCACGATCTATTGATTTACGGTACACTTTCTAGCGTCCAATTCTATAACGGCTCCAAATCGCTGCGAAAGCAAGCAAGGCACTACCTCTTAGGGAGATGCAACTATTGTATCTATGGGATTTAGCGCTCCCGGGGAGAAAATGTGAGGGCTCGAGCGGAGAGTTACGTAGGCCTTCTTTTTGTTGAAATGGAATAGGTTGTTCGTTTTGTTACGTGTTGTATAGTGACGCTCTTGTGATATTTATGGAGGTTCCGGCTGCGGAGATTTATGAGTCTCGCTCGCTCGGAGTTTCCGGCGGAACCGCCGATGCGCGCTTGGTATTTACAAGCGCCGGATAGGTCGGAAGCGCGCCTACTGCCGGGCGGAAGTTCATTGTTCGAACTAGACTTAAGAGCAAGCTGTGTGAACTTGAGATCAGTACAATACCAGTAGTCCTGCTGTTCGTTTTGCTATCCACTTGCCTAGTTTACGGCTAGGCTAACCGATCTACTAGTGCTGTCCAGTAAACCTTATATCTTGCTGAAATTCCAAGATATTACAATTGACGACGAGGCTTCGAACTTGCGAAGTGAATTTGAACTTTAAAAGTGCTCTGAAATTAAGATGGCGTATTCTACAGTCAGCTGCCCTCCGTTCGACGCGGAAGTAGAAACAGTGAGTGAATTCTTGGAGCGCTGGAAAGTACAAAGTGCAGACGCTCTTCAGAAAGCAGGAAATAATGGCGGTAAAAAAGCTAGTATTTTAATCAATGCTTTGCCTGTAAACATAATTACTGATCTACAACGAAGAATTAAACCTACGTTACTCACTGAGGCTACATATGAGGAACTTGAAGAAAAATTAACACAGCAATTTGAAATTAAAAAATCCATCGTCGGTGCATCGGTTACATTTCTAAATAGAAAACAAGGTGCTAATGAATCCATAGAAAGTTATGCTAAAACGTTAAATGACTTAGCATCTGCATGCAATTATGGTAATTGCTGTCGTGATCGTTTATTAAGAGATGCCTTCGTGGCTGGGCTACACTCAGCGCAAATTCTCAGCGCGGTTCTACAGAAGTGCGATAGCAAGTCCTTCAACGAATGCGTTGAACACGCAAAACTTATCGAACAATTAAGCTCCGACGCTCAAAATATCATTCGTGAGGATTCATGTTCATCGTATTTCACTACAGAAAAACTCCCGCCGAACTACATATGCATTCGCTGCGGAACCAAGCAAAAGCATCTTGCAAAGAATTGCTATGCTTTGAAATTGAAATGTCACACATGTGGAAAATTAGGCCACATCTCTATGGTTTGCAAATCTACAACTGCAGCTCGGCCTCCTCCTGCTATGCCTACACGAAGGGGACCTACACAAGGAAAATTTGACGCAGCTCGCACTTACACAGTGCAGTCGGGAAGAAGCGGTTGCTGTGGCAACGTTGGGAGAGAAGACGTGTTAATGAAGAATTCACGGATGCCTCTACAGAAGAACGAAGCTGTGTTGCAAAAACCTGGGAACGAAGGTGGTGACGGTAATCATCTACATGAGTGTTCTGATTATTCCCCAAATGATTCTAATTTTTTAGAGTAAACACCACTGTAATTCCCGTCACTAAAGAGCCCACTATGATTGCATGCAACTTAAATAGTAAACCTGTTGAATTCCTGTTGGATAACGGCAGTGCCGTGTCAACTATACGTAAAAGAGATGCAATCAAAGTTGGTGCTGTGGTAAATCCTACATGCAGCAAAATTCTCGGGTACAGTGGTGTCTCGGTAAACCTGCTTGGTCAAGCTTCAATAACTGTCATGTACCATAATGTTAGTTTTAATCATCAGTTTCTCATTGTGGAGGATGATAGAATCAACTTACTGGGCCGAGATATTTGTTCTAAACTAAACGTAAACATTGTCATTCCTGATAAATACGACTCCATAAATAAAACGGATTGTCATAGTTTGCCGAAAAGTTTGTCGTTAAAATATGACGAATATTTGTCATCTGATTCACAGTCTAACGTTAAAGAGACAGTTCATCTTGATGTGTTGCCTAATGCAGTTCCTGTATTTTGTAAAGCACGCCCGGTTCCTGTAAGACTAAGAGACTCTGTCAAAACCGAACTGGAACGCTTGCAGAGTATGGGCAAAATCACAAAAGTGTATGATAGCCAATGGGCATCTCCTACCGTTAATGTTCTAAAGTCTGACGGCAGTGTGAGAATCTGTGGAGATTTTTCAGCTTCCATTAATAATTTTCTGAATCCAGTTCAATCTGTACTACCTGTTATTGATGATGTCATTTCTCAAATCGGAGACGCTAAGTTTTTCTCAAAAATTGATTTGTCTAACGCCTTTTTGCAAATTCCGTTGGACGAAGAATCAAAGAAAGTTACGACCATTAATACCTCCGAAGGTCTATTTATGTACAATTACTTACCCTATGGTCTACGTGCAAGCCCCGGCATTTTTCAAGCATTCATGAATAGGACTCTGTCTGGCATCGATAACATCATTGTGTACCAGGATGACCTCCTCATTTTGACCTCGTCATATGATGCTCATTTGGAAGTTCTTGACAGGGTCCTGTCTGTCCTGAAAAACGCGGGAATTCGCTTAAATCTGTCTAAATGTGCCTTTCTGACTGATCGTGTGTCTTATCTGGGGTACGTTTTCGATAACAAGGGTGTTCACCCTAACTCTGAGAAAGTAGAAGCTTTTCTCAATGCTCCTGTTCCTAAAAACCTCAAACAGTTGCAAGCTTTCATCGGATTGTGTAACTTCTACAGTCGTTTTGTACCCAACTTTTCTAATGTCATGCATCCTCTGTATTCGCTGCTTAAGAAAAATGTACAGTTCCGGTGGACTCCAGAACAGGACGAGAGTGTCCAGAAAATCAAGAACATCTTTCGTTCGCATAAACCTCTAAAGTTGTTTGATCCCAACCATGAAACTCTTCTTGAAACTGATAGTTCGGGTTATGGAGTTGCTGCCATACTCATGCAACGCGTTAGTCCTTCTCATGATTGGTGTCCGGTTCAATTTGCTTCGAGATCTCTGAATAGTGCGGAACAAAACTACTCTAACATTGAAAGGGAGAGCCTTAGTGTGGTTTTTGGCGTGGAGAAATTCAAGAAATTTCTACTGGGTGCTAAGTTCATTATCCATAATGATCAGAAACCTCTTTGTAAACTTTTTGCACATGACAAGGGTGTACCTCTCAACTGTTCCGCTCGAATTCAGAGATGGGCTCTTAGACTCTCCCAGTTTGACTATGTTTTCAGATATTCGAAAGGAAAATGTAACGTAAATAGCGATTGTCTCAGTAGGCTGCCACTACCTACGACTGTAAGGGAGCTAGAACCGTACGAAATGATTTTTGCTGTGAACACTCTTGATAAAACTCCTGTCACGTGTGAAAATATAAAAACTCATACTGATATGGATAGCGAACTATGCCAACTTAAACAATACATAAAGTTTGGCATGCCTCCTAAACCTGATCCCAATTTTTCAAAATTTAAGAACCTGCTACCTCAGATGACCATCATGAAGGGTTGCATACTTTATAAAGAACAGGTTTTTATTCCCAAGTCCCTGCGTAGTTTAGTCCTTGAAACATTTCATGATGGACATCCTGGCATTTGTGGCATGAAATCGTTGGCCAGATCTGTTATTTGGTTTCCCGGAATGGACAAAACTATTGAAGACATCGTAAAATGTTGTCCCCAATGTCAATTAAATTGAGCAAAACCTAAGTCTAGAAATGTAGAATGGCCTACTCCTTCTCGTCCTTTTGAACGCATTCATGTCGATCACTTTTTCTACGAGAATAAAATTGTTTTCATTGCTGTAGATGCATTATCTAAATATATTGAATGTGAAGTGGTACCATCCACGAGTGTGTCAGATACTGTCGATGCGTTGAGAATGATTTTCAGCAGAAACGGGTTGTGTGATGTGCTCGTAAGTGACAATGCTTCTAACTTTTCGTCTCAAGACTTCAAAGATTTTCTTATTTCCAACGGCATTGAGCACCTCACACCTCCGCCCTACTCTCCAGCAAGCAATGGTCAAGCTGAGAGGGGGGTAAGAGTCATTAAAGACTTGTTGAAAAAACTATCTTCTTCCGAATCGTTCAAATCCCGTCTAGCGAAAGCATTATTTCAATCGCATTGTATTCCGCATAGTGTTACAAAAATTGTTCCCTCTGTTGCGCTGAACAATCGTAAATTTGTTACTTCCAAAGATAGAGTTCATCCTAAATTTTCTGTGTCCAGGTCTAAGCCTATGTATGTAACTCAATTTGATGTCGGTGATCATGTTCTCGCTCTGAATTTAAGAAATGGTCCCAAGTGGTTGAAGGGAATTATTGTTAGTAAAGTTGCCGTTAATATCTTTCATGTTCAAATATTAGCATTAAATGTAATCTGGAAGAGACATTCAAATCAGCTGTTGCACAGTAGTTTGGAATCTGCCGGGAGTGGAGCAGCAGAGACTCCTGCTTTTCAGCCTGTTAACAGCTCTCCTGAGCAAAATGAACCTCGCAGATCAGGCAGAATAACCAAACCTGTAATACGAATAGGTTGTTGAGTTCCTCCTTCCCTTTGTCACATATTCGTCTAAAGGGAGGGAAGTTGTTGTATAGTGACGCTCTTGTGATATTTATGGAGGTTCCGGCTGCGGAGATTTATGAGTCTCGCTCGCTCAGAGTTTCCGGCGAAACCGCCGATGCGCGCTTGGTATATACAAGCGCCGGATAGGTCGGAAGCGCGCCTACTGCCGGGCGGAAGTTCATTGTTCGAACTAGACTTAAGAGCAAGCTGTGTGAACTTGAGATCAGTACAATACCAGTAGTCCTGCTGTTCGTTTTGCTATCCACTTGCCTAGTTTACGGCTAGGCTAACCGATCTACAAGTGCTGTCCAGTAAACCTTATATCTTGCTGAAATTCCAAGATATTACATTACGGACCATCTACTTTCTTCTTCAACTTTTATTTTATTTCATGAACTTTTTTCTTAGCTCACTGTTTTTATGCACGTTATGCGTGGATTCCACGTTCCCCTAACTCCGTACTAAATGGTGCCTTCATCCTTCCTCTCTTCGAACATCTTTGTTGTGGTAAATGGAGGCTAAAACTTTTTTATAATCCAAGTAACGCATAACGGCGGCAATATCCCTAAGGGGCCACAAATCTATGGGAAGGCTGTATTTTTGTCCTTATGATTTCACTGATCCATGTAGGTATATATGTATATCGAGGGCTGTGAACGTGTCGGATCTACTTCTAGTTTAGTAATTGTATTCAGAGCCAGAGCAGCCCGCCCTTTCTTTGGTCTACTCGTAGCACGAGAAACACGATTATTTTGGAACATTTCAGTGGAGTGAAGTTTCAATTGTGTGCATCAGCTGTACAAGTTTAACCCTTTTTAAAGCATGAATCAGGGGTGTAATAGTTATCTCGTATATTGAGTGGACCAGGGTTAAAATTTTTCCTCATTTTCTAAGTATGGGGCTTAAACTTTACCGTTAGTTTTTAGTGAAATATGGGTATAATTCTGACTCAAATCATTGATTGAATAACGAGTATGGTGATCAATTTTGAACAATGCGGGTTTCAACTATCTGTTCAATTTAACTGTTCAGAATGCCATTGAATATCTAATATGCGAGATGTACTTCATTAAAGTAAGGACTGATTTGCAAAGTGCTTAGCCGTATGTTTGAAGCGTATACCCGAGCTGAATAATATGAAACCAAGTACCATAATCCAGATGTTTATCAACACTAGTAACCTATTCCTTGAATGTGCAGTAAGTGTATCCTCAAAGTTAACAGAAAAAACTTCACATGAATAACGTTTCATTTTAATACTCCAGACCGACAACATAAGGAGGAAGTTCCCGAAAAAAGAAGCGATGGATCAACAACTCCTAAGCCCTCGCCCGGCGACCTGCACCTGGCGAGAAAGGCTCTGCAGGTCAAAGAAAGGCTCGTTGGTGTCTTCACGACGATGCGCAAACTCACATACCTTCTGCCTCTGCTCTACGAGTATTGCATTGCCATCAAAACCATGCATGGACCCAAAAATTGTACGTAGATTTGTTTTTCCAGTGTTCAGTGAAAGTTTACGAATTATATAGTGGCATTACGTTGACTTGAGTTTCTATGAAAAGATACGAGTTATCAATCTGTTGATGGCGTTACATTGACTTGTTAGCTAGGCTTTTCATGAAAGTTTACGAGTTAGAAATGTATTCGTGACATTGTAAGACAGAATGAAAGCTTTTACGCACCACAGGGGAAATACACTTATATACGAGGAAATAAGAGCTCGAAAGGGGAAGATGTGAGGTAGTTTAGGTAAGCCTTAATTAATTTTGTGGAAATAGTACCGATTTTCCTTTCGTCGTGAATTCTCTTATTTTCTGTTCACCTCTGTCTTGTTTTCAGCGCCTACAACTTTCTCCTTATATTTACCTTGTTTCATAACCTTACTTCCTAACACAATGTTTCTATGCACAGGAGATTTTGTATGGGAACACACTAAGTACGCACATTCTCCGGACCTGTATCTTCGCATAAAATGGTGCCTTTATCCTTCCTCTCTTGAAAACACTTTATTGGGGTTAGGTGGGCTTAAACTAACTCGTTGATTTTGCTTGCGATGCTAATCGTCAACTTTTCACTGTATAATAACTCGTTGATACGCTCACGTTACGTTAGCTTTATTAATTTTGATGAATCATGATTTCGAGAAAAACGATTTAGTGATAACAATGACGTCGCTATAGGAAGTCCTTCACATCGCAGTAGCCAGCATTGCGGGCGGGGGTAGAGGTGACCGAAGAGCGAAAGTCAAGGAGCACCATGAACTGGGAATGCGTGGGGCGTTACTTTGCCAAGTGTCCTAATTTCAAAAAAACTGAATTAGGCAATTGTTGGACTTTGTGCAACAAGAATTATTTTTCTTTTAAAAACGTTCGTTCTCTAACACTGCTACTTTGAACGCCTTGCCAAGAGTAGTCGAGCGATAGTCGTAACTCAAGAAATTTTGGCGCAATGGTGATTTTCGAGTTAGGTGTGAGGAAATCAGTATTATTACGTTATAATTTAGTAAACGAAGGGCTAGTCGAAAAATGAGTCCTGAGTTCTTAAAGTTGAGCTAACACTGAGAATGGCGACTCACCAACTTCCAATCAGATGGAATAAAATAGTGCTGCGTCGAAATTTCTCCAGGCTGAGTTAGGTAACAGGAATACTATAGACTGAACAAGTTTTAACTGGAAATTTTAATTTCCGTGTATTAATTTCATGCGTTTCATTAGCTGTCATGTTACTTGAGGATACTAGATATTATTTCTGACTACCTGCTCTGGTGCTGCAGGAATTCTGCATCGAGGTTTCATTTTCTACCGTGTTGCCTCCGACGAATTCGTTGTTTTGCTGGCTTTAATGAGTACCCCTTTAGGGGAATACAACTATTGCATTTAAGGGAATTAGCTCTCCTTGCCGGAGTATGTGAGGCCACGAGCTGAACGTTGAGTAGGTTGAGTAAACTTCGAGTTTTTTACTCTTCGACGAATTTTTAGTTCCTTGTCGGGTACATCGCTTGAACTATTTATGTATTCAGCTGATACAAGTTCTGATGAGTATGATGGACCTCAAAAAAATTATATTGAAAACTTTGGAAATTGAGTGCAATGCTGAAATATATTCCTGTAAACGTTCGTCCGCAAAGCATTTTATGCACCGAGAGGCCAACACTGTAACAAATTTCAAGTCCAATTCATTTAACAAAGTTTGAATCCAATACTATGAACAAATTTTGAATCCACTTTCGCTGACATATTTTTGAATCCACTTTCGCTGGCACATTTTTGAATCCACTTTCGCTGGCACATTTTTGAATCCACTTTCGCTGGCACATTTTTGAATCCACTTTCGCTGACACGTGTTGAATCCACTTTCGCTGACACGTGTTGAATCCACTTTCGCTGACACGTGTTGAATCCACTTTCGCTGACACGTGTTGAATCCACTTTCGCTGACACGTGTTGAATCCACTTCAAAAACGTATTTCAAATGATATCAATTTTATCTTTTTTTGCAGACCTGTTGACATTTGTGGAATGTGGTCCAGTGATCTTCCCAGTAGATATATTCCCCACCAAGCCAGAGAGTTTAGGGGAGGGTTCGGGGGATGACGACACGTACGTAGTCGAAGCCGAAAAGTACGCTGTGATGCGAAGTATGATCTTTCTGAGGGACTACCTGGACATAGAAGAGGGTGTCTCATTCTTTGGGGGACAAGACACGGACTGCCCGCACGAAACCGACGACGATCTTTATATGAAGTTTGATAAAACGGTATTCACTTCTTGGAGCTCAAACATCGATGCTTTAGAATTGGATGACGATGTGCAAGAAGAGAAATTCGTCGAGGAACGTCCGATGGTGTACGGGAAGGATTTTGGAGTGAAATATGAAGTCTTAGCTGAAGGAGCTCCAACGTTTCCCTTGGAAAATCACTACGCTAGAGATCAAATGAACTACAGCGATTTTTCATCGTACACTGAAGATCAATATAACAAAATTTTCTCACAGTTTGACGAGGAAAAAGCATGGTCTAAAGATGCTAAATTAGATCATCTTCTAGCGAAATTAAGGTCTACGCTGTCTCTACTAACTCAAACAGCAATAGTGGACTTGAAGTTCCTCAAACAAAATCCTCACTGTAGTGAAAAAGTAAAATTCTTACAACTAATGTGAGTACCTCTATACTTCGTGAGTGCACTGCCTTGAGAGTGGGGATATTTTACTGCAGTATAGATCTGCCGCTTGGCTGGATTGCGATAGGACTTTTTAGGATTGCGAAGACTCGTTCCGAATGAGTGTTTATATAACCTGCCTCTCGGCTGTTAACTGCATTCTATTAGATTCATCTGAATCAAGTATTTCGAAAGCGTAATGCCACCTCCAGCCTCTGAATAATCGAAGAAGTACTTGTGAGTCAAATACTTATAGAAATATCTTGGCACCCCCATGGGAGATACTGTTCGGTTACTTCAGCAACAGGCGGCCCTTGGTATTTCTATTTTTTACGTTCCCTTTGCTTCATTCAGTTTTCATGCCTTCTCTATCTCTTCTCCGCTATTTTGCCATCCTTAACATGCTGTGTCTATGTGTATGGTGTTTTAAGTGGGACCACGCCTTGTTCTTAGACTACCCGTTTCTTAAATGTTCCATGTTGTCCATCTCTTCGCTCTCCTGCATGAGGTCGCCTTCGTTGTGGAAATAAAAGCTAAAACTAATTTAATTTGTGCTGGTAGAATTCAGTTCAAATGATATTGTTTTATCAATCTTGTATGACTAAAAAATTAAAAAATTTCAGTCAATCATCGTTCGCTACTTCAGGCAATCACTAGTTATTTAGTGAGTAGTTTCTCGATTCATCGCTTAAAAAAATCAACTGCTTCATTCTAATGACATGACCCAGGTACATAATTTTTTCCAATAACTAGGGTTGTATTGAAACGATAAAAAAATATAAAGAGTATATGCATTGAAAAGAATTTAATGACCGTTTGAAGTATTGTTTTCTCTGTTGTAGAAAACTACATATTGGTAATTGCATCTTTTCTTACCCGTAATCTCAAACTCTCAGGGAGATAAGGTCATTCTCTCTGGGAATTTGCACTTTGAGGGATAAAAAGTGAGGTCCCACGCTAGGAATTAGGAATGCATTTTTATTGGAATTACATTCGTTTTTTCTGCTTTGTAAAGAATTCTTTTTTTCGATTCACTGCTGTACTGTTTTCCAGCATTTATTCGTTTCTTTCTAGATATTATGTTTCATAAACTTCCTTCTCGACGTACTGTTTCTATGCACAAGATATCTTGGTTGGGAACACACATTGTGCATAGATTCTACGCTCCCTTAAACTCCATGCTAAATGGTGCTTTCATCCTTCTCCTCTTTGAACACCTTTGTTGTGGATATGGAGGCTGAAACTATGTACCATTAAATCAATCTGTTTCTAATCTGTTGAATCAATGAAGCATATTGTTTGTTCAATCAGGGGAGACGGTTTCGACGTCAAGGAATGGAAAGTATCTGCGTTAGAAGTGGAGTTGTCGCTGCTGTACCAGCACTTCGTGGACCCCGAGTACGACACGGTGCTGCTCATCACTTCTGCGCTTCACAAGCTCGACTCCATCATCAACGCAGGCCGGATGGCGGGATGTCTCCGAGGCGGATTTGTGCTGTGAACATCTGCGGAAATCATTACGTTTTCTGAATTGATCGCTTTTTTGTCGACTCGGAAATAGGGTTTGTGCTGTGAACATCTGTGAAAAATCATTACGTTTTCTGAATTGATCGCTTTTTTGTCGACTCGGAAATGGGGTTTGTGCTGTGAACATCTGTGGAAAATCTTACGTTTTCTGAATTGATCGCTTTTTTGTCGACTTGGAAATAGGGTTTGTGCTGTGAACATCTGTGGAAAATCTTACGTTTTCTGAATTGATCGCTTTTTTGTCGACTCGGAAATGGGGTTTGTGCTGTGAACATCTGTGGAAAATCGTTACACGTTTTCTGAATTGATCGCTATTTTTGTTAACTCTGAAAGTGGATTTGTGCTGTGAACATCTGTGGAAAATTGTCTTTGGGTGTTTTTGAATAGATGTTTTTTTGTCGACTCGGAGAGGGGGTTGTTAGTGCGAATATCAATGGAAAATCGTTTCATATGTGTTTCCTGAATTACTCGATTGTTTTGTCGACTCGGAAAGAGGGTTGATTCTTAATTAAAGGGGGAAAGAGGGTTCATTAAACTTCAAAGTTAATTTGGAAACTCTACGTGTCATGAACTGAGCAAAAATGGCATCGTTTGAAGGCGCAATTTGGCACCAAGACGCCCGATTAAAATCACTGAAGTATCTGGAGAGTGACATGATTTTCATGATTTAAATACTCCAGTCACAAACAGCTAAATAGCTGAACGAAAACCAGCTTTGTTGCTTCTGGTGTCGAATACGTGAGATTTAATTTGAGCAGCAGATGAGATAAGCGTCTGTGGAACGTTACCTTGGCTGGAAGGCAAGTGTTAGAGCAGAAGTCGCTTGAAATAATTTTGGTACGCGATAAATCAGTATCCAGATTGCTTGTATGACAGTTTTGACGAAAGATTACTTCTGGAAGCGTAACGCAGCAGGAAGATACTGGTGATATTGAATCCTGAAGCAAAGTTCAGCAGCCTCGCGTAGCTTAGAGGAACGGTCATCGCTACAAGGTACTATCATGTACGCCAGCGAAACCACTTTCAAATAACTGCTTATGGATTATCATTTTTTGAACAAAATCCCCTGAAATTTTAGTGCAATTCTTCTCTTGAAATGATTTTAAGAATAAAGAAATTTGTAAATAAGTTGTCACACATCAAGTTCTCTCGCCAAGTCTTGCTCTTTTAATCTAGTAAAGGTATAGTTAGCTTGCAGTGTCGATGAGCACTGCACTTCAAATCGAATGGTATGAAATATAGAGTAAGTTTTAACTAACGAATAAATAAATATAAATTCTCCTATGTTCTCATTTTTTTCGAATTTCTCTATTTAACTTATTGACCAAGCTTTAGCACGGACATTTTCCTCTTGCTCAATTTTGTTGCAGTTTTTGAAGTGTCTGTGGGAATATATTTCGATTTTGAATCTGGATTCATTTTCCTCTGCCGCTCATTTAGCGCATCTTGAGGATTTACGACTCCTTTTGGCTATATAGTGCATTCGTGGGGTTCTTTAAATTGTCTCTAGGGATACACTGACTGAAACTGTTCCTGTCCTTGGGCATTAAATAATTCTATGGGTTCTATTCTGCGCTAGATATTTACGAAGTTTTTTACAATACTTATAGTTGATGTCTACTGAATGCTGAAAATGAAATCCGGGGAAATTTAACCCGTTTACTTCGATAAAAAATTTAGACGACGCTACACAAGATTATTCCATTTGCGATGCGCATTTCAAACTCGGTGTAGAACACTTGTGATACTAGACACATGTGCATGATACGAGACACATGCGACGCGCGAGCTGTATGAAGCACTAGACGCGCGTGGGACCCACTAGACGCGCGTGGGACCCACTAGACGCGCGTGGGACCCACTAGACGCGCGTGGGACCCACTAGACGCGCGTGGGACCCACTAGACGCGCGTGGGACCCACTAGACGCGCGTGGGACCCACTAGACGCGCGTGGGACCCACTAGACGCGCGTGGGACCCACTAGACGCGCGTGGGACCCACTAGACGCGCGTGGGACCCACTAGACGCGCGTGGGACCCACTAGACGCGCGTGGGACCCACTAGACGCGCGTGGGACCCACTAGACGCGCGTGGGACCCACTAGACGCGCGTGGGACCCACTAGACGCGCGTGGGACCCACTAGACGCGCGTGGGACCCACTAGACGCGCGTGGGACCCACTAGACGCGCGTGGGACCCACTAGACGCGCGTGGGACCCACTAGACGCGCGTGGGACCCACTAGACGCGCGTGGGACCCACTAGACGCGCGTGGGACCCACTAGACGCGCGTGGGACCCACTAGACGCGCGTGGGACCCACTAGACGCGCGTGGGACCCACTAGACGCGCGTGGGACCCACTAGACGCGCGTGGGACCCACTAGACGCGCGTGGGACCCACTAGACGCGCGTGGGACCCACTAGACGCGCGTGGGACCCACTAGACGCGCGTGGGACCCACTAGACGCGCGTGGGACCCACTAGACGCGCGTGGGACGCACTAGACGCGCGTGGGACCCACTAGACGCGCGTGGGACCCACTAGACGCGCGTGGGACGCACTAGACGCGCGTGGGACCCACTAGACGCGCGTGGGACCCACTAGACGCGCGTGGGACCCACTAGACGTGCGTGGGACGCACTAGACGCGCGTGGGACCCACTAGACGCGCGTGGGACCCACTAGACGCGCGTGGGACCCACTAGACGTGCGTGGGACCCACTAGACGCGCGTGGGACCCACTAGACGCGCGTGGGACCCACTAGACGCGCGTGGGACCCACTAGACGCGCGTGGGACGCACTAGACGTGCGTGGGACCCACTAGACGTGCGTGGGACCCACTAGACGCGCGTGGGACGCACTAGACGCGCGTGGGACGCACTAGACGCGCGTGGGACGCACTAGACGCGCGTGGGACCCACTAGACGTGCGTGGGACCCACTAGACGCGCGTGGGACGCACTAGACGCGCGTGGGACGCACTAGACGCGCGTGGGACGCACTAGACGCGCGTGGGACCCACTAGACGCGCGTGGGACCCACTAGACGTGCGTGGGACCCACTAGACGCGCGTGGGACGCACTAGACGCGCGTGGGACGCACTAGACGCGCGTGGGACGCACTAGACGCGCGTGGGACGCACTAGACGCGCGTGGGACGCACTAGACGCGCGTGGGACGCACTAGACGCGCGTGGGACGCACTAGACGCGCGTGGGACCCACTAGACGCGCGTGGGACGCACTAGACGCGCGTGGGACCCACTAGACGCGCGTGGGACCCACTAGACGCGCGTGGGACCCACTAGACGTGCGTGGGACCCACTAGACGCGCGTGGGACGCACTAGACGCGCGTGGGACCCACTAGACGCGCGTGGGACGCACTAGACGCGCGTGGGACGCACTAGACGCGCGTGGGACCCACTAGACGTGCGTGGGACCCACTAGACGCGCGTGGGACCCACTAGACGCGCGTGGGACCCACTAGACGTGCGTGGGACCCACTAGACGCGCGTGGGACCCACTAGACGCGCGTGGGACCCACTAGACGCGCGTGGGACGCACTAGACGCGCGTGGGACGCACTAGACGCGCGTGGGACCCACTAGACGTGCGTGGGACCCACTAGACGCGCGTGGGACCCACTAGACGCGCGTGGGACCCACTAGACGTGCGTGGGACCCACTAGACGCGCGTGGGACCCACTAGACGCGCGTGGGACCCACTAGACGTGCGTGGGACCCACTAGACGCGCGTGGGACCCACTAGACGTGCGTGGGACCCACTAGACGCGCGTGGGACCCACTAGACGTGCGTGGGACCCACTAGACGTGCGTGGGACCCACTAGACGCGCGTGGGACCCACTAGACGTGCGTGGGACCCACTAGACGCGCGTGGGACCCACTAGACGTGCGTGGGACCCACTAGACGTGCGTGGGACCCACTAGACGCGCGTGAGACCCACTAGACGCGCGTGGGACCCACTAGACGTGCGTGGGACCCACTAGACGTGCGTGGGACCCACTAGACGCGCGTGGGACCCACTAGACGTGCGTGGGACCCACTAGACGCGCGTGGGACCCACTAGACGTGCGTGGGACCCACTAGACGCGCGTGGGACCCACTAGACGTGCGTGGGACCCACTAGACGCGCGTGGGACCCACTAGACGCGCGTGGGACCCACTAGACGCGCGTGGGACCCACTAGACGTGCGTGGGACCCACTAGACGCGCGTGGGACCCACTAGACGCGCGTGGGACCCACTAGACGCGCGTGGGACGCACTAGACGCGCGTGGGACCCACTAGACGTGCGTGGGACCCACTAGACGTGCGTGGGACCCACTAGACGCGCGTGGGACCCACTAGACGTGCGTGGGACGCACTAGACGCGCGTGGGACCCACTAGACGTGCGTGGGACCCACTAGACGTGCGTGGGACCCACTAGACGCGCGTGGGACGCACTAGACGCGCGTGGGACCCACTAGACGTGCGTGGGACCCACTAGACGCGCGTGGGACCCACTAGACGCGCGTGGGACGCACTAGACGTGCGTGGGACCCACTAGACGCGCGTGGGACGCACTAGACGCGCGTGGGACGCACTAGACGCGCGTGGGACGCACTAGACGCGCGTGGGACGCACTAGACGCGCGTGGGACGCACTAGACGCGCGTGGGACGCACTAGACGCGCGTGGGACGCACTAGACGCGCGTGGGACGCACTAGACGCGCGTGGGACGCACTAGACGCGCGTGGGACGCACTAGACGCGCGTGGGACGCACTAGACGCGCGTGGGACGCACTAGACGCGCGTGGGACGCACTAGACGCGCGTGGGACGCACTAGACGCGCGTGGGACGCACTAGACGCGCGTGGGACGCACTAGACGCGCGTGGGACGCACTAGACGCGCGTGGGACGCACTAGACGCGCGTGGGACGCACTAGACGCGCGTGGGACGCACTAGACGCGCGTGGGACGCACTAGACGCGCGTGGGACGCACTAGACGCGCGTGGGACGCACTAGGCGCGCGTGGGACGCACTAGGCGCGCGTGGGACGCACTAGGCGCGCGTGGGACGCACTAGGCGCGCGTGGGACGCACTAGGCGCGCGTGGGACGCACTAGGCGCGCGTGGGACGCACTAGGCGCGCGTGGGACGCACTAGGCGCGCGTGGGACGCACTAGGCGCGCGTGGGACGCACTAGGCGCGCGTGGGACGCACTAGACGCACGTGGAACACACGACGCACGTTAATTAATTACAAAGTAATTGATAACTTGTTTACCGCTTTTTGTTAATTAATTACAAAGTAATTAATTAATTTTGTCACTACACAAACACACAACGAAATAGCTGTGCTTTTAAATACGAGTGCATTCTATTTGTATTGACCTTCCAAGAAAGTCAAAGAACTCTACTAATGTTGGCAAGAGGTTCCATCTAATGTTAATCAATTGACTCCGTTATTTTTACCCATCAACACCTCTACCTGAATTCAAATGCTATTATTCAGAGTAGTTTAAAGGAGCGTTGGTTGTCATCAGAAATGAATGGTCCAGTCGTTTTCTAAAAAATTACTCTAGTACACATTAACATGTCACAATTCATTGAACTGCCGTAAGATAATTTGTCACAAATGCGAATTCAAATGCTATTATTAAAGAAGCGTTGGCTGTCATTAGAAATGAATGGCCCAGTCGTTTTTTAAAAAAAAATCTACCACACATTTACATGACAAAACAATTCATTGAACTGCCGTCAGATAATTTGTCACGTGGACTCTCACAGCAGCATTTGAATCAGCACCTTGTGCTACGCAAAGTACAGCTTACTTTCAAGTTGCTAACTAGGGATGGTTATTTAACGAAATACTGACGTAACAGCGTGCTGCATCGTGACAATACCCGTTCACGCGAGGGTTTAGTTGGTATGTAGCGGAGGTGAATGCATAAACGCCTAAATGACCTGATTCTAAGAAGTAAGAATGAAAACAAGCATACCCTAATAATCTGTTATGCACTGCCACAAATTAATTTATCAGAAATACTTAACCGTATTGGTCATTCAATGTCATTTTTGGAAAGAGACAAAACCAAACCAAGTGTGCGAATGACCATTTAATTGGTTGGACTTCTAAATGAAAAAAAAACAAAAAAACAAGTAACACAGCTAATGTTGAGGCAGTAACAACAAGGAAAAGACGAATAGTTCAGTACAGGGTTCAGCAAATGCTTGAAAGGGAAATAGAAGTAATATACTAGGTTTTTAAGAAAGTACATAAGCACCGGACAAAATCAAATATCCACTAAAACGGCTTGCGTAAAGTTCCAGATATACCTTGATCGAAGAGGGAAAACTTTAGCTTTTATGCTCGGAAAATATTGATACAAGCTAGGATATATCGCTGAGGTTGAGACTTAGTTCAATGATTTTCACATTCACGACGTTTTTCTCTGATAATTTTGCAAAGGTATTTAAAAAATTCAGCAACAGTGAAAAAGTCCCAGTCGAATACACCATGCAATTTCACGAGTCCTTAGTGGGAATTGCATACTGTAATACTTCGTTGTACTGCATAAATTCAGTACTTACTCGTCATTAGTGTAGGCAATGAAAAGTGTGCTGAAATCCTGACTTCAGCCGGAATGCATTTCTGTTTTTTGTTAACATATTACAATGGCGACACTGGCCAAATTTCCGATTACCTCAAGGTTATATACCGAAGCGCTATTCGCCAATAATTTATTTCTCGCCTCATAAATTCCTTCTGGAAATATAACACTTCACCCTGTCGCAAAAGCAGAATTTCCTATAATACATCATCGATCTTGTATAGCGAGTCTAAAACTGTTGGTGAAATAAAACATTAGTGTTTATTATAGTTTACTAAGAACCAGAATATGAGAGATAACTAATAATAATGAATAATAATGAAGGCATATACGGATGATTTATTTCCAATTCAAGCCTGACACATATGCCATATAACTAACACCAGGACGCCATGACGCTTTCCTCCGGTCAAGACCGGGACCCATTTCAGACGCCTGGGTAGAGTGGGGCATTGTGCTTATAATTTTTCCCCTATACCCAATGGAGAAAATCGCCACCAGCGCCGGGACTCGAACCGTCGTTGCCCGCACGGAGGCAGGTCCTAAAGCCACACGGCTATGAGTCCTAAAGCCGTCCTATGGTCCTAAAGCCAGAGGCATAGCAAATAGTAGAGACTGTACAGACAGGTATGACAAAACGAGGCCAACAGAAGGGAGCATGGACATGCTGTGTTGACTTGCCGGCTGAAAAGAATGAGTGTAACTTATAAGTACAAGAACCGCAAGCAACTCCTATGACCAGGCTTTACAGAAATATGAGGCAAACAAACATAAATTAAACAGAAATCTGGAGCAAATAAATCTCATAGAGCAAAGTAAATCAAATAAATCAAAAATGCAAATTATATCGTAAAATCAACATAAAGGGAAACAAAAATTCAACTCAAAATAAAGGAAATCAATCAAAATGAACATCTCAAGACACAATGGGGAAAAAATAAAAGAAGCAAACCGAACCAGAAACCAAAGCTGATGAACTGAAAATTCCAACAATGCACAAGCTAATTAACTAGAAGAACCATTCAACTCACCTCCCAAGACGGTGGAACTCGAGCAAGCTATGTCTTCCAGGCTTAAGATTAACTTATGTACAATGATAGGTCATAGCACAGCAAGAATCTAGGCTGAAACAAACAGAGAGAAACACAGAAATTAAGCATGCAAACCAATATTCTCACAAAATACGACAAAAACCACGTCCAATTGTGCATGATGAAAACCTTAGGAGGCCTCCCGGTAACAACCCAATCAAATATTGGATCTTTGTCTACACTTCAAGATTAATTTGATTCTCGATTTTCGGCAATAGTGCAGAAGAATGCTGCTTATCGATAGCTATACTGACCTCGTCACTTCGAATTCGTCTAAGTCATTCACCCTAGAAATTTTCGCAGATGATATTTCCTTTTAATTTCCGCGGAAAACAAAGTTCAACCTATTTTAGGGAAATACTTGGAAAGATAGAAGCACAAAATAAAGAGTTTTGTGTCTTTGATATAAATCTTCATTCGTGCAAATATTCTATCATTACTTTCAGTGTCATCCTTACTTATTGAAATAAATTTCGCAAATAAAAGCTTTAATTTTTTCCTCTTTGTAGGTTAATGGGGAGCTCGACCCAAGCCGTTGTAGTTCATATTAGATTTCGCCCAGTGCTTATGAATTTCTTTTTAAACCTAGAATATTCTTTTTGTTTTTCTTTCAAACATTTGCTAAACCATGTACCTGAATTTGTCTTTTCCTCGTGGGTATTGTCTAAAAAAAAGCTTTCGTGATACCTTGCTTTTCCTATTTTTTTCATTTATATGTTCAACCATTGAAATGCTCATTCACCCACTTGGGTTGGGTTTGTATCAACCCTCATATGATATTTATTGATATTTACGTCTAACTATTTTTTAGAAAATAATGTCAGTGTTGCAAATTTTAATGGTGACTTTTTTACTTTCTCCTGCATTTGCTCCCGCTGCGATTTCCGTGGGAAGTTTTTCGTATAGGCTAATGCATTCTTGTAGAAGCTATGTCATTCTGAATGTATTTGTTTCGACGTCTCAAAACATTTTTTCACAATGTATAAGTGTTCTCTAATTTTTCTCGTAATTTATTGCATGTCAACAAACTTCTACGGTGCGCCCACTGGAACATTTACGTTGTCATATAGAGTATTCACGGGCTTTTTCCATTTCTTCCTTTTCAATTTGTAGCTATAGGTAAGAAACATTTGTTCTGGTATTTCTTTAACCGATTAATTGATTAATTAAATTATATTAATTTCCTGAATCGTGTCAAGAATGTATTCTCAGATGTTAAAATAATGCTCCTCTGCCATGGTATTCAGAAATTTTATATGGTCCGCGTCCAATACGTCATGGTCTTGTTCGATGTGTTTTCGGTCTTGACATTTGGCAACGAATTATTCAACTAATGCAAATGAAATGGTCTGTTGATTGAAAGTAACGTTGAGGATATTATTACTTCGTATGTTTTGACAACGTGCGCGTGAAAAGAGGAGCGCAGCCATCTGCTGTCTGTTAGCGCTCAGGAATCTGGCATATTCGATTTTCCTTTAAGAATGTTTCAATCTTTCGTTTGAGAGTAATTTGAAGTCGATAGGTGCATTCTTTCGAAAGTTACAGTGGGTCGACTCAAGTCTTTTGTTTTGACGGCGCGCGAGCCGGAAAGGTTTATCGAGAAATTTCTGTAGTTTCCAGAAACCCGTTCTCATACCGTCTCGGTTCCGGCCTACCGGTATTATAACAGCTCTTTCAATACTCACCACTGTTATTAGTGTGAGTTTTAATGAAGTTCTTTCTTTTTCAACGCATTTTCTGACATGTCACCCCTAACAAGTAGTTATTCCATGAGTAAAAGTCTCAGTTTCGAGGTTCAATAAGAATATCAGTTGTTAATTGCATGTGCTCACTGTTCTCAGTTGTTCCACAGGTTGTGTAGGTGATGAGAACGTGTGTCACGTGTTAATACGACCTAAATATGCGGTCGTTTTTATTGCAAAATAGAAAATTCAAGATAAAATTGTCTCAATGCTCTATTCTGATATTGTAGAAGAGTGAGAGAAGTTAAACCATTGAAAAGTTATAATTTTTTCATACAGTGTGTTTCCCATTTTCTTCGAAGGCGTAGGTCGCAGAAACGCATGCGTGCCGTGGTTGAGCCGTAGGCACTGCCGTCCTATCCCTCCCTTCAGTTGTGCTACGACTTTTGTGGTGAGAGTAATGTTGTGGTTCATCAGCACGATTTAAAAATAAAACTCGTGCAATCGGTAGTTCTACAACGGATTATCAAAACGCGTGAGTACTGTAACTCTTTCGTCATGTGCAAAAAGATAGGCACATTTCTTGTAGGCTTCCGAGTGTTTACACTTTGCACAAGTGTTCGTTCATCGAAATGTGGGTTGTTCGTTATCTTTTACGGAATTAATTTCGCCAATGAATCATTACGCGTAGACTCTGCTTCTCCCTGACCTATAAATATGTTTTTATAATGTGTCATGAATGCCTTTACTTCTATTTTTTATTCATTTCATGCTGCTGATTGCGTTGTATTTGTGATTGTTTCGCCATCTTCTTAAAATGTGTAACGTGAACGCGCGCTGGCGAGAAGATGCCAAGTGTCGTCGGCGTGTTCTGCTCGGCTCGTCGCCTGCGTGTGAGGTTTTCGCTGAGTTGCTGCGAGAGAAAATGACTTCACGGCGATTCCTTTCCATTTATTGCACTCGTATAACTCTTCACCAACGCACAGATGTCTTCCAACGGAATTTCGTGTATTGTTGCACATGTAAATCATTTGAAGCGCAGCTGTAACGATACGACGAGTAATCTTATGATATGAGACAGGTCGCACGCATGAATGGCAGAGGAATATTGCTTGCTTCTCTGCGGTGTTCAGACCCCGTTCAACCTTGGTCGCTTACGTAATAGGCTTACTGTGCTCTTCGGTATTTCACTCTCAATTTCCAACCTTGCAGCAAAACATCCATCTTAAGAAAATGTTTTATTATCTTTGAACTGTCGTTGGAAAGTAGTTTGTTCCTAGGATAACAACTCAGATTTTTTAATCGGTTGTAGGTGGTCGATGACGCTTTAGCTATTTATTTCAGAACGAGCACTACTTGCCCTCTGCTTGTGCTGTTTTTTTATCCACTGCCCTCAACTGTGAATATACAAATTCAAGTATCGTTCAACGAAAGGTTGCTGACGAGTGCATAAGTGGGGGAACCGATTGATGTGGCTGAAAGGTGGATCGGGTCAGTGCTGAGCATTGACTGAAGACGAGTACATTTTATCACCCTGTATGCATGAAAATCTGAGAACAAAAAATCATTTTATTCTTCCAAGTTTACTGAAGTGTTAGCTGGAATATTGTCTGCTACGACAATCTTCGACGATCATTCGTATGACTGATTTTGCTGCCTTAAATTCACCGTTGTTTTCGGACATCGATGTTCGGATGTACAATTCGAATTTCACATGCACAAAATTCTTATAACCGCGGTCCTTTCTTCAAAGAATGTCCCAACTTATTTGGTCATGATCGATTACTGATAATCATTAATTATAAAAGTAGACATGTTGTGGACAACTCAATCAAGGTGTTTATTCCAATATCTTGATCGGAAATTTCGGCATCTCTGGCAATCCTATATTCATCCAGATCGTTGACAGTTAGCTGTGTTTATTTTTGATGTCCTGAGAGTTTCGACTTCATTTTTTTGCAATGCGTTCGCCCAGTCGTTAAAATGGCTTAGGTTTTCCCTTTACTTTCAAATAAATTACTAACACTTGATTCTATGAATTACATCAACATTACTTCCATGGTATCACCGTTTTAGTGGCACCGTAATTATCACTGTAACTCAGAGTAATAATTTTTGTAGTACATGTGTACCTGTGGTTGAGGAATCGCCTGCGTTAGCTTAGTTCCTTACAAAAATTAAAGGACTGTGGTTAGTATTATTTCCAAGCCCATTTCGATAGCATTGCAAGCATCAAACCAATAGCAGAAACAGTATTGCAGTGGTAGTGCTACCGTCACCGCAATGGTAGTGTTGCCGTCACCCCTATGTTAGTGCCTGGTGTGTGGGAGTTGTCAGGTGCCTGGTGTAGGAGTTGTCAGGTGCCTGGTGTGGGAGTTATCAGGTGCCTGGTGAGTGCGTTGTCAGGTGCCTGGTGTGGGAGTTGTCAGGTGCCTGGTGTGGGAATTGTCAGGAGCCTGGTGTGGGAGTTGCCAGGTGCCTGGTGTGGGAGTTGCCAGGTGCCTGGTGTGGGAGTTGTCAGGTGCCTGGTGTGGGAGTTGTCAGGTGCCTGGTGTGGGAGTTGTCAGGTGCCTGGTGTGGGAGTTGTCAGGTGCCTGGTGTGGGAGTTGCCAGGTGCCTGGTGTGGGAGTTGCCAGGTGCCTGTTGTGTAGACATGTAAGGCACTAGACGCACCATCCTGTCAGATACCGTATTTGCAGACTTGTCATCTACCTAAATTATTTTCTTGTCTTACACGGAGTTAAATTTAACGTGGTCTGGGTGTGTATAATTGGCTTTGTCTATTGCATTTTTCATTTAACATTTGTTCAACTGTCCTGCCAAGGTTTCCGATTTATTGGAGAAAATCGTTAATCTGAAAGGAATTATTCTTTTCTGTACGTTCTGTGGGAGACATTGCGTTACCCTAAGTTTTGCTAGTTGTCTCATGTAAATAAATGAATAAATATATATTCAGTGTTTATAATATCATGAGGATGTTTCCAATTGGGATGGTCGTAATGAATTCCTCAAACCTGCGTTGCCACATCATCCACGACCCTAGTATAAATTTGGAAGGTTGTGGCTTTCTTCAAGTACAGTTTGACCGTGAATAGCCCCAAAAATCGAGGTTTTTGTATTCTTCAAGTACAATTAATTGTGAAAAGCCGTGAAAAAGCCTCCAAAAAATCAAGTTTTCTCTTTTATATAGTCAATTTGACCATGAATAGCCCTTCAAAATTCAAGTTTTTCGCTTTTTTCAAGTATAATTTGACCATAACGACCACTCGTTAGGGGATTTTGTGAGAGCTCGTGGCTTACCGCTGCCATCCCTCGCCTTGTCACGCAGCTGAGTGGGATTACGGTGCGGTTATTTTGGCCTTCCATCCGCTCCTCAGGGTTTTTGTAGCTCGGATAATCGTGGGCTAATGAGAATTTTGACTTGAAGAATAACGCTGAGAATATGAGAGTACGAATTGTTAGCAGATAAGGCGCTAAAGAATGTAATCATGCGCAATGAAGTTCAAGTTTAGAACTGTAAATCCAACACTTTTTGTACTCGTTTGCACGTGTAACAAATATCAGGTATTTGAAGTCTGACTTCTCTGTGTTAAAACGTCAAATCAAAGCGTAGATTTTTTAGCAAGTATCTATGAAGTTAGTTCAATTTAAAAATTTTAAGTATTCTCAGTTGTCCAGTCAATAACATTCGCTTCATTCGAATTAGTTAAGGTAGTTTTTCAGCTGTTGCATGTGTTCATGTTTCATTGAAAGTTTGTTACTGAAACGTGAACTACGATTCACTAAAAGTTTTTGTTACACTTATTTTTCATTTATGTTATGTTATTCACTTATTATATTATTTTATTACACTTATTATTATTCAATCTTTTTTTCATGTTCCCTTCATCCTTGCACAAAAATATTCTTCCACCTAATGAACTTTTTTTAGAATATATTTCTTCAGCCATTACTTCTGTGGTTCACATGTGTTGTGTTCATCACAAAACCACAGCCATTCCTTGTTTAAAAACTTACTGTCAGAGAATCCGCTAGGCCGAATGAATGAAGACGGAAGGGCTACAGATTTTTTGCCTCATTCCCTGTTAATTCTGACGCCAGGAGCTTCCCGTGCGAAATGCTACGTGGTGCGCTCACGTCCGGTCGTCGCGTGAATTGATCATGTCTGCGACCCGTACTGACAGCCCTGGCATTTATTGCTGCTTTGTAATTTGCTGCTTGCTTATTGCTACTTTATAATTTGCTGCTTGCCCGTGCTTTTATTGATACTTTGTAATTTGCTGCTTGCTTATTGCTACTATGTAATTTGGTGCTTACACTTGCTTTTATTGCTATTTCGTAATTTGATAGAACAGAAAACGGAAAATTGAAGGCAAAAATTATTATAAATTCCGTAGAAGTTCATAAATACCCACGAAAATGCTAATGGAAAGCATAGTGAAACGTTTAATGTACACGAATTATATGTATGAGTGGAACACACAAGTAAGAACTAGAGGCAAAAGTTAATTGCTATTTCTAAAAGTTTTCAATTATAATGGAAACGAAAATGCACAACGTAATGAAATGGTTAATGTACTCAAATTATATGGGAGAAATATGCATTTCGAAACTTTAAACTGTACACTTTTAAAATAGCTTGATGATAGGATATCCTAGACGTCTCTGAACTTATTCGGGCCCACAAGTAGCTCTCCTCAAATATGTCCATTGTACTAGACTTAAGATACAATTTATTGCTGTATCACTTGGGGTAGATAAAATGTTTGAATTGTTTAAACTAATGGGCCGCCATCTCTTGAGTATGTGTACCATACTACTTATTTCAACACCCCCAATTCACTTCAATACAATATTATTCACATGAAATTGCCTTAGTTGCAAGGTTTGTCTTCAATAATCCCCTCAAAAAACATAATAGGTACTTCATAAAAATCATATATTTTCGAATACTCATTGATACTCTAATGTATGTATTTTTCTAATAAAATTCAGTTTCTATTCATCATTGTAGCTAGCGTCAAATATGTAATGAATTGATTGAAATAATTATTGAATAAAAATAAAAATGTAAATCTCGAAAAGCCTATCAAAATCAGAGCGGGTGAGGCTTTTTTAAAAACCGTGTTTTGCTAACCAAATGTTTGACTGCAACATCACACATTTTAACGCACCTGTGTATACATTATAGAGTATTTTGACTGCTTCAGAAATACTTCAATTGATCTTGAGATGTAGTTCATGCATTTTACCAATCCTGCATTCATTTTGCCTCACTTTCAATTAGTTCACTATGCGATACGCCCGACTTAATTATCCCCGCAACATTCCTTGGATCAAGATTCGTTGATATTTTAAATAAAAATTTTTTTGAACTTATAGGAACTTTCTGTATTTTAAGTTTTTTGGTCTTTTTGATCTTTTTGTATGTTTTTCAGCCCTGAAGATGGAATTTATACTTCCCGAAACGTTTGCCATTAAAAGAAATAAATAAAAATGTATATTTGTACGTTGGTTCTCCTTTTTATCGTACGCGTGAGATTCCCAAAGAATCGACCTATTGGAAATACAAGATTCGTTGGTTTGGGGTGTCTGCATATCTGTACACTTTACGCTCGAATTCAAGAGACGCGTCTCAATGCTAAAGCTTGCGTAGGAAATTTCTTTGTTGTTTTGAGTGCTGAGTTGCGCGTGCAAGATATTGTGTGGCGTTCAGCAAACTAAAATACAACGTTTTTCTAATATCGAAGTAAAAAATATCGCAAAAAGTACAAATGCAGTTGAAAATACGAAAAGTAGAGGTTGGTAGGTTTAGGTCGTGTTTTTTACTCGATGTTAGCTTTTCTCATAAGACCTTATTCTGGTTTACACGTGAATCATTTTCACTGAGTTTTCCGGGTAGTGTTTCAACCGTAAGAAGTGTTTTACTCTGAAGAGTGACCAAAGTGTAAACGATGCAGCTTTATAGCTTATCAGGCCGAAATTTCTGCTCTATACATAGAGTTAGCAATCCTGTGGGGCGTTCTCTAAAGTGAACGCTTAAAACTTCTTAGCTTCCTATCACTTACATTAATGCCTAGCTAGTTTGAACATGAGCGCAACGTCCTCTTATGAAGGCGACTGGCTCATTTATTGAACACCCCTCAGGGGGATAGAACTATTTTATCTATGCGAATTGGCACTACCAGGGGGAAAGTATGAGGACCCAAGCTAAGAGTCAAGTAGGCCTTCTTTTTGTTGAAATAAAATGTTTCTGTTATGTTAGGGACCTCTTTTTTCCGGTTCACTGCTGTCCTGTTTTTCAGCACCTACTACTTTCTTCTCCGAATTTGATTTTTTTTCATAAACCTCTTTCTCAACTTACTCTTTCTATGCCCCTTCTGCATAGATTTCGCATTTCCTCAATTCCATACTAAATGGTGTCTTCCTCCTTCCTCTCTTTGGATTGCATTTGTTGCTGATAAGGAGGCTTAAACTAACTAATAACCTAATCTATAATCATTCATTGAACATGAGTACCGCTTGATTCTATGAGTGTGTTGCCTCACTCGGACATGAGTGCTGTCTCATTCTCTGAACATGAGTAGGTACTGCCTGATCATGCTGTGAACATGAGTACTGTTTGATTAGTCTGTGAACATGCATCGTGAGTGTTGCATTAGCTGAACGGGAGTGCTGTCTCGTTTGAACGTGATTTTCATCGCGGAAAATTTATGGATGCGGAAATTTTCATCGCCGGTACAGCTCATATGATCTAATTTAGATATTGTTTTGCTCATTTAGAAAATCCTCAAGATGTAATTACTAAATGTGTCTCAACATTTTCATCTAATACGTGGTTTTCTAGCCTTGGCAGAGCATTTTAATATAATCTAATGAAGTTCAGGAATGCATTTCAATATATTCGTTTAACATTTGTTCAGTATGAAATCTGTCTAATAATAATTAATTTAGCTTGAAACTTAATCGTGCATTTTTAACGCGCGTTCCTTCGAGTCAATATGCGTGTAATTTCAGGCTGTCTTCGAATATCTTTCGCAACTCACAAATCACTTTAAACGCGAAACCCAATTTTCTATTCATAGTAAACTTGTTTTTCATTCATTCCATTCCATTGCGTTTTTTTATACGGGTTATATGATACATGCTAATTTTTATGAGAATAATTTTAAAAGGAATGAAAGTTATCAAATTTTGAAGTTACACATGGCGCGGCATTTGGACATTTTTAGCCATGATACACATGATTTAATGTAACTTTGAAATAATGCAATTTTACTTCGTATGTAGGACATAGTTTCACAACGTTTTTACTCACTTCTCGTTCTTTTATTTTAATTGAACCTTCATAAACGTTTACTGATAATGTTTCTTCTATTTCCGGTTTCACGGTTAACCCTAGAATGTGGTTGCAAAAAACCTTTTGAGTTCATGTACGATTCTACTGAGCAAGTCATCTTCCATTTTCACTTAGCATGATTAATATGCTTGTAATATGGCTGACTTAAGTTGCTTCCTGCGCAATTCCGTCGTGTATAGAGTTGGTTATGGATGCTAACTAGAACCTGCTCGTAAGTCGCTATTATTGTTGTCACCAGGGATGTGTGTCAAGTCACTAACCTATACTCGCTCATTAGTCGCTATTGCTAATGTCACCAGTGATGCGTGTTGAATCAGGAATACCAAAACTGTGTTAGTGCAATTCAGTTTCTCATGAAGCACTGAGATGCATTTAAATATCCAAAGTGTGCGTGGTTTTAGGGAATTTAGCTTGAGAGTATGATTGTTGTATCTTCACGTAGATTTTTCTTCTTATTCAGTTGTATATTAGTGATTTTAAAGTTTCCTATGACAAAAGTATAATGTGTCATATGGAACTTGAAGTGTTTTTAAGCTTCAATAAATTGTAGCCTCGAAATTCAGCGTGTTTCCTCATCTGGACTTTGCATCTCTAACAGTTACCTTGATTTCCTAACATTGTGCATGTTTGAAGTAGAAATATACTTCATCTCTTATTTGAGGCTTAATCTTATAAAAAAGGCCTGATTATATTCCCATCAGATAAATTCATATTTTAATAGTAATAAATAGCGTTTAATGAGATTTTCTTTCATTGTAGCCGCATGATTACGAAAATAAGTTTATTTTATGAACATGTTACTGTACTGTGAAAACTCGTCGTGTAAGATGTGAACACTGCATGTTCGTACTTGTATGACGTGCTAATCTGGAGGGAGGATCGAAAGTGAAGTACGCCCCCTTTTGCCACTGTAGAAAAGTGGTGTATTAACCAATGATCTGAAGAAATACGAATTATATATGATCAACCCTGTATGCAGTTGGGATTCTTAGAATTGCAAAATTGGCTTTGTCTTATGACAGTGCTGTAGCTCATTTGCGTTGCAACACGTTTGATCATAGCTAACTAGGATATGTGCAATAGATAGATTTCTTCTGTTATCTTCATTCTCCCGTTTCAAAGCTTTAGGGTTGCACTTGGAGTCAAGTATTCTGTTTTTCTATTTGAAAGGCTGATTATTGGCAGCCTAATAAGAAAAGCTACTTCCAGCAAAGTATCTGAATGGTTACACTAACTCAAAAAAAATTTGTTTATAGCAAAAAATAAGTGTCTAGACCCTATCACAAATCTTTCTGATACCCAAGAAAAAATTAAGTAAATTCCTTGCTTCTAAATTGCAATTTTGCAAGTGCAAGGACTTTTCACGTTAGTTAGTCCAACATTCCTCTTGACTGTTGCAAGAAAAAAAATTCTGGAAGGCAAATAGAATAATGACTCAATAATCCTATTAAATTTCTAAAGATTCTCAAATTTTTAATGATCAATAATGGTCTTAAGGTGCATAGTAACTGCATGAAGAGGTTAAAATATGAAAATTATTTTATTATTCCTGGATGCAAAAAATCAACATAATTCCATACAGAAGTCTAGTGTAGAATAATTTTCTCCCTAATTATATCTAAATAATACTAAACTATCGCTATTTTATCAACACACGGCCACATTTAATCGACCATGTTTGTAAATTTGGTCCATCAAGTTTGAAATAACACCTTAAAGGAAACTACTGGAAAAATATGCTTTATAACTGTTTAGAGACTAATCTGACATAGTAGTAATGAGCTAAAAGTTCTGGAAATGAACCCTTTGTTAATGCTCAAGATGTTCTAATAGTAATTGAATTATCTCCTTGAACTCTTAAGCCTTTTTTAATGCAAGTGGAGGTCCTGAAGACAAAAAATAAATTATAATTATAAAGGTTTGTCTCTGTCTTATAAGTTATGTTATAAAATAAGTTAGTTACGTTGTTTTATGATAAAAATATACTAAATATTTACACTCATGTTTATAATTGTAAAGTGCAATTGATTTCTGTAACTAACTATAGGATAAATTTGTTATTATTTTAATTTTGTGTTATGTAGGAGTGTAGGACTTGCATTTGAGTTTTTGGTCAATATTGAATTTAATGTTGTCAACGAATTTGATAATTTCGTAGGTATAGATAGGTAACATAGTCAATTTTAAGACGTTTTACACGGATGACAATGTGCCCGGAAATGCTTAGTTTTGGAGATATTTAACTTTGAAGTTATATGAACGTCGTTTATAAAATTGAACAAACGGAGAGGTAAATAAGCAGAAATACGGTTCTGACGTAACGATAGGGTAGGTTAGGTTTGGTAAAGTTAATTTAGTTAAGTATCCTAACCTAAGTAAGCCTAAAATATCTTAATTTAACTCAACCATACCGAGGCCGATGACTCCCGCCTAAAAACTTGGCGTGGTCCGCGTCCGCAAAACGCCGGAAGAGCCATATCGAAACTGCCGTTAATGCTATTCTTACCTAACGTTATTTATCCTATATCTCCAAAACTAAGCATTTCCGGGCACATTGTCATTCATGTAAAACGTCTTAAAATCGACTATATTACCTATCTATACCTACGAAATTATTAAATTCAATATTGACCGAGTTTTTGTCTACTTTTAATTGATCTCAGCTAGAATAGGTAAAAAAATATTTTTGAATATTTGGTTTTATTTACCATCAGACACTAGTTAGTCAGTTTCTAAATTTATTTTGCTTGTATAATGGTAATGAGATTAAAATAAACAATTTTTCTTCTATGCTCTTCCCGTCGTAAATCAGTATTTAAAAAATCATAACCGTATTTTAATTTTGGTTTTTCATGGCTGGAATGAACCTTAGGTTAGGTAGGTTAGCTTATTTAAACAGTTCTACTAACCTGAAAATGCCATTACTTCTGCATTTTTTCTACAAATTTACCTATTCTAAAATATTTCAATTACGTGAATGACAACTTCACATCAGGGCAGCCATGACGTTGCTAGCGGCCTTTGAATTGTTTGCAGTTGTTTATTGGGTCAATGTGAAGTTTAATGCAATCACAGAAATTAATAATTATATTCCATACAATCACTGAAGGAAGCCATTCAAGAACGTTTTACAAGAACGACATTCTGCTCGCTGATGCTTTATTTTCGAATTATTGAACTTTGAAGTTGGCCTTCCCGCGCCGAAGGAAGCGAGCGTAATTTAATTAAAAACGGAAGCTAACCCCTTATTACAAACGTAAAGAGGTTGGGTTGTGAGGGGGAGGCACAGTTCTAGTGCAAATTATAAATAAAGCTTCTAACCCACTCATTAGGGTGACGACCGCAATCTTGTTTACATCGGGTCTAAGATGGCGACCACCATGGGCGCCGTCATCTTGGACCCGATGTCAACAAGATTGCGGTCGTCACCCTAATGGGTGGGTTAGAAGCTTTATTTATAATTTTCACTAGAAGAACTTTGCCTCCCTCTCACGACCCAACCTCTTAACGTTTGTAATAGCTTCCATTATTAATTAAATTCCGTTTCACGCGCTCGTTTCCTTTGGCGCCAAGGCCAACTTCAAAGTTCAATAATTCGAAAATAACGCATCAGCGAGCAGAATGTCATTCGTGTAAAACGTTCTTAAATGGGTTCCTTTAGTGATTCCTAAGATCGGAATTCTTATTTTCCGTGATTGCATTAAACTTCACATTGACCGTTTATTGCTATAACTCATTAAATACTTATTTTTGGTAGAAATTGCATAGTATAAAAGTTTATTTGATCTAATTAACAACATTAAACAAGCCACAAAAGATAGAAATTTTATGCATTTGAGCAAATTCAAGCCAAGGAAAACAAAAATAACAATACCACTCTAACTCATCAAATACTTATTTACAATGGAAAGGACATAGAAGAAAAGTTGGTTATTTTTGTCTCCTTACCATACTACAAGTAACAAATATGTGAAAATTGATAAGTGTCCGATTGTAAACATTTCCAAAAATTTTCCAAAAATTCACAAAATGATCAACGAAAATAAGTTCTCCAAGAGTCGTTATTTTTTATGAAAAAAATTTCATTCAAAATATTTCTCTTAATAGATATGCAATAGGAAATTAGGAAATAACCTTGCTGGTAAAATCTTCAGATTGTGGAAAAGTGATAACTTATTTCTTATTTTGTTCAGGAATTATGGTCCTCATAGAGTTTAAAGCTGAAATAAAAGAAGAGCCTGAATTTTCTACAAAATATGAAAGAAGTTATTTCATTTATGATGGCCATAGTATGTATTACTAACTGAATAGTAGCTATGGATTTTTTTGCTGAGGTATATGAATGAATGTTTTTATATGGGTATTTTCTTTGGTTTCTCTCACATTAATATAGGCCTAAATACTTGAAGCTGATGCATTGGAATACTTGTGAAAAGCTGCTTGAAAATTTTTCTTTGTTTTTTCTTGGTGTGAAACCAGCTTGATGCATAATTATATAATTCTGTGTCCATAGTCTTCTCTTCAGCTCCATCTTATTGACATAAGATCAGAATTTATTGTGCTGACACTCCACTGATGTTTGTGCATAGTTGCATGAGGTGTAAGGAGGGGTTGGATGAGAGTATTGAAAGCTTGTACATCTGAATCAATTTATCTGATCCTCTAACCTGACAATATTGCAGGGGTAAGCTTACTCTCCTTCTATCTATTGCAATAAATTGTGTTTTTCTACCTTTATTTGAAGGTTATTGCATGGAAAACTCTAATGGTGAAGTCTGTGATATTGACAAATATACTTATTGCTTATTTTTAGTTGATTAAGGACAGCGTCCTCCATAGGAACCCATGTTTTCAAGATCACTTGAGAAACTGGGATTTTTGCTGCTATAAGAAGTGTAAGAGGTCAGGTACATCCTGTGAAAAAATGAGACTCGTACATTCACTCGTTTGCCCGCTACAGGGGTTTAAAGAATGGGGGGGAGGGGAGGGGGAACTGGTCTTCTATCATGTTACACCTCCCCCTTGGCTCTTTCTTCATGGCACAACATTGCTATGTCATCTCTTATGTCTCTGTATTACTCTATAAAAATTTCAAGAGCCTAACCTGAAACAAAAATTTCAATTAAAATTGTTTGTTTCTTTGTTTTGCTTATAATGTAAACAATGGACTTTGGGGTTTCAAAATGCATCTCCTCCGTCAGTTGTCAAGCTACAGTGATGATTTTGGTATCATTGGATGCGGAAAGATGGGGGCTTTGCAAAAACTCTAATAGATTTTGGAAATTAATTTTCTTTTTGAAGTTATGACATCATCAATCCAAAATTTTTTGGAAAACAGGTTTGCTCATGAAGTTTTCATTTTTTTCTTTGAAACTGGAAATTTGGGCAAAAGCATTTAAGTTTTTGGAATGTCCTTGTCTTTCCGCATCCAATGATACCAAAATCATCACTTTTACCTAAAACTGTTGGAGGAGATGCATTTTGAAAAACTCTCCCAAAAATCTTGTTTTCCCTGAATGTCTCTTTTTCTATGGGGAAAATTGCATTTCTTTATGAAAGATGAATGGTTCCAAATTGCATTTCCTATCAGTATACCAAAATTTATTGCTCTAGGTTCAGTGAAAAAGAAAAAGTTCCATAAGGAGGACATTGTCCTTAAATTAGTTTGTTTTACTTGAATTTCCATTTAAGTGCTAGTAATTTTAGAACTCTTGTTTTGAAAATTGTGTTTTTAACATATATTTGTGCAACAAGTTATTTGTTAGAGTATTCAATACCTGCTATTAATCCCTTCGGGCATTCTCAAATGTTATTAGCTATTTGTCTTGTTTGTGCAAAAATAATTTCCAGTGTTACGTAGAATATCTTGTTCTGAATGCTTGCAAAACTTATATATACTTGTCAAGCAAAATTGATAATATTTCTGTTGCCTAAAAGTCGTCTTTCAAGTCTCAATATATGACCCATTCTTTGTAAGATCCAGAAAAATTTTGGGAACAAATTATCCATGTACTAGGGGTTTCTTTCAGTTGAGCATGCCCCTCAGGGGGATAAAACTATTGTACTTATGAGAATTAGCGCTACCAGGAGAAAAATGTGAGGGCCTGAGCTGCGTGTTAGGTACCTAAAGGCCTTCTTTTTGTTGAAATAAAAGTTTTTTACGTTGAGGACCATCTTATTTTTGGTTCACTGCTGTCCTGTTTTTCAGTACCTACTACTTTCTTTTCACCTTTGATTTTGTTTCATAATCTTTCTCAATGTGCTGTTTCTATGCCCTTTCTGCATAGATTCTGCATTCCATTTACTCCTTACTAAATGGTGCCTTCCTCCTTCCTCTCTTTAGATTGCATTTGTTGTGGATAGAGAAGCCTAAACTAATTAATAATATAATGTATTGAACACTACTGAATTATCTATTCATGTTTTTCCAATGGCTTTCTTACAGAAACAGATCTCATGAGATGTAATATCTCCATCTGAGTTTTCTACACCTATGGAACTATTAATTCTCAAGACTTATTCATGGATTTTGCTAGAAAGGGTACTATATATATTTTTCAATTCCTAAGTCTTGACTGTCAACCTGAATTCCTGTGATAACCTGCCGTTGTTTTTCAGATGCTTCTTCAGAGCATTCGGCAGCAGTGGGAAGCATGGCCAAGAGTGGTTGGGATGTGTTCCTGTCAAAGAAGCGACCACACGAGGGGGAGGAACACCCAGACGCCGACACTTCACAAAAGCGTCAGAAGTTGGCGTCAAATGAAGCGTCAAGCAAGTCCAAGCACAGCCGAAGTGATTTGGCTACCTTGTTTCCCAATCTGACAAAACTCAGTCAAGGTAGCACAAGCAAGGCTGCTTCATCAAGCAAATCTGAGGAAAAATTCTTTTCAAAATCCTTACAAAAAAGTCGGATTAGCTCTGCTTCTCTGATCATGACAAAAGAATCTAAAAATCTCTGCGATTCTCCTGCTCCTCACCCATTATTTAGTATAAAAAAAACAATGCTCGAGAATCGTAGTAGGAATTTTAAGGAAACCAGTTGTGTGACTGTTGATAAATTCAAGTATAGAGTTATTAAGGTAAAAAAATCAAGTGGAGCTCTAAAAGAAGATAATGTTCATGTTAATGGTAGTAATGTTCAAGAAAGTGGCCAAGGTAATGTGGAAGCTCCAAATATTGATGGAGAACACAAAGAAGAAGATAAAACTAGCATTAAATCCACTGACCAAGATTCTCTAGCATTAAAGCAAAAGAACAATCCAAAGAATTCAAAGTATAAAGAGCAGAATGGACGAAAGTTATTAATGTTAAAGAGGTATGCTGGGATGACTCGACACCGTTTCTCTTCACCTGTACAAATCTCAAAAAAAGTTGGAGATGAGACGGATAAATCAGCTAAGATACCATTTGATAATAAAATGTTTCAGAGCAGTGATGTGCATTCTACTCCTGAAGCAGTAGTTAATCTAAAGAACCTCGTGAGGATGAATAAAAAAAGCCCAATTGACCTCTCGACTGGGGAGAAATCTTGCTCTAACTTACCTATTCCTATAGATGTTGGAAATAAATTCAATTGTAAACTCAATGATAATACAGAAAAACAGTTATTGACTGCTTCTGAAAAGAGCAAGACCAGTTCTGGTGTTCTTGACATAAACACCTCCACCGGAGAATTGCCTCGTAAATTAACAAGAGCAGCTCATGCCCACAGTCATGTTGAAGGAGGAGCTCTGGCTAATTCTGTGCCAAATTTTACTGATGATCTAGATGAGGGTACTGCCAATCATATTCTATCAAAATATGTTGATGTGCTGCCTAAAGCTGCAAAACTGCTTAGTGATTTTTATGGTCTTTCCTATCCAACATTTGCAAATGCTGTATCCATTACACCTGCTCAGAAAACATCCGTTCCTTGCAACACAAATGAGAAAATTAATTCTTCCCACACAGGGCCTCGAGTGGATTTAGATGCAGGCAAAAATACTTTCTCAATCTCTCCAATTGTGAAGCGGGAACCATCATTATTTGAACCGCAGGTGCTGATTCACGAGTCTGACCGCACCTCGTTATCTGCGTGTGACTATGGTGACGTCGTGGTGAGCGATCGCGAGGTTTACAGTGATGAAGAGAGCAGTGATGAGGAATTAGAAGGGAAGGATTACCGGGACATGGAGTATATACGCAACATTCGTAGGCACATAGGTGTGACACAGTACAGTCCAGCAACCATCCATAAGTCTTCTGGGGAAGTCATTCCTGTCTCTAAATTGCTCACTCCTGGAGATTCCAAACCTCGCAGATTGACATCTGATTCACAAACTTTAGTAAACTCCGAGCTGCCTCCTGGTCATGGGGCGAACGAGATATCTTGCTTGAGCCGATCTCAGATGTTGGTGTCATCATCGGGCAAGATAACATTGTCTGGACGCCCTGCCATTTCTCTCACGCCGGTTCAGCGTTTGCTTCCCTCAAGTATAGATAAATCTTTCTTACCTAATGTGCAGTGCTCGGGCTCAAGCAGCTCTGTTTCAACTGCCCCCAACACCTTTCGGTCTTCATCTTCCAACTGGGCGTCATCTATTAATTTTACATCTTCTACAGAGCCTTCATTAAATCTTTCTACATCCTCTCCTCATCCTTTATCCTCTACTCAGTCTTCATCCTTTTGCCAGGCTTCATCCTCTGCTCATCCTTCGTCCTCTGCTCATCCTTCGTCCTCTGCTCATCCTTCGTCCTCTGCTCCATCTTTATCTTCTGCTCAGCCTTCATCCGCTGCTCCACCTTCACCTACTAAGCCTTTAGCCTATGTTCTGCCTTCATCCTCTGCTCTGCCTTCATCCTCTGCTCTGCCTTCATCCTCTGCTCTGCCTTCATCCTCTGCTCTGCCTTCATCCTTTGCTCTGCCTTCATCCTCTGCTCTGCCTTCATCCTCTGCTCTGCCTTCATCCTCTGCTCTGCCTTCACCCTCTGCTCTGCCTTCACACTCTGCTCTGCCTTCACACTCTGCTCTGCCTTCACACTCTGCTCTGCCTTCACACTCTGCTCTGCCTTCACACTCTGCTCTGCCTTCACACTCTGCTCTGCCTTCACACTCTGCTCTGCCTTCACACTCTGCTCTGCCTTCACACTCTGCTCTGCCTTCACACTCTGCTCTGCCTTCACACTCTGCTCTGCCTTCACACTCTGCTCTGCCTTCACACTCTGCTCTGCCTTCACACTCTGCTCTGCCTTCACACTCTGCTCTGCCTTCACACTCTGCTCTGCCTTCACACTCTGCTCTGCCTTCACACTCTGCTCTGCCTTCACACTCTGCTCTGCCTTCACACTCTGCTCTGCCTTCACACTCTGCTCTGCCTTCACACTCTGCTCTGCCTTCACACTCTGCTCTGCCTTCACACTCTGCTCTGCCTTCACACTCTGCTCTGCCTTCACACTCTGCTCTGCCTTCACACTCTGCTCTGCCTTCATCCTCTGCTCTGCTTTCATCCTCTGCTCTGCTTTCATCCTCTGCTCCATCTTTATCTTCTGTTCAGCCTTCTTCCTCTGCTCCGCCTTCTTCCTCTGCTCCGCCTTCTTCCTCTGCTCCGCCTTCTTCCTCTGCTCCGCCTTCTTCCTCTGCTCCGCCTTCTTCCTCTGCTCCGCCTTCTTCCTCTGCTCCGCCTTCTTCCTGTGCTCCGCCTTCATCCTCTGCTCCGCCTTCATCCTCTGCTCCGCCTTCATCCTCTGCTCCGCCTTCATCCTCTGCTCCGCCTTCATCCTCTGCTCCGCCTTCATCCTCTGCTCCGCCTTCATCCTCTGCTCCGCCTTCATCCTCTGCTCCGCCTTCATCCTCTGCTCCGCCTTCATCCTCTGCTCCGCCTTCATCCTCTGCTCCGCCTTCATCCTCTGCTCCGCCTTCATCCTCCGCTCCACCTCCACCTTCATCTTCTGTGAAGCCTTTAGCCTCTGCTTCAACTTCATCTTCCACAGAGCCTTCATGTGTTCAATTGTCATCTACTATGTCGTCTTCTAATAACTCTTTACTCTCCATTGAATCTTCATGTATTCAATCTTCATCCGTCGCTCGTAATTCAGATAAAGAAGCTTGTATCAATTCTAACAGACTCGTTGCACCAAGTTTTGAAAAAACTAATGAGGTGGTTGTAAGTGCACTCAGAGCAAAAAATAGCACAGATGTAGATCTCAGCTGTAGAGAGCCCCCTTTGTTATCAGATATTTCTAATTCTTACTCTGGGAAAAATATGTCAACTACAGGAGTTCATTTCACAGGAAAAAATTTCGAAAAAACTAACGAGGTGGTTGGAAGTGCACTCAGAGCAAAAAATAGCACAGATGTAGATCTCAGCTGTAGAGAGCCCCCTTTGTTATCTGATATTTCTAATTCTTACTCTGGGAAAAATATGTCAACTACAGGAGTTCATTTCACAGGAAAAAATTTCGAAAAAACTAATGAGGTGGTTGGAAGTGCACTCAGAGCAAAAAATAGCACAGATGTAGGTCTCAGCTGTAGAGAGCCCCCTTTGTTATCTGATATTTCTATTTCTTACTCTGGGAAAAATATGTCAACTACAGGAGTTCATTTCACAGGGAAAAATTTCACTGAGACTTCCGGGAAGAACAGTCAAACGCTGGCGCCTAATTTAGAAGTTAGATGCCCTAGTTCATCTTCTTCAGGAGATTTGACTGCCTCTTCACCATCGAATGAACCACAAAGTGTTCATGAAGAGTCAAGTTGCCAACCTCTTGGTCAAGATGCTGTAGTGTGCAGCACAAGCAGGGCTTCAACAACACTCCTGTCTAAGCAAGCTCGCTTGACCTCAGTCACATCAGATTCTTCAAAATACATTGCAATATCTAACCCAGTGCGCCTTAAAAATCAAACTAATGAATCAGGATTGAAAAAAGGAAATCGCGTAGATTCTCCTCCCGTTGCGCCTGCGTCCAGTTCAGGGACGTCCACGCCGACTCAGATATTTTTGGTTCAACCACCTACTACTCCAGGCGCTCCAAAGCCTCCTCTGCTTCTTATTAGAGCAAACAGTGTTGCTGACATCCAGAATCTTTTCTTAACTAAACAATTAATGTTCACCTCAAATAATTCTGTATCTTTGACAAACTCTAATTTGAAAAATACGGTCACTACTTTAACATCTTCCTGTAATGGTAAAAGTAACCAGCAAGTTGGATGGCAGGGCAGTAAGTCATCATCCTCTGACTCTGGAAAATCAACTTTTAGTTCTCAAATGGCAAATTGTAAAGAGACTAAAAACAAGAAATCTCTAATGCCGACCAATAATGACGGTTTTGAACTCTTCCCATCCATTAAGCCTCTGAGCATAGTTTTGAAACCAAGCGACATTGTTGATCTGAAAGGAAAAACTACCGTGAAATTGAACGATTTAGATGATCAGAACAAGTTTATAGTAGATAATAAAGATGATATTTCTAAACATTTGAAACCTAAGCATGAGCAGGATTTGAAATCAACTATGGACCTAGCAAAGACCACGATGAAAGGTAATGCATCTTTACTTTCAACGCATGAGGAAGAAGATGAATTTCATTCCAGCCCTTCTAGTCCAACTTATATTTTGCCCAATCGTTGTAGTATGTCTCCTGATCGCTCGACCACCTTCAGTGTAGAACCTGCGCCGTCACCGCCGTTAAATATGGATGGAGCTTCTGATTGGCCTGAAACAAAATCTAACATGTCACGCGCCGCAACTTCTTCCTTGCAGTCTCTCCCTATTGTGCCTTATTCATCGTTCAATGATGTTACCTCAACCGAGAGCTTCCAGGAAATTTGTATAAAGGATGAAACAATCTGTGATAATGATAATATAGAAAGTTTTGATGTTCCTGTAAAAAGTGTAGGAAGTCCCGAGTATGATATTGCTGTTGAAACAGAAGAAGTTAACGATTCTATGATAGAGAATAGCAGTATGCTCAATAATTATGCAACTCATGAAGGTGAAGAAAATCCAATGGAAATTGGCAATAATGCATCAAGTCTCAGTAGTATCGTGAAGAGTGCAAGTAGTTCCTCATCCTTGCCTTCTTCTGAAAACAAAGGTTTAGTCCTCCGCAATACTTCTATATTACGAAAAGGTAATTTACGTAACAGAATGGCTGATCCTTTAACTCTGCCTAATTCAAAACTGAAAGCCAGTGCTCGTCGAAAGTATGAAAATATAACCACTTCTTCTACCAAAACAAATGTGAATCAGTCTGGTAGTTTGCCAGCAGGTTCACCATTTGAGGTAGTACTTGATGAAGGTGTTAGTAATCCTTCAAGCTCTTCAGTAGTTAATCGGAAGCTGCAGTTAATCTTACCTAAGCCTTCATTACCAAAGTCTTTTCCAGTCAACAACGTTGGGGCTCAACCATCTGACAATTCCTCAGTTTCGAACTATCTGATAATTTCTCAGTCCCGGTTCACCTCCGACGTGAATATTAGCGTAGCGTTGACCTTTGATTCCTCGACGGGCGTTCGATCTTCTGCTATTCTCTCTCCCAACGTTTTCTCTTCTGGATTGCCCACGGCCATCAGTCCAATGGGGGACGATTGTTCTGACTTGCCCAACCTCTCAGCACTTGTTGTCGATGAATCACCTGTTCAGGACGACAATGAAGAGCTGACTGGAACACAAAGTGCTGCTGCTCCTGTTCTTGGGTGAGAAATGTTTCTCATTTGTAGCAGCATGATTATTTCGAAAAAGGGGCAGCAAATGTTCAAAAATTAACAGTAACAGATGCATAAAGGCTTTAAGCGCTCTTTTATCAGTGGGATATTCTTTGGAAGAAGGAATGTTCAGCAACATCAGTGCTATTACTGGCGTCGTGTGCTGCCTGTTTAATTCTTGTATATTACTTAATTGGGTGAAAACGTTTTTCCCAAGAACTACTGTGGTGTATTTACCTTGAAACACAACTGCTTTTCATACTCCATGTTTATGTTTCTGTTGAACAAATGAAAGAGTCTCGAAAATGACTACAACCAATTAAGAGACTGTTAGCTTAGATTCATGTGCAGCTTGATTGCTTGGTTACCAATGATTTGTCAGTTGAGAGTATTTTAGGTAATGAATAAAAATTTAGAAAAACACTACGTTACTTAGGCATTAATTTGCATTGACACCTGTTGCATTTCCTAGGCTCTGATTTTTTTCACTTATTCATTAGAAATTCAGGTTTTTTAATTAAATTTTCTAGAGACGTTTTGAAAATTATTGCATGAGGTGTAGTTGGGATTCTTATAACTAGGCATTCAGTTCTGTTAGTACATATTTTTATAACCTAATAAGGGTGAAGCAAATTATCAATTGAGTCAATATTTGTAATATTAGAAAATAACACATGAAAGTTTACTTGCGTAACACTATTAAAATGTATTTCCAGACCAAGATTGACCGTGAAGAACTCGGATGCGCTAATGGCTCCCTCTAGTGACCGGTGAGTGGATGTCCTCTCTGGGGGATACAACTAATACATCTATGTAAATTAGCACTTCCAGGGGGAATATGTGAAGTCACGAGCTTTTGTTGAAATAAAATAGATTTCTTGTTTGGTTAGGGACCTTTTTTTTTTTCGGTTCACTGCTGTCCTGTTTTTCAGCACCTACTTCTCTCTTCTTCAACTTTGATCTTATTTCATGAACTTCTTTCTCAGCTTACTGTTCCCTTAACTCAATACTGTATGGTGCCTTCATCCTTCCTCTCTTTGAGCAACTTTGTTGTGGTAAGGGAGGCTAAAACTTTCTTATAAGCAAAGTGAGTGGATGTGTTTTGCCTCTTCATGTTCAGTGCAGCTCGAGCCTTATTTTTCTCTTCAGTCTTTATTTTAATCCCGAAATATTTTCTCAAAATCAGTAAAGGGACTCGTTTTCATGTTAATGAATATTTCAAATTGCAGCAAGCCTTTTTACAATCCCTGCTTATTGTGATCGATTAAATCTAGATGTGATCTTTGGATCTAGTTTCGAATTAGTTGCTGTTTTGTTCTCCCTATAAAATTTATTTCTTATATACTTGAATACTAATTAGTTAGTTTATGGGAGTAGGTAGCAAATTCTGCTCGTGATGCGAATGTTCATCATAAGATGGTATGGAATGTTAGTGTATTAATGTATAATGTATACCTAATACACAAACAGCCGTCCGATCACGTGTGACTGCAGTACTGCTGACATTTGTCAAATGTACTACTGGCATCAAAAAGTTCATTTAATAGTGTTGACTGTTTGTTTAAAATGTTTGAACTTGGGTATAAAATAGAGTAGATTTAATGACTACTGGTATAAAATAGTCCTGCCCAATTAACAAGTTCCAGTTGCTGTAAAGTAAAAAAGCGCACTCCTACGGGTGAATTTTCACATGTATGCGTACACGGGAATGAACAAACCTACATCTCCACATATTGATGTCAATATAGATTTATTATAGGATGCTTCATCTTAAGGTACATATATCTATGTATATTCATTTAAACCTGCATTTATACACTCAACCATACTCACATTCTCTTATCAATACATACATACATACTTTCATCTATAAATCCACACATGCTTGTATATTCTTGCATACATCGAGAATAAATCTCTGTAAGAATGAGTTCACCTGTTTTGATTTTGAAATCAGAAATTTTCATCTCTTTCTAATTATGCTTTCTTATCTATGTACTTGATTTACTGGATTGACCTTTGAAAATTTTTGTGTTTTATACAGGGAGAAAAAATCTGCCGATCTAGAACGGAATGCTACTGAAAAAACTGTCGAGGCCAAGAAGTTGCCGAAGCAGCTTCTGAGTGAGGTACGTTTTATTTCTTTCTGCCGCACTTCTTGGAAGTTTTAGGGACACCTCTGGTTTTGTGATTCTTCTTTGAAACTTTGACTGTGGCAACTAAATATTAAGTTCAACACCAAACTCAAATTTAAAGTCACTTGTAGAGAACTATTTTAAAATACCAAACATGAACTGGATCGTGCCTTCATTTAGTTTTGATTAAGTACTTATGAAAATTGAGTTTGGGACCACAGGTCGGTCAGCAGCATTATGAAAATCACCTCCGTGGCGCACGTCGCAGTCAAAGTGTTAAGATCATTCTGCTGAAGTGATCATTTCTTTAATGTGATTATTTTGTTTAGTACTGATCGGTTCAATGTTTTCCATTTTGTTGAACGATGATCATTTCATTGAGCAGTAATCATTTTGATGAATTGTGATTTTGTTCAACGGTACATATTTTTAATTTTTTTGGGCTTGTTTTTTCCTTTTTTTATTGGGCATATATTGTTGCTAAATAACAATTACATTACCCCCACTTACTAATGTAAGACACAACTCTACTAAAGTTTTTAATTAATCGCAGCAACCACCCTCGGTAAGCAAGATGTTCAACTCGGACATTTACCTGGACTACAACGCAACCACCCCAGTAGCGAGCGTCGTGCAGAACGTCATCATGAAAACTCTGAAGAAGAGCTGGGCTAACCCGAGCTCGTCCTACAGGTGTGGCGTCAAGGCGAAGAAGGTTATAGACAAGGCCAGGACTAGGGTAGCTGACCTGCTTGGGTGCCGGCAAGAAAATATTGTCTTCACGTCTGGCGGTACAGAGGTGAGTTGTGCTAGCATTTGACTTGTGCGGTTAGAAGTATCGGTGCTTGACTGGTGTGACGGTGAGGAGCATTGGCATTTCACTGATAGCTGAATGAGTGCTGGCTGGTACTGCTTCACTAGTTTTTAAGTGATTTATTAAAAAGGGTATGAGTTATATTGTTATGCTGGTAATACCCTTACCAGAAGGGAGAGGGTCACAGTGTTTGACTATTTTTGGCGCGTGTAGTTGTGTAGAGTTCAGTTTCTCAGAAATTGACTGGGTTGTTAGAGTAACTAAGCTAAGTATTGTTGTTCGATATGCTTAAAACGTGCTAAATTTCAAGTCGGAAAATGTGAGTACATACTTGAATACCTTAGGAACCGTGGACTTAACCTCATTTAATATTTAATAGAAGCGAACTATAGCTTTATTTGGTGAAAATGTTTGCTAGTCATCTTTAATGGTGTCTCACGTTACGGGCTTGCTTTACATCAGGGACCAGTTTGGGTCGTGGAACGGGGACTGTTTGTCAAATAAGATCTTCTGAAATGTAATGCAAGGCTTCTAAAAAAAGAGTACAGGAGCAGTTACATTGCAGTAGGAATCATCATCCATTTTAATTTTTGTTCTCCACCAAAGCATGCTGAGAAAGTTATTGTAACTTAGAGCCATCTCGGGTATTTTCGAAAATACACTAACATTCGTCACGTTAGTACAACTGGCCTTGAGTTTGAACCTTGCTGTTTTTGTTACAGTTGCTGGCTGTCAAAGAGGCAAACCCTGTGGTACACTTGTGCTAATATCCCCGTTTTTTACGTATTAATTTTATCAGCATTGTAGCAAAAGTGTAGCCTATTCTCAACTATAGAGATGTTTCTAATGTTTTTGCTACAATTGGTGGCTGTCAAAGAGACAAAACCTGCAGTGTACTTGTATGAATAATTCATTTTCCACTCATTTATTGCATTGTTTTAGCAACACTGTAGCCCATTCACACCCATAGCCATGATTCTGGTGTGACGTTGCAGTCAAACAACCTGGCGATCCACTCAGCCATCGAGCACTACCTAGCGTGGGTGATGGAGCACCACCCACCCGGCGACCCTAAGCACGACACCTTCAAGAGGCCTCACGTCATCACAACCAACCTGGAGCACGACTCGGTCTCACGTGCACTTTTCTCCTACGATGACATTGGTGCGTACAGCGCACGTGTGTGCGCTTAGTGATGGGAATTTTAGCACATACATGCAGCGAGTATTGATAGTGAGTATGTACTCGGAGATGTGTATTTAGATGTAGATTTTTAGCTGAGCAACGGATTTGTAATGTGCTTAGTGATCTTCTTGTTGATTATTGGCGGAACACTCGCATCAATACACACGAATCGTGTCCGTACATCAACGAGTACACCTACTATTGCATTGTTAAAATTATCATTGCTCTGCACACACATTTTAGACGCAAACATGTGTGTACACAAGTTGGTGTGTATACCCTACAGAGATAATGTGCTTGTTTAAAGGCATACACCTTGTATATAATACTAAAAGTGAGCATAACAGACATGTACGCAAGTTAGATGTGTATACATACACAGATGATGAACATGTTCACAGACATACACAATATAATTTGTACAATTTATTAACGTTAATGCCACTTAGTGTGCAATAGTTCAAATCAAACTGTTAGGTAACACCTGTGTTACTTGGGTGGGTGCCTTCAGAGAATACAAGACACGCTATCCCTCTCTTCCTGCCCGCAGACCTGACCGTGCTGGGGTGGCGGGAGGTGATGGACGACCTGCACAAGCACCTGCAGCCCAACACCTGCCTCATCTCCGTCATGCTCGCCAACAACGAGACCGGCATCATCCTGCCCGTCGCTGAGATCTCCAGGTGCCTCATGGGCGGCGGGACGCACGGTTGATTGTCGGTACAGGGTGGCACACAAATACAGTTTTTGATGCCCCGCTCCCTCCAGAGGGATGCAACTATAGTATCTATTCGAATTAACACTCCCAGGAGGAGAATGTGAGGTCACGAGCTAAAAGTTTGGTAGGCTTTCTTTTTGTTCAAATGAAATGTTTTTTAATTATGTTAAGGACTATCTTTATCCAGTTCACCGTTTTCGTTTTTCAGCACCTACTACTTTCTTCTTCAACTTTTACCTTGTTTCATAATCTTTCTGGACTTGTTTCTATGGACATTGTGAATAGATTCTGCGTTCTCTTATCTCCATACTAAATGGTGCTTTCCTCCCTCTCTTTGTCAACATCTTTGTTGCGGTTAGGGAAGCTTAAACATCTAATCTGACTGGTCTTAATTTTGAGAGATAATTAGTGTCGAGGTTTTATGTAGCTGCTTTCGATCAGTTTTAGTATGTTACCTTGCTTGTATTTGGAAGAGACAGAAAAACTCATAGGATAATGGCTGTGACATGCCTCTGCTCCATCTCCCTGCTTTGATCGTAGCTTAAGATCTATGAAGGTAATGTTTTTGGTAGGCTTTGATATCAGCCTCACATATCGGGGGTAGACTAAAGCTTTATTGACTTAGTCCTAATATACGCTGGGATAATTTTTTATCGCAGGAGTTGGCTTCAGAATCTTTCTGCAACAGGTAGAACAAAGTAGGCTTTACAATATTAATTTTAGGTATGTCGAAAATGTAGTAACTATAGGCTCATTTGAGTATTATACACATTAATTATTCTAATAGGATGGGGCATGATCGCACAATTATATACTCTTCACAAGACACCTGATAAACTAGGTTTAGGTTAGATAGGCCTGGCTATCCTATGCTGTGGGAATGGGCGCCTATCCTGAGGTATGGATAGGCTTTCAGGACATAACGTTACATGAGCTATAGATTGGCTTTTGGGTCTTGAATTTTTCTTGCTTACTTTGCTTATATCAGTTTTTATGTCTTCTTTCCTGTTTGCATGTCTTCATTGTTTCTTTCTCATTGTTCCTAATTTGCTTTTCCTGAGTGTACTGCATGGACCACCTCTTAGTGCATAGATTCTGTATTTTCTACAGCTCATCGCTCTCATGAGATCCATATTTTTGTGGCTTGGGAGTCAACTAACATGATTATAACATGAATGATGATAGTCATAATAGCATGTTCATGGCGAGAGGCATTACTTCAAAAAGTTAAGAGTAAAACTCTACTTGTGTAAATTGGACTTTACTTGCATTCCAACTTGGCATATTTGTTGTTAGTTTTGCGTTGGTAGATATCACAGAAGCTAAATCGAAAAATGTTGCTTACTTGTGAAAAAATTTTTTCTTTATTGATTTCCCAATTCTATCTGCATCTGTTTTTATAATTTTTGTCCTGAGTCCAGTTTTGGGGTTTCAGGAGGAAACGCGAGGAGATGTCCAAGGGTCGCTGGATGAACAACTACTTCCCTGTGCTGATCCACTCGGATGCCTCGCAGGTGGTAGGGAAAATGGCCGTGAACGTGGATGACTTGGATGTCGATTACCTCACCCTCACGGGACACAAGGTAAGCGCTTCATTTATTTGGGATGGAGCTTGGCGGATTGCTCTGAGTCATGACTGACTTCTAGTGCGGGTGGCTTGTTTTCATGTACAGCTTGGCGGCAAACTTTGAGTTATGAAATCTATGTTTTTGTAATCAAATAGATGTTTTGCAGCAGCTGTATACTTGGTGAATTAATTTCAATGGGTTTTATTTACAATTCTGATGAGTATGGTTCATCAGCTCAACCCATTCTTGATCCCATCCTGAAACATTTTTTTCCATTCTATAATTGTAGTTCAACTTTTTCTGGAGAAAACATGGATTTATAAATTTCCCTGTGAAACTCATTTTTTGTGCTTGGTATTTTATTTTCTATGTGATTATTTTTTCATTTTATAAATAGTTCTTATTGCAATTTTCTTACTTCAGCATTGACTTCAATGCTTGTTGATATTTACTTTGCTATAAACAAGTATGTCATAGTTTAACATCTTTCTCGAGGGCTTTAAATTTTGGCAGTGTCACATAGTGTAGCATTGTTTTTGCTGCTCTTTTTTGTCTTGAATTGTGTGTATGCTCAGATTGCGTCTGTTCGAGTTCTGACGCAGTTTTTTATGTGGTTTATTTCTCTCTAATGTCAAGTTTGAGAATGGATGAATTAACTTAAACACCTACTTTGAGAGGTTATGATTCTCGAATATCCTACTTTCTTGACCTGAGAAGGAAATCGCAATGTACGCCGTTTGTAAGTGAACTAAACGATAACCGTTCAATTTTTTTTACAGTTCTATGGGCCCCGCGTGGGAGCGCTGTACGTGCGGGAAGACAAGAACGGCTTCCTGCCGGTGTACCCTCTCTTCTACGGAGGGGGCCAGGAGCGCGGCATCAGGCCTGGTCAGTGCAGGATGCCCTGATGTAACTCAGGTCTTGTCAGTGCGGGCCTACTGTGACCAGACCTGAGAGAGTCCCTGACCTTTTACTGGACCTCAGGTCTTTTACCAGACTTGAGTTGCAGCTCTGTGTAACTCACATCTGGTTTATTATGAATGAATCATAACCTTACTTACTTATCCCAACCTAAATATATCGTCTGTTTTAACGTAACTGTTGTAAACTTTGTTGTTTGGCACACATGCGAATAGCCTCCTCAGTTAAATTTTCACATTGGTACTGGGTCACCTTGGACCTAAACAGCAAAGTGGGCGGAGCGTGGGCGTGCGGTGGTCCTTTACACGAGAAATTTCGGCATTGCGAATGTCGTGAAAAGCAAATTAGATGATTATTAATAATAATGGTTATAACTGTCAATTGTCGGGGAATATATGTGCGTATGTATTTAATAGATTTCTCATAAAAATGTTGAAATACATAGGTACTTTGATGAACTACTCTAATGTAAAGTTTTATTAAAGATAGTAGGTTTTTGTTTATTTAATAATAAATTCAACTCTTCTCTTCATGTACGATTTACAAACAATAAAGCAGAGTGTAACATTTGATGGCCGTGAATTAAAAACAACTTCCGATGGCTATCCTTTGAATTCTATGCACGACTTATTGTTTTTGTGTTCTGTTGGCTGAACAGGGACGGAGAATACAGCGATGATCGCAGGACTTGGGGCTGCCTGCAAGCTTGCCAACGACCACATGACTGAATTCGTGAACAAGCAGAAGAAAACTCGGGCCTACCTCGAGACTTCTCTCAAGGTGCGGCGTGCAGTGCCTGGCGATTTCATCGATGATGCTCAACTACTAATATCGATTTTGTTAAAGAATTTACTCCCCTCAGGGGGATACAATTATTGTATCTATGGGAACTAGCGCTCCCAGGGGGACAATGTGAGGGCCTGAGCTGAGAGTTAGGTAGGCCTTCTTTTTGTTGAAATAAAATGTTTTTGTTATGTTAAGGACCACCTTTTTTCGGTTCACTGCTGTCCTGTTTTTCAGCACCTACTACTGTCTTCTTCAACTTTGGTCTTGTTTCATAATCTTCTTTCACAACTAACTGTTTCTATGCCTTTCTGCGTAGATTCCGCGTTTCCTTAACTCCATACTAAATGGTGCCTTCCTCCTTCCTCTCTTTGGATCGCAATTGTTGCTGGGTAGGGAGGCTAAAACTAACGACTAATCTAATCTAAAGAATTTACTCGACCATGCCTGGGTGGTTTTTCAGGGATTTCTTTGACTTTACTGGATGATGTCTCGGTGGTTTCTCAGGGGTGTCTTTGAATTTGCTTGCTCGTGCCATGACATTTCTTGACTGAGGCCTGGAAGTTTCTTTGCTGTGTTCTTGAAATTTTTGCTTTAGTACCGAGGAACTTTCTCAACAGCAATCACTACACATATGAACTGAAATTTCTACTAATTCTCAAAGTCTTGTAATTTTTTGAATCCTCAAAGTATGAATCCGCACAGATTTTGTACGGCCGACAGTTCTCCACATAATTTAGATATGTGCAATGAGTTTTTCTTAACTCTTTCGAATATACAAAAGGTATTCGTTTGCTTTGTGACACAATAAGAGTTCATAATATACAAGTGAGACTGAAGTAATTCTTAAGATGCTAGTTAATATATGAGCCTGTTATAGTGTCAATGTAACTGAAAAGTTCATCTTTAAGTGAATTGCATAAAATTAGTAAGTATTTTGGGTTTGCGGGGTTTCTGGAGGATATATTCTTCACACCTTTGCCTGCTAGTGCAGTATAGTTACATGATATTAATTTTTTATTATACTGTATGTGCTGAGTAAATGACGTATTTTGTAATATTTTGACATTCATAATGGCGAAATCTCGGCCGAGCGTCAGAGCACGGTTATAGCTGGCCACGGTCGTCGACAGCTTTGGATGTAGGAATTTAGTGGTGGTCCTGTGGTGTAGTAGCAAGGCGAGTTAATGCCTTCTCGTCCCTGCGTCAAGCCTGTGCCATCAGTCTTGTGACCTACATATTGTTGTGGTTTGAGCTGTGGGAGTTAGCATTCCCAGGGGGAATATATGAGGTCCCGAGCTGAGAGCTTGTAAGGCTCTTTTATTTTTATATTGAACAAATTTTTGTTTTGTTAAGGACCTTCTTTTTCAGTTCATTGATATCTGGTTTTTGAGCATCTCTGACTTTCTTCTTCAACTTTTATCTCGTTCCAGTAACTTCCTTCCTCACTATTTCCATGCGCAGATGATCATGAACACACCTTGTGCATCGATTCCCCGTTCCGTCGACTCCATACAAAATGGTGTTTCCCTCCTTCTTTTCTTTGGAACATATTTGTTGGGGTTGGGGAAGCTCAAACTAATTTAATATGGTGCCAATTTGATTCGCGCTTCCACTTTTCGGCAAGTAGTAAAGCTTTAAAGTAATTCAACTGCATATTAGGGTAATACTTTGTAATAAATGCAAAAATTTAGGGTAATTTTTCTCATTCGTGAAGTTTTTCTTAGAATAGTTCCAAAGCTAATAATCATTATATTTTTATTTAAAATATTTCCTAAGCTATTTAACTGCACTTTGCTATTGATTCCTTCTAAATTAGAACCATTTAATTCGAGAAACGCATTAAAAATTTGTGTTCACGCAACTGAATCGAAATTTCCTTTGTAGGATTCCATTATTTTAGTGGATAATCGTAGTAAATATTTAATTCGTGTAATAAAACTCGAGAACATTTTTTAGGCATTTGAAGTAATATTTTCGCTCATCATATATGTCTCCAGCACACTTAATTCTTGAATTGAAAATAAACAAGCAGGAGTATGCATATGTGAAAAATTCTGTGCTAAAATACTTCGATATGTCAGAGTACTAATTATTTTTTTCTTGAATTCTTCCCCGTATATTATTTGAGTTCTGATAAACATTAGGTTCTAATTACTTTTTTTTTTAGTAACATTCAAGTTTTTCATCCTGTTTGTAACGGGTACAAGAATCCTGGCATTCTTTTTAGGAACATACATTCAAAACCCTATCATTATGTTAGGGATATGAATTCAAGTCACACTGTTGTTTTTGTTTACGCACATTCAAGTCCTACCATTCTTATAATTTACTTTCAAGTTTTATCATGCTTATTATTTACTTTCAAGTTCTACCATTCTTATTTACTTTCCAGTTCTACCATTCTTATTTACTTTCCAGTTCTACCATTCTTATTTACTTTCAAGTTCTACCATTCTTATTATTTACTTTCAACTTCTACCATGCTAACTTGTGTCTCCACGACCGCAGCAAAAATTCGGGCACGATATAAAGTTCAACTGCCTAGAGCCATGCACAAGTAACGACCCCAAAACCTGCTCCGCTTCCCACCTCTCCCTGGGCGGTGCCGGGGCTGCCCTCATCTTCCCACGCATCCCTAACACCACCAGCGTCGCCTTCAATCATCCCAAGGTGCGGCTCCTGAGATTCTGTGTTATTGGCTTTTTTACAATTAAATCAGTGTTATTGGCTGAAGTTATGATGTTCACCTCTTATCATCCCAAGGTGCGGTGGCTGTTAAGATTCTGTGTTATTGGCTTTTTTTTTGCAGTAAAATCAGTGTTATTGGCTGAAGTTATTGTGTTCACCCTCATATCATCCCAAGGTGCGGCTGCTCAAATTCTGCATTAATTGTTTTTTTTTTTAGTGAAATTCATCAGTGTTACAGCCTGAAGTTATTATATTTGTCCACTTATCATCCAAGGGTGTGGCTGCTCAGATTCTGTGTTCGTTGCCATATAGTGAAATTAATCAGTGTTGTCTAAAGTTATGTGCTTCCCTTTTGACTTTTCTTGCCGGCTGTTTAGAATTTGTTAGACTTCAGTTCAAGAAAAGCCTTAAAAGGTACGAAAGGTTGCCAAATCTTGTATTGTGGTTTAAATTTATCAATTTTACCTGTAATAACCTAAGTAGCGGTTGGTAATAGACCGCATTCATAACTTAACAACTGGCTTCATAGATTTTAATTTTAGGTTTTTGTCAAGTGTTACAACGAATACTACCAGCTGCAAATTTATCTGTTGGGGCTTAGAAATTTTCAATGGTTTCAATTTCAAATCTGTATGTTTGTCGTTTGTGCAGAAATGTTATTTAAACTTTTATTTTTTATTAAATTAAAGTATTCAAATTGTTGCAATGGAGAAGATATTAATTGGAAAATTGCTCTTTATGTAGTGCTCTGTAATTTCTGCAATGCTCCATTTCCAGTACGGGAGCATAGAATATAACAATGTAAGCTTACAATGCTTAGTTCTAACGTACTGCGGCTGTATGAGAAATGCATATTTTTTTATGGCAAGAAAAGCCCACCTTTCCAAAAGTTTAACCATTATTAAATTATATTCTTATTAAATTTTACAATTCAAGTGCAACTTAGCATGTAAATCGTTATTCTACCACCTTCATCAAGGCCATTTTAGAGTCGGATTCTTCAGAGTAGGAGAAATAAATGAAGGTATGTGTTTTCTCGAGCACATAAGGTCCACCTGCACTATGGTAGATAGATTTCTGCAGTACGACTCGTTGTATCAGAGCTGCTTAGATTGAAGCTTAAGATTGAAAGAATCTGTTGAAATAAATTTTTACTGAGGTTTATTTCGTTACACAATTTTTTCTGAGGGAATAGAGTGCAATCTGCAAGTGTAAGTGGGTTAAATCTAGAGCAGCATTTCCGTGAAGAGATCGTGCAATGGTCAAATACAAGTATTTTTACCTAACGGGGGTGTCGCATGTCTTATCCGTTGGCTAAATATTATATATTCCATTTTTTTATTTGGCTTGTAACTCCTGTTAGTAATATTATGTGTCACATCCCTGAAAGGCTTACTTTTTTACTGGGCTTTTAAATTCGATTAGTGTCAAATGTACTCTTGATTTCACTGAAAAATCAGGTTTCTAAAGCTAAAGTTTTAAAGCTTAGTCCATGCTGAGAGGAAGTTACATCTCGTTCGTTTTATGTTGCAGATAACGGCAAAAAACATCCTGCAGCTGTGCCCCAACCTGATGGCGAGCGTAGGGGCCGCTTGCCACTCTAGTGACTCCGTCGCTTATGACAACAGTGAGTTGGTATCTCGTGTGACGAGGGTGCGTAGTGGCAATGAGCTGCGCGTGCTTTTGGCGAAGTTCTACATTGTTACAGTTTCAGAGAAACATAAGGAGTCATTTATTTCACTGTTGTTCCAACGGCGTCTCACAAAACATTCTGATTAATCTGGAGATCAAATTTGAAATTTTAATGCTTTTATCCAATGTATATCGGCTCTACTGGATGATTGGGAGGTACTCTGGATTTTGTTTGTCATATTGACTGCGATGGGTTAAACTGAAGTTCAATATCCAACTCAAATTTAAAGTCAAACGTTTTTAAAATATTTATAAATAGCAAATATTAAGTGGGTAAAATAAATGCCATTAATGTAAAAAGATTTTTAAAAAATTCAAACGACCCATCGGCGTTTTGCAGCTGGAAAAACTTAAGCACGACTCACCGGTGGGTCATACTGCAATGAATGTGTTAATGCAAAAATTGCTCATTTGTAAAGTTACGAGAACCTTGTATGTATTAAGAAAATTAAAAGTTAAATAATTTCAAAACCAGTTCCGACGTCGCCGCGGAAAATATACTCACAATTGTAACAACGAATTCATAAACTTAATGGAGCAGAAAGTTTTGGGTCAGCAAAAACAATTAAAAAAAATGTCCTATCATCTTTTCGCTTTGTGGAAAAGTTTTATCACAGATTTAAATTTTGCTATGCTTCGCGTTTCGAATGTCTTGCCCTTTTTGCTCATCATTCCAGGTTCCCAAAGGTAGTTCAGATTCCACTTTGTGATTCATTTGAACTGAACAGCTACCACTAGCTGGCTGACCTCGTTTTGAAATGAAATGAATTCTAATTACTCCTGTTTTAATCGCATGATCAGGTCTTTTAGCATTCGTGAGTTATGCACACAGGAGAGAAAGTGCTAGATCGCTGGATCGCTCTAGTCCTAACCACGCACTCAAGAATTCGATTGTTTCGTAGTTGTACGATGGGACCAGATATTTTAATGTGTCTGATCGCAACCACTTGTGGGGCCCCTCAGTGGGCATAGGATATGTTCAGGTTAGGTTTGTCTTTCATATACTATGGGGATTGACGCCCCCACGGGAGATCCTTTGAGTTACCTCAGCTGTTGATAGGCTTCCAGGACTTTTCTTTCGTGTCCACTTTACTTCCTTCCTAACTTGTTTATGTGCGTAGAGTATCCTGCGTGGGAACACATTTTGGGCATATATTCTTTTTTCAGCAGTCTATACTCGATGATCCTTCCTCTTTGCTTCGTTGAGATCGTTTTCGTTGTAACAAGGTAGTTGAAAATTAACTAATGAAATAATAAGTGAAAATCATTAATTACTATTAATGGGAATGCGCTGCAAAATTCATGTCATTTCGAGTCTCTTGACGCATTTACTCTCCAGTGGGAGTGTGTGAAATGCCTGAACGGTTTTCAGCCTACTGATAAGGCACATCTTTTTTAGAAAGCTAATGAATGAATTTATTACCGAGCTTAGTTGAATTTGGGAATTCGTTAACTCAGTTCGCAAAAGATTGCAGTGCATTTAGTTTCCTAGTCAAGTCAAGCTTTACCTTTTCAACTTATTTCGTGAGAGACTTATGCTTTCCGAGCCACAAACCTGCACGAGTGCCTTTCATACTTGATTCTTGTACTCCATAATTTCTACTCACGTTAAGGTTCTTCTTCTAACTAATATAGTGTTTGTTTTAATATTGTAATTTACATGACATGAAAGCTTTTGTCTGTATAGCTATTGTGTTTATTGAATTAATCGTTTTGCTCTATTACACAAAAATCTTGCTCTTAATGTTTATTTCTTGTTTTGTTTAATCAAGTGTAAATGAACGTGAGAATTCCTTGCTGCGTAAATAGTTTTCCCTGTTTCTCTCGGGAATTTTGAAACATACGGGGTAGAGCTAAAATAAAATCTTGGAACTACATTTACCAATGGATCTTAAAACTCATGTGTGTCCAACTCTTTGCTTTCTATGCTAAAAACAATGACAATGAAATCGAAGTTCTTTGCTGATTTATATTCGCCGTTGGCCGCGTGTAGGGCGGAAAATAGTTTGCATTATAGAAATTGAGCGTTTGCTCTGTGCTAAAGTGCGGATATTTGATAGAATGAGTGTCGAAAATGGAATGGAATAAATAGAAAAGTTTCACTCATGACCATTTAACATTTCTTGTTAACGTAATCCAGTTTTTTTGTTGAATGCTAGAACGAGTTACGGTATTTTCATGACTTTCAGGCATCCTGAAGCACTACGGAGTGTGCTCGTACCACGCGGCCCGCACACTGCGCCTCAGCGTAGGCAGAGACACGACCGCTCTAGAAGTGGATGCAGCCACCGCCCTCCTGCTGGCCGCTAGCAAGATCCTCATTCGTAGCGACGAGGTGGCGTTCCCCTTTGCGTCTTGCTTGTCTGAAATGGTCCAACTCAGGAATCTTCATCAGCTCATAACTAAACAAGAGGGTAACCAGGTGCCAGACAAGAAATCTGCCAGCGCTGAAGAGGAGAGTAGTGACGAGGATTGAGTCAGGTGACCCTGAAGGGTGTATTTATTCTTTGTATACTTAACGGTCTTTTGCGACGTCATACTTCAGCGATGCTAGTTGTGGGGGGTTTCTTTCGGTGTTTTTTTGCTTGAGAAATGTTAATTTCCCTGATTTTCATTACGTTCGGCGTTGTCGGTGTAAGTATCTTATATCTGTGGGTACAAATGTTCCATGCAAGTGATGTGTCGACGTAGGAGATGAGTCATAATTTCCGTGTATTGAAAATAATTCATACGCACTGCGTAATTTCCAAGACAGCTGTAATACTGCTTACTGTCAAAATAATCACCTATTGTAGCATCTGTTTTTCATGATGATTGTTTTTAATTTGTGGTATCAAATGATTCGAGTGGAGATATTTAGAAAGAAGATTTACATTAAAGTCTGGTATTCCATCTGCCTATGACACTCGAAGTATAGCGTTGAATCTTTTAGATTCCTGCCTCATCTCAAGTCTTCGATTGAATCTTGGTTCTCCATCAGCAAGGTTTATTTCGTTTGAGAAGGTGCCTAAATTTTTTAAAATAGTTTTTTTGGCTGGATTATTTTTCTGCTACTCCACTGTTGTCAATTCAGCTCCACGTGGAAACTTAATTCTTGAAAGCAAGTTCAGTTGAGTTACGCTTGCATTAGTGAATTACTTCGATAGCTAAAGTTCTGTAAATTTTGGTTGTTTCACTCGGGGATTAAAATACTGGAAATTTTTTATGGGCGGAGTTTGTTCTGCGGAAAAACAAACTTCTCGCGCTTCCGAAGCTTGTCATCACGATAGAAGTGCTATACCTACTCTCTTCTACTACGACTTGACTCCCATGAGTAAATCTTCAAACGGAGTGGATTTATGCGGGTATTCGCTCTCGAGTGTCGACAGCGTGATCTACGTATTGGTATCCCGGCTCACTTGGTCAGCAAGCTCATGAAAATAATCATACAAATCGCCAGTGGAATAGATAACTGATGATTTAAATGTTGCTTTCAACACGACATCCATTCCGGGCCCAAACACTTATGACATGCGGATAAACTGGCCGTTGTGCACACTGATTGGTATGTGTGATTGAGACTTGAGAGCCAAGTTCAATGAAGTATCGAAATAAGAAAAAGTTCCTACTAAAATATATTATAGTGAGGAATGTCTTCAGTGTGTAAGTGGAAATAAATTCGCTCGTGGTGCTCAAGATGATTTTAGTTTTTAAAAAAACATTCAGCGAACTGTTGCATAATTTCCTAAAATATTTACAATCAATTGATTGAAATCTTGATAATTTAGAAGTCTTCATAATTTTGATCTGTCTAACTTTTACACTTGCTGTGCATGTTGGCGGCAGACCGCAAGGTAAGCATTTCAGAGCGTATATTTTCTTGTTATTATATCTTTGCTTCTTACGTTTTCATCTCGTGTATCAATACTCATTGAGGGCCTTCGAGTATTGAGTCAGATTTACGAGTTAGATTTAAATTGCCTTCGGCAGGCCACTCGTTTAATTCTATTTTTTATGTGAGATGCTAGAGTGTTGTTAACGGCTCTGAGCCCCAGAACCGTTAATTTTTGTTATTTAGAATTAGAATTTGCTGCAATATATGTTTGACCCATGAAAGCACATTTCAATGACTTGGTCGTATCTGTGCCTTAGAGCTTCATTGGAGCTCAGAGTGATCTTCAATTTTTAGCTCATCTTTTCTAATTGTACAGAGCCAACAAATGTTATTTGTTGGAAGTAAGCCTGAGCCTAAAAGATTATGAAACGTCTTTTCCGTTGTTAATACGTATCTTGGTGTAATTTATTTTCAACTGCCTCTTTTGAGGGTGAGCGACAAGTATCACGTTCTTGGAAAAACTTCCTGGCCCTCAAGTGTACTCCTAGCCACCCATTGCTGTGGCTGAGAAAGTGTTTCATTCGATTTCTCTTCTCGGTTTTTCAGTTGCGTGAAGGTGACACGTGCCTTTCGTTGCTGGCTCGCCACACGTGGCATTTTATCCAGTTTTTGGTGTTAGTATTTATCTAGACTTTCATGTCTGCCTTTGAAGGTCTGTGTGGTGAAATCAACTTGACACGCATCTTGTCTGAACTGTGTTCTCGTTACAGAATAAGACATAAGGTTTATTTGGTTGCAGGTTTCCTTCGGGCATAGAAACAAATGCCCTCTGGTGTGAAAATAAGCTAAGTAGTCCAGTGTTGTTCATATTATATCATGCTCCCCGCCGAAATTCAAATTGTTGCGTTTTGAATTCACAAATGTTCTCTAGTTGATTTTTATTCCAATTTTTCATGTCAATGTTATGGCGACGACTTGTTGGGCCGTGTGTAATTTATGTCGTTGCTTGTTTTTCCATCTTGATTTTCACTCAAATTATTATTATTTTAATAACTCATGTAATCCGCCCCTCTCCTCCATCCCTTATTCAGTGAGGCGTGCGAAACGATAGTTATTTGGCGTATTTTGAGAGCTGAGCGCTGCTCAGGGAATATGATAAATATCGAAAGTATACTTGTGCTCATGGTACCTCTTATAATTTTTGAGAATTCAGCGCTCTTCTCATGTGAGGCCCCCTGTTATGGGTTTATAGGTTTGATCATCAAGGTCGTTCTTTACTTTCTTTTTAGCTTATGACGATATCTGGGCGCGAGTTTCGTATGGCTGATCACTTCAAGTGTTTCAAAAACTTGATTTGTATACTTGCTATTTTCCGTCTTACTGAAATCCTTGTTGCCGTTTTACTTCTCGAGCGAGTACGGTGGTGATACGCATAGAATGTCAGATATTTGGTGTATCTCAGTGGGTGCTATGAAGGCGCTTCATTATTATTACGTAGTCATTTACGAATTGTTCATTCATTGCTTGCTTTGTTTAATGCATGGACAAAGTGCAAGATGAGAGGGTCTGGTTGCATAATAATTATATTTATAATTTCTGTTAGAGGTCAACAGTTTTGTATTGATGCAAACGTGTATATTGATGTAATATTTAGGTGTGTCGTCTGCTTTTTGAAGTCCAGTAACTAAACAAGTGACGTGATATTGTTGTCAATATTTAAAATTTCGTTTCTTCCTTTATATTGATATTTTTCTCAATATATTTGCAACGCTCGAATTCATTTTCATTCGTGAGCATGTGTTTCCGTAGTACAGGAGAAAGGATTTTGCGAGACCTCGACGTGAAATTGTGTAATTAGCGAGTAAAAATGTTTTATTCAAAATATGGTAACAATGAGCAAAGTGTTAAATTTTACCAATACGGAAATGTTCTGTGCACAAGGATATTCTCAAATTTTATTTGAGGGCTTGGAAACTACCGTGGATTTTTCCGACATAAGAACATTTCCAAAATTGAGCGCATGTCACAGTACGTGTATTGAAGTCCAGGAATTCCAGGTTTGCTTGAGAAGGAAGAGAATGAAAGCTTTTGGTGTCCTGAACGCGTTTATTTGGAGTGCCAACGTCTGCTCAGAACAGATGTATATATACAGGTCGATATGACTCAAGCTCTAACATAATCTATTTTCAACTCGGATATTGAGACAAAGATCAGTAAAGGCAAATTTTCCAAGAATCTGATTACTAATTTGAAAGTTAAATTTTCCAGCTGCAAATCTAAGTGTGAACGGTCCTGTAGAAAACGATCTACCCATTCATGGTTACATTCTCTACTGCTAAAGGCTAGCGTAAACTGATTTCATCCTGCTCTGTTGAAATTGGTAAATCGGGGTGTACTGTACATTCCCATCTCAGTGAAAACGAAACTCCGTTATTTGATCCAGTCAACATACACAACACGTTAAACCTAAACTCTATCACATTGGCTTTCTGGATGTTGCTCCTAGAGATTGGCAATTTTCGACTGTGTCACGTTATGGATTTGGAATTCTTGACAGTTGTGAGACGAACAACAGGATCAATTATTAACAGTTGCATTTACTTAACTTAGATATTACCTGATACGTCCGACATGATTATTCTTACACGAGTATTAAACATTAAGAGTTTGTGGGCAACAGTGGCTCACTTTGGCGTTTCGCATAAAATTACCTAAAAGAAACCAATAATTCAAGCAAGGGAACCTGTAAAAGCAGTCTTGTAATTTATGTTTACATTTTGTGCCACTGCGGTATACCTTAATCCTCCTCTACGCTGAGAGCCGCAATTCTCAGAGAAGCGACCTCTCATAGGACCGAACGAAGGTGTTTTCCATCAATGGTGTGACCGAATTAGGCGCTGTCTTTATTCGGCATTTTAGCGAGAGGCGCGACTTGGAAAAAGTCAAATTTATACATTCTAGACATAACAGTCTGATTTGAATGCGTATTTTGCAGTAGATGTTGATAATACTTTTGTAGGGCAGCTCACAGTGAAATGGAAATTAGAAACAAAGGCATACCAGCAGGAAGTCACAAAATAACGTGTGACGCCTCGTATTTTAAGACAGCAATTATTAGATCGAATATCAATTAGCTTGCAAATAGAAATTAAAGACCTTTTCGATTTATGCAACGAGGTGAGTAGCACTGGAAATGCGAGGATATTTCTCGACAGCTAACCGATTGCTGAACAATTGCATTTTGTTCAAATAAATGTGCTCGAGTAAGAACAACGCCGCTCAAGTGCGGCAGTGCTTCACAAGTCAAATTAATTCGCATAAGGGTTTAATTTACCAAATCATTTCTGTAGATACTCAAAGATCGTTATCTTGTAGCCAAAGAAAATTTATCGCAGAAATTTATAATTTTTAATTCCAGGAAATGAAGCTCATTTCATAAACCGTGGATGGTACCAGAGTATTTGCGAGATAGCAACTATAATAATACTGACTAAAGTATCCTATGTTTCAAGCCACCGGTTGCATAGCGATATCTCGAGTAAATACGCGTTCTATTTTAGTTGGTTTCACATAGATATCAATTTTAACCTTTTTACGGTCAAGTACTTGGATCTACGAGAGAATCATTCTTCACGCCGAATGTATCAACGGCGTTTATTTGATAGAATGGCGGAGTAACTCAGTTTCTGCATCTTATAAAACTGGAATGTCGGCGCTCAATTTCAGAAGACATGCAGAATAGCTCGCTATCTTTTGGAATCTGTTGACATAACTCGTTTTTCCGTGATTTAAATGCACGAATTGGTGAGAAGATCTATCATACAGAGCACGAGTACATAAAATTCAAATCATAGGCAAACTTAACTTTTGAATCGGCTGGCATAAACATCAACAGATTTTGAGCAAAAATCGTTCTCATTTTCCGAACATTCCCATAAATTTCTTCCAATAACCTCCACCAGCACCACCTTTGCCCTTACTGGGCCGATGCGCTGGCCTGAGAGGAATCACCACCGCGGAGGTGTACACTGGCTTTGGTGGCGGCCCGTATGCCAATGGTGGAGGACCATAGGCCTTAGGTGGAGGACCATAAGCCTTAGGTGGAGGACCATAGGCCTTAGGTGGAGGACCATAGGTCTTAGGTGGAGGACCATAAGCCTTAGGTGGCGGTCCGTACGAAATGGGAGGAGGTCCGTAGGTCTTAGGAGGCACACCATAAGGAATAGACCCATGGGATATGGACTTGAGGCCGTTGAAGGAAACTCCCGAATGTATAGGCGCTCCGTGCCCGATGGAGCCAAAGTTGTTGAGCTTGTGGTCAGAGCCTCCATAAAGTACAGAGTCGTGTTTAACAGGACCGAAATCTCCGAGGGCGAAGTCAGAAAATCCAGTAGAGACTTTATGTCCGTGGGAAGGTGGAGCACCGTATTGTATGTCCGACAAGCCATGGATCACGTCTTGGTGAGGAATGGCACCTCCAACGTCTTTGAAAATATCACCGCCAAAATCAGCTCCGCCTCCCAAATGGTGGATTTCTTGATCCTTGCCAAAATTCAGATGAACGTCCGTAGGCTTGCCAAAATCTATCTGCACACCACTATGAGGTTTCCCTAATTCCAGCCCCGAATCAAAACCGCCGCCTTGAAGTTTCCCTCCAAATTCAATACCTCCGTGAGGTTTTTCGCCAAATTCTAGGCCAGATTCAAAACCTCCGTGAGCGTTGTCGAAATCTAAACCACCGCCTCCGTGAGCGTTACCAAAATCTATGCCCCCTATTTGGTGGCCTCCAAAATCTATGCCACCTCCTTGGTGGCCTCCAAAATCAATCCCTGCTCCCAAGCCTGCATCTGGTTTCCCACCAAATGATAAGTCAGCTCCAAAACTTTGAACGTCGCCGCCGATGGAGTTCAAGTCCGGAAGTGGAGGACCCACATCTAGCAGCTGTGTGTCTGGGGTGCCGAGAGTCTCTCCGGCCCCAGGGTTCCTAAAATGACCTCGAGTTCCAGGTGGCAGGTCGAGATCCTGTAGATTTTCACCAGTTGCCAGCTGCACAATATGTGTTCATGGTTAGCTACGATCATTTCAAAATGCGCAAAAAGCTTTGCTTTTTTGAGATGACCCAAATTACTACCTTTCTTTCAAACCGGTGATATTTGAGGAGTGAGATGAAAAAATTTCCTAGTTTAATTTCGAACTTGACGTAAAAATTACGTAAGGGATGAAATCACAGTCCCCAATGTTCAATCCCCTAGTTACTTCAATGGACCTTAAAAATATTCAATCATATCCTCATTTGGCAGGAAACAATATCTTGATCGTCAACGGTGGTGTGTAAAAGGCTCTTGACTTGAGTCGCACACACATTCGCTAGGTTTTGAAAGACGTATCTTATTTTCGACACGAGGTGCAGAATAGTTATTACCCAGTTTTAGTTCTCTTTCAGTTTGATAAGATTTAAGACCCTCGACAGCGAAAAAGGATGACAAATTTGACCAGAAACTACAGGACTCCAAACAGAGTAGCGCTAGGGCTATAGAGTGATATCCATCTAACGGTACATTGTATTTACTAGACTAATATCAGCTTCAATTTCAGATTTTTGAAACGTTTTATAGGTCGTGAGATACACGTTTTTATTGGAAGCTGTTAGGATAAGGCAATTTGCGATCAACATGTTTACTGCAACTATCTTCTTTTTATCACAACTTTTGTTCGAGTAATGCAATTTGCATTCTGATTTCACATTCGACATCAGAATATGATAAATATTGTAAAGCACTCAGATGAGTGCACTTTTTATAATCTGCATTACTTATGGACCTGCCACGTTTTGCCATACTTTCACAATGTCGAGAGTCTTGAAATGTAATTCTTATCTTAAATAACTGGAGGATAGGAAAAAGTTCTATGAGTAACCAAGATCACAGAATGGACTCGGTAACTCGGTATTGCGCTTGGTTTGAGGTATTAAGTTCACAGAATTGTACAAAGAGAAAATGAAGTGAGAATCTTACAAAATTGGCAAAGGAAACATGGGCACTCGATGTGTTTTTAAGCAAAAAGTTCACAAGCAACGTACGTAAAACATTGATAATACACATCAACCCAAGCCCTTTTCCGACTCCGGCAAAACTTTCTCACAGCCAATAATTATGAAATGACAGTAGGTAGTTTTCATACATTTGCGATAGAGAAACTCCTATCCCATCAACATTTCGCAGATTGATATTTCTTCTACGAACTCTCTGGGGAAAAGGAATTTCATACCAAAAACTCGTTTTCAGGGCTTTCGAAGTCAGTAGGTTTATAGCAAAACAACTTTCATACGTTCTAAATACCTAGGGCACACACTCGCATTTGCTAATAAATAAATAGTCCTAATCTTAAATTTAAAGCCATAGAGCTAAAAATCCTGTCATTTATCGAACTTATCTCAAATAGTGTTAAGAATTCAGCACCGCTTTAACAGTTTATAAGTGATGAGCTACATTTTACCAGTCCTCTAAGTTCAGAACTCACCGATTTAGCTGATTTCGACTTCCAGCTGTGGGCTTCGTCCTTTTGCGTCGCCTACACCTTATTTGCTCTTCGTCCAGTTAGCTATTTCGAATACTGTCGTATCAAATACTGGCAAGTCATTTTTGGTATCCTGACGCTCATATTAGCCAGTAGCTAAGCTACGAAAATAATCGAGCAATCGTTTGATGTAAATATGGTCCAAGTTACGGAGAAAAGTATCGATAGTAATAATTTGCATGAATAATATGAAATGTTTAAAGCGACCACAAACGCGACTAAGTTATGCATTTAGTTTATAAGACCACCTTCGTGAATAATATCGTTGAATATAATAATTTCGTTCAACCCCGTCTCGAATCATTCTATCCGATCGGACATCATTCAATGGCTCTATTCACTTGAAAAAGAACTATATAAAGAGAGTATTGAACTTTTTCATAAACTACTACACTGTAACTGTTACCTTTCTTTCCTGGTATTCGATTCGAGTGCTCAACGCTTGTATAACTTATCAATCCATTGAACGGATATCGACAATTCTGTTACAACTCTTTAGCGGATGTATTTTAGTTAATATTCTAAACGAAATTCCCAATGAAAAATCAATAACTTGGTTTATGAAACTAGATTGTCAGAAAAGACCAATGGTAGCAGTATTCAGTTCAGTGGTGGCAGTATTCATTTGAGGTTCGAAAACTTGAATGAAATAAAACATATCCCCAAGAGGCATGGTGCTGACTCTCGTATGAGAGGAAATCCACGAACGTGAAGAAAAACACCCGTGAAATGCTCTCTTTGATAAACAAACTGCTACGTTAATACGCTGCTGTGGACACCTCCCAAGACTGCCTTGAAGAAAACAACCGTACCATTAGCGTATCGACCAATAATAATCAACAGGGGAATCTTACGGAAATACGAAGCACTGTGCAAGACAACTTTTCTACTCAAGTACGGAGGGACAGTAAAAATTAGGAAGTGGACTGCACGTACCCTTGACGCTGTGAATAAGGCATGAGTATTTTATAGGAAACTCGTGTAGTCTAGACTTCCATTAACCCTTAGGCGAGATTTCGATACAAGCCTAAGTGACATCGATGCTTCTGGTCATGGCTTTGCATTTAAGGCATAAATTGACAGTGAACCATACATAGATTTTGAACTGTCCTTGATGATTCTATTCTAAAGACTAAGCCCTCATCTCTGCATGGAACATTTCAAGTTGCTCCTGATAGCAGGTGGGGTGCAGTTGCTACTGAGAGCAGGTGGCGTATTCTAGTTATTGATCTAGTTATTGACGAAATCTAGTTATTGGCGTATTCAAAATACAGAGTGTTTAGATCATTCCTCTTTTACCTCTAGTGCACATGGTGTCATACCTGTGAAAGTATATTCCTCACTCCCTCATTTTCAAGCTTAGCCATCTCAACATTTACATAGAAATTCTTATGAAAAATAAAAAAATTGTTAAACTGATGAAAGTTGCAATCCTAAAATTTTTACGAATCAACTATCATACGATTTTCCACACTTGGAAATACATTTCAAGACTTGTCAGCTTCTTTACTTTCACTTAAACTTCAAAAACTCTTAGCCAACAAGGTTTGAAAAGATGATCTGAGGCTAGAATTTTTTTCCCATAATAAGAATACAGAAAATCGTACTTTAGGCGACCTCGTCCCGTATGAGTTTCTTTTTGCATTTTATAATCTCTCTGGTGAATTGTTTTGTCTTCGAGAATTAGTTCAAAGGTATTTCCACTTTTTTAATTTTGCGATTGCCAAGCAACTGATTCGCGAAATTCTTGACTTTTTCAACTTTTTGACGAATTTAAAGCGTACTTAGGCCTAACTGGTACATTTATGCAGAGTCTGAGTCGTAACACTTTCAGTTTTCTTCACATATTCCAATTTACAGTTCCTACGCAGTAAATGAGGGCTACCTTCCCGATGATTACCTTACTATAAATTCTCACTAGACTGAACTGATCGACTTAGAACGACGACCAGACACACGGCACAGCAGCAGCTCCAGGATCAGTTAGTTATTGTTAGTAAAGGAGGGTGGGTCATGCACAAGTCATCGCTATGTGATGTTAAGTTTGAAGAAAATAGTTGCAGCACGGGTCGGTTATGTCTTTTTGCCATTTCTTAAACTTTAAAATTGTATTCAAATTTTTCAGCTGTCCAAAGAATTCCAGTACGTGTTGTTAAATAACTTGTGAATAACAAGTGCCGTAACAGTTTTATGCATTGGCACTTTTTTGAATTATTACGAATACTCGCTGAAATAATTTAATTACCATTCCGATTAGCCTTATCTCTACCTTAAATTCTTCTTAACTCAAAACTTGCGCCTCGCTTGCGAAAACCAACCACTTACACCTGGCTATACGTTGTCATAAAATTTCGATAAATACCATCTCAACTAAAGTGTACTCTGGTGTATGGCCGAATTCATATAATGCCAATTTCAAGAGCAACCTTTAAGCTGCGAAACAATTTAATATTCTTCAGAGTTTCTTGCTATGTAATTCGAATCTCCAATTGATTTTTGTCGCCCCATTTTCAATTTTAAATCTAAGGGTACTCTGGTATGAGAATTTACTGCAAGAAAAGATTTAAATGGAGAAAACCTCTAGAATCATGAAAAAAAATTAATCTAGCGAACCAGCACACGTTCCGTTATAAAATGTCTAATATTTTCTCAATTTTGCCGATTTTGTTGATTACTAAATACAACCTAATTCCCAGAACTTTTTCTTGCGTATCTAAATCCAGTTTAATATTGAATACAAATTAATTCATTATTCTCATTACTTTCTTTCACGTTCACTGTCCATCGTCCCTGATTTTGTCTCCTGATTTAATGAGAACAGTCGCGTTAAGTAGATAAATTGATCCATGCATTTAATAGTGATGTATATACACTGTATGCGGTCCCTACACAGAACGAATTTACATGGCAGTCAAGTACTCGTCAGTTGCGTCTGAAAGTTAATGGAAGGGCAGCTTCAGTGATGGAACACCTGAGGAAACATAAGAAAATGAGACCATTATGCAAGACTGTTAGCGGTAAAATAAAAAATATCGTAATTTCGGGGTTCACTTGGCAACAAACTTGCCCACGATTGTAATTTCACCATATGTTATGCAAGGTCACACACTGGAACGTGTCTTGGAACAGGCAATAGAAGTATAGGAACGTAAGGTCTGAAAAGATAGTCAACTCAAAATCGTTCTTGGAAGTGAAGAATGCTTCTTGAAAATAAGTGAAATTATTCATTGTTTAATTGGAGACGTTGAAAATTAGGCCGAACAAAATAACTTCGTTCATAGTGAACAAGAATGACATTTCAACAAAACGTTTTTGAACTCTGTGGTAAAGGGGAATTAAAATCGTGAATAAAACGTAGCGCAGTGAACCCATGCAAGGTTAGTGAGCATTCGGTATATTTTGAGACATATTTTATAAAGGCACTGAATGGCTGTTACATAAAGTATATATATATATAAATATATATAAGCATATGGAGAAACAAGGCAGGAATTGCTCAGCAAAAAAAGTAGAAAAAATCATTAGGAGCGTTACCCATGCAAAATCGGATTATCCTAAATTAATCGATTTATCTAAAACAACGAAAGGAATTCATAAAAATTAAGTGAATGAAAAAAAACACTGAATAAATGGATGGAAAATTAAGTGTAACTCAAAAACAATTTGATCGAAACCATATCATCAATTAGTAACGGTAAAATCATATTCTTGAAATTAACATTATATTAATACATTTTTTCATGAATTACCTGCAGATTCACTGGCATTTTACACTAGCTATCGGCTATGATAAATACGTTCACCGCATGATAACATAAGGCTACGCACAACCTCATTGATTCCTACGCTCATTTTCTTGACGCTTATCAAATTTATTAATACATCACACGCACAATTAAAGGCGATCTACAAGGAAAATTAATGAACTTCTCGATTTTAATCAAACAATTTCAAAATAAAGAAGATATAACTTAAAAAGAAAGTTTTCAGATAAACACGGGCATCACAATTCAACTCTTAACGTGAAGATTTGGTGAGAAATGATTGACTCAAGTTTAAAAAATACAGAAGAAAAACAATCAAAAAGAAGAAAAAGTGACAAGTACTAGGGAAAATAGTTCAAGTAGTGCAATTGTAAATGAATGACAAAAGAACTGGGTTGAATGATAATGATCACAAATTACTCTTTTTTGTATTGAGAAATAATAACTTATATTTGAATAATAAAAAACTGAATTTTATAGCCAATGTGGTATGCATCGAATTGGTGGCAACCAATAGCTTCAAAGTTTTTCATTATTCAAAATTCAAAGTTTTCATTGTCAGTCGCATCGTAGCCTCTCTGCCTGCATATATACTGAGAATATTTTCTTTTTATTCAGTAGTTTGCGAGCAGATAAGTATGCTACCAAGTCCAACACTCGGCTGGTGACCAATGCATAGCGTGATGGCCGTGTAAACTCACGAACACGATTCCTAATCGTTAAATGTAATTCATCGATATTGGAAAAAACTTGTGATAAAATTATAGTTCAACCGTGATAATGCTTCAAAACTTCGGACATGATTAAGGAAATTACCGTACCAAAATCGTTAATTTTTATATTAATTCGCCTGGCTAAGCCTTGGAGTGGTAGGATTGTTAAATGCGTGCTAGGTTTTCAGGAATCACAATTTGGTTCTCATTTTAGGAATCGCACAAATATTTGAATATTGCCTTGCATTCTTGTTTTTCTGGGATAAAAATGTACCCGTACCAGGGTGTGGAAAAAGTAATGTAGCTGATGAGGACACTTGGAGGGACCAATTTCTTTCCTGTAGTCAACGAAACAGTGCCCAGAGGATAGCAACGTTCGTCTAATGATGTCTTAGTGTAGACGAACGTGTATGATGTCTTAGTTTCTGGACGCTTCTAAACATTCGACGTATTACCAATTAACTCGGTAGCTCAGTTCAGTAAGCAAAACAGTCATATTCATATCGCCGTAAATTATGGCAAACTTTTTGGCTCTATTTTTTTGCAAATTTTAAGTAAATGTAAGGCGAGAAAAGAAGGCTAGCTTCAGATACATAAAAAGCGATGCAAGTAATAAAATGATAAACTGTAAAAAAAAGTACTTGGACTTTAGATTACCTACACTAGAGATATGTCGTGACAGTTGATCCCGTTTGAAAAGAAGTCTGGAGTCCAATTTCTCTAGTGATATATTCACAAGTTTGAGTTTTCATGTTCTTAAGAATTTTTTTCCAGAATAAAATATGTACCACAAAATTCATGTGTCTAAATGAGAAGCCAATCCGTTTTCTTCCCATAGCCTCCACTTACGCGCCAAAGCAGAAATTTTCGCGAGGGCGTTGCTACATTTTTACCTGGGGAAAACTGGTGGGAAGCGTATTGATGGTGTAAGTTAAGAGTGGTACTCTTTGTTTGACAGATTAAGCAGAAAGATAAATTCTAAATTCAGCAAAAAAAAAAAGCTTTCGGTGCAAATCGAATTCTTTGGAAACGCTGGAGCGCAGTCTCAGCTGACGCTCATAAGCGGGCGAGACCAGTGTGTGAAAATTACCGTAATAGATTGTTCATTTTTCACTGACTGTCATGTGTGTTCCTGCCATCCAAAACGGTAGTGTTGCATTTTCTGTGCAAGTAAGACTACTACGTAACGCACAAAGGAAAACTTGAAAACAACAAAAGCAAATGAAAACTAAACGGAAATAGTTTTGGGAAACGGAAACATGGGTTGGTAGTGTAAAATTTCTCCCTGTATGCCCAGTAAATTCGAGTGTAGTTAAGTGTAGAATTGAAATTGTCACGTGTGGAATTAAATTATAGGCCATTACAAAAGTGGACTTCCCCGCTATACAAAGCACGGAGTTTTCGTATATCGCACTCGAGTACCCCGAAGGATAATTAAAGACAGACCTATGCACAACACTGTATTGAAAAGTTACACATTTCTTAGGTACTGTTATTAGCGGTGTTACATTCTTGAACAGCAAATTATGTAGACTCATGCTCACTGCTTCACGAGACCATCATTGGACTCAGATCGCGGCCCAGTCGCTGTCTTGTTTTTCACTAGTGAATGCAATGTGTTGAAATTTTGACAGAAATCCGAAGTAGAAGTCTCAGAACTTTTGTACAATAATTAATACAAACAGTTAGTTCATTATTGTAATTGTTTACGCTGTATGGACTCTCTATACAGTAGCGTCACCGCACAGTGAAGTGTGGGGAGAAAGGATCGCTGAATCATGTCTTTTTTTTTTTTGCTTGAACTGCAAGAGGAATTAATTATTTCATATCCTGACTCTCGCATGGCTTTGGAAACCAGTTTCACCGTTTCCTGAGAACCCAATACACAATCCACCGTAGCCCTCTGTGTGATAATTTAACCAATAAACCTTGGTAGCTGAAAGACTCGCATCTTCTTCTGATAGCCAGAAATTTAGCACTCCCACAAAACAAACGCTGCAATAAGCAACTGTGTGCCTACCATAGACGAATAGACAATCTGACTTCCATTGTTTCCGTCCCCGTCTCTGCTTATTTTTTAAAAAAGGCCTATGAAGAACACAGTGTGTGCCGTGAAAAGGACCAGCTGTAGCCAACCAATAACCAGTATTTTCACGTGGAACTTTCCCTTAAATTTCAAAAGCAGAATAATCACAGCAACAAGCTATAACAAAATTCCTATTCGTTTATGTGCATCTTTACACTGTTTTGTCGAAACTGAATTGGTTTGTGCTGAACAATTTAGCATCAACCGAAATATATTTGTGCTTTACAAAGAATATATTTGTGATATATATATATTCCATTTCCGAAATATATTTGTGCCACATAAAATAAATTGAAATGGATATTCCATTCACTTAGTACTATTTGAACCTTTGAAATAAAAGTTTGAGCTTGTTTGTAAGCTTGACGCTTTACATGTGCAGAAATTATACCTTAGTTTTGAAACAAGAAAAATAGCAATAATTGTCCAATCCTTAACGTCAGAGTAAATGCTTAGACCTTTTTGCTTGAACATCACGCACAGATCTTTGTTTTAAAATGAGTTGCTACCTTGTTATTCTCTGGATTTTGTTCTCATTTAAGTGATTCAATATATGGAACTAATTTCACAGGATATGGGAAAACTAATTTTATTGCAATGAAACCGAGGTCTGTAACGCAGGTAATGGTCGCTCTGCTAATGTTTCGAGAAGAGATTCAGTTGTTATATCTCAGCGTAGAGCGTTTAGAGTAGAGTAATTTTTAATGCGAGGCAAATTTTCTTATCAGGGGAGAAATTCCTGGTGGAAATTGTTGGATTACGTGATAGAAATTTAAGTAGAAATATATTGAAATAATTCAAAATTAGTTCAACCGAGCGTCGAATGAGAAAATTTTCTTTCGTTAAACTTACACCGTTTGTTAAAAATAAAATGCGGTGAGTGGTACAGAATGAACGCTGTGATTTAAATACACGAAACAAAGCAGTGGTATCGAATTGGCCTGCAGAAAAAGAAGCTCATGGGATGAATGTTTTTGCGATTCTATTTCTGGGCGGGAACAAAAATGAGTGCAAGAAAGAGCGAAAAGAGACTTGGTGATTCACAAAATGAGCTGGATGATAGTGTGCTGGAGGGGAAAAAAAGCTTTTCACCTAGCAGTATTAGGAGAAGGTAAATAGGAGAATTCAAGAGATTGAAAGGGATATAGATTGGAAGAAGAAAATTCACACATAAATGAAGCTGAGATATCGAAGAAGAAGAAGAAGAAGAAGAAGAAGAAGAAGAAGAAGAAGGAGAAGGAGAAGGAGGAGGAGGAGGAGAAGGAGGAGGAGAAGAAGAGCACATGGCATGACTTACAGATAAGAAGGGTTAAAAAAATCCGTTTTGTTAGAAGGAAAAAATTTTTTCCACATTGAGCGCAAAAAATACAACCAAGCACACTTGTGTAAATTTTTGCAGCGAATTGCACGCGAAACGAAACAGTAGAGCAAAGCCCTATCGTGCTAATATTAACAATAAATTATATGCTTGTAGACAGCAATGGAAGAGTTAATTACAATGATGTTAGTGAGCAAAATAAAGTTATTGCTACTGACTACGAACGTTCACTGTCAAATAGATAAAAGAAAATAAGTGATAAACACGGGTTCATCAGGCTAGAAATTCATGAACAAATGAAGTAGAAATTTTTTAAAATGCGTTAAATTTGAGGAATGAATGATTAAACAAAATTCTTAACTCTTAAGACAGAGAACGTTCGCCGGAACATAATTTTTACACGTGCTTCAGTATTGGATTGGTGCTGTATTTGAAGGTAATTACAATGCAGGCATGATTCAATTATTAGTCAGCATTCAAGGAGGAGTTACTTGGGACTAAGGACGCGACTCTTACGAAGATTCCAATCCATCACTTCGGGCATCCTAGATAAGTGCTTAATTAGCTCTGTTTTACCTCAATAAAGTAAATTAGTGACAAATTATCTTTACATATAGTCACAATGTGTCTATCGCTTATTATTTAGCCCTAGTTGATAATTTAAACATTTTGCCCAGTTTATTAAATGATTTCAAAGTCGCCTCAGTGAGTTGACAGGTATCAATTTTAGGATTGTTAAATTTTCAATTACTGGATATATTTTTCTGGTAAGAATAATTTCTACTTGGTCATTTTTCTCCATTAATTTTGTTGATATTGCGCAACTGATGGATGCTAAACGATCTGTAGTGCCTGGCACTTGACACCCAACTTTGTAAACTAAGTCCTGCTGGTACCGAAGAGAAAATAGCCATTAAGGAAATTGGTTGGTCATTACTAAAAATTCCCATGAAAGCGCAACTTCAGGCCCAAGTTTATTTAAATTTCCGAAGAGAAAATAGGAAGAAATTCTAAATGTTGAGTTTTGACCTGTTAATGTAAAAAATTTTGAATTTGTGACGTGGACGCTCATCAAGGCAAATTATTGAATTTTGTTACGCGAGATACACGAAGAACATGAGTACCAGTACGAAAATGGCTTGGTTTTATACACAAACATCAGGAGAACAATGTATGAACAGTTGAGCATAAATCAAGAAAAGTCGTATGTACACAATTTTGTCACAGTAGTCTTGAAGATGGTCATTAAACCTTTTAGAATTGTTGGGATTTTGTACCATGCAACAACAGCTGGTGGAAACTAAATGATCCAGCATCATATCAAAAATACCAACGATGAATATCGCATTGGCAGTCGAAAGCAAGTAGTCGTCAACTACATAGATGAAATTAATAAAAATATTCAACACGAATTTAAGCTCTCCAATGATTCACCTGAGCTTAGTTAACATAGCATTAACCGTCTAATAGGTATTTTTAAGAAGCTTCCTACAACATCTAAACAGTTTGCCCAAAATCGCGCGAACAGTTAATAGTTCATGAGCTACTTACACTTCTCGCGTTGGAAGCTTTTAGGAAACGCTACGTGGGCATTTAGTGCAAGCTGTCGTCAACAAATGCTTTCAACTAGGACCCGAACGAAACGACCTCCAACAGCAGTAGGAAAAATCGTCTAGACTACGTAGGAGCGTGCGGTTGGAAGTCGTTTAGGTGCGCACAAGAGGGGGTCTAGAAGTTCAAGAGGTCACCTACGTGGCCATGGAAGGAACCGCCGTGATGCAGACCGGGTCCGTCCGCCCATTTGGTCAGGTCTATGCCGGGCAGCACGCCTGAGCTGCACGGCACGCGCGGGTTTCTGGAAGGAGAGTAAAAAAATCCAATAATGGCAGTGTTTTATGACGAGGTAACGATCCCGCTGGGCCTCGCACACAAAACGATAAAGTGCTTACTGTGACAGCTGAAATTTTCAGGCTTCCCTGAGCGACAAGGATTTGGGAATTGGGATAGTGAACCAAGAATAGGCCACTGGGCTCGTTCTTGCTACCTTGTTCTGTTGTATTTCGTTGAACTAGTGTAAATTTTTAGTAATGAAGTGTATAAGAACGTTTGGGTCAAAAAAACAGTGTCAAAAACATGCAGCATTTCCACCACCCTCACTGTAAAGCTATTACGCAAATTTCAGGGTTCAAGTTTTCCGTTAGCATACAGTTTACTATTTCTGATGGGCATGTCTAAGAAGATATTTTTACGCAACAAACTTGCGCAACAACGAACTGTTGCAAAATCAGAAAATTATTGCGCCAAGTGATAATAAACAAATTTTATAAACAAAGTGAGCAGAAAAACGACAGATCAGTAATCAAACAAAAAATGCTATTAATAGTTGTACTCATGTTAACACAACGTATGAATGGTGTGTTAAATAATTATGCTATCTTGTAATGACCTACTTGTGAGAATGAGTTATTGTCCTGAGGAAAGGAGTGCTTGTGACTCTAAAACATCGTGCACACTTACATGTCGTGGTCAGGCAGCACCATAGTGTACACTTGAATTTTCTTGATGTCGTCACTGTTGTCGCAGATCACCCTCGACAGCTTGATTTTACGAATTTCTTCAAGTTGATCTAAAGGAGAATTTTCAAATAGAAATTTATTAAGATGAAATAAAGAACAATTGACTCACTTTAAAGCTTAAAGATACAGCAATACTACTTTCAGGGCGCACAATACAACTGCAGCTGCGGAATCCGCAGCGCTTATAACTCGGGACAGTAGAAGGGAATGTTTGAATGGCTAAGGATGCCCACTAGGAAAAAGACTGAGAAAACCTCTTTGAAAAACTGAGAAAACCTCTTTGAAACGCTGAGAAAACCTCTTTGAAACGCTGAGAAAACCTCTTTGAAACGCTGAGAAAACCTCTTTGAAACGCTGAGAAAACCTCTTTGAAACGCTGAGAAAACCTCTTTGAAACGCTGAGAAAACCTCTTTGAAACGCTGAGAAAACCTCTTTGAAACGCTGAGAAAACCTCTTTGAAACGCTGAGAAAACCTCTTTGAAACGCTGAGAAAACCTCTTTGAAACGCTGAGAAAACCTCTTTGAAACGCTGAGAAAACCTCTTTGAAACGCTGAGAAAACCTCTTTGAAACGCTGAGAAAACCTCTTTGAAACGCTGAGAAAACCTCTTTGAAACGCTGAGAAAACCTCTTTGAAACGCTGAGAAAACCTCTTTGAAACGCTGAGAAAACCTCTTTGAAACGCTGAGAAAACCTCTTTGAAACGCTGAGAAAACCTCTTTGAAAAGCTGAGAAAACCTCTTTGAAAAGCTGAGAAAACCTCTTTGAAAAACTGAGAAAACCTCTTTGAAAAACTGAGAAAACCTCTTTGAAAAACTGAGAAAACCTCTTTGAAAAACTGAGAAAACCTCTTTGAGAAACTGAGAAAACCTCTTTGAAAAACTGAGAAAACCTCTTTGAAAAACTGAGAAAACCTCTTTGAAAAACTGAGAAAACCTCTTTGAAAAACTGAGAAAACCTCTTTGAAAAACTGAGAAAACCTCTTTGAAAAACTGAGAAAACCTCTTTGAAAAACTGAGAAAACCTCTTTGAAAAACTGAGAAAACCTCTTTGAAAAACTGAGAAAACCTCTGAAAAACTGAGAAAACCTCTTTGAAAAACTGAGAAAACCTCTGAAAAACTGAGAAAACCTCTTTGAAAAACTGAGAAAACCTCTTTGAAAAACTGAGAAAACCTCTTTGAAAAACTGAGAAAACCTCTTTGAAAAACTGAGAAAACCTCTTTGAAAAACTGAGAAAACCTCTTTGAAAAACTGAGAAAACCTCTTTGAAAAACTGAGAAAACCTCTTTGAAAAACTGAGAAAACCTCTTTGAAAAACTGAGAAAACCTCTTTGAAAAACTGAGAAAACCTCTTTGAAAAACTGAGAAAACCTCTTTGAAAAACTGAGAAAACCTCTTTGAAAAACTGAGAAAACCTCTTTGAAAAACTGAGAAAACCTCTTTGAAAAACTGAGAAAAACTGAGAAAACCTCTTTGAAAAACTAAGAAAACCTCTTTGAAAAACTAAGAAAACCTCTCTGAAAAACTGAGAAAACCTCTCTGAAAAACTGAGAAAATCTCTCTGAAAAACTGAGAAAACCTCTTTGAAAAACTGAGAAAACCTCTTTGAAAACCTGAGAGAACCTCTTTGAAAAACTGAGAAAACCTCTCTGAAAAACTGAGAAAACCTCTCTGAAAAACTGAGAAAACCTCTCTGAAAAACTGAGAAAACCTCTCTGAAAAACTGAGAAAACCTCTTTGAAAAACTGAGAAAACCTCTTTGAAAAACTGAGAAAACCTCTTTGAAAAACTGAGAAAACCTCTTTGAAAAACTGAGAAAACCTCTGAAAAACTGAGAAAACCTCTTTGAAAAACTGAGAAACCTCTTTGAAAAACTGAGAAAACCTCTTTGAAAAACTGAGGAAACCTCTTTGAAAAACTGAGAAAACCTCTTTGAAAAACTGAGAAACCTCTTTGAAAAACTGAGAAAACCTATTTGAAAAACTGAGAAAACCTCTTTGAAAAACTGAGAAAACCTCTTTGAAAAACTGAGAAAACCTCTTTGAAAAACTGAGAAAACCTCTTTGAAAAACTGAGAAAACCTTTTTGAAAAACTGAGAAAACCTCTGAAAAACTGAGAAAACCTCTTTGAAAAACTGAGAAAACCTCTTTGAAAAACTGAGAAAACCTCTTTGAAAAACTGAGAAAACCTCTTTGAAAAACTGAGAAAACCTCTTTGAAAAACTGAGAAAACCTCTTTGAAAAACTGAGAAAACCTCTGAAAAACTGAGAAAACCTCTTTGAAAAACTGAGAAAACCTCTTTGAAAAACTGAGAAAACCTCTTTGAAAAACTGAGAAAACCTCTTTGAAAAACTGAGAAAACCTCTTTGAAAAACTGAGAAAACCTCTTTGAAAAACTGAGAAAACCTCTTTGAAAAACTGAGAAAACCTCTTTGAAAAACTGAGAAAACCTCTTTGAAAAACTGAGAAAACCTCTTTGAAAAACTGAGAAAACTACGGAAAAAACTGAGAAAACTACGGAAAAAACTGAGAAAACTACGGAAAAAACTGAGAAAACTACGGAAAACACTGAGAAAACTTCGGAAAAACTGAGAAAACTTCGGAAAAACTGAGAAAACTTCGGAAAAAACTGAGAAAACTTCGGAAAAAACTGAGAAAACTTCGGAAAAAACTGAGAAAACTTCGGAAAAAACTGAGAAAACTTCGGAAAAAAACTGAGAAAACCTCGGAAAAAAACTGAGAAAACCTCGGAAAAAACTGAGAAAACTTCGGAAAAAACTGAGAAAACTTCGGAAAAAACTGAGAAAACTTCGGAAAAAACAGAAAACTTCGGAAAAAACTGAGAAAACTTTGGAAAAAACTGAGAAAACTTCGGAAAAAACTGAGAAAACTTCGGAAAAAAATGAGAAAACTTCGGAAAAAACTGAGAAAACTTCGGAAAAAACTGAGAAAACTTCGGAAAAAACTGAGAAAACTTCGGAAAAAACTGAGAAAACTTCGGAAAAAACTGAGAAAACTTCGGAAAAAACTGAGAAAACTTCGGAAAAAACTGAGAAAACTTCGGAAAAAACTGAGAAAACTTCGCAAAAAGTTGAAAAAACCCCGGAAAAAGCTGAGAAAACTTCGGAAAAAACTGAGAAAACTTCGGAAAAAACTGAGAAAACTTAGAAAACTTCGAAAAAAACTGAGAAAACATCGGAATAAATTGAGAAAACTTTGGAAAAAACTGAGCTCGGCGAAAGCTGCAACTCCTCAATATACTAAATAATTATTCAACCTGCCACTAGAAGCTGTTTTAGGACTGATGCAGGGTAATGCATTTGACATTAGGGTCTTTAGACTTCACTTACAAAATTCGAATAGATTCGTCACGTAATTTCTGAGTGAAGTAAACACTACTCTATTTCTGACGATTGTAAACACTGCTCATATTCCGAGGGTTATAAACCCTGCTCAAATTCCGAGGGTTATAAACACAGCTCAAATTCCGAGGGTTATAAACACAGCTCAAATTCCGAGGGTTATAAACACTGCTCAAATTCCGAGGGTTATAAACACAGCTCAAATTCCGAGGGTTATAAACACAGCTCAAATTCCGAGGGTTATAAACACTGCTCAACTTCCGAGGGTTGTAAACACCGCTCAATTTCGGGAGGCTGAGCACAGCACAACTCAATTTCGGGAGGCTGAGCACAGCACAACTCAATTTCGGGAGGCTGAGCACAGCACAACTCAATTTCGGGAGGCTGAGCACAGCACAACTCAATTTCGGGAGGCTGAGCACAGCACAACTCAATTTCGGGAGGCTGAGCACAGCACAACTCAATTTTGGGAGGCTGAGCACAGCGCAACTCAATTTCGGGAGGCTGAGCACAGCACAACTCAATTTCGGGAGGCTGAGCACAGCACAACTCAATTTCGGGAGGCTGAGCACAGCACAACTCAATTTCGGGAGGCTGAGCACAGCACAACTCAATTTCGGGAGGCTGAGCACAGCACAACTCAATTTCGGGAGGCTGAGCACAGCACAACTCAATTTCGGGAGGCTGAGCACAGCACAACTCAATTTCTGAAGGCTGAGCACAGCACAACTTAATTTCTGAAGGCTGTACATTGCACTACTCAATTTCCGAGGGCAGTACACTCTACTCAATTTCCGAGGGCAGTACACTCTACTCAATTTCCGAGGGCAGTACACTCTACTCAATTTCCGAGGGCAGTACACTCTACTCAATTTCCGAGGGCAGTACACTCTACTCAATTTCCGAGGGCAGTACACTCTACTCAATTTCCGAGGGCAGTACACTCTACTCAATTTCCGAGGGCAGTACACTCTACTCAATTTCCGAGGGCAGTACACTCTACTCAATTTCCGAGGGCAGTACACTCTACTCAATTTCCGAGGGCAGTACACTCTACTCAATTTCCGAGGGCAGTACACTCTACTCAATTTCCGAGGGCAGTACACTCTACTCAATTTCCGAGGGCAGTACACTCTACTCAATTTCCGAGGGCAGTACACTCTACTCAATTTCCGAGGGCAGTACACTCAACTCAATTTCCGAGGGCAGTACACTCAACTCAATTTCCGAGGGCAGTACACTCTACTCAATTTCCGAGGGCAGTACACTCTACTCAATTTCCGAGGGCAGTACACTCTACTCAATTTCCGAGGGCAGTACACTCTACTCAATTTCCGAGGGCAGTACACTCTACTCAATTTCCGAGGGCAGTACACTCTACTCAATTTCCGAGGGCAGTACACTCTACTCAATTTCCGAGGGCAGTACACTCTACTCAATTTCCGAGGGCAGTACACTCTACTCAATTTCCGAGGGCAGTACACTCTACTCAATTTCCGAGGGCAGTACACTCTACTCAATTTCCGAGGGCAGTACACTCTACTCAATTTCCGAGGGCAGTACACTCTACTCAATTTCCGAGAGCAGTACACTCTACTCAATTTCCGAGGGCAGTACACTCTACTCAATTTCCGAGGGCAGTACACTCTACTCAATTTCCGAGGGCAGTACACTCTACTCAATTTCCGAGGGCAGTACACTCTACTCAATTTCCGAGGGCAGTACACTCCACTCAATTTTCGAGGGCAGTACACTCTACTCAATTTTCGAGGGCAGTACACTCTACTCAATTTCCGAAGACAGTACACTCCATTCAATTTCCGAGGGCAGTACACTCTACTCAATTTCCAAGGGCAGTACACAGGGTCCGAGGGTCCTGAGCAGTACTCACGAGGGGTAAAGGATGAGGGGTAACCAGGGTTCTCGTACCAGAACCTGTCTCCATGTCGGAGGTCCTTGAAAGTGAGGCCGATGAGGCAACTGAAGGTCGGCCCCACCATCGAGCCCGGAAGAGGGCGTTCGCTGACGCCTCCGCTCCACAAGTCAATGTCATCTGGGTGACTGTCGAAGTATAAAATAACTAAGCATTATAAAATTTCTACCATGCCGAAAACTCGCATTCCATGCCAAAAACTTGGGTTGCATGCCGAAAACTTTCACCTCACAAGCATTTGGAGCCCAGTGCTACCAATGTAAGAGTGCTCGCGGCGGTCACACGTATATTGATGTACCACTGCGGTGCGCAACATCGCATAGTGTGTAAAACACAGGGGAGTCTCCTATCGCACCGGCTGTAACCTGACCAAACTCTCCCAACTCGTCTATAAGAGAACACTGCTTGAAGAAGCCCCATATTTTTAAAACACAAACTTTAAAATTGTGAATTCAGCATCAAATTTGTCCGATCTCGGCATTTTAGAGTCGATACATGGACATTTCCAAAAACCGTCCGTCAATAAATGAATGTGATACGGCGGTGAAACTTTCCATTGTTTGTTGATATTTTGTATAGTTTTGTTTTATCATGTCTTTTCAATCTCATTTATCTTACTTCCGATTTATTGAGAGGATTTATAGTTATAATGTTTCAATACTTCGATTTATTGAATTTCATTACAACGAAGATGGATTTTTATGATTCGAAACTTTTGTTTTTCATCATGATATTCTTAGCCACGTAGTTTTCCTTTTTATCTTGAAAAAACTAAAAAAACACATGAAATTACGAGCAATATAAGACAAAATTAAATAATGCTTCCGATACACTGGGTGAAAAATTGCTACTTTATCTGTTACAATTACAACGATGTTTGATATTTGGGGGTTAAGCAGTCCGTCTACAATTTTTTTTAGTTGGTAATGGCATCAACAGTTCATATTCCATCGTTCAGTTTACGATTTCATTTCATTAATACAAGAATCCGTGTCCTACTCCAAGCATTAACAATTATTCTGTCGACACAAGAATATCACCCTGTCGTCTGAATATATATTGGATTTACGATTTTTCTTTCATGGTATGCTAAAAAGAGTTTTTTGATTACAGTCATTCAAGGGTAGCAAAATGTTTTTCAGTGATCATATTTTCAAACAATTCAGCGACAGCCTAAGTTTATTTAAGCCTAAGTCCAAAACGCATAGCTCCAACACGTAGCGTAGCCAAGTCAACTCAAAAGAACTTATACCGCTAGCGATATCGCTACGACGAAGTTAAATGTTTTTCAAATCAGTCACCAAGATCTACACACCCGTAAACGTCGCTGTACCGATGCACTGTCCTGTTGGCCATCCAACCTCCCAGATCGCTCCAGGAGTGGATGCGCGGCAGGCCGCAGAACTCCCTGAAATCGTTGTAGTACGGAACTCCGTGCTCTCGAGCGCGCCGCATGTTGATGGACGCCAAGTCCATGCCGAACTTCTTGTTCGGTTCTTGGAACAAGTGGTTCGTTACCTGGCGAGACAGAACAGCAAAATGTGCTTATGAATGTGAGAGGGGATGTCCTAGCTTGAGTATTTTACACCCCAACGTAAGCAATGAAATGGGAAAACGTATTCAGCATCGAAAGAAATGGCTCTTAAGTGTCAAGATTTCACACCCCAACGAGTAACCAGTTGGATTATATCCAAACCCTGATTAGCAATTAGTTCGATGATTTGGAATTCCAGTGGTCGCCAATATCAATGGTCATAACTTTTGATGGTGGTCTTCAAGTTTAATTAAATTCTTGCAGTCCAACTAAATGTTTACAGCTGCTGCGATTTCAACTAGGAGATGGACCAAAAGTATACTATAATTTGTACTGGGATTTGTTACTTGTAAACTAACAACTGTATAAATCATCCACAAATAGCCATGAAATAAATAAATTTTTCCTCGAAAATCTAGCTAGGAGACATTCATGATGAGAATAACATGGATGCAAGTGCATGTATCAATATTTCCATCTATTGCGAAACACAAAAACGCTAGGTATGACGTCTTATCATAGAACTTCGATCTAAACGTAAACTGTCTCTGGAAGCACGACAATGAAATGCAAATATGCTCTCGTCTTTCCAGTGGAGTTACCACAACTATAAGAAATCAAAACGAGCTCGCTCTCTACGATACCCCTTAATTTAAAAATCAAAATACAAATAGTGCGAAATTTTGCACACCTCCTGCGTGACAGCATCGTCCATGGCTTGCGCCACCTGGTTGCAGAGCCCCATGATGTACTGGTCACACCAGCCTCCCTTGTACAGGTCGTAAGGCTGCCGCAGCATCTCGCTCAGGCGCTGGGAGGCTGCAAAAGGAGACAGAGGTCTCTGAGGAAGTTGTCAAGACGAGGTGCGAAGCCCAAGTGAGGCGTGTGTGTGTTAGGGCTATTTGACGTGCGGCATGAATAACATGCGCCTTGGAATATAATGCAATATATCATCGCATGCAAATATGTGAAATATTTTTCACTGTCATTGAACTTTAGGATAACTGCCATGCATGCTACGATTTCATTTCGCTTCCCGCAAAATGATGACACGTTTCCCCAACGGATCAGCACCACCGATTACATCCCTGAGCTCAACGATAACTTTTACCATCATACATTATAAACCATTGGTTTCCTTCTTCACTCACCAAAGATTTCATACTTTCGCAAATTTATTCATTTCCTCTTATCCATAAAATTTATCAATTCAACCCGATTCTCACACACATACCAATATGTGATATTTTACCCCCTTCACACATAAATACAATATCATTGCTTTCCGATATCATTGCTTTGATACAGTTAATCTTCAGTCATAGGTATGCATGCCTCATGTTTACAATTCTTCGAGACAAATTTTTTTTTCACTCGATGAGTGAAAACGCTCATTGCTCGAGAATGCGCCAATCTTTGGGTGAGGTTGAAAGGGTTTTGACGAGGTACAAAACAGGGCCGTGTGTGGAGTGATTTTCAGCGCTCCGAATTTCATGTTTTTTTTAAATAATTTTTTATGAAAACGTAAGTTTTCCTTCTTTTGGGATCTAAAGGAAATTTTTGAGGCATTTTTGAATTTTTTATACAATCAAAGGTATTTGGCATTGGTTTATAAAAGAGGCAAAATTCCAGACCCCAAAGTTTTTTCCTAAAAAAGATATGAGCGAAAAACTAAGAGGTGCACGAATGACTTATAAGCATGGGTTTATGTGAACTTTTCGATCAATTGATTTTTAATCCAATAAAAAGGAGAAAACCCTCGCATGTCATACATCAATCGACGCGTCTTTTCGATACAAATCTGGCAATACCTTTAAAAAAGTTGCAGCGGTGAATTTTTAGGTTTAATTTATGAAAAACTCTCGTCGGTGAGTTTTGGGGCTTTTCTTTCGAAATGACCAATTTTCAAGTGCTGAATTTAAATTTTTTGTCATACTTGGAGAATTGATTTTTGGGTATAATGTGCCACTCGCCGTCAACTACTGAAGAAAAAATTTACAGGACTCTAGGACGCGGAGAAAGAATCGAAAAACTCATTTTAATGTGGTCTGAAAATGAGTGGAAACGCTCATTTCTCGTGAATGCGTGAATATTTTTTTGAGGTTTAGCGTTTCATCATGTGTTTATAGGGGCTATTTGTGGATAAATTTTCGGCGCTTTAGGTTTTTAGATTTTTTACGACTTTTAGCTTAATAAATCAAAACTTTTTACCCATTTCGGTCCTCCAGGAAATTTTTGGCGCATTTTGAAATTTTTTCCATGGGACAAAAGGTATTCAGAATTGGATGATGGTAAATGAGGCCAAGTTTCAGAGCCCAAAGTTTTATCTTGATAAAGTTAGAATCGAAAAACTCATTTTTGCTCGTTTAACTGCCTCTAACACATCATTGATTTGTTGATTTGCTGGTCATTGACCCGAAATAAAGAAGTAAATACCTGCATGTTGTACATCAATCGACGCGTCTTTTCAAGGCGAATCTTACTATACCTGCAAGAAAATTGCAACGGTCAAGTTGTAAATTCAATTAATGAAAAACTGTCGTCGGCGGGTGTTGGGGCCCTGCGGGGTCAAAATGGCCAATTTTCAAGTGCAGAATTTAAATTTTTGGTAAAACCTAAAGAATTGATTTTTCAGTATGATGTGTCCCTTGACCTCGACTACTCATAAATTTTCAACAAGGCCTCAAAGTCAGAGGTGTTACTCATAAAACTCATTTTTAATGAGGTCTGTAATTGAGTGAAAATTTTCATTTCTCCTAAATGCATCATTATTTTGGTGAGGTTGAGAGTTTATTTGTAGGGTATTCATGGGAGCTATTAGTGGGTGAATAGCACGAAAAGTTTTGTGTCTTTTTTTACAAGTTTTCAGTTACCAAAACGTAAGTTTTTTCCCATTTTGGTGGCATCTTGAAATTTTTTATAGAACAAAGAGTTTCAGCAATGAATGATGATGAAAGAGGCCAAGTTTCAGAGCGCAAAGTTTTATTTTCGAAAAGTTAGCAATCGTATACAGGTTTCAGGGGTATTGAAGTTTTTCGGTAATCGTATTTCAGTGTGATGATGGCACGTCTTTGACAAACGAATATCCTTGTACAAATATTTCATCCGACGTGGAAATTATCACACCCACTGCCCAAATGATGCGAGTGATTCAAATGAGTATTTTTGATTTATAAGATAGTGGTGTTTAGTAATTTGAATACTCACTCATCGCATGTGATACGTTTGTATTGAACATTAATTTTATTGCTCGGGAAATATGTCCATGTTTTCAAGAAGAAAATCTAATTAATGACTAAGTATGAGTGACACTATTTTAAGATTTACTGAAATAAAACATTCATGAGGGAGTAGATATTTTTTCCAGGAATTTAGTTCTCATTGATTTCGTTTTCAAAACTAAAGCTCTCATTTATTTCGTTCAATTTTAAATAAATTTTAATTGAAACGTAGCCCCTTCGGGCAGTCTAAAGCGGCCCCCGCATCATTATTTACCCCCGCCTTTGCCTTGTGCATTTGATGCGCGTTAGCGCTGAGCTGTTGCCTCTCTGTGACATTTTGAGTCGGAACCGCTTCTAAATGAGTGTTGATGAAATGAAAGTCATTATTATAATTACGAAAATTATTTTAAATTTGCACACGTTTTGGGGAATGATCAGAAATTTGATATTTTGTGAGTTAAGTTATTTTGATTTTCGTATGGGATAAGCGATTTAATAGAATGTACAACTAGTATGATGGAAGTTTTAGAAGTTTAGAGGAGAAATTTAACAGTAAGAGAGGTAGATTATGGGCAAAATAGTCACGAAAAATTCTGATGAATAGTTTCCACATAAAACTATATTACGGAAAATTTGAATACCGAAAGTAGAAGATGCGTTAAAACAAGATGGGAGAAAATATTTTTTGTTTTTATTGTTTAGTGGTTAGTGAAAATTTGTGTTTCAAATATTTTGAATGGAAAATTGGTGAAGCTACACAAGATATGGAGGATAAGGATAGAAGGGTTAAAATAGGTTAGAATAGGTTAGATTGGGTTCGATTGGGTTAAACTATGTTAGATTGTGTTTGATTGGGTTAAATCATGTTAGATTGTGTTCGATTGGGTTAAATCATGTGTTCGATTGGGTTAAATCATGTTAGATTGGGTTCGATTGGGTTAAACTATGTCAGATTGGTTATATTATGTTAGATTGGTTATATTATGTTAGATTGGTTATATTATGTTAGATTGGTTATATTATGTTAGATTGGTTATATTATGTTAGATTGTGTTCGATTGGGTTAAATCATGTTAGATTGGGTTCGATTGGGTTAAATCATATTAGATTGGGTTCGATTGGGTTAAACTATGTTAGATTGGCTTAGATTGGTTATATTATGTTAGATTGTGTTCGATTGGTTAAATAATGTTTGAATGGGTTGGATTTGGTTGTATTGGGTTAGACTGGTTCAGATGGGGTGAGGTTGAGTTTGAATGGGTAAGATTGGTTTAGATAGGGTTTTATTATGTTAGATTGTTTAATATTTGGTTAGGGTGGTTTGATTGGGGGAAATTTGGTTATATTTGGTTAGATTGTATTAGACTGGTGATATTGTGATAGATTTTGTTAGATTAGGTCAGAAAAAGTTGGGAGATGTTGACTGGGATAGATCAGGTTACATTAGGTGATTTAGTGTTAGATTAGATTTGGTGAGGTCTGGTGAATATTGAGGTACCTCCCCCAACCATTTGAGGTTGGGTGAGGTAGTGTGGGGGTTTTGGGGAGGTGTGGCAAAGTTAGGAGAGGGAAAAGTATAACAAGTGACGACTCGTGATGATTTTGTTTGTTGAATGGGATGGAGTCGGAAGTTGGGATTGTGCTGAGGGGGAGGGGTGGTGGATGTTGTGTGTGTGGTTGCTGAACCGGGGGGATGTTTTTTTGAAATGTCGGTACGACGACGATGAGTTTTGAGAACTCCCGGATGGGGAGTTCTCGCGTTTTTCTGGTTGAAAGAATTCCTTTAATTACTAATAAAACTAGTTCACTTTCATTGACAGACACATCGATCAACATTCACCATCTTATTATTAATCTTCACTCATTGACTGCCTCTGTACTCACTAACATGCTATCTCCACTCTCTGATATCATTATCTTCACCCGGCTAAGATATCTTTAATAACTGATGAGATTTATTTCACCGACAATACATTTTCTCACGGATTCAATACCTCATCATAGTACCGCACAACACCTAGCACTCGTAAAATTCAACTTTACTAGCATTGTTTAATGTTACGATTCAGCTTTGCAAACAAAAATGACAGCTCGCTGTTACAGTAATCATTTGCCTTCACTAACTGAAATGATCGCTCCACTCACCAATGTACTTGTGGTTTGGACTCCAGCGCTCGATGGTTGAAGGCAGCAGAGAGTGACCGAAGCGGAAAGCGGCCGTGACGAACTGTGAGGTGACGGTGGCGTCCACTTTCGGGTTGTAGCCGTCATAATATCCCTGTCAAGAGCGTCATCATCTGAATTTACCTCTGTATCTCGAATGCAGTACAGAAATTATCTATTTTGGCATTTGATTCCGGCTTGAAGCAAGGTTATCCCCTATTCAAGTAGGAAAGCGTTCTCTTGAATAGCGTACAGCATTCTTATGACTTCATTCGACTCGTCCAACTTTCAACTTGAGATATTTCAGCAACGAAAAATGAGAAGTAATGAATACAACTTTGTAAAGATTGTTAGAGAACGGATTGAGTAATCATCTGGAAAATAGTTTCAACAGTCAGTTAAAAAAAGCTACGGAAAGCCAAGAAATTTAAATGATCAGTTAGTTGGATAGTAATTTGAAGTATCAATTTGGTATTAATTTGAATAATCTTTTAGACAGAATTTTGAAAACTAGTACGATGAAAATTTAAATTTTGTGCTGGATTATAATTTGAATGAAACCTTACCCTCTAATTTGCACAGAGAATGGAAAAATAATTCGAAAGTAAATAAGGGAAGAATTTGAGTTACAAATGACACCGAAATTTGAACAATAACTTGGGTAACGCACATAACCATACAAATATTTCTTTCAAAAAGCGAGCAACGCTGAACAACAATTTAGAAAGACGCATTCAAATAATGGTTTAACTAATAGATCACAAACTATTTAAATTTTACACGTACTTCTCAACAAGTTTCATAATTCTGAGAGCATAACTATTTTCGACACTATCACGGCGTTAACATCATCATATATATTGTAGGTACTTATATTCATTGAGGCAAAAAATCTACGCATGGATTTCAATATACCTTCTTAAACTAACACATACTTAATATTAAACAAATACATTTTGCTCAATACAACCCGAGGGGTCGATTCGAAAAAATAAAAAATCATTCATGACAGGGAAAATTTCAAAATAAATAAGCGTCTCGTTCGATCAACCCACGAATAATTTGCATGATTTAAAAGATTTCGGTAACTTAGCGAGTTGCCGTACGTGTTTCTGGAGGATGAGCTCGTGCTTCGTCATCATGTCCTTGCCCAGGATCATGGGGAGGAACTCATTGTAGGTGATGTGCTGGATGATGGCCGCCACGATGTGCCGCCCCTCCTGCACATCACACGACTTTTTCATTAGCAAACTTTCATAAATGGCAAAATAAGGTAAAGGTGCACACTGAAAACAGTTCGCAGATAGAAAATGACTCAGTTTAGATGAATATGTACTTTACATGCACGTGAAGAAACTGCTAGGATTTAAAATCAACATGCAAAACGCCTAAAATTGTCCTACTGTAACTAAATAGCAGCTAAAAATACTATAATAAAATACTTCCTTTCATTCAAATAGTACGTGACAGAATTTAAACTTGTTGATACATGTAATTGAATATGGACCACTCGTTCAATTGAGTCAATTTTCTATTTAATGACTATAATCTACGGTTTCTACTCCGTAGATTTCAGTATCTTTTGTTTCTTGTTTTTATTTTAAAGAGGAAGTTTACATGACAATCTGGGTAAGATTTGCTAATTACTATGACGAGAATAAATGCAAAAATAACGAAAAACTATGATAGGCACCTTTGAGCTATCATGTCAGAGTCACGAGAAGGGTTAGCCGCCCGGAAAATTATATTATCAGGTTATCAAAATAAACTGTAGATGAATTCAAATTGAAATACAAACAAACACTCGTTAGCTCATGACAATAAACGTCTGTTTATTCTTTTCACGGAAGAAATGCTTTCATAAATTTCCATTTGAGCTGCTGGCGCAAGCCCAAAGTGCTCTGCAGTCAAATTTAAACACATCTTTGAAAATCGGTAATATTCTCCAAAGTTATCCAAAAACTAAAAGTCAAAACGCTTGAGAAGATGAGAAGAATTTTGCTTTTCTCTATCGACGGGCATATTTTTGCAATGCTGTGGCTTATGCCAATCATTAACCCATAAAGCAGAGACAGTTTCAAAGAGATCATCCAACATGGCATTGTACAAATTTGGACTTACAATTCATTGATATCATTCTTCAGTAATTATATCAATAGAATGTAGATCAAAACAGTAACAAAAAATATGTGAGAATTAACCAGGTAGACCTTATAACATTACCTGGTACAGTTTTTCATCGTCCCAATGAGGGTTGATTTTAGACAGCTCCGTTACAATCCTGTTGTGCTCTCGCATGAGCAGCGTGTGCACCACCGTGAGCACCTGCACAGCAACAAACATCAAACGACATTAAAAAATACACAACGTAAGATGGAAGCAGCCGAAGGCCTTTAAAAATTTTCTGACAAAATTCTCAGGAACCCTAAGATAACTAGTTTATTGAGTTACAATTTCAGATATAACAAAGTTATCACAATCAATTAACCGAAAAAAATGTTTCAAGGTCCTCTAAGCCGCTACTTTAAGAAGTTTGACACGAATCCGCCACCAAAAGAGGAAAAAAAGGCATCCTCACACACCACGAAAAATAAACATGACGTTTCCGAAAACTTCATTGCCCCTTATTACACCCTCTAATATCTCGGAAAATAAGCGAGACGTGTTCTAAACACTTCATTGCCGCCTAGTATAGGTGATGTTATAATTTCACACCAGCTGCTCGTTGACTCGGATGTCGCCTGCGTCGAAACAGAAGACTTCATTGTTCGGTCTGATGCAGCCGGCCTCTGGTTCCGTCAGCTTCAGCGGCAGCATGTCTTTCAAGCCAAACTCACGGAACACAGGTAAAGACTGCGGCAGGAAAATGAATTTACGTTAGCGAGTTTCACATAAGCATGCAGTGCAATTTCATTGTGGCTTCGTCCTAATAACAAAGCGTTACTCACGTATTGAAATTCGTTTTGTGAATGAATTCTTGTTCTGTTACGTAATGTGAAATTAGTGATATTTTTTACATAAATAAAAATGTCGCGCCGTATTAATCCCAGTTTGATTGAAATGTGAAATTCGAGATTTATCGTTGACAAGAGGGGGTTGCTGATGAAACATATTTCAGTTCATACAGAACACAAAAAACTGGCGTAAATCTAGGCATCAGCGAGAAACTATGCCCTTGAATATGGCTAGAAAGTTTCTATCGTTCCTTCCTATAGCAATGCGATAAAATTTGAACTTAAATTTTGCAAGATTTTTAATCGAGTTTGTTAAGTAAAAACAGAGCATCCTTCAAAAATCGTTCTTATTCAGAACCTATAACCCAAAATGTTACAGAAATCAATAACATTAACAGAGATGCATTGTCGGAGATGTAAAACACACACTGCCTTACTGTATAGCATTCATCGTCGAAATACAAAACACTAGTTGACGGAAAGCTGAAAAACGACGATGAAATAAAAATAAACTTAACTGGGGCTTTACAAAGTTCAAGAGACACAATGCAGCAAAGTTACGCACTTTGAGAAGACCTCCTTTGAAAAGCCTGATCCTCCTGGCGATGCGATCGTCGTTTCCGTAAATCCAGTTCCCGTCCAAGTAGGAAGATAGCTCGTTCATTTGTGTCCGGGGACCTGCCATGTGAGAAAGATCCCTTAGCTATGTCAGTTACAGAATCACCAAACACCTAGCATGTTTCCTCTTTGTAAAGACTATTGATATTGAATACACCCACCTAATAGAAATTTTGCATGAGTTCGAAAAACACCAAACGGACACGAAGCGAAGCTACCGATAGACTCACCCAGTTTGCACTTGCTGGTGAGGCCTGGTCGAGATCTAGTGACGGAGATGCAGTTCTGCTTGAAGAGCGAGTAGAAAGGATCTTCGCTGGGCACGATCACAGGCACGCACTCGGGGAAATTTCGGTCCCGGTCGCAGCAACGGGGGTCTTCCGTAGTGCCTGGTACTGCAGAGTGTTGGGGGAAAATATTTAACCTTCAATAAAGAAAGCCGTCCGAAGCCTTTTTTAGACGATCATTGATCGCAAGTCCCTCTTGGTACCTCATATAAACATTTTTCCTCATTGAACTCCAAACAATTTGTTGTACGTCCACATACATGAAAGATTAATTTTCAAAATACTAAAATTAATCTTCGGATGCTAAGTTTCAGCAACTGTATCTTTGGAAGATTGGGAAACTAATCAATTCTGATGTTGCCCCACATAAACTACAGCTCGTTTGCCAACTCGAGTCTTCCGATGTGAAAAAGGATGGATGTGAATTTCATTCCGCTGCAAAATAATTAAAACTAAAATAATCACTCAAACTCGAAACCTATCTTCAATCCGATCGATGATACACATTTGGCACACGCAAACAGGCTGTTGCTGTTTAGCCTAGCCTATACAGCCAAATGCTGGGAGCGAGATGCTCCGCGTGCAGACCAAACACCGAGATACGGAAACTCGAAACCTATCTTCAAAGATCAATCGATGATACACATTTGGCACACACAGGCAAGCTGTTGCTGTTTAGTCTAGACTATGCAGTCAAATACTGGGAGCGAGATGCTCGGCATGCAGACCAAACACAGAGATGCAGGCACTCACGTTTCGTCTCGGCAGTGAGGGTCATGTCGTGATCCATGGCCTGTCCCCAGGCCACAGACATGATGGTGATGGCGTGGTCGTGCAGACCTTCGTCCCTGTGAACGTGGGCAGACACCATGCGAGGGGAGGGCAGCTCGTGCCCGCGCTTGGACATAAACTTCGGGGCATCCAGGCCTGAGGGAAGCACGGGCATTTGGGAGTGAAGTACAAATAATTCATGGTTTAAATAACCCGAGATCATGATTTCAGAGGTTTAGAATTCAACCCATAATCGAAAAGATGGAAGGCATGTGAGAATGAAGTACGAAAAATTTATGGCCAGTGGGTTTGAATAATTCGAGATCATGATTCCAGAGGTTTAGAATATGAGCCATAATCGAAATAAGTGGAAGACTGATATTCGTATACTTGATATTGAGAACGAGTGAACATCCTCCTTTCCGATTTTAAATAAAAAGAATGAGAAATTGTTGGTGGAATGAACACGGATTAAAAACGATACGAGCTGGATGAGAAAACCAACATAAATGCACTATCAAGGCACAAAAATTACTCAGAACAAACTTCAGTGCAGGTTTAAGATTTTCGTTTGAACTATACACCCTTCAAGTACTCGAGATGACCGAAAAGAAAATCTCCCTCAGCGTATGTGTTCGATAAGTCTCAGATTTATAGGTAGCTAGACCGGCCGTGAACTGTTCGGTTAGGTTATTTATATAATAATTAACATATACGTCCTGTCAAAACTAAAGAAGTTGGATAATTTTCCATACAGCCTGAAGGAAATGTAATTATTTTGTCGCTGTTGTTACATAATATCTCATTCAATGGCTCCTGACCTGAATATTTTCCACGTCGATTTTTTAGGTGCGTACATCAAGCAAATATTTCTATCTCAATAAAATCTGTCATTTGGCTACAAAAATTTGAACACCATTTAAAACGGTTTAATTTCCTATTTGTTTCCATTAAAAGTAGGTCTCAAGTTTTTTCTTATCACCGAAAGCAGGCTGATAAGTTTCGTTCTATGGTATCACTGGAAACAGCGTGAACGGCGACTGTGAAGGAACCGAGCAAACAAACAAACAAACAAGCAAACAAGCAAACAAGCAAACAAGCAAACAAGCAAACAAGCAAACAAGCAAACAAGCAAACAAGCAAACAAGCAAACAAGCAAACAAGCAAACAAGCAAACAAGCAAACAAGCAAACGAGGAAGCAGCTCTACAAGATTGTCAAGGAATGAATTTGGCACATTATAGAAGATACCCTCGTCTCCTCCGGTAATTCAAATGCCATGTTACACTTAAATTTTCAATGTGGAAGAAAATTATAGACGCTTTCCTGCTTCAGTACAGGGCCATAAGAGTATTCAATCAATTTACATTACGAAACACAAATTCTAACCAATTCACAATGCAACATTTACATCCGCTCATCAAACATCACCCCTCAGGGGGATACAATTATTGTATCTATGGGAACTAGCGCTCCCAGGAGGACAATGTGAGGGCCCGAGCTGAGAGTAAGGTAGTCCTTTTTGTTGAAATAAAATGTTTTTGTTATGTTAAGGACCACCTTTTTTTGGTTCACTGCTGTCCTGTTCTTCATCACCTACTACTATCCTCTTCAATTTTGGTCTTGTTTCATGATCTTCTTTCACAACTTACCGTTTCTATGCCTTTCTGCGTAGATTCCGCGTTTCCTTAATTCCATACTAAATGGTGCCTTCCTCCTTCCTCTCTTTGGATCGCATGTGTTGCTGGGCAGGGAGGCTAAAACTAACGACTAATCTAATCTAATCTAATCTTCAAACATCATCGGATATTATTATTCATCCTAATACTTTATTCTACACCCAATACTAAAGCCAAACTCCCAAAGGCCAATAACATAAACGCATAATTTACTCAGACTAAACAAAAGAAGCTGATCTTTCTGGTACTATACTACTGCTGGTGAAAATGTCGTATATGGATTCAAGAGAAATGGCAACTATCCTCTCACCCAAGCGAAATAAAATGGCGGAACCAACATAAACGAAAAGGAGTTTGACTGGGTTCATACACAGGGAGTATAATATGATGTTGAATAAGGTTGTAAAAAATAAAAACTGACGATCAATATAATGGGAGGCAAGAGAAATATTGGAATTAGCTTCTAAGAAATTGAACTTGCTCATCATTATTAACTGCCTGTAGAAATTAACGTACGTACACTCTCTATAAGAATTTCATATAATTAGAATTTAAATTTATATCAGGAAATGAAATCTATGGCCTTTTAATTATTTCAATTATTTTAACCGACCGTTACAGTATTTCAAATATTTCAGGAAATGAAAACTGACCATCTTCGTACTCCGGCAGGAGAAACCGCTTGAAGGTGGTGAGACCTGACCCCCAGTGCGGATTTTCGAGGTTGTTGCAGCGGCCGTTGATCTCACGGTACCTGGGAATGGAAGAGACGCTCGACGGTTAAGGCAGCAGACAAATGAGCGTAAGTGTACGCAGACGATACCAAGACGTCAAAGTTGGCACCTCGGATTGGGTGAAACAGTGTTACAGTGAATAAAAGAGTTGAATGGTTACGCTCTTAAGATCAAATTCTTATCAAAATTGGTTCGTAATTACGAGCAACGCCCACTCATTTCTACCGCTAAATGGTAAACTCGTGTATGGAAAATGAGAAGATAGTTCTAGAAAAAGACATGAAGGCCACCACTTAGTCGTTGAACCAACTATCAAATGCGTCAATTCAGCCTGCGGCCGTATTCACTAATTTGAAATCCAAGACCATAATTTGCACAATTATTGGCTACAAAATCTTAATTCACATTGCACTAAACTTTCAAAACTTGAAATCCTATAGTTGGAGCACAAAGGCTTGTTCAACATGGTAGTCAAGCATATGAACTGCTGCCATTCAGCTCTTCGGTTTAAGCCCTTCATTTGACTTTATAATTTAGATTCTCACACCTATAAAATCTTTAAATTCAGTAAGCCAAAATCTTACCTTTCAACTTTGCAAGGCGTAGGTCGCGTGAAGTCGGAACAGACAGTGCCGATGATGGTCTTGTGGGTGTCAATGAGAGGCAGACCGTTCACGATCACGTCCTTCGGTAGGTGATACCTGACAACGACGCACGGTCCATGTCAGAACTTTGACGGGTATTCTAATATCACAAAGTTTGCTCACGTTAGCCCACTACTCACCAGCATTCACAACCACTCTCTGGTTACCAGCACCTAAAACCTCTCTCTGGTTACCAGCACCTAAAACCACTCTCTGGTTACCAGCACCTAAAACCACTCTCTGGTTACCAGCACCTAAAACCACTCTCTGGTTACCAGCACCTACAACCCCTCTCTGGTTACCAGCACCTACAACCCCTCTCTGGTTACCAGCACCTACAACCCCTCTCTGGTTACCAGCACCTACAACCCCTCTCCGCACATTATTTCACAGAACCACTCTCCACACACCAGAACCACTCTCCACACACCAGAACCACTCTCCACACACCAGAACCACTCTCCACACACCAGAACCACTCTCCACACACCAGAACCACTCTCCACACACCAGAACCACTCTCCACTCACCAGAACCACTCTCCACAAACCAAAACCACTCTCCACACACCAGAACCACTCTCCACACACCAGAACTACTCTCCACACACCAGGACACAGATACACTCACTCCTTAGCAATGATGCGCGTCGTCTCCAGCAGCACGGCCCCCAACTTTGCGCGCTGCTCGGCGCTGTCTTCCTTCTCAGGGCGAGGAAGGCCCAGTAGATCTCGTGCCTTTGAGAACGCAGCGTCGATTGAGGCGAACGTGATGCACGTGACATCGTCGCTCCCGCTGCAGTAAGTAAAGGGTCACGTGAGGGGCCTGGGTCAACTTTTAGGGCTTGGCGCTTGAACTATTGTGAGGGATGAGGTACTCGTTGTTTCAAATAAAGAACATATGTAGTTCATCGAGAGTCATGCGGAGTGAGACTTAGAAGTCCATGAGCAGGAGCAATAAGCAGAAAGGCAGTGTGAAAACATGGTGTAGTGAGTAGGAAGTATGTGCTCTAATTCCGCTCTTCGTTATAAACGATCGTGTCTCTGAGAATTGAGATTTTTACATTTTTAAACTACAATAGAAGCACCTTGAAAGTATGTTGCACAAAGAATAGCTTAACCCCACCTGGGAAATATGGATAGATTAGATCAGCTAGATTAGTTTAAGTCTCCCTAACCACAAAAAAAGTGTTTCAGAGGGAGAAAGGGAAAAGGTACTATTTAGTGTGAAGTTAAAGAAACGCAGAATTTTTGCATCAGGTATGATCCCACACAAGGTCCCCGGCGCATATATACAGTAAGTTGAGAAAGAAGGTTATGAAACGTGACAGAAGTGGAAGGAGAAAGTCAGAAGTGCTGAAAAGCAGGACTGCAGAGAACCGAAAAAACATGGTATGTTGCGAAATAAAGATCCATCCTATTCTAATGAAAGTAAGGCCCACCCAAACTGCAGCTCAGAAGTAAATATGCAAAAACGTGCTTTGATTATTTCTCACTCGGGAGCAATTCATCCAATGCATGGAACGCAGAATTCTAATGAAACGTAATATCTTCGAACAAAGGAGAAACATCCAAATGCTCATAAAAATACATAATGATCATTCGAACGACAGTGTCCCATCGCATTAAAGTAACGGAAGATTTGCCCAAGAACTAAACTGAACGAAGAAATGAAAGCATATCAAATGATACGGGTGATACGACGAGGAACAAGCAATGATAATCTTGGTACGGTAAGCATCAGTTGGGAATATTTTTCCAAGTTTTCCTTGAGGTCCATTAGCCTTCAAAAATAATATTTATTCTACCTCATATCTGCGTTAAATTAAAACAGGACCTAACTTTCCGAAGATTTGTCCCCACTATTGCGCACGAATAACAAACAACTTGATCCAAATAATTAATTGTGTTAAAAAAAGCCATAAAAACTCAGCATTACTGTTAATACAATTCGAGATTCGCAGCAGGAAGACAGTTGAGTGTAACCAACGTCTTTTTTCAGCGATGAAATCTCTCAGTTTTAACAAAGTTGGGGCGACCAAAGTGACTGGAAAACTTCGGGCTGAGTATAGCTTAGGCTTCATTAGCTCTCTCATCTCGTGCTCTGTGGTGAGAAGTTCACACGACGAGAACCTCAATTTTCACACAAAAATTACAGTTTTGTAACACACCACGTGTGATAGGACTAATGCTGGCCTTAATCCAAGCATATGAGCTTATGGCTTCTGTAATAGCAACAGCGTCAATGTACGTAGAGGCATGTGCGGATTCGGGTTTTATTTTTGTACAAGGACGCCTCTATAATATCATAATGGAAAAAACAATTCAAGACTTGCTATTGTCTCGCATCATGTCTCACGAAATTTTTCCGTCTAGTGCCTAATTTATGGAGAATAGATTAGGCCCCTGAAGTACTTGAACATGCTATTTAGGTTATGAGAGGTAGAACTTCACGCATGATTTTCGACATTTTATGCCTCAAAGTTACGTATTCCCTTACGTGCTCCCTCGCAAACAAAGAGCGTAGGATTTTCCTTCTTCTCTCCCCCGCTACCTGAACGCGCAATGCAATACACGCACAGTTTGCAGACACTCTGCTTTTCGTACGCCCAATTAACCGTTGGGTCTTGACCTAGTTACTAGGAACAGCCTCTTTCTACTGTCTATTGTCTGCAACTTTTGACAAGTCACTCATTAGCAATTGCTCTCATGTTAACTACTTGCTCAATCGTCGTTTTAACTGTTTGTTTATTCGTGTCGCGAACTTTGCTTCAAAATTATCAACACGCTCGTTTTGATGGCTATCGTTTACAAAAGTTAGAACAGAATTTATACGTGCAATAATAAAAATTTTTAGTCTTCGAGAGAATCAGAAGAAGTCGTTCTCTTAAAATATAAATGCAGTCATCTTGAAATTCAAAATGAATCGCTTTCCAAACAGATACCAGTAAAAGTAACTTCAGATATAAAGTTCAGGCATTTTACTAACAACGAAAGCTGTTATTATTATTATTATTATTATTATTATTATTATTATTATATATGAAAGTTCTAGCCTCCCTTAACTGTACGACAAAGATGTTTTAAGAGAGGAAGGAGGAAGGCACCATTTAGTATAGAGTTGAGGGAACGCGGAATCTATGCACAAGGTGCACAGAAACAGGAAGCTAAGAAAGAAGTTCATGAAACAAGAAAAAGTTGAAGAAGAAAGTAGTAGGTGCTGAAAAACAGGACAGCAGTGAACCGAAAAAAGATGGTCCGTAACAAAACAAAAACCTATTCTATTTCAACAAAAAGGAAGCCTACCTAACCTTTAGCTCGGGCCCTCACATAGTCCCCCTGGGATACGAAAGCTGTTTCAGTTCTGTCTTATATATTACAGCAGCCACCTTTTCAAAATTCTTTCTTTTCCCGACCGTCGAGGAGCTTCACTTCCAGTGAGAACCACAAGTTTTTGCCATATTCCAAGTATGAGTAATCACAATAGAGTCAGCAAGAACCACCAGTACAAATACCCGTAATTTACCTGCAGCTTGGTCACGTCTTAAACAAACAAGTCGAATAGCGACTCTGAATCAAGCCAAGCAACCACAAATCAAACTGCCACCGCCAGACAAATCAGCCACAAGCCAAAGATGCACAACAATCACCCGACTGTACATATAACGAAGTGTCATTTATCTCCGAGCATATCAGCTACGCAGGACACAGGTCGGGTCACGTCCAAAATCCTTCCTCTTTGTTTTCACGTCAGCTTTGCCAAAGCATTGATTTCTATTCATATGGTCATCAATTCTTCCCAGCCTCGTTCGGAGTGCAATCTTCGAGGTAGAAAGTTCTTGTGCAATCATTCAACTGAAAAAGGTGAGCCGTGTGCAAAAAACAAGTACCCGGTTATAAAAGATGGACAATTATTTGAATAAAATAAAATTTTCGAAAATGGTAGCTATCGTCAAAGAAGATTCAAATACTAAACCTAAGTTTACAACAGTTAGTTTAAAAATTTGATTTATTAAAAAAAGCATTAGAAAATAATATCCCTATTATCCATCAGCGTACATTGTAAGTTTACACTCCATTTGCATTTAGAGAGTTTACGCGAATAAGTTTCACTCGGTATCAGGAAGTACATGCTAAAAATTTCATCTCGGACAAGAGGGAAGTTATAATTCTAAAGCCATTGATCGTTAAAGAAGTGTTCGTAATTCACAGTTTCTAAGAATTGTGTCCCACGCGATAAAACTCTATTCCATCCAATTTCTTACGCTGGGCAGTTACCGGGCCTATCAAAACAAGTGCCCTATTCGAGGCGTCACCGTTCAAGTCCAGCAGCCGCGCTTTGACCTTCCGAGACATTTGAGAGCCACCAACTCCAATCATTCCCGCAACCGAAGACAAAACTAAGCGTGGGAATTTTTTGCCTCAAGTCAGGGACCTGCCTCGCGATTCATGCTGCGCACTTTCACTGTCGACCGACCTCTTTTTTTGGGAGACAGAAAGAGCTAGATAGATAGAGAGAGAGAAGGGCCCAGCATGACCGGCCACATTATTGGTGCGCGATCATTCTGGAACCTGAGGGCGAACTGGAACCGAGGCGCGGTCTGGAACCGAGGCGTAGAGAACACGTGGCACAGATCGCAGCGTATCACTCGCTCGCGTTGACACGTTGAGCGCGTATTGGGAGATATTTGGACCTATAATTAAATTGCTCATTTATGTACCAGTATGAATGAATAGCATTTTAATTATTTTACCACCCTCATTTAAATTAGACTATAGCGTACGAGTTAAAATGTTATCGCGTAGTTTTATTTTTTCAGCGTTTTAGACAGAATAAAAATGCAATCAATCAGTAAAGACGGCTGTTCAATTCTACTACTTCCAACTTAAATCAAACCAACCGTAGCGGCCGCGCAAACGCACTTAACATGTAAAGCTTGAGTTCATTTTTGGGAAAGGGAATCGAGAATGAAAAGTTCAATTTAGGGTTAGATGATGAAAGGCGAGCTATCATAGGGAAGCAAATAGGTTAAAACTTAAATTAATCTACTATGACCGCGTTAACAGACCAAAAGCTTAAAACCTGACCAATTTTCTAGGTTTTGAATAAATTTTTTAGGAAACTAATATTTTTAGCTTTGATATCCGAAAATCAAGGGAACAAAAAGTATCGAGAAGTTTTTTCGTAAATGAAATTCACACTATTGAGAAATTAGAAAGTCACTGTAAAGTTCTGCAGTCTTGTTCCTTAAGTCGGGAAATTTAAATCACCGTTCCCAGCGTCGCTCAGCTCAGTGAAACACTTACTATTTCAGCTAAGTTTCTTTCAATTTTTTGAATTAAAAATTTAGTTGACTAAAATAATTTGAAAAATTCAAAAAAATCACACTGACATTTATTTTGACAACGCACTGACATTTATTTTATTTTGATGTCACTGTACATCAAAAATAGAATTCTTCATTCAATTCAAAATAATCTTAGAAATCCCTCTATCCAGAGTTAAGAATAAGCAAGATGACTTTAAAAATTTGTATTTGTATTTATTTTCGAGAAATTCAAGAGTTTTTCCTTTAGTGTTGTTTTATGTAGTTTGAGACTGCTCTGTCACAAAAAAAAACTTTCTCGGGAGATTAAAGAGAAGGAGCAATTTAGTGTGAACTGTAGAAATGGAGGAATCAATGCACAAGGTGTGTTCCCACACTGGATAAAATACTCACGTTTTATCCAGTGAGAGATAAATGTGATATAAAACTCTCACATTTTTATTCCCACATTTAGACACAAATTCACGTTATTTCTTACCATTAACCTCCACCAAGTTAATGTTAATGGTAAATGGTACAGGAAAATTTAGGCAAAATTGAAAGCACTATGGATAAAGCTTTCTGCTATAGTAAAACTTTAGAAGATAATTTACAAATATCTGTTCAGAAACTAGATATTGGATCGCCGTGTTTGTTTCAACAGGACAATGATTCTAAGCACACTTTCAAAGTAATTCGTGCTAGTGTAAGTGGACTCAAATCTAATGGAAAATTTATTGGGAAAACTCAAAAATCATATCTACGGAAGGAGACTAACCGACCTCGAAGACTCAAAGGTATTCTAATAAAAATAGGCTGATATTTCACTCAAGTCTTGCCACGATTTAGAGAAAATTCACAGGGACCGCCCAGAACTGCAGTTTCAAATAGATATTCTATCACGTAATATTAAACAAATTTATTTCAAGCGCCCGAAGATTTTTTTCTCTACATACGTCGTTAATTTGTATCCAAGTTTTCAGGCACGCTATCAAATGTTCCATTTTTCATCTCCAGATACATTTTTTGGGGCAAATCGAATACTTTGTGTAGCGTTCAAAGTCGTTTTTAATAAATGCGCTTAGATAATTTTTCCAGTCCAAAAACTTGTTTCGCTTTGCAGTTCACTTTTGCTTATTTGCTCGCAGGGCAACTGCGCCCTTCACTCATTCAAAAGAAATGAGTTACTGAAATTCCATTCCACTCGGTCATTCTTCCATTGATTCAGCTCTTTATTCTAGGAAATGATATAAATCTATTTTGCACTTAACACTTAGAAGCAAAAAAACTTAAGAAAGGAAATCACATTCGCTAGGAATTCATTCATAACTCCGTCAGCAGTTCTGCAAAAATTATTACATCTCTGATTTCATTTGCGAGCAATACAAAAATAATGGCGGTATGACCTCCATTTGCACGTCTGTATAACCTCCACAAATCCACAAAATCTATGAAAATTCATTATTCAATTTTTCTTCTCATTTTTACAGCATCAATATGTTTCATAAGCTAAGAAGAATGATGCAAAAACACCGACACTTGTACAAGTAACTCGACACAACAGTCCCTAACTGCCACTAAACAGAAAAAGCACGAGGAAAACGTAAGATCAAGAATAAAATAAAATTTAGATTAGCGCATCGGATGGAAGTATAGATTTGATATTATTTTTCTAGTATGTGTTAATACCGCTCAAACACGTGTATACTGACGGGATCTGACAACAATCCATTAGCTGAATAAGACTCCTTTTGAAAAATTTTCTGTTGTCTTAGAATCAACTCTTTCTGCGCCTGCTCAAGAGCAATCGTTCTCAAATTTTAAACATCTACCATACAGAGGTAATGTTATCGAATTTCTTCATACTGTTTTTGTTTCTATTAAACGGGAGATGTTTCCAGTGATGCAAGTGCGCTACGACAGAGAGACCCAAATTAGGGATAGTAAAAGTGGGCGACATCGACGAAATGCTTTCGATTTCAACAGGTTCTTCAAGGGGCATTTTCTAACCGGTTTTCGTTTTTGCCTAAAACAAAGAACGCTCACAGATTATCAAATTTCTCCTCGTCAATCTCAGTGCGATCCAGTCCCTTACAATGACGACTGGCAATTGCATTCGGAGATGCAACATGTGTTATGTAATCGGACGGCTGCGTTTTATAGATTCAAACCGACCTTTACTTCATGTAGAGAGAAGCTTTCATACTTCGGCGTCTTCAAGTGCTGCTGGTGAATTAAAATTCAAAAATTATATTTTCAGTCTGCTGAAGCCGCAAGCGTCTTCAGAATAAGATCATATGGAGTCTGCCTTAGCAATTTTTTATACTTTTATTTCGATAAAACCTTCGTCAAAACGAAGAGCAACATACCCATACATTTTAAGTTAGTCTAAACCTCCTGAACCACAAAGTTTTTTCAGAGATTATATGCTATCATTATCAATATAATTATTTTCATTAAATCAATTAGTTTATAACTCCCTACAGCCACAATAAAGGCGATCTCACGTGAGCGAACAGTAGAGACCATTTACTACTGGCTTCAGAAAATGAGGAATCTATGCACAAGATGTGTTCACACACAAGATAACCTGTGCGTAGAAACAGCAAATTGAGAGTGAAAAAGAAGAAGAGTCAAAGAAAAAGTAGCGCTGTAAACATGAAACTGAAATCAGTATGGTGGGCACGAAAGATCAAAGTCCCGATGGCTTATCTAAAGCTGAGGTAACCTAACAATATAACTCCTGGGTTCGTCAGTCTCCAAAGCATAGGATAGACAAACTCGACTAACCTAAGCCCATTGCATATGCTATAACCTCTGGGGAATGTTCCCAAAAGAAAAAGGAGAAAGACATAATTTAGTATGGATTTAAGGTTAAGGGGAAGCTCTGCACACAGTGCGTTTTCGCACCCAGCGCATATATAGGAACAGCAAGATTGAAGAAGGTTTATGAAATAAAAAAACAAGTAGAATGAAATGATAGAAGCTAAAAAAATGCAGGGAACCGAAAAAAGATGGTTTGCAGCAAAATCAATATTTATTCGACTTCAACAAAAAGAGAGCATTTAGGGACCTCATATCTTCCCCCTGAAAGTGCTTATTCCTATACATACACGAGCTGGGTCCCTCTGAGGGACTTAATTTATAAAAATCGAATATTGTTCATGAAATATGAAGATGCAACAGCATCAGCCGTCATTCAATTTGAAACTTCATGATCATATCCAGAAGAGAGATAGCAACGTTGTTGGTATTTTAGAGTAGTTAATCGCTGCAGAAATGCTTGCCCCTGAACACATGTTTCCGGTCCCAAGAAAATTTTGTCAGGGTCGGATATTACTTAGCCTTCCTGTAATATTAACTTCCTACTCTAAACGTTTATAAAATAGTAACTTGTGCGAAGAAACAATATCACGATTCGTCTTTATTATTCTGTGAAAATCACACCCTAAATATTTGAATTATCCGGACCAAAAACGCTCTCAAATCTTTCCAGAACATTACAAACGATCGCTCAACATGTCATCTAGTATATGCGTAGCGCACTCTGAATTTCGCGAGATCAGGGCAGCTGATAAAGGTAGTTCGTTTAAATAGAAGCATTTTATGTTCTCTTGACTACACCTTCTTAAGTTTTATGACCCGAATGTCACATAGCGCTGCGCCAACCAAAAGAAATTGGTCTTGTAATGTACTTCGTAATGTTCCCTAGTAAACCCGCTCCACAGCGGGGCTTAGAATATAAGAATCCAATTGTAAGATAATTACCTTGTAGGTCGCAGACGGAGTTTTATTAGGCCTTTCACCATTATATCATTTCCACAATGCCGCCAAACTCAGTCACAGCAGCGTTATTACACACATCCCTCTCTCTTTCATGTAATGCACCCTTCGGCGACACTTTCCCTATCTTTCTACCCTTCTAAACATAGCACGAAATAGTCGCCTATAGCGGTTGTTAATTTTACCCGTCCCTCGAAGCGATGCTTAATTAACAAACAACTGCTCTCAACTGCTCTCTTCAAAATGAATTTTTGCGATGGTTGAATCACCTACGAGTGAAATGAGAAATTATCTCCTTATGAACAGCCACAATCTTGAGTAAATATTTGCACTGTGCAATGGACTCTTGAATTGTTAGTTCCGTGACAGCCGCTAGCGGAACATGGGGCGTGTTCATGTCTTGCTGTCAAGTTGTTGTCATTGCTTGCATCAACAGGTGAAATATGTTCACCCCGCAGTGTGGTTTGTACACGGAAAGATCAGCAACGTTTTATATTAGTACGTGTTAATCGTTACCGAACGATTTTTTTAAAACAAAATTCAAAAGAAAAGCCGTGTTAATGAAGGATGTTGCAAAAGAGTTTCAGATTTACCACGTCTGTTTGCAACCAATTCAATACGTGAATAAGTATTTAATTGCTTATTGCTCTTGCGTCAAGAACAGACCCTTGAGAAAGTCATGCTCTCTTTAACGATAATAATTTTTTTGTATAGTGTTTCAAATGTGTTTAAATATTTTACCAATACGTCTCCGGAACAAGTCTCTAAGGTTATGCCACTAAACTAATTACAACTTTAGTAGTTACATTTCACACTAACATAAAGGTTATGGCTCAAATTTTTCACTCGCTTCACTTGTTTAGGTGTTCAGCTAGTGTACCGAAAATCCACTTCACTTGGAATAATTTAAAAGCCATCAAGCCACGCGCATTTGTTTTTTCTGAAAGGTGATTGCAATCACGACTCGAACCAGGCCTCTTGACCCCAGTGGCTGCTGGTGGTGATGGCTTGAGTAAATGCAGCACAAAATACGCTCCATGGTCGAACATTACAACGCTCAAAACGCATTAGGCAGGTCTCGCGGGAAGTATGAAAGGAACGCCATCACGAAAAGCATTCGAAACAGGCCTCAGCAGATTTTGATAAGCGTCTCCAATATGCTTTTTACGTGTTGATAGAAGGGTAGCCTTTCCACACTCAATAATGAAGAGGAACGTCTTTGAAACATCTCTACGGTAGGAAATTTTTTTTTGCAGCCCTGTATAAGAATCTCAGGTCATCGTTGATTTCATGCAAAGAGCGAGCTCGCTCATGATTGTCCGCAGGAAACCTAGAACACCTAAAAAAATTTTGTCGGGTATAAATCCGGCCGAGGTTTCAATATAATTATGACAAGCTATTCCGATGGAAAAAATGTTTGAGACGTAAGAAACTATTAAAGATGGAAGGTTACATTTCTTTCATCTATCCAATTCATGAGACTGGTGTTGGAATTACTCTGAGAGAACAGTGAAACATGGTAAAACTGAAAAAAATATGCATCAAACATTCATCTTCATAGTTGCTGGAAGATGCTCAAACGTACAACGGCCAACAAGGCGAATGTAGGTGAAATCTACCAAAGATTAAACGGTAAAAAGAGCTAAAAATAAAGTGTCAATTTTACTTCGCTAGAGAATACGTAACCTCAAATTAAAGTATACGTTTGTGAAGGTAGATTACAATTACAAGAACGTGATAACAAATGACGCACCAATTTAAGTTTAGACTCAATTTTCTTCAGCAGCGGGCGTATAGAAGCAGCACGAACTACGGTGATTATGACCTTTAAGTACTCACGTCTACCAATTTGAAAGTAATAGACGACGTGGCATTAGCACCTCTACATCTACCAGCTCATGAACAAGAAATAAACTTATAACAGTAATTGCCGTGAAGATTTTCAACGCTCAGCTACCTGGCTCTAAATACTTAACGCTGATCTCAAAGACCTGTAGTTCAGAGGCCATCTAAAGAAAGCCGAAAGATTGAAGGTATATTTCTTTAAAATGGAGGAGAAGACAAGTTCAATCACGGAGCGTTTGCGAAAATTTCAACATTAATTGGATAATAGTTAAGTAAACGCATTCTTCCTGTCATGATTCATGTTTCCTATTTTAAACCACAATGCGGATATAGTGGAAAATATCGTAGCCTTGGGGAATTTTTACAACTCCGGCCAAATGAGAGCGAGATTCTTTACGCTATGTGAAGACTGCTACACCTCTACTCGGTCTATAATCAGTAGATTGCGGCAGTGAAAGTAGATTTCAGAAGTAGTCTACCCTTACAAAGCGCTATCCAATTATGTCGGTACCAATCACCAAGAGTAGACTCGCATTGTACAGATTTCTAAAGGAAATTATCGGTGCTTCAAGTTTATACTTATTGAAATATCATGCAGTGACTAAGTCCATGGGCTAACAAAATAATGCACTTAAAATTTTTGGTATAAACATGAACCTTGTATACATTGTGACCAAATATTCAATACGTACCTTTTAGCTCGGTCTATAAACTAAAATCGGCTTCGAAAACTTTTTCACATCCCACAGAATATCTTTCAAAAGTTTCTACTTTGCCTTTTTGATAGAAGCGCTCTAAAGCTTCAGTTGTTTAATAGAAGGGCGTACAACCTTCACCTTCCTAAATAACCAGAGATGAAATTCAGTTGGTTTGAGAACAAATTTTAGGAAAATCACAATTATTTCCTTCTAAAACTTTAAAAATAGTTTTGAAATCCCTGCTGTGATACGCTCCACGTGTGAGAAGATACGCTGTTCTGCAGGAAAATGAACAGTGTTTTCCTGGGTACTTTATAGCCTCCTTTAACACGTTCACTGCCGCTGGAAGCACATGTGCGTCCAGCAGCCTCATGTCAAGTATATAAGGTTGTAAGTAGCAGAGTTTAAAAACGATTTTACTGCTCGGAAAGAAATTGTATCATTCATAAGAGGAGTGAAAATGTAATAGCATGATGATATTTTACCGCGTATGCTTAAATCTTTTCTAAAAAAATGTTGAAATAATTGGAATGTTTTTTCCTTCCGATACGTAAATGCGGAATTTACCTAGTGGTAAATTGGCAGTGAACGTGTTAAGCTCAGAAGTTGGGACTGGTTGAACATACGTACGATATTGTTCTTGCTTCCGCATTCTTTACCAAGATGAGCGGAGATTTTCATATTTGATTAGTGGCAAGTCACACCATGACCGATGCGGCTTTCAACGTCTAAAAACTGTTCTTCAATAGATAGCGACATCTTTATTTTTTATTTTCTCACCTTAAAATACGATATCTGTGCGCGCACGACCATTCTTGTATTTGTTCATGAAGACCATTGGTCTGAGCGGTTGTTTTATTCTTTCGGCTGTCTGCAAACAGCTTGCTTCTTGAATGGTGATAAATTCACGTCTTTTTAGACAATGCTCGCGATTTTTCCCTTGCATTCATTTTTCCGATTAATTTACACGTTGACAACATTGTGTTCGTTATGACCCGTGCTCTGACGGCCTTTATATCCTTGGGGGTGTGAGAAGTTTGAGGGTGACAACTGTGACGACGATTTTCGATAGTTCCAAGTTCGTCAGACCGATGCAAAATGTGGCAAGCCTTAGATTTTGGCGCAGTCAGTAACTCGGCAGCTTTTATTTCGTCACATCCCCGCAACTTGGGTCAATAACAGCTGTAAGGTACCTACTGATTCATAGTATTCTTCTATTCGTAGTGTATTACTTAAAAGAATATAAAATCTTTGACATTTTTCAACATTTATGAATCTTCACCCGAATAATAAGTGGTTTAAACTATAACTTATACTAAAATCTTGTCCAATAATTTTATTGGCGCCCAGTGACGTCGACAACCTTATCTTTTAGAATCAAGTAACTGAATTACCTACTTAGAACAAATTTACTAAAAAACTGGGACTGCTACTCACTGAATGGCGTTGAAGCCTCCGAAGGCGTGATCAAAATGGGAGCTTTTGCCGTGTCCCGGGATGAGGAGCGCACAATGGCTGTGTTCGCTGCCGCTGACATGGTGCGACGCAGCCAGGGAGTGCGGGTCGTGCAGACCGCCACCGAACCCTGCGTCGTGGAACCCGAAGTGCGGCGTGTCATGGAACTGGAAGCCATCAGCCTTTGCCTCCGCCTTGGGGTCCGCGGCCGCTGCTGCTTTAGGGTCCGCCTCTGGGGCGGCTTCCTGGAGGCTCGAGCACACCAGAGTCCCCACCACCACCAGCGTCATGAACAGTCTGAAAGAGAAGGTAATATTTTAGAATTTCAGGTTTTATCAAGAAGAACCGAGATCTACTGTAGAAAACAAGCGTGTTATTTTTTGTTGAGAAACGCATAAACATACGGAAGAGGGTACATGTACTGTTTTCGTTGGGCAGCGTTGAAAAGTCTTGTGAAGTGTATTTATAACGAGATACAGATAATCAAAGATGCAGTAGTTTCACATCGTTGACCAAGTTCATACCACATGGAACACGAATAACCAAATGCATACATGTGTAGTTTCTTTATAATAACTGTCATAAGCACTGCAGCTCACGATAGACGAGTGGGTTTACAGATACAAAGAGATCATTTCAGTGTAACAAAAACGAAAATACTACCAACCTTACACCACAGGGGAGGCTGACCTTACACCACAGGGGAGAAAAGTAAAGACGCAAAGAGCACGACACAATATAGCAGATAAACCAGCTTAAAATTCTTAGAATATTCCGTACACAGGCTTCTACGATGGCAATTGACGACGTCAATATCATATCATATGCGGGATTAAAAGAAAACGCAAGCTTTAGGTTTACAAGGGATTAAGAATGAAGATAAGTTAGGAATTTATTTTATGAAAGTTGTTGCCTCAAATTACTCGTTAAGTACGGCGTTCAAAATATACATACTGTAGTGTACATATATGTATGTAGCAAAAATTAAGGTCAACCTAAATCACCAAAGGGACAAGATCAAAATTTTTAGCGTCTCTGGAGCACATAGCTCCTGCATAGGCAAGATAGTCACATCCAACTGATGTGAGTGAAGCTATGTAGTATAAATAGCCCAGAAAATGCACACGCGCTCACGCCAGGTGTTAAGGAATCAAACCTAGCTTAACTCTCCCGGAGTTAACATTCATAGTTTAATGAAAAATGTTCCACTGTTCATGTAATTTTAGCTCAACAAAGTTGCAGCAGAAAAATAAGCGGGCCAGTTGCTTACAAAAGACGGCCGACAACGCAGAGAAAAACATCAGTTTACTACCTAAACAGATGACATTTTACGAGCATATCGCCATTCTGACGTATTATGCAGCTGCACTATGAACAATTACGCTTGTTGTCGATATTCTTGCGCTAGCGTCTTTGTGAAAAATAATTGTAAAAATCAGTCTTTATAGGCTGAGAATCAGAACTATTCACGGGGCACCAAGTTTTAACTAATATGACAAATCTTTATATTAATTTTTATTCTCTTTTCGTTCTGCATTTTGAAGGACAGCGAATATTTTTTATAGCTTCTAAATAGTTAGTGCAATGTTATTTTATAGCCTAAGTTTCCGTTTCTTCCGTTTCGCTCTTCACTACACGAATTTCGTTCTCCATTTTTCGTGTGATTTTCTAAGAACCCAAATCGTCACTTTCTTAGCAAATCCTTCAAATTTTTAGATATCCTAACTTAAAAAATATAAACGGTATTCTACCAGAACACTCATCTGCACGATGAAATACCGTAACTCAAATTCAACTCTAGTAATCCCTATCATCAACGTCCAAATTTGCCGCATGAACATAACGACATTTATCCTTCCTCAGCCAGATCTTCCTAGGCCAGAGGGTCAACTCCAAAACTTTGAGTCGCAATTTATCGAGTCAAAATCCTACGAATATTTAAGCATTTCTCTAGACTTAGTGTATTTTACCACACGACATGAACATGGTATAATTCACTTCCGAGTCACCGACTATAAAAAGAAAGAAAATTAATTTTATTTTTCTTACTGGCGCTCTGGCATTCGGGTCCTAAAACCAGATGAATTTATATTAGCTGATCTTGATAAATTCCCCTCTTATTTTTCGTAGGAATGCTAATTGATACTAAAGAAGAATAATTTCGAGATGACCCTCCTAAAACGGACACAGAATAAAAGTAATTATCGCCCGAGTTATGATCACTGAAATGTAATTCAATTTTTTATTCCCAAGACCTTCATTTAACCTCATTAGGATGCACCCTTGCTTTTCGACACCAGCTCAACAACTAAAATTCTGAAATTCTATCGTACACTTGAGACACAAAACAAATTAGCACAATAAATTGCGGTGACTTTGAGATGGCAACTTTCCCTTTGAAACAAGTGTGAAAAAGAGAAAACAATTGGGTTGCTCTTTTCTCAGGGGGTGGAACTTACGCCATCATCACCCCAATGTTTCGTAGTTCATTTAAAGAATTTGACTTGAACTGAACTGCTCCATGAAACACTCGTACAACACCATTAAAGAAAAGACATATCCGCTCAAACGCCTTGTAATTTCCCCCATCATTAGAGAGCGAGATGGGTGATCACCGATAGATAGTTCGGGGAATAACCTCTATATATACACAAAATGAAAACCTATTTTATGTAAGCGAACATTTATGCATCTAAAAAGCACTAAGAGTCATGAAATATTGCCTTCGCTTGCGTGAAAAAAGTCAGAAAACAATGCTCGTTTTTACGAGCGTAATAATAGTCGCGTCGCCAGCAATTAGGCTCAGTTCAGATGAAGATGACCTCAATTGCAAGCACATTCTCATGGCTGGCCCGCAGATGAAATCCCTCAATGACCTTGCAGATATCATTCCCGGCCTTTTATGCAGCGTAAATTTTGTACATTCCAATGCTCATTCATTACGAAGCTCGGATTGCACCACCCGTCACTCTGATTGAAATTTATTGCAGTTCCAATTGTTGCGATGTATAAAAATAACTTCCACATTTGTGGAAAAATTCCAAGTCTCAATTGAAAGTGTTCTCGTTTACTTAGATAATTTGTATAGTTTGTATGGGCATTGCAAGGGTCTTTCGGCTCAAGCCAATTGACTTCGTGAAAGTTTCATTCAAAAACAAACGAAAGAAAACTTGCGCGATCTTCGACACATGGCAGAAGGACTTGGCATCTCTGTCTTCTCGCCAAGTTGTGTTAATAATTTTTTTCAAAAGCGAATTTATCTAGTTTTTTTAATAACCGTGGTAAATATGGAGGAGTCTTGGTAAGTATTTAATTTGTTCGAGTTGATCTGGCATGGATTAGAAGAAGCTAGGTATTTAAAATTGACTGTTGATTTAACTGCGTCAGTGAAAAGTCGAGATGAAAATAAATTTCATCCATCTAGTGCGTTCCATACCACAAACCAGAACTAGAAACAAACTTAATAATTTTGGGGGCGATGTAATTACACACATGGATAGGGAGGTTTATGCGGTACATTTATTGCTGTGTCACGAAGAATTTATTCATTGCCATGCAGCGGCACAAATCTGTGCTTGCACTTAAGGACGACACATCGGCGACTCGGAAACTCGCACAATGCCGAAAATGTTAAAAATCATTTATATCTAAGAAAACAAGTGCTTTCGGAGGTTACAAAGATAACGCGTCACCTAAGAGGCAAAAAATAAATAAAGGGAATACCATGGCTAGTCCAGCGAAAATATTCCAGGTCCCAAAATTGGCTCTTGAAAAAAATGTAAGAAATGTTAACAGTCAACTGGGAAGCTAAATGACGAATTAAAATAGTGGATCTAATAATTACTATCAGAAAAACTATCACGACAGATGCATTGAATACACGACTCGAAACGTCATCCTTACAGAGCATGGCATTTTCTTAGCATCATCAATCTCAGACAACTTTAGCTCTTATTGAAGCGAAACGTGTGATTTTACGGGCAGTCATTATTAGACTGTAAACAGAGATACCTAACATTTTTAACCAGCGGTAACCTTAATAACAAAATTCTGAAATTTCTGCAGAAAATAAATCGAAGCTGATAACATCTGAGGCAAATAGCCGCGTCTGGAAGCTGGAGTTGAGTGCGCAGCTCAGCGGTAGTATAGGAGAGTGGACCGACTCGAGCTGCTGTTTTCTGTGATGCCTCCAGAAAGCGGAGAAAATTCCTCTGGTTGCACCTTAATGAGAAGGTAGATCACTTCAATATATCAGAAGTTTACTTACAAGCCGATGGAAAAGATAGCAATCCTTTTCATCGACTTTTGAATGGTGCGGCAAGCACAAAGTAAACATGAAGAATTCTCGCCGAGATGCTCGGATCAAATACCTTAAAAGTCGCCGCACGTGCAATCTCAATTTAGTGAGTTGAGATTGTGTAACATTTCAAGAGTAAAACATTACATTTCATAGGCAAAATAAAATTTGCATATGAAATGTAGTGTAGGATGTTGACGTACATCATTGTTACTCTGCATCTAGGGGCACTCCCTCTGAGACTGATAAAATTCAATTCACCAGTTGTTTATTATGTGCAGGTGGAGAGAGCTAAGCTATGATGAGGGCATGATACATGTCGAGAAGAAAACTCTCGTAGCACATCACATTTGCTCCGGAAGTGCCTTTCGCTATCAAGCATTTCTCAACGCTGCGATGCCATGAACGTAATATTGCAGAAGCAATAAAAACTCATGTATCATACTAAGAAATTGTAAGCAGCCAGTTAAATCTTTACTTTCCGACCCCTACAAAGCTCAACCAGAGAGATATTTATGAAAATATTTAATGGCCTCACGACGTAACTTAACCTCTTTGTAACGAGTATCCGACTTTCATTATATACACATTAGAGTTCGAAAATTAAAGGTTTCACTACTTCAATTTTATAAAAATACTTTCAAGATTCTTTGAGGCGGTCAACGCTCATGCAGTTACATTAGCCATGAACGGCATAAATTTCTCTGCCATTAAGTTACTTTCATTGTTACACACGCAACCTTAACGGATGCATTAGCTCATCACTAAACCAACGCACAAAATTACTTTGTCAGACTTTCAAAAAATTTCACAAGTCAATAATCAAAGAAAGTTTTGTGCAAGTGACGGCACCTGATCGACGAGCCGCAAGTGAAATACTCGTTTAACAAAGCCCAAGAGTAAAACAGTGAGGAGCTACACCATTGTTACCAGTAAAATTATAGGAACGAGCAAAGCTTGTCACGACGAAGAGAATTACCAGTACAAGAAAACTTGCCACAACAAGTAAAACTTGCCACGATGAGTTAAAGGTTACCTCGCCGTTCTTAAATTTATACAGTAAGCACAAAGTCTGTGGTTCAAACTTTCAAAACAACTACGAACAGCCATTGTTATTTGAACTTCGAAGCATCACAAAAAGAAAATTTACTCAACATGCCGTCAATTACGCAAAACTATTACTACCGCAGGAAAATAAAGCACTCCAGATTGCCGAAACGAAGCGAACCCGAAACTTTCGGCGTGAGAGCGAACTTCATCTGCAAGCGACAGCCCGGCGACCTGAGGAGCGCAGCAGACACGAGCAATTGAGCATATTAGCACAAGCGGGTGCATGCGACCAAACCTCTCCGCACATACTTCGTTCCTGTGGCTTTCTTCGATTCGAGGCCACCAATTGAACTGAAGATAGTTCTTAGAAATCAATTCAACACTCACAAGATACATTGAAAATACCTACAGCCTACAGAGAGCCAAATGTTGTAGTGAGGAAATTCAAGAGTACGTCGAGACCTGATTTTAATTTTAAGAGGTCAGTTCACGTAAGGAATACTTTCCAAATATTTACAGAGCCAAAATTAGATTTATTTTATATACACACTGTGAATTGATTTTCACATGAGGAGTTACCAAAAATCAATTCCTTGAGTCTTACTTCAGCAAGTCGTTCGATGACGTCACTTTACAAAATAAAGCCGTATTTCTTTTGAGCCTGACTGCATCTTATAAAAAAACAATAATTCCATATGCATCAAACGAATCAGAGTCAGGCAAGCGCTTGTAGCGCGGCTGGGTGTTGAAACTGCATGAGTGATGACCTCAAATTCAGATCAAAATAAATACGCCATCAATCTTCATTTGGATCGCCCGGAGTTTCTTATTGATGAAGTGCAGCTGCAGCAGTCGAGATGTCAGACCCCTACCGAGCACAGCAGACTTCAACCACAAATTTGTGCACGACATTATTCAAAGAGCGAAGCGTTAAGTTGTCCGGTGGAATACAATGTAGGACAATCCTTTCATGAAAATGTAGAGTTAAAACATGCTGAAATTGTCAAACAAGTTTCATGGATATGAAATCATTGAGTGAGAAGGGATGACAAATCCCGGAATACAGGGAGATATGAGGCCAAAAGAACCATTATGGGAATTGGATAAGAATGAGAACGCTGAGGTATAAAATGAAGTCAGTAATACGTCATCGATACGGAAGATTACCACGCAATGTAAAATAACAAGAGTGAAACCGATATCAATAAAAAAAAGTACTTTGCATTACGTGGAACGATGTAAAATCACCATTTCATTCGGAGCGTGATGATGAACAATTACAACATGTTTTCAAACTCGTTCCACAGCTACCGATTAAAATCAATTATTATGCTGGATAACTTTCGGTTGAATATTTAGAGAGTATGGAAGGTACGCGCGTACTGCAATTTCTTTGAGAGCACTAAAGCTCACTAACAAAATATGAGCCAGTATTTCAAAAACATGGAAAAAACATTTGCTAACACTTGAGGAAAGCACGGCCTTTTGCACTTACGTGTAGCAAACATGTGGTAGCTTGACGAAACTTTTATAATACACAGCTAGCATACTCAAAGCCTTGTTTCCTGCCGCAAAATACAGGGTGATTTTTTAAACAAAAAAATCGTTGCCTATTGTTTTAAAACAAATGACAATAAAACAAATAGGTACTATTTTTGTGCTTTTTGCAGGGAGAATGGGAAATTAGACTTTCAAAACTAACCATCATTTCAGCTTCTGGTTCAGCAATTCCGGTAACGAACCAAAATTTGAAACGCAGCCTAAAACGTATCGTTCGTTAATGCTACAAAAGCATAAGAGAATTATACAGAAATTCATCTCACAGTTTCAACTGAATGAGGATATAAGTTTCGAATAGAGCACGCCAAAAAGTATGCGAATCCAGCCACATAGAATGTTCTCAGTGTAGGATTCTGTCTTTCAGGGCTTCTTCATCGCTGCACAAGAAGCGTCCAGTCGTCAACACCGAACACAGAGTCCACACTCATTTTTTCAGCTTTCTCTGTCTGTTAAAGGCGAGCTGAAGAGCTAGGCGGGTATATAAAGCAATGTTGACTTAGGGGTTCAATGACTTACTCTTCTGCGTAGCCTAAAATTGCGAATGACCTCAAAAATAATGCATACGTGTTTTAAAAGAGGTTTTGTGCTGCGATGCAAACGAAAATTTGAAATACGCCTACAACTAATCGCAATGCCTTACAAGTCGTATTGCAGTACAACGGAAAATTCGAAGATGTTCTTTGGGTTGAGATAAACGAATTTCGACCGTTAGAGTGTTTTTAACCACGCGCGTACCTTTCATGTCCTCCAGATGTAACTAAAGTGAGTGACACTCATCGGCACGTCGTGAGCGATAACAAAAAATTGCTCACCACCTATAAAAATTCTCTAAATGCGATAAATAAACAAGCTTGATGCAATAGAGATGTGGTATAAAAAATGGGTGCTGTTTATTAAGACGACTGCGACACGACCCATCGATGAGTCGTTTGAAAAACTTCAACAATCTTTTTAAATTAACGGTCTCTAATGGGCCCAGTTAATGTTTGATATTTATTTAATTGCTTAAAAATTTTTACTTTAAATATGAGTTGAATATTTAACTTCAGTTTAACCCATCGCAGTCAACATGTTAATCCCAAATGTCGATAGATTACATTTTCTCAGAGTGTAAAATTATTGATCGACATAGAATGCCTCTGAATGAATTGGTGGTGTAGTTCAGGCAATCTGTAGGACAGCGAGGAAATTTTTGCCATTCCTAGTTATTTTATTTATCAAAAATTGTACAGTGCCTCTATTATTTGAATGCTTATAGACATTTCCAGACAGTTAGTTATAATTGGTAATGAACTGAACAACTGACCCACAACAAACAAAATAAGAGAAACATGTCACTGTCGCTCATTTTTTAGCAGGTTTTGCTTTACGAAATCAGCGTCGCATTCACTATAGTTTCACGACAAAGAGGAGATTCATCAGATTTAAACTGAATTTACGAGCGTCAAAGTTCCTTCTTACATAGTCGTTACAAAGAGGGAGTGGCACGGTCGTGAACTTCGATTTCCAAGCCACTTTGCATCTGCTTTAAAATGCAGCGCGTTCTTTTAAAGAGGTCTCGATTGGGATCTCCAGTCATCTCTCGACCCAGATCAAGAAACGTCCGTGACCGAACATCTTCACTTGGAAGCGATGTGATCTGTTAGCACGCGGCAGCCAACATCCAGACAACACGAAGCAATATTTTAGCACACATGAGGCAATGATTCACACGACACAAAAGGTAGCGCAATAGCTGTTTGCCGTAGCGCACGATTTCCGATCAGTGAAAGTTATTGTCAGGATTTGAAGGTTGCGGTTTGGTGGACGATCTTTGCGGTTTGGTGGACGATTTGCCCGATCTGTCTCACCTAAGCGCTTGCAACTTGACCAATAATTTGACATTTCCAAATCAAGAAGTGATAACTGAACATGGATGCAAAAAAATGAGGTTCTCCTTCAACACAAGTCGATCAGATCCACGAAGTTAGAAATTTCTCTTTGATTTCCACAGACATCTCTACGGTTCGTGGTGGAGGTGCAGAACCTGTTCCCGATGTTCAAGTTCCTCTCATTTGAGGTTAGATTATCACCTGATGATGTTCATTCTTAGTAACTTTTTTTATGGAGACGTTGTGCGCAGACGAGCTCGAATAACTTGAAATATTTCCCGTTCACTATACGTGTTTGGTAAATGAAATCTTTTAAAACAGCCTGAGTTAGGACGACTTGGTATTTTACTGTACTTCACAATATTTCATCGCTCAGGAAGGTATTGATCCGCCCCAACACAAGCTACTCGCTGCTAAAAATCACCGAAGAACAGCACCCGAATCGAATTCGGTTGGTTGAAAAGTGTGCGGGTCAAATTGTCGTATTAATTGTAAGAGTAGTGGATTCGCCTGGATCTAATTTCACTTCAGTAAAAATAGCTATATAACTATCAGAAATGAGAGGTTTACCTGTAAATTTTGCAACAAAGTGAAGAATTGCAATTACACACGCATCATCAATCAGTAACTCAACTTTCAAAAGACTCTTACAACATCAGCCATTTCCAATTAAAGTACTTGAATGACCAACGATTATACTGTAGATTAGATTCAAACCTCCCACTTTATGTTCTGAATGAAAACGCGCAGCTGTCGCACATGAAGCTCACCACCAGACGTAAATAGAGAGCACAGAGCAATGACAAGGAACATTGAAGAAGTTAAGGATTACGGTCCCTCGAGGTCAATTACATTACGTCTTAATACTCCCAATGGGAATTTCAAAATGTGATACAACCTTCCCCAGTCAACAGACGACTTAATACGCAAGAATCTTAGCTCACGCAAGTCCTGAAGATCGCAGTCCCCACATTATCATGGGAAAAATCCAGTATGAAATGCACGCAACACCAAAGGTTGGGATAAGCGATGAATGGTGTTGCGCCGAGTGGCCGGCGGAAGACTCAACCATCAGTCATCCACATTGACGCGGACTCACGCAACTGCGGAGCAGCGGGCGGTCGTGAGGTAGTCGAAGGGTCGTGGCTTGTGTGACGCAAGTCGTTACGAACGTGACTGGCGAGATGCACTTCTTGCTCGAGAGCTCGTCGAGATTTATACGGGTCACTGGATTTTTGACCCGCCATACATACATCAGTTCGTCCGATTTCAACTTGGCCATCGTGATATATTTATCGCATGGGGAACCGCCTTTTCGTTTACAGAGCACGATAAGTTAACAATTTACTGCGTCGTTGCGTTACAGCTGGCAGCTTAAATTCGGCTAAATCAACATGGCTATACGACGTGTTGTAGTTCGTAGGGCAGTCGAATCACTTTAGAAGAACTCACGTAGCCACCAGTTACGCTGCGGTGAAGTGAATATGTTGTTCAAGATAATGTAAAATATCATGAGAAGAAAGAAATTGCTAATCTCTTTAACAACTTCTTCGTAAACGTAGGGAAAACAATAGCTGATGGTATTCTAAGTGAACCTACTGATCACCTGGAATTTATGTATCATATTCGAGAACCCAACTCCTTTTTCTTTACGCCTACAAACTCCTCCGATGTAATTACGTGCATAAACAACATGAAAAATAAATCGAGTGGGTTACAAACGTTTCCGACTAAAGTACTTAAAGTTATTGCTGACATTGTAGCCCCACTGATATCAAATATTATTAACCAGTCTCTCTTACTAGGCACTTTCCCGAACTCCCTCAAAATTGCTAGAGTAACCCCAATCTTTAAAAGTGGTGAAAAAACCTGTGTAAACAATTATCGACCTATCTTCATTCTACCAATTATTAGCAAAGTATTCGAAAAGATTGTGTATAAAAAAGTGTACTCTTATTTTGAACAAAAATCATTTCTTTACGATAAACAATACGGTTTTCGCTCTAAAAAATCAACAACACAGGCTATATTAAATCATTTACAATTCCTCTATTCTAATATAGATGAAGGAAAGCCTGTCTTCTCTGTATTTCTTGACTTCCGAAAAGCATTTGATTGTGTGGACCATAAAATACTATTATCGAAACTACACTGTTATGGCATTCGAGGGATTGCCCATGATTGGTTCAGATCATACCTAACAAATCGGAAGCAATACGTTGTCATTGACGACGCAAAATCGGACCCACAGACAATTAGCCATGGAGTTCCACAAGGATCTGTTCTCGGGCCTCTCTTGTTTCTGATTTTTATCAATGATATTGTAAAATCTACATCATTCTTCAAATTCATACTTTTTGCCGATGACAGTACGCTTTCTGCGGTCCTTCCGAACCAAAATCCTGCTATGATTGTGGAGAGTATAAATACTGAACTTCACAAGGTTTCATCGTGGCTCAAAGCTAATAAAATAAGCCTAAATATCGATAAAACAAATTATATTACTTTCTCATACAAGAAAGATGTATCTCTCCCATGCATTAAAATTGGCGAAGGTGAAATCGAAGAAACCAACTCATGTAAGTTTCTGGGCATCATAATAGATAAACATCTGACCTTCAAAGAGCACATCACTCATATTAGTTCTAAATTATCAAAATCCATCGGAATCCTAAATAAAGTTAAAAATTTTCTGCCTGAAACAGCTTTACAAATGCTCTACCGAACGCTCATTTCTCCATACTTGCAATACGGAATAGAAGCATGGCACGGAACTGATAAAAATAAAACCAACAAAATTTTTACTCTGCAGAAAAGGGCTGTCAGAGCGGTAAAGAACCTAGAATATAATGCTCACACAAATGATTCTTTCAAAAATTTACAAATACTTAAACTTTCGGATCTCTACAAAATCTCCATCTGTAATTTCATTTACAAAACATTAAGAAATGATGGCGACAATAGCCTTAGACAATTATTGACTGCGCAAACTGGTCATCACGACCATTTAACCCGAAATAGAAGTAAATTCATGCTTCCTTATTATTCAAAGGCCAGGTCGCAACACAGTATTCTCTTCGTTGGAACCAAAACTTGGAACTCTATACCTGCAAAGATCCGTGAATGTAATTCGTACACAGTATTCAAAAGACATCTTGAGTCTCACTTCCTATCAGAATACTAGTCGTGTAAGATCACCGTGTCGAAATCTTGCCTCCTACATGTAACTAATGATAATGTCATAATGTAACTTGCCTTGTGTACCATAACCAATCTTCTCTCTGCTCTTGAATCGTTTTATCGAACATACTGTTAAATATAGCCGACTTGACCTATATTGTAAAATACAGCATAAAATATCGAGTTAATTATCTCAATGATCAGTCTAATGCGAAACTAGGTTAAGTGAACTAGGTTAAACTTTTGTACACCCTAGAATAACGTGATGGTAGGATGCCCTAGAAGTCGCTGAACTTATTCGGGCCCACAGGTAGCTATACTCAAATTTGACCATTGTACTAGACTTAAGTAAAATTCTACCTCTGTATCACCTGTGGTAAATAAATTGTTTAAATTGTTTAAAATTGTTTAAAGTAATTCGGTCGACAATCCGGCTCCAGGTTCTGTAAGAATCGGTCGACAATCAGGCTCCAGGTTCTGTAAGAATCGGTTGGCAATCCGGCTCCAGGTTCTGTAAGAATCGGTCGGCAATCCGGCTTCTGGTTCAGTATAAATCAGTCGACAATTCGGCTCTAGGTTCTCTATAAATCGGTTGACAATCCGGTTCGAGGTTCTCTGTAAATCGGTTAACAATCCGGTTCGAGATTTTTCATAGATCGGTTGACAATCTGGCTCCAGGTTCCGTGTAAATGAACCGCATCCAACAGGACAGAGCAAATATTTCACAACGTTTGTCACAAAGCCATTTCCAAATGCGACCTAACCAGAAGAGGCACAACGAGTACGCTCCTGTGTGAGAAAGTCAGAAGTTCGATTTGCCCCTGATGAGCTGTTCGAAGATCACCGCCTCAAAACATATTTTCCTCGTTAAGGAAAATTCAACAAGCATTGTTATTCTCCTTGAAATTCTTATTTCTCATCACTGAAACAACAATTATCCACCAGTAAAAAGTCGTCGAAAAATTTACCGTAATATCTGCGAAACTTTCAACCGGTTTTAAGAATGAAACTCTCTATTATATTTCTGGTCTAAACACATCCCAGGGCAAGGACGAGCAAGATTTTCTGAGTAACGCTCAACAGACAGACAATACTGTAGAGTCTAGGATTTTGTGTTGGACTTTTTGTCATTGTCAATGTCAACGTTTTCATCATCATGGGTTCTAAATCAAAGACGTCGATGAAAATTGAAGATTTTTAGACGTTCGAGAGAATTTTGATGAAGCAACAACGTTATCAATGAGCATTTTGATGAATCGCATGATGTTGGCGAGTAGACGATTCACTGAAGGTGTATAACAGGCATAAAAATATTGTAGATTATAAGTTAGTTCGAGCCTCCCTAACCACAGCAAAGGTATTCCCACGAATGGAAGGAGGAAAGAACGATTACATTTAGCAAGAAATTGTGGTCACTGGGAATCAATATGTAAGGTCCAAGCCCTGCACGATTGAAAGAAGTTCGTATTACAAGATATATGCTGCATAGATAATTAATAGAAGCTGAAAAAAAAGATGACAGTTATGCAAAAAACGATAACGCTCATCGAAATGAAAAACGTTTTCTATTTCAAGTACAAGAAGGCCTACTCTACCTTCACCTCGGGGCATCACATTTCCCCCTGAAAGCCCTAATTTGCATCAATACGAAAGTAGTCTCCCTATCAAGGGGTGCAAATATTTGCGATTTGATGACCTACAGAAGACGAAGAATCATGATCCGATGCTGTTGGCGATGGAAACATCACCCCGCCAGGTAACCTCAACGTTAGAGAAAACTAAGAAAAAAGACGGCCAGGTTCACGTGCTCTAAACCCATCAAATAGAACGTACGATTAACAAATTCCTCACATTACAAGAGCTACAATTAACGTACATAACGTCCCGTGTAATGACAAACATTTTCCAATGAACTAGTTTTTGCACCTTTTTTTGTAATTAGAGAAACTCTGATAATGAATGGGATATTGTCAAGGTTGTGGCGGAGTCTTGTACATATTGGGAAATGTGATGGGAGCAACCACGTGCGTGGTGGAGGCAACCACGTGCGTGGTGGAGGCAAACACGTGCGTGGTGGAGGCAAACACGTGCGTGGTGGAGGCAAACACGTGCGGGGTGGAGGCAACCACGTGCGGGGTGGAAGCAACCACGTGCGTGGTGGAAGCAACCACGAGTGTGGTGGAAGCAGCCACGAGTGTGGTGGAAGCAGCCACGAGTGTGGTGGAAGCAGCCACGAGTGTGGTGGAAGTAACCACGAGTGTAGTGGAAGCAGCCACGAGTGTGGTGGAAGCAGCCACGAGTGTGGTGGAAGCAGCCACGAGTGTGGTGGAAGCAGCCACGAGTGTGGTGGAAGCAGCCACGAGTGTGGTGGAAGCAGCCACGAGTGTGGTGGAAGCAGCCACGAGTGTGGTGGAAGCAGCCACGAGTGTGGTGGAAGCCCTCACGTATTCGGTAGAAGCAATAGCCACATGTAGTGGAATTATTTTAGTCAAAGCTTCAACTCACTAGGACACTTGAAATCCAAAATGGGATTTAAAAAATCTTGTTAAGGTGCTCACTAAAAAATATACATCCGTCAAATTCAACGCCTAAAAATGGTAATAATGCTGAGAATTCATTTTTTGCTTCCTGTATCAGACGAACGCGAATTCATCAAAACTGCACTGAATGTTTTCGAAGTAGCTGATCAAGGGCTGGATTTCCGAGCAATGTACTACATCGCTGCAAAGGTCCCTAGGGAGGGAAATCTACTGAAGAAAACTTACGCTACCAGCTAGACCACTAAAAAGATAAAAATTATTTGAAAATCGGGTCCCAGATACCTTCACACATTCGCTTTCCCACACGCCCCCTGCGGCCCAACTTGTGTTCTTTTCTGGTTTTCTGGTTTGGAAGCGAAAATTGTAATTTTCTCTCGATGCTCACTCAAACAGCATCAATGAGCAGTAAGACGCACGAAGATGCGCAACAGCAACGGTGTAACACGATTGATTAATAACCTTTTACTTAAAAATTAAATTTTTGAACCAAGAGAGAAGTTAGTTTTTTCCATGAAGTATTTCAGTACCAACATCAGAACTCAAACGGTGAAGCTAAATTCGTCTAATTTTATCTCACAATAATTGATGTGGCTGTATGAAAAAATTCAAGTTTGATCACCCTAAATTCTTATGAAATAACACGGCACAAAATTGATGGTAGGTGAAAGAGGCAAGATAAGTTACAAACTCGAAATGACAAACACATAAAATGAGGGAACTTATATTCTGCTTCAAGATGTCGGCTGCATTCAAAATGACAGTGCTCCACACGAAAGGCACGTATAATATAATAATGTTGATTTAGGCTTAGCAATTACAGCTATTAATAACTTCAGAGAAAAGTACCGAGAAATAAGTAGGTACGGGCACCGCAGAACGGCTCTATTCCCTAAAGATCCACTTTGTGAGAAAAACGTACACTGTGAGTGTACTTCAACAAATGACGCTCCGGGTTAGAGATGAAACGTATGTTTTGGTTACAGTAAGCCAGAAATTGCCAGAATTATGCATAAAGAAATTTCAGCATCTTATAACGCCAATCATTTTTGCAATTTTCTCATGTCGACACGACCATTATCTCGCGTCAACACCCTGCTACGTATAATTTCACAGCGATGATGAGGTTGCCTCTTGTCTGCGTTACCTCGTTATTCCCGAGAAATGGGGCTGCATTACCATAACACTTAGAAGCAGGTTCACTTTCGCAGGGTTCACCGCCCATGCGCCGCGTTCCGCCCCGCCGCTATCAGCGACAAAAAAGTAACATCGACCGATGGTTACTTTCCTTCGTGGCCGCTGTTGGTGCTCGCAAAAACCTTACGCAAGTTCATTTCTTTACGGCGCGGACCGGGGGAACATGCATGACTCAACACAAAAGTTACAGCACCTGCATAATACGGTTCGTTCATTCCAAGCGGCTTCATTGCGTATGCAAAATAGTGCTAATCACAGGCGGTGCTGCCTTACATGCTGATGCTTTAATTAGCATGCGGCGGGGCAGCGTTATGAGAAGATCGCAGTTTTAGGGGGCGTACTGCCTTGTTTTAATTCGCTTTAAAATAATCGTCTCTAAACAGACCCGATTACACAACCTAGCGGGTATACCAACTCACCCCTATTACAAAACTGACCCGATAGGGTTTATACAACAATTAAAAGCTCTTCGAAAAAGTGAAATAAGATTCTTGAGTCACGATGTTTCCCATTCATGCATTTTTGAACACAGACCTGCTAATAGTTGAAGGTTGCACAATCTTCGCCGTAATAGTTTCGACATTGTTAAATTTTTGTTTCGATTTTATCTTGAGACTCTTGCGGATAAATTTCAAACCATTCTTGACGTATCTACTGGGGAGGAAATTTCAGCATGCAGCTTTTAAAAATAGAAAAGAACAACAAAATAATAAAAGAAGCTGATAATAAAATGAAAACATTACTGCTAAACACGACCGATCGAGATTACAATGGCTGAAAATTGCCAAATCTTAGCTCAAGTCACACAAAATGCGAACGTGAGGTTACGCCTCGTTACGATCGCTCGACTGCTACCTCAAGACCCTCGCCATAGAGTTCAAATATTCGCAGGTGACAAGCTGATTACAACAAGCTATTAAATTTCAGAGCTTTTTGTTTACGGCTGACACTGCCGCTGCTAAGCATGAAGAGAATACACCTTGCGTAGCATCATGGAAGGTGACAATGAGAAATGAACAAATTGCCCTTCTCCAGGCTGAACAAAACAAGCCAAGCAGCTTGCACTCGGAAAATTAACCACCTCAGCACAGAACTGCTGTTTTTTTTTCAAGAATATAAACCTATTTTGACATCCTCCAGTTTGCTCTCCTTACGAATATATACAAACTCGTGAGGATACTGGTATGGGTGGTCCTTCTTTCCATTCCCACGTTCGGTAATCACAAATGGGCTACGATCTTTCTCACTTTCTCGAAACCCGAAGAAGCTTTTAACTCCTTGTAAAGAAAAGTGAAGGCTCAAAATAAACCGTGGTGAATATCTCACTTGCATAATCCGAGGAAGCTCGTCAAACTTCTAAATTTTCACAACATTTGACATTTCATCACCTTTAACAAGAAGCCTTCCATAGACAACAAACTCAGCCTCTGTATAGTTTGCTCCGTCACGAGAGGCTTTTATTTTATTTCGGCGCAGCATTTGATGCGCGAGCAGAACCAGACGAGGGACCGCGTCAGGTCTCTGGAACAATTGAGATCCCAGCACACCAAAAAATTCAGCGAATCACTGATGTTCTCAAGAATTTATGGAATCTTGTAAAACCAACGTGAATTTTAAGATACCATTGTAGCGCATACGAGTCCTTTCACCTGGGAACCTCATCTGTAATTCCTAACGCACGCTTTTTGGGGAATCTGCGTAACTCTCAAGACTAATTGCAATTGTAAACAATCACCATAATTTTAAAGGGCTATGTCACCGACTCCTTCCAAAGCCCCTCAAGCGGAAGAAAGATTTACAAGGCAAGTAAAATATCCACAGCAGAAACCCCTTATTTGGTCGTCGCAACATCGATCGTACCCATCATTGCTGAGCATTACAGCCAAAGAGAGGCACATTCAATCTTTCTGAAGGGTTGGGATAAGCATACTGATTCCCCGGAGAGCAAACTCATTTTCTCCAAATGTGTGAGGGAAGGGAACGATGAGGGGAGGGAAGCATGAGAGCAGGAGCAAAAGATTTCTGCCCGTCAGTTCACCGAGTTTAAAGCCCATAGACGGCTCAGAGACGTCGTCTCAGAGCGCTCAGCTGCAATAATCGTCTACGCGAACACAGATTTTGGTAAATTTAAAGCTTCTTTAGATCCTTTGCTATCTCTTAGACTCTGCTTCGGCTTGCAACAGCAGTAAAAGATGTGCAGCTGTAGAAACAGACTCACAATATTGATTCGTTGCTACATAAATAAAATTAAACAAACGGTGACAGATTTTCAGCAACGAGAATAGATTTTCAGCGGCGACAACAGATTTTCAGCAGCGACAACAGATTTTCAGCAGCGACAACAGATTTTCAGCAGCGACAACAGATTTTCAGCAGCGACAACAGATTTTCAGCAGCGACAACAGATTTTCAGCAGCGACAACAGATTTTCAACAGCGACAACAGATTTTCAACAGCGACAACAGATTTTCGGCAGCGACAACAGATTTTCGGCAGCGACAACAGATTTTCAGCAGCGACAACAGATTTTCAGCAGCGACGACAGATTTTCAGCAGCGACAACAGATTTTCAGCAGCGACAACAGATTTTCAGCAGCGACAACAGATTTTCAACAGCGACAACAGATTTTCAGCAGCGACAACAGATTTTCAGCCGCGATAACAGATCTGCAGCAACAGCAACTGATTTGTAGCGACGAGACCAACATCAAGAACTGATCTGCAGCACCAGAAGTCGATTTGCAGTCTGAGCAGCAGATTAAAAATTCCAGTAAAACAGACGGTAAAGCACCACTACAGCGGCGCTGCGGCCTGATTGCACTACGTTAACGGGACGTCGCTGCCGCACATATGCCTGGACGTTGCTGGTCTACTTTCGATGCCTTGCTAAAAAATAGTGCATACTCTTACTAAAATTCAAACCACTCAAACAAGATGCACATGTTGTGAACGTCACAAGAAATCGACGCATATTTTTGACGAGTTTAACGTGGAATGAACAGATATGTTCGAATTAAAAGCTGAAAATAATTCACTTCTTTAGTTACTGGGGGTAAATTTACCGTCAATTTTTACGAGGTCTTCTGACTTGAAACCATCCGTCACGACTGACTTGGTGACCTTTTTTTTATTAAGAATCTAAACTGCAAATTTATGTCCTACATATTTTCTTACACAGAAAATTCGACAATTGTTTCAAACAGGAAAAATAAGATTCTCAATAAAATATGGTGATTAAGTTTTAGCCATACAGGTAGCTAGTGTCTATAGAATAATAATTAGTTCATTAAATACTTGTTTCGAACAGTGATTTTAATATTTCACTCTCAAATCCTCAAATCATTCCACTACTTTTTACTTACCAGACAAAATATTTATTAATACAAACACTGACAGCACAGGTCGACTGATCCAACAAAGCCTGAGCCACCCATCGTTTGCATCAGAACAAAAGAGGGGTTTAGTTCACTACGATGAGGTTAAAATATAAATTTCGCACTTCTAAACGGAGATATACGTTGCACAGCGATTTAAAATAACTGTCAGCAGCTGCTCACTATCAGTCAGCAGTTACATGCTACACATCAGTCAAGACACGGCGGCACCGGAGGCTCACAGAGCGCATGAGGGAGAACGAAAGGGTTGCCCTGTGATGCACTGCATGAACGCACAAAAAAACAAGCAGCGGCATACTACGTAATTAGACCCAAACAGCTAGCGAATATTTTGACATTTTTACAGAATCCCAGCTCCCAGCGCCTCCCCATCGACTCAGCAAACATACGCTACACCGGTTCCCTGATTGACAGCAGGTGATAGCAAGCATGGTCCTGTCTCACCACCAGGTCGTGACCCTCCAGGCAACCATATTTGCCTCGTTGAGTGGCTTACCTTAGACAAGTTTAGGGGCTGAGGGCATAAGAGGCACCTCGTACCCGGTTGTCCACCTCCATGTGTCGGGTGAATGAAGTTCTGCAATGTGTGCAGCGGAAGAAAGTATTGTTTGCTTTCTTTCACCCGACAGAGACTTTTACGGCACTCTCTCATGAACTTTGTGCAGCGCAAGGTGATCACCGTGCAAAGAAAGCTGCTCTAGACGAGTGGTACAGCTATTCTCAAGAAAAATATCATGAATACTTAAGGCTGAGCAATGAAAGTCTTTTGGGAAAAATACGATCGCCGCTAATTTATATTTACGAAGGGACTCTCAGAAATCAAAAACTTTCAATGAAGTTTAAAATGCGGTACTTAAAAAAGGTTTTAAGTGAAAGTGAAAGGCAAAGAATGTTATAAAACTGTGAAAAAATTTAGCTCCAGCAATCCAGAATAACTTTTCTCAGTCGGATTTTTAAATATAAGACTGGGAGGTCAGGCTTTTGGATGTGAAAAAACCTTACTAGAAATATTCAATAGCAAAGCGCAATGATTTACAAATCGCTCCCACTGGAAAGCGTGAATGTTAACGTAATTTACATTTCGTTAATTTCAGCCTTTGAAGTGGAATAGTACATTTTTATAACCAGCGCTCCAACATCCAACTAAGCTCATTTAATTGAACATTGTGACCAAACGGCATTCCAAGAATTACAGGTTGTCACTATCCAGCCAAGAAAAAAACACACTGGCATCAGAATATACACAATGTCATAAGCAAACTGCGTCTACGATGTTAAACATGGACGATTTCTTCATGGAGTAAGGACACACGGCTGTGACAAAATTTTATCAAAAGTGGAAGAATCTTGACTAAGAGTGAAAACATCCCCGATATTATAACATACAAACTCTTTGTTGCTTGTCGGAACTTTTCCGTCCCTTCTCTAACCTGTAAACTGGATGTACGAACACTACATAGTGACAGCAAATTTTTCGTTCATTTTTAAACGCCAATCCTGTTCATATTTAGTTCAATTCATCACGATGTTATCCTAAAACAAAAGTAGAGAAATCGAAACAGAAAAGGACACACATTTGAATTGTTTGCTCAAAATTTTCTTTAAGCCAATTACTATTGCTCTAACCGCTACACAACCATTTCTACAGGTAAGGTACACTAGAATTTCGTTTCTCTGATACAAGTGCGACTGTGAGTCGCGAGAGCAATGTAATGAAGCAAGAATAGCTCACTACCTTCAGTGGGACGCCCATACAAGTCGTGGGAGGAGATCATAACTGAGTGCAGTGGCTCGTGACGAATGCAGACAGATCTTCTTTCTTCCTGACCTACATGTGTAACTCGACCTCCAATTGGGTCGTAACCCAGTTTTCAATCATATCGTCCATATGTTCAGTTTTGACAGAACTGTGGCATATCACAAAATAGTGATTAAGTTGAGATCGTTACTCAAGTGCACTGATGTCGACATGACCAGTAGTCTTTAGAAATCCAATAGACAGTTGCGACAAATTTACGGTGCGCTAGCTGTCAAGTTTTTGCTGAAGATGACAGATAGCATTCCTTTAACTCACTGATGAAAAGATGGCGGTTCGTTGATATCCAAGAAGGCTTCTCTCATCAACTATAGTGCAAGGGATTAATTTGGCATTACTCAATAAAAGGATGTGAGAAACCACGGCACGCATAGCATGGTCACCCAGGACAAGGACTCCAAACCAAGGGTGTTCCCACACCAATTCGGCGTGAAATATTACGTGGGAAAGTGTGCTGGGGCGTTCTACGTGGTTGCAGTGTCACTTACAAGGGGTGTGTTGCATAACATGTATAATTTCATCTCTCCTCAAGAGCCGAAGCTCAGGAGTAGCAGGTGTGAGAATGTTGAATTGTTCTTGGTGTAATCAGCGTGCATTAGCCGAGGGTGAGATAATCTCAGCGAGACCGTGCACTATCGAATGAAAGACAAATTCTGATAATCGCTCTCTCGTGGAAGGTCGGTGGCACACTACGCCAGCCTCGCCCGGTAAAGAGAGATCTTTGAAAGTTCCGAAAGTCCTAATAAGGCTGCCAAACTAAATCCAGGTTATCGAAATCGCTCGAAAACTGGTTCAGTGATGGGAACACGCAGAACCTTAGCATTAAGGAAAAAGAATATGAAAGGTGAGCATAACGCCCTCACACTAGCAGAGTAATACATAAATTATTTTGTTAAAAATGCAAAATTATTAGAATTTTTAATCAGGACCCTTCTCCACATCGTGTGCAATTATTATTCAATAAGGCCTCCTCTAGCCAGAATCAATAGCTCGCGTCTGCCTAAGAAACTCTCTGCCTCATTACAAAGCAGGTAAGAAATTCCTCCTTCCCCCAATGCTTCTTTGAATTAATCGTTTTATAGGTTTAGTGTGGGAGAAATCAGGCTTCAGAGTCTTGAAAGACCAAAATGAAAACACTCTGAATCAAGTTTCAGACTCCTGAAGGGCCAAAATAAAAAGTCCTCTGGTTAAGATTAGGCAATGACAGGGACCACCTTTCCTTGCTTTAAAACGGTCCTGACATTTCTGCTGTGTGCTTTTTCTCGTGTGAGAGGATGCATTGTCCTGTCACTGGTCGGCTTATTTTTAAACACCGTTTGGCTTCTTTGATAGTACACAATATGTAGAGTATTATTACTCTACGCGTACTTGGAGTATTGATCGCAGCTACCTGATCACTGATTGAGATTAGACGTATTGAGCAGCGAGTCATACACTCGTCAGTACTGTCGAAACTACTTTTCAGTATTGAACTGTACTGAGTCAATGACAGAAACTTATTTGATCACAAAAGCTTTCAATAATTTCAATGGACTACTTGAATCTAAAGGGATGTGGACTCCCAATGATAAACCTGTTTGAAATTCTTTGTTGATGAACAAGTATTTGATTTGAATAGGCGTGGCCCATGAGGGAATTGCTGAAATAATTACTCCTGTCTTTGATCCATAGAAAACTTCCGGGTTATTTCTGAATCAGAAAAACTAGTGCTGCATCATTGAGTGCCTTAAGACACCTTGACCAAATGGATGGCGCTCATTTCTCATTCAAACAGGGTGAAATTTAAACATTGCAGGGACGCTAGGGTGAAAGTATATAAGGTCACAACTGGTCCCCTGATTTGCTCCAGAAAGTGCACGGGCAGGTCGGGTGAAAGTGAAGCCAAATTTCTAGACGCATTTCAGCACAAAAGCGGTAGCGCCATTTCACTACGTAGGCCCCAACTGCCGCCTCATTCCAACTACGATTCGAGTCATGCACTCCTTTTTGCGTCTAGACCGCGCTACCCCTGTCATTTTAACAACTTTCATACATTTTTCTAATGATCGCTGAAGTTTAGAGTTCTGTCCAGATTTAGAAATCTCATCAAGAGCTTTCCCGCTTCTTGATACGTCATCACTTCTCCCGATTCTAAAATGCCATTTACGCTCTCCAGACAGAGGCTCTCTTTGGCACTACGGGTTTTGAAATCCGTTTTGAGGCACATTGCTCGCCGCTATTGACGGGAGAAAATATTATATATAAAAATTGTATGTCCACATCTGTTTACATTGATGAATTTATTCTACCGTTTTAACCACATCGAACTATTGATTACTCGTGAGGAAAGAAATTTTAAATGATTTGCTCGATGAATTTAAATAATGCAGTGTTGTTTTCAATTCAGTCAAGGGATTCTTCATGTTAGTAAATAATTACTCTTCCATATTCTATCGCATAATCTGCCATTAATTCAAATATTAAACAAATAAAAAGCAATTGTTTAGCTTGCCTCGCGCCAGTAACTCAAAACCAGAGAGTGCTAAATTGCTGAAGGCGTCAAAATCCAGAGTTTATCACAATCTGCGTCGGTTTGACAAACCTGAAACCTACGAAGATCGTCCGCGAAGTGATCACCCTCGGATTTCTCGCACCCCTAAGATTATCGAGACCGTCAAAGTTAAGGTCAGGCAAAACCTCAGAAAGTTAATGAGTTTAGCCAGAGAAATTAAATTTGAGTAAAAAAACAAGACGCATTGCCAAAAAATCATGATCTTGTCTCCAATCAAGATACAAAAGGGTCAGCAACTCACAGACCTCCAAATGATTAACGACTGGCTAATGCGAAGCTTCTTCTGGTCAAGTTCAAGGAGGCTCACTGACGACATCGTGTTTCCAGATGAGAAATTTTTTGGTGTTGAGGCGAAGTTCATCTGCCAGAAAGACAAACTGCGAGGGAAGTCTCTTGCACGGATTCCAGACTTGCTAAAGACTACTCGGGTAACAAAACCCGCTCCGCTCATCACGAGGCTTCTCATTTCTAAAACGTAGTTGATCTTTTCTCTTTCCTGACCAAAAAAACTAAAGCGAACGGAAATTCTTACATCGGACATACTTTAACCACGTTTGAAACACAAAAATATAATAGAACATAACTGCCCCAAGTGAGAAGGAGCATTAGTGTATCAAATGACACTATAATAGATATTCAAATATACGAGAACACTTGTATTTTCAGCACTAGGCAAATAAGACTCATGCAAAAACTTATTCTTGTTAGAATCTACAATGACATCTGATTAATAATAAAAAAGATTTTTAAGCATTTGGATGAAAATCACAGTCTTAGAAAATGCTTTCACCAACTTCGTTGCAAGAATTTAACAGGAGCGACTTATTCCGATCTAAAATGAAACATAACGATGATAATCTATTCATAAAAAAGACACAAAACTAACGAAGAAGAACAGCGCACGAATGGGATATACTAACTGAAAAATACGTTTAATGCAGCCGATATTTCTTGGTCCTACTCAGTTATCAAAACGGAAATAAATATACTCCACCAGCATTAAATAGTTTTATTTAAATGAAATGTTAGCCCAATACTCATAGGAGTACTACTTTGCGCACTTTTAAACGACTTTTTGACAAAAATTGCCATCGCTAGAGCTATTTTCCGATGCCGGTACATTAACTTGTACGCATATATAAAATTATGATTGCGTGAAATGATGCTACTAGCTTGGAATGGCCTTACAGTGACAAAAGGGGCGAAAATTTGAAGAAAAAATAGACAAAATATCTAAGATATGCAAGCACGCAATGCCGGTCTCTTGATTATGAATTAATTGCAGTATCCCTCACCACAACAAAGACGTTCGAAGAGAGGAAGGATGAAGGCACAATTTAGCACGGAGTAATGGGAACGTGGAATCTATGCACAACGTGCGTTTTCGCACAGGACTCCCAGCGCATAGAAACGGGAAGTTAAGAACGAATGATAAGAAACAAGATAAAAGTTGAAGAAGAAAGTCAGAGGTGTTGGAAAACAAGACAGCAATGAACTGAAAACAGATGGTCCGTAACAGAACCAAAACATATTTTGTTTTAACAAAAAGAAGGCCTACCTAACTCTCAGCTCTGGACGCCGGCCCCACTAAAGAAAGTGAAAAAGAAGCTGCAAAAAGTACAAACACGAACAAATAACCTAAAGAAAAACTTACGACAAACATTGAAGATTATGATATGGATAATTGAGGTCTTCTGAAGTGAGGGGGACAGACACTATCCTAAAGTAGATTCCTCAGTATAAGCATTGAGGAATGGAACTCGGAAATCTCAAGTATTCCCCTATGCGAGCCAAGTTCTCAAGATAAGCAAAAATGTTGCAACTCTTGACAAATTCCCTCCTAAACACGGTAGTATAATGGCACATAACGGCATAATAACAAAATATATATATTTAAAGCCATATAACGGCATAATGTAACAAAATATATATTTTATTAATGACATAATATTCATAACGATTTTAACCGCACCTCACTCTCCACTTTCCTTAACTTCCACCCTCACCGTGCGAGGAGTGCCGCGTGCTGCACAGATTGATGCGTGTGCTTGGGCGACCAATACTTTCACACAATCCAGCCACGCCTGCGGCACAGCGCTGCACAATTCCGCTCAAAAGCGAGTCGCAAGAAGAGTAAAATGCACCGGTATAGCGGCTCACTTCCCTCTTTCTCTCTCTCGACCGAGACGTCTGATCCTGATAAAGAATCTACCTCGTCATCCTGGTTGCAAAATACAAAAACTGAAGAGATCCGTACCCAATTCTATAGCGTCTCGGACTGAAGAATTTCTTGAGCAAACTGCACTCGACATTCTGAGGAGAAACGCAAACATGGAGACACGTTTATCGCTGCGGTGATGTTTTCATCATAGGATGGAAATTGGCTGGCATCTACGAGGGCAGGGTCAGGAGCGGTATCGAACGAGGGTGTTTCGAGGGAATATTGGTCTGAGCTGGAAGTAGGAACTGGAAGGTCAGTATTCACATGTCATGCTTGATGAGGGATGATGGTGGCAGGATAAATAAACAAGCCATATTGAACCCCCGTATTGAATTAGTGAGATTTTTTTCACTTGATTTTTCTAAATTAATTTGAATCTGCGTTAAAATGAATGCTAGTTAATGAAATTAATCAACACTTTTTATTCTTATTTTTCACAGTCGTAATTTTAACTTCTTCGACAGGAAGTTAAAAGTTTGTTAAGTAGCGACGTTTTTGTTAACACAAGTTATAACTCAAATAGAATCGATACAATGTAAAAGCTTCCAAAATGAGCCCAGCTGTACTATATTTTTTTTATGCCCAGAAATGAAAATTATTCATTCCCCTCATTACAAAGGGGAAACATGCATCAGTCTTCATATTCCACCTAGGCAATATCATGTTTTCTGAGAATATAAAGAAAACTAAGCAGCAGGTTTTCAAGACAACACTTAGCATTGAAGTAAGTTCAAACATTTTTTCTAGAGCAATCATTTGAAAAAAAAATATATTTCCCTCTTGAAAATATCATTTCCCTCTCTAAAATATAATGCACCAATCAGCCAATAAGTTTAGATGCAACTTCCAGACCTCGCACAGCATAAACATACAGGAAAAATACAATGAAGTACCACGTCAATGGTTACGACATTGCAAGGCCACGCGTCCTGCATCAAGTTCGACAGATTGCAGTATTAGACATGGCTGCTTTATAAATAACACGGACGACTAGCTGATGAACTATCGCAACAGCTTTGTTTGAAGTAGAAGCCGGTAGTTCCGCAGGCTCAGGATGCACAACGCGTACACTCTGTTCTTAGACCTGTGATGAGATTTCATGCGCATCTAATACAAAACTGCATGCCCCGTGGATCGTACCACCTCACTATCACGTCACTACCTCATTATCACGTCACTACCTCATTATCACACCACTATCTCATTATCACATCACTATCTCATTATCACATCACTATCTCATTATCAGATCACTACCTCATTTTCACATCACTACCTCACTTCATCACTTCGCAGTTCCGCACCATCTCGTACAGAAAGTGATGCTTCGCTCTATTCGTTTCAACTTCATCGCACCGAAGAAACGGTGAAAAAAAAACGATAAACTACGCTGAAGAACAGCACACGCTATTTCGAAAGGAAAACGCATTTTCATAGAGCGTGATTAGCTGCAACTCGAACACTCGAAGTACGTCATGCAGCAACCGACACGTGCTTCCTACTTCGCTCTGAGTTTGTTTTCGTGCGCTCGAAAGTGAACGCCATTAGAAAAAATCAACCGCGAAATCGTCGAGAAATTTCAAAGAAATTCGTTCGCGCAAAGACAGGCGCCTTAACAAAATGCAGTGCGTTAACTTCCAGAAGAAATGTCAGCGACAGCAATTTGTCGCACGTACGCTGGTCACGACATGTAATCCTGCATCGAATTCGCACTGAATTTCTTCAGAGGACGTGGTAATTGTATGGAAAACTACACTTTTAGGTCATCGATAAAGTAAATCCTGGAGTGTGTTTCAGTGTCTTAAAATCGGACTTCCATTGTTAACCATAGGAGCATTGGGTCTGCTCCGTGCCCCGTACGACCTGCTGCCAGCTGATGCTAGAAATACCCAAGTTTGTACCCTAAATGCAAGTCCCAAGCCCAAGAGTGTCTGCTTTTGGCGTGGTGAACAACCGTGCTCACATCTTTGAGCAGGAATTAAATTATGGAAGAACATAAGATCTTTTCCTCTCAAAATACTCAAGGGCCTTCCGGGAATAAAGCTCGTAGGATGACAGTAAAACTGTTTTTGTTCTTAACGTTTGGACCTAGTATACGAAATGAAAAAGGCATTCCACACTCGAGCTCATCGAAAAGTAAGAGTGATTGGTTTACAGCAGCGACATATCGGATGGTTTTATACTTTTGAAAATTGCCCTTTTTGCCGCGACTGATGGAGACGATGGCCTGTTTTATTAAGGCAATGAAACTTTCATGATTGTTAACGAGCGTCCGTCTCTTTTACAGCCCCAACCAGGATACACCTTTCCTGTTTGCCTTTCTTTTTTGTGTATAATTGCTGTTGTTTAATGAAACGCCAGCTGAAGATAGAAAGCAGTGTACATTTCAAAGTTAAAACAGCTTTATCTTTATAAGTTTGAAAACGGCCGCTTGTAACATCAAAGAAAATCATGTTTCGAAGAACATTGAGAAAGCAAACATTCCGTCAGCTCCAATGGTTGCAAACCATCAAGATTACATTCTTTGTATTCTTCATGTACATACACTCACGATACAAATAAAAAAAGTCATAAACGGATAAACCGTAGAACAAAGCAAGCCCACGTGAGGGGAGAGAGACAGCTCTGCGCGCATCATGAAGTCGACGGCGGCGCGCTTGCGTGTGGGAGAAGTCGTGCGTAGAAGTTCAAATTCAGAGAAAGTGGTCGAGTTCCGGACCGCGGCTGTTGATTGTGTCACGTCTTGTGCGTGCAACTGAGGTTCTGATAACTCTATTTTTAGCTCGTGTGGTGCTCAACCACATCTTATTCTGGAGTATTTCCTTATGGTATCATATAAAGAACATAGCGATTTATTTCAGCTTGTACGTCATTATGCTCTCCATTATGCATCTCGTTATGTACATTTTAACATACATCTCAACGGATACCATATATAATGGGCGTCATTGTGCATCACACAGAGTGCATCATTTTCCTATTTTCCAGCATTTACAACCTTAAAGTTATTTTTACAATTCAACACATCCTGCACCTCGCACCTCGCACCACAACCTGCAACACAGGGTGCTCTCATGAGTACAAGTGTGTCAGTAGAGTAATGCTGATGTTGGTAATTCGTTACGTTGGGTGCAGTGCTGCACTTTTGTTGAGCGAAGTCGGTCACACTCGCTTCACTGCGAGCGAGAACGCTAGGAAATCAGGAATATTATTTACTCAAACTTTTAACACTTTGACTGCGGCGTGGGCCACCGGTTGTCACTGGGGAGGGGTTTCAATAATGCTGCTGACCGACCAGTAGTCAAAAATTCAATTTTTTATCTTGGTACAGTGAATAAATTGTTTCAGAGTACCAAACATTTACACAGAAAATCTAGAGCAACTAAAAAATCTATCAACTCGAAATTTATTATCACACGACATATCATTGAAGTTAATGCTATTTATATTTTTGTTACACATCGAATCTTATAATAACCACATTATATTTCAATGTGTCCGCATTAATCAAGGCACATGTCTTATTTCTGTAAAAAATTACCAGTGGGTCATATATACATTTTTTAGATAGTCTAAAATTTTAACTTACGAGCCGGTGAGTTTCTCACTCGGGTAAGATCTATGAAATGAAAAAAAAAATTATTTTCATCCCTCAGCGTTTTCACATGTTTCACACTATAGAACAATTTAACTCGTAGAAGTAAATTCTACGAACGAAAAAAACTTCGATAATTAGTTTACTTAGCCTCCCTAACCACAACAGAGGTGTGTCCCGGAGAGGAAGGTACCCTTTAATTAAGAATTAAGGTAACGGAGAATCTCTGCACTAAAGGCGAACACACATTGCGGATAGAAACAATAAGGTTGAAAGAAGTTCTTGAAAAAAAAATTTTAAACATGTAATAAGGTCTAAAAAATTGTCAGTAACGAATCGAGAATAAAATATCGGTGAAAACAAATAATTATATGCTATACCAGCAAAATAAAGGCTTGTATACCTTCAACTCGGAACATGCCCCCTCGGAGCACTAATTCCCACGTACAAAATAGATGTATCCCTTTCAAGGTATCACTATTATTATAATATTTCATTTAAATCCCATAAGCCAGATGAATGCTAAATAAATCCACTTAGTCTCGACGCAAAAATTGCCACTCTTGCTCTACTGCAGTGCTTCAGACGTAAAATTCCGCCTGACCAGCACCTCTGGGGGTGGTCACTGCTGAATCACTCCTCGCAACTCTCCAAGCATGACTCCGACAAAATCTTCCTTTCCCCGGAAATGGACATCAGGCTTTAAAGTTCATCCGGTAGTTTCGTCACCTCAGATCGGTTCACGCTCCTCATATTTCCATTTTTCTCCTCGAAAGTAACACCGACGCGTGAGCGCGAAACCGGTTCTATAAATTGCCACCACTGTGCTGCATATGTAACAGTTTCGACTAGAAGAAACTTTCATTCTAGAGTTTTTTGACATAAAAGTGCATTAACATCCGAGCAAGTATTTTCCAGCGACGTTTGGGAGGAGGTTCAGAAGTGAAAGACTTAATTTATTTTAACATTGGGTGTAATTATTCTAGAAGCTCTGCCCCATTCACTGCCCCATACGGGTTGCGGCATGTCCTATTTATAAGAAACGTCATAAATTTAGGGCAATGTAAATATTCTCAACGGACTTAAAATTATCAATCAAATGAAGGTCGTTTGAAATTTTTTTTTTAAATTCGTCAACAATAAAATGCATAAACATTTGCATTAAAGTCCCAATGCGGATGAAAGCTAGAGTCAAAAATGATTTGAAAAATTCATGAAATTCACGTGCAATAAAATACTGTAAGCTCTACATTAAAGTTTACACGTAAGAAACTTTGGTGCAAATATTGAATATCATTTATGGCGGAAAAAATTCCCATTTACCATGAAGAGATCACAAGTTTTTTCAACACTTTATTTAGGCAGTCAAAACTATAAATATTGACGATTATAACTTGTTCCGCAAAATATGACTTAGTTTCGCAAAGTCACATAAGTTCTATATAGTCTTCAAATTCATTTTTTACACACATTTGTACACTACTTCAAAATACGTATATTTATGAGCACAATGATTTAAAAGTATGAAGTCGAGAAATATATGCTGTATTTCAGTGAGCCAAATGACGTGCGATAGCATTTCTTCTTCAAGGCAAACAGAATCGCAACCGATAATTTTTCAGCTAACAGGACCGAAATTTTATATTTTAAATGATGTAAGCAAAAGAAAAATTCTCTAGAATGAGAGCAATTTTGTAGCTAACTTCATTTAGACGACTTAGATTTGGATAAGCACTTATCAGCTGGCTAACTAAACCTTAGATACAATTTTCCGTTTTCAACTCAGTTTTATTCCGATTGTCTTTGTTGAATTACGTTCTTTACCAACATCTAAACCCGTCCAGAAGTTACATCAAACGGTGCGTCAAATTGACGAAAAAATGAACCGAATCTGATTTACGTGGTCCCCAATCTCAAAACCGAATCGAGGTTCATGTATTCCTCATCAGTCACGTGTAATGCAGTTAATGTATTCCCCAAATTCGAATGAAATAGCTTTTATTTTATTTCCCATAACCACACCTCACAGTGCTGTCGTGTGACCGAATGTGATAAACTCATCCCTCATCTCACTGCGTTTCGTCTCACTAACGTCACCCTTACGACGGAGCTCGAAATACCTCGCACACGCAACAGAACTTCCGCCCTTTCAAAATTTCGTCCTGTGCGTTATCCACAATCCCGGCGACTCGGAACAATAGAGGAGCCATCAAAACCCTTACGTCACTCGGGAGATTACGTCCAACAGTTGACGCTCGCTGCTCTTTCTAGAACGGCGCGCTTACGTGTGAGCAATTATTTCTACGTTTCACTGGGCAGGGACTATAAAAGCGGATCACAGACCCTTAGCCTTTGTTTCAGTTGTGACCCAGCGCTTGGCTGCTGTCCGCAATTGAAACGCTTTACTTCAGCTTCCGCGTAGTTCACTCTGATCATTTGACGTTTTCAGACGTCTTCCAGTGATTTCTGGCTCTTTGTCTCTGCTCTATTAGGTTGTCTGTGTTATATCACGGTGTCTTCCACCAAACTTATGAACATTGTAAAGCCGAAACAATGACATTCCATCCTGTGCATTTGAGCTCAAAAACGCCGACCTAACTACTTCCAAACACTTGCTGGCCTAAATCGTCTACGAGAACACGAGTTTAATTTTTATTCTAAAACCCAGGTGGACAACATGACATGCATAAAAATCGACACACACCTTGAACCGAATAATCAGTTCACTACGAATGACACGAAAAACAATGCAAGGCCATCGGGTGCTGATGTGATTGCGAGCGCACATGTTAGTTTTATTGCGACAGATTACAGAGGCGATTTAATATACCTAGGAGAAATCAACAAGGTGACATTCAAAGTTAAATTCTGCGGTCAAGAGATGGTAAATTCACCCCAGATGGGCGCAAGCAAAGCCAAATAAAGAACTTCACGTAATTTCAGCTACAACTGAACACCAAAGGCCACGGCACAAAAAAGTTATTTCGTCTGAATCACTAGACAGCCAAACTCAGGTCACTGGACCCCAAGCATTGGACACCCCCCAAACACTGGACCCCCCCCCAAACACTGGACACCCCCAAACACTAGAAAAACCCCAAACACTAGAAAAACCCCAAACACTGGAAAAAAAACCCAAACACTGGACACCCCCCAAACACTGGACACCCCCCAAACACTGGACCCCCCCCCCCCCCAAACACTGGACACCCCCAAACACTAGAAAAACCCCAAACACTAGAAAAACCCCAAACACTGGAAAAAAACCCAAACACTGGAAAAAAACCCAAACACTGGACACCCCCCAAACACTGGACACCCCCCAAACACTGGACACCCCCCAAACACTGGACACCACCCAAACACTGGACACCACCCAAACACTGGACACCCTCCAAACACTGGATACCCTCCAAACGCCGGACACCCTCCAAACGCCGAACACCCTCCAAACGCCGAACACCCAAACACCGTACACCCCAAACACCGTACACCCCAAACACAGTACACCGGTCACCCGTACACTAGAAAGACAAGCTTGTCATTTACTACACACGCTCAAAGGGAAGGCGACACTGAACATGACCAAGTGACATTGACGACGCCAAAATTGGCAGAGCAAGGGTCCGCTCATGCGTGCGTCCAGCCAGCCTTGCGTCCAACAGTCCGTGTATTTTCAGAGTCGCTCGTTCAAGGAACGCGCGTGTGAGGGAGAAAGTCGCGCGTCAGTTAGAAGGTGTAACCTGATCTCCACACCCCTGCTGGCTGCTGCAAGGTCACCACACTGGCTTGAGTGCATTCCGTGATTAATTTCATAATTAAATGCCGAGTGGGAGAGATAGGACGTTTCCCATGCGTAACTCGCGTGTGGGATGGAATTTAATCACAGCGTTGACCCTTAACATTCAATGCATAATGCAAACGTTTGCCTTGAATACAGCTGCAAATAATTGGAGAACTCGTGAAACCGAAGCGATGCAAATAATGAACAGCTTTTGGTTAAAGGGAAAACTTTGCCTCTGACAAAATTCGAGTTAAAAAGTAATAAAGGACCTAGCTTCTCCTCTACCGAAGCCCACAACAGACTCGCACATGAGCTGTTGAAACTAGACTGCCAGTAGCTGAGGCCCTATATAGATACAAGATAAAACAAACTTTACAGATGAATCAGATGGAATTTGAATATTAAAGAATCAAATCTTCCATCTCGAGATGCCTTTAATGCATAATTTGCAGTGAGCCACCATGCCTTTTGAAGAGTCTCCTCGTAAATCGTAATGCAGGCATGGAAAAGATAATTCTACCCCACACTAAAATCCTTCCTTCTTCTACCATAAGATGCTATATATATATATATATATATATATATATATATATATATATATACGTATTTAAAACTAGGATGAAGTTGCTAACTATATTCGCTTGGATCCGAACAAGATTAGGCCGCGTCCCGCTTCTGAAAGGCAATTTGGCCCACAACGCAGCCAAGTTCTCAAGCTGACGATGCGAAAATAAAAACATCACGGCATTACGAAGCGTCGTTAATTAATCTACGCGTGCTTCGTTGAGCTCCTTTTTGCTAAGAGGACAAGCTTGTTGAAATGTGCTCAAGGTTTTTATCTACGGTCATTTCCACAACCTTCCATTCTTTCTACGACAGCGTAAAGAACGTTGAAACGCGCATTGCAGCTGGTCATCTAAATTTGAAAAAAGTTGTCGCCGAAGCGTGAAGAAGTAGGGCACTGTAGAAGCCACTCCGGAGAACGAAAAGTCGTCTTGGTAATTAGAAAAGGAATGGCTGGCATTGGAAGAGCGCTCATTCAACAATGCTTGCATCGCAGTTGCACTTGATGCAACCTTGCACTAACTATTGACCAGGTAACCAAGACTTGTTAGCTGGTAATAACTACACTCACATCCACATGACCACTATATCATATAAGCACTCACTTCGCAGAGGTAACTAGTACTGCGTGATCTTCATTGATATCTATGACTCAACTAAAAACACGGACTGCGTAAGCACAATAACATTTCAGGCTACAAGATAGAAGCACGTAAGAAGCATAGAAGCACGATAGAAGCATCAGCAAATCAAGAGGTAACAAATACCTACATATATGCAGGACGAATTTTGACAGTAATGCCAAAACGAAGACCAACACTAGCTTGACGAGTTTCCGTCGTGTTGACGACTATCAAACAATTTCCTCACTTGAACCCATCCGACATAAAGCCATTGTGAGCTCGACTCTATTTATTCACATCATTTTGTATCAATCATGTACTCTGAGAATACTTTCACAGGCTCCCTCAGGCCGACTTAAAAGTTAGCCCGGCGGATCAGTCGTCCTTTGTGAAAAGGAAAACTAAAGTGGATCTATTTCATTTTGTGTGAAGTGAAACACTTCGCTTTTAATTTTTTTAGGAGCTTTTCAGAAAGTTTAATTACAACACCGAGAGTAGTTGTAATGTCATGTTTTTAATGGAAAACTCTTCTATTGAGTGGGTTGAAAATGATTTTTTTTTAAATGCCCACTGGAACCTTGATGAAGAAAAAGAATTATCGCACGAAAACTGTGCAATCTAGTCTTTCAAAAGGTGGCTCCAAGACGTCCTATTTAGAAAAGCAAAAGTCCCCGCGTTAAACGTATTTCCTTCATTTAAGCTTCCAAAATTCCAACCGTAGTATTAAACTTGTGAATTAATTTCAGCAACCAAAAATTATTATAGCCACTCATGATCATCTCAGTCGCCTTTACTGCAAAGTGACGAAACAAGAGAAATGCTGCGGGGTGTCCAGCTTAGAAGTAATTTAACTCTTACCATCTCCATATAGAGGTAACATCAACTAACCGAAGGTACCATTTGAGCGCCCAGGAGCATTTCAAAGGGTTCTGGAATGATCTATGATGAAGCACAAACGCTTCAAGTGAAATATCATGACTGCATATAGCTAGATAGATGAACACATCAATTCTCAATACAGCGAGTCCCTTAATCAGCACACCTCGATATTCAAGTCTTTCAGCTGTTCAAAGACCAATTGAATTTTCAAATACTTTATGTGGTCGTTGAGACACAATTGAAAGCTGCGTAAATCTTCCCCAAGTCCCTGGGGCTACGCAACGGGCTGCGGCAAGAATCGCTACCGCGTCCACTTAGAAAAGCTAACGTTGCCAGCTGTTCCGCCCGCCAGGACGACTTAAATTGTTTGCAAGTCTGACACTCGGACGTAAGGGCAAAAACCTGCGACTTTCCCTGTAAGGCGCCGCAGCTCGTGTAAGCCGAGCGTGATGATCGTATCCCGCTATGTTGACGACAGAGCCATGGGCTAAACTATAGGTCAACATTCACCTCAAATTTGAAGTCAATTGTAGGAAGCAAATTTTTAAATAGAAAACATGCACTGGATCGCGCCTTCATTTAGGGTTGATTAAGTATTCATGTAAATAGAGTTGTCATAGAGTTTGTTAGAGTCATAACCTCATGAACGTAGCGGTTCAATATGCACCAACTGAGTTTCGAAGCAGCAGCGCGCAGCTTTTTTGAGACAATCAAAGTAATGAAATCAAGAGTACCGTTAAGTGTAGAAGCAACAGAAGTTTTTTCGAGGCATTTTAGCTGAAAAATTTTTTATCGATCAAGAGGTGAGATCATTTTTGTACTAAAATATGGACGATTCATAATTCACGATACCTGGGAGATCAAAAGCTAACGACACAATTCGAACTGCGGTACAAAAAAAAACACTTCATTTACAACAGAATAATTTGGCCTTTTGAGACTTTTGAAGGGGAAGGGTAGTCGTTCCAAATATGAGTGTATCACTTATCTTTATATAGCTACCGAAGTCTGCTAGTCAAAGTAGTTATTCAAAACATCACACCATCGTCAACATTTAGCTGCATTGTATGTCACGATGACAATGCACTACGTTTTCAACTTCCAACGTACACGAACTACATGTCATTATAACCTGTGAGCCAGCACAGCTTGCGTAACCTATTAAACTAATATACAAAATATTTTTCACTTGATTATATTAGATCATAAGTTGGCACAAGCCTCCTTAACCATGACAAAAATGTGTACATGAGACGTAGGAGGAAGACACCATTTAGTATGGAATTATAGGCAAAGGAAAACTATGCACAAAGTATAATGCCCCATACCCTGTACATAAAATAACATGATTGAAAAAGTTTAGAGAATAAGATATAGTTTAAGAAGAAATGGGTGATGAAAATAGAACAGCAGTGAACTGGAAAAGATGATCTGAAAACAGAGAAAAAATTACTCTTATTTTAAGCACAAGTGACCAATACTTCAACTTCAGCTCAAGACCTCATAGCTGCTCCTTAGGGAGTGCCAATTTTCATAGATACATTAGTTATATTTCCATTGATACGCAAATACAATACATAGTCTGATAATACAAAAGATTTACTTGTATACGACGATAGTCTTATGCAATTGTTTCACTTTACATCGACAATCAGGGAATTCATATTCAAAGACCATATCATTAGGGTATTATAACAGGTCACATTAGACGTAGAATAGAATCTTCCCTTGATGTTTTCGGCGATATGGTTCCAAAAATATTCAGAGGGATGTATGACAGGATCTTTGACTCTATCGCCTCGTAATAGTGATGTAAGGCAGTCGGTCGGCCAAAGGAATCGCATCTTAATTAAGAGCAAGAGTTGCTAGTTCCGTCGCCACATCTCACCTGCGACGCCAGGCTCTAGAATCTTCAGCCACCTCTGACTATATAAAAGAAGTTATCTACATGCTATATGTTGAGCCCGCTATGCCTTTTGAATAGAGTTTCTCAAAGAAAGTTAAGCGTTCGGTGATCCGTATCCAATATACGTGGGCTGCAGATAAAAATGAAATTAAGAAAATGGAAAAAATTCAGTGAAAAAGTAATTAAGCGATGCATTTTTCATAAAATGTAATATTGTATGAACATTAAGACTATAAAATGAATAAAATTTGTATAAAAGGTCACCCAGGATATCAACATTATTTCCATTAAACTACTATATAGTAGTACGAATAACTGTAAACGTATTGCCATGAAGATAAAAATTTGGGTTAAAAGACTGTACTGAAAACTATTGCGTAACCAGTTCCCTCGTACAAACTTTGTATTTATTCGCCAAGGCCTACTGTTTTCTACCCTAATATTTGTGTACCCAATAGCATTTCTGTGAACCATGACTACCTCCCTTAAATACAACATTTTCTTTCATGAAGGAACGTACAAACTGATCAACTTTTATCCCTCCATTAGTCAATACAAACTGAGACTAATCTTCACATTTCTGAAGTGATTCTATTAATTACTCTTCCATTGATCTAATCCCAGACTGTACGTAACGATCCAATTTCTAAAGCATATCTCCACTGATCATCTATCATATTCCATCCATTGATCAATGGATGGAATTGAGAAATTGAAAGAAGACTGTTAATATTATGAAAGACTGTTTTATATCATGAAATACTGTTCATATTTTTCCGAATTACAGACTTTTTTTACCCTCCCGTTGATCTCACTACAGACTGAACATAACTGTCGGAATCAGATTCCACCTTAAACGCATCCGTTCACTTGACGGGTTTTTACCCCGCTCTTTGATGGAAACCGTTACGAACGAGAAGGGTCACTTTCTCTGCCTGACGTCCCACACCCATCGTTTTAGGATCCCTCCGGTCACTTCGACTCCCCTGAAGGTATGTTAGATGCGGAGGCTTATTGCGCGAACGCCTTGCAAACAAATTAGAAGGTAATACCTCGAGGAAGAAAATTATGGCGTGAACTGTTCTAATAATAAATCAGATTTCTTGTACGTTCTGTACGCACGTTACAAAATTGTAACCTGAAACCGTTAGCTCCATGGATCTTTAATTAAATACATGAGTGAAATGCTTATATAACATGCAACGGAGATCACCAATGTTGGCCTCTCATCCCATTGGCATGTAGGAAAGGCGGAATGTAGATCGCGAGTCTTCGTTGCTATCATCATAAACACATAAACAACTATTCTAACAAGCAGGAGCTGGAATGCTTCGCTAATAAAGGCAAAAATCAGGTTACAAAGATCACGCTGGCATGCAGGTATGAGCAGAAGGTACTTGTTAGCGTCAGAATGTTTGCTATTGAAATTTCGATTCTGCGTTGCATCACCTGGGCATTTAGAAATTTATTGGGAGGGATTGGGCGGTAATCATGAGCTATTTAGGATGATGGTCGCTCCGAGTAGCGGGTCGTAAATCAGCCCACGTCTTCTACCGTATGCAACGAAATTAACCGCTAGAGCATACGGTATGAATATCTGTGATTAAAAACACATGCTTGTAGTGTCATCGGTTCTATAGCACCGTTTCTCCACCTAAGGTCATGATTAGAAATGATCTTTGAGCTGATTTCAGACGTTTTGATATTAACTAAGTAATATAAAACGGTTTGTTCGTGAATATTGAAATTTTTAATCGAAGGAAAAAATTGAGCAATGATAGAACTAAAAACGCGTAATGAGTTTCAAAAATATCGTTTCACTGCTCTTTGAATTCACAACATTATTTCCAGCCAAAATGCATAGCAGTTAAATCGTAATAGAGTGAGGAGCGAGCTCATAAATTTCGGACGAATCATGATTGCCATTTAGTAAGATTGGCATCAGTTTTCATGAATAAATGTCTTCATTAACATAGAATAGAGGATATTTTACTGATACGCGGTCAATCTGTTCTCAAAATGAGCAAGAAGAAGGCGAGTGTTGGTCGAAGGAATACAAACTTTTACGCAACACATTTATGCATTCAAATTTTTTGCATAATAATGCAATCCAGTTTAAAAATGTTATTTTTATATATTATCCCTTAGCTTAGTCCTTGGCTTGTAACAAGTACACCTAAAACTTCATGAAGAAGCTTTAGAATCGACATGACAAGTTTATTTTCGTATGTTTATTATGAACAACGCAATCATAATCAAAACTAAACTAATGCGAAAAATTCGTTGATCAAAATAAAGACACGGTAAAATTTTAGATACAAGCCACATTTCATTAGATAAAATATATTTAGAAGTTAGTTTAAGCCTCCGTAACAGTAACAAAGTTGTTCCAAAGAAAGGAAAAAGGAAGGCATCATTTTATTTGGACTTAATTGAACGCGGACTTTATACACAAGTTGCATAGAAAAGGTAAGTTCAGAAGGAAGTAGTAGATGCTGAAAAACAGGACAGCAGTGAACCGAAAAAGATGGTCCGTAACAAAACAAAAAATTCCCTCCATTTCAACAAATGGAAGGCCTACCTTACTCCAGATTGTGACCTTAAATTTTCCCCCTAGAAGAACAAAGTCCAATAGAAACTATTAGATGTATTCCCCTGAGAAGCGAAAGTCAAATTCAATCGCATAACAACGCAGTTTCTTTGTGGATAAGGTCATTATAAATGGATATTTACCTCACGTCCGCGCGACAGTACGAACGAGCATAGCAAAATGTACTGAACTTTTTCATGTTTTTGCCATCAACATCCAGTTGATTTCAATCCACCAAAAAATGAAAGCTGGAATTTAAAATAAAATTTTCACACCCCATACAAAGTCAACTAACGTTGCGAGCATCTGACATTCCGAGTTAATGAGTTTGGTCGTCCATAATACCCGCTTCGCTCGTTCAAACTACCAACTTTCTAATCGGATAAACACTCAAAATAAACATTAAAAAGCTGGGGGAACTGCATCCAGAATGTTCGAAAGCATCGATGAAAATGAAGGGCTGCTTCAAAAAGAAATATAAAATACCGTCATTAACGTCGGCCGCACACGAACGGCAAAGAATTTAATAAAACGATGAATAAGGATCATATTATGTTAAGGAAAAAATCCGAAGACTCTAAATTGGTTCATCAAAATGGGGTTCTACAAAAGGTTCTACAAAAGGGGTAAATAAGAGCATTCTCTTTCGTGCAAGTTTTAAATTTGGCTTAAAGTTCTGAACAAGTGAATCTCAGGAGCGGTAACTACACTGGTCATAGAAGAAACTAAAAATTATGACACGGGAACAAATTTTTGAGAGCTGTATGAGCCCATCGTAATAAGTAAGATTAAAATGCTCACTCTGGCACCAAGTGATATTCATTTCCATATTAAGCTTTAAGGTCTTCTTTTCATTGCCGCCTAGAAAGGTATGTCATCAGTGATAGCTCGCGTCTCCAGAAACTGAAATATGGCAGCATAATGCAATGAAATCCATCCTCCCTCTCACAATCGCCTGACCACTAGCTCCTAACACACTCTCATCCCAGCACCACTGACCACAGTAGTTGGCTTCAGGCACCAACAGTAGCAGTCAGCTAAATGGGAATCTTATGACCCCCAAATCTCATGAATTTTATTAACTCTAAAATAAAGCCTAGTCCCCACGAAACATTGGACGGGAATTTAATATCCAGCTCATGTCGAGCAATATTTAACAGATATGAAGTCCACTTTCTTTAATAATGAAAAGAATCTAAATCCTGTAATTTAAACACTTGACTTTCAAGTTGTCAGATTCAAATGCAATATACATAAGCCCTCCGTCCGTCAAATGACGTTTGACGACCATTCCTGGTAGTTCTCTGGGTTGTCACAGGTTATCATGGATCGAGAATTTCTGTATACTATACGCTTAGTGAACTCATCTAACAAACTCTCTCGTGTTTCTGTCTCACTGGCGACTGCGTGTGGTATACATCACATCTCACCGACGAAACGAAGAAATGCTCAGTAATGTCGAAGGTTCGTTATCGCCCTACTTTCTCCACGAGAAATTCTGAAGTCGATCAGAGAGATGGAGGAATCATTCAAGCGGGAAAAAATCTGCGCAAGACTGTTGTGAAAGCGGAAATTAAATCACTCAAGAAAACAAAGAATTCCAGACTGCCTTCGACGTCCAGTGAAAACAACGGAGTTCGTCGGTGTGTCAAACGAATTGAAACGTCCTGTAATGACCCACAGTAATAAGAGAACGAATATAGCAGGCATGGATAACTCATAGTACGTTATGCGGCTCTTTCGGAAAGTGAACTCTCGCTTGTATGCGATGAAACCAACTGCAGAATCCCCTTCTATACAGCGAGGCGGCGCTCGTGCCAGTATTTGGTCGTCTCGTGTACTGACTACGCTACTCAAGTGCAAGGAGGTCTAGAATACTTGAAGTGTATCGTACCTTTCAGTAGTTTTCACAGAAAAATTATAGAGTAATTAATACAACAGTGAAGTGGTTTCACCTAAAGAAAACTGTGAAAAACAATTTGAGTTTTAATTTGAGATTCACAATAGAAATGAAAGTGCATCGTTTCTCCTGGGTCAAGACGGTCAACGTTTGGAACATAATTAGCATGTTTTGACACAATAATCCGTCATCTCGAAAGAAAGAAAACTTGCTCCTGTTCCTGTAGTTATATATAGTTTTTCAATAGATGTCAGAGGTTTAATCAACTTCTGAGGGATAATATAAAACTAATTTGAGGGATAACAAAGAGCTAATGGAAAGAGCAACTTGCAATGTCATCAATAAAGATGAATATTTTCCTCACTGCATTTCTGATGCACATATACAACACTTCCTTACAGCAAAATTTGATTTTATGTCTCAGCTGCCATAAAATTTTAGCAAATCATAAAAACTAGCACTCGGCTTTTTATTACCATGTAAACCAAGCATAACAAGATTTCATATCAATCTTCGTCACTTGTACTCCAAACTCGATTGGAATTTTTTCGGTAATTCATGAAGCGAGCGAAACTTGAATTATATGGGTCAACTCTTGTCCTAACCTTTGGTCGAAATCGCGAGAAAATAAGAGGTGAAGACGCAAATTAGCGGTTATAGCAAGTCACCGCACGCGAACACTGGTCTCTGTTAAGCTTCGTATTGGCTGTAGAATATTATAGGCCTGCAGTAGGGAGCCTTATCTGGGTACGTTCACCAAGTAAAAGTGGCCTGGCTGGGTTGTGAAATTCAAACAAGAAGAAGGACTTTTTACTAATACTGATTTAGTAAGAAGTATCGACATGCTCGTTAGTGGTTGTACGCAGCACCCCAAATTGCTACCCAAGGCATGCATGTCATTGATAACTAAGAAATAACAGTAAAGAATGCAAATGCAACTTTGGAATCCAATGAAGGAAAAATGTCTGAGAAATTATGCCCTAGCTATGTAGACTAGCTTATTTTGTGGAATACTGCAATTGAAATTACCCTTAATTGAATCAATCTTAAATCTAAAGAAGGAAAAATTTACGAGAAAAGAAGGCCTTAGCTAGATTAGCGCACAATTTTAAAAGGCCACAATTAAAAAAACCGGGTTTGCCATACTACATTCCTCAAGGACAAATTCCTTTCACTATCAGTTATTCTGAAGATTTTCAAATCTAAAACAGCACAGTACTCAGCTAGTTTTAATTTTGAATTATATATATTCGTAAATGCATTCGGTACAACTACGTAAAGTAGAAAATCATCCGAGTTGGGAGTCTTATTTTGACGTAAATTGTAGCAAGAAATTTCATAAATTTTTTTGCTTTAAACTTCATTAAAACTTTTCGTGTGCTTATTACACTTGAGAAATATCTCAGTCGTCATAACTCAAACACACAACAATAATGACGCTGTAACATTAAAATAAATGACGAAGATGTCAAAATCCTTAGACACATTCTAACATTGTCTGTCGCATATCGAACAATCTAGAATTACCAACAGAAGCGGGTTGAACATTTTTATTACATTGTGCGGTAGAAGATCTGCATGGTGCGTACGAGACTCAAGAAATGCTCAACCAGCCTCGGGAACTCAACCAGCCTCGGGAACTCAACTAGCCTCGGGAACTCAACTAGCCTCGGGAACTCAACTAGCCTCGGGAACTCAACTAGCCTCGGGAACTCAACTAGCCTCGGGAACTCAACTAGCCTCGGGAACCCAACTAGCCTCGGGAACCCAACTAGCCTCGGGAACTCAACTAGCCTCGGGAACTCAACTAGCCTCGGGAACTCAACTAGCCTCGGGAACTAAACTAGCCTCGGGAACTAAACTAGCCTCGGGAACTAAACTAGCCTCGGGAACTCAACTAGCCTCGGGAACTCAACTAGCCTCGGGAACTCAACTAGCCTCGGGAACTCAACTAGCCTCGGGAACTCAACTAGCCTCGGGAACTCAACTAGCCTCGGGAACTAAACTAGCCTCGGGAACTCAACTAGCCTCGGGAACTCAACTAGCCTCGGGAACTCAACTAGCCTCGGGAACTAAACTAGCCTCGGGAACTAAACTAGCCTCGGGAACTCAACTAGCCTCGGGAACTCAACTAGCCTCGGGAACTCAACTAGCCTCGGGAACTCAACTAGCCTCGGGAACTCAACTAGCCTCGGGAATTCAACTAGCCTCGGGAACTCATCTCGGCACAAGAAGAAAGCACAAGGAGCGGCCTCGTCTGGCTTTCATTTTCGTATCCGAGTTGCGTAACTGGCCTTGCTATTTTTTCTGCTCGGCAGCGCTCGTCACTGCCCATTTTTTATAGGTTTAACTTTGGACACGTTATATAACTAGGCGAGACCCAGATTTGTTCCAGCGGCTGCCAGTTTTTGAGCAGCTACTACGGCCATTGTTTGCAAGTAGCTCGTTCATTCTCTCGCCGTCGCGCCGGGCTGGCCATTTTAACGCACGAAAGACCACTCACAATCACCCCTGAAATACATGATGAAAATTCCGAAGAAAATGTTTGATTTACTAATAGGTTTTGCATGCCACACTACGCCTTGCGCTACGCCTCCAAGGAAAACAATGCACTCGGCAAAACGAGCGTTGCTTCAAAAACATCGAGAAATTCACTAAAAATGTAAAAGTAATGTTCCAAGAATTTCCATTGACTTGCAGTCAGCGAGAATGAAACCAACGTGAAGACACGCTTTTTTCCTCTGAGTAGTGCAAGCGTCTACAATCCTGGGTAAATTTTCATCGTTTAAAACGTATTGCTTAATTTCTTATCCATTTTTGTAAAAAAATTTCGTAATTGCCTCAAATCTACAAACTGACTTGAGTTCGACTGTACATCCTACATTACAGGAAAACAACACACCTAACAATGTAGAATTAACAAAATGAACAAATGCGCAACAAATGATGTGTTGAGAAATTCAAAGCATTTTTTCAGCAACTCAAACACATTAAATGGTCGAGTGTTAGAAAGGAGTACCATTGGTCACCAGCACCTCAACTGAAGCTGGTTGAATTGAAATTAAAGATTCAACTTCAATTAAATTCAATCTCAACATCTACATTAATAGACAAATGAAAGTGTCATTATGTGGCTTTGGTTTGGTTTCAATAAAATTGCAGTTTGTGACCACCGGTGGGCCAAGCAGTCAACGCGTAAAAATGAACACCAGCTAAAGCGGCGAGTTATGGTAACTCGGTAGGTACTTGGAGAGCGGCAGTAATGACGCATTCTTAGGCCTGTTCCTCATCATTACTCTGAAGCTCGGAGAGGCTAATCAAAAACTACTTGTTAACTGCCTATAAAAGCTGCTGCTTAGAAACTGCCCAGAGGCTGCTGCTCAGAAACTGCCCAGAGGCGGCTGCTCAGAAACTGCCCAGAGGCGGCTGCTCAGAAACTGCCCAGAGGCTGCTGCTCAGAAACTGCCCAGAGGCTGCTGCTCAGAAACTGCCCAGAGGCTGCTGCTCAGAAACTGCCCAGAGGCTGCTGCTCAGAAACTGTCCAGAGGCGGCTGCTCAGAAACTGCCCAGAGGCGGCTGCTCAGAAACTGCCCAGAGGCGGCTGCTCAGAAACTGCCCAGAGGCTGCTGCTCTAAAACTGCCCAGAGGCGGCTGCTCAGAAACTGCCCAGAGGCGGCTGCTCAGAAACTGCCCAGAGGCTGCTGCTCAGAAACTGCCCAGAGGCGGCTGCTCAGAAACTGCCCAGAGAATGCTCAGAGGTTGCTGCTCAGAAGCTGCCCAGAGGCTGCCCAGATATTGCCCAGACACCGGTAAGAGTATTCTCAGCGACCGTTTACACTGCCAGACTCAGACGCAAGGATCAGCAAGACTTCGGTCTCACAAGTTCAGCATTGCGAGAGCGATTGGTTCACGCGTTGCATTTGTCTATTGAACTGGAAAGCAGTAAAAAACGGCGATCGAAAAGCAACTTCTTGTCACATGACAAAGTCAAATAAGCCACTTTTTCGACGAATGTGTGCTCTAATTTGTACGAAACAAAATACAAACCGAGCAATTTCGGCGGGCTTTCTCTTCACAATTCATTCGCATGAAAAATGAAATATATAAATTCGAACACGAAGTATGTGCCAACGATTATGATTTTTTGCTCTTTACAATGGTATGGAGAAGCGTTAAATGATTTGAATTTAAATTTTAAGTGCAAAATTGCACACCATGAACATTGAGTCTGCATCATAAAATTGCAGAATCATGCATGTTTTGTTGAAGAAACATGCTAAAGTTTGTGTTTGCTCGTGGATACCCTTTGAATCGCAAGAAATATCAACTCTCATTCTAAAAAAGCCAATAGGACCATAATAGTCAACACGAGCCATCAATCCATCCATGTTCACTTGCGTCGTGTGAAAGAAATTGACTGCATAGCATTAAATTTTAAACATTACTTTTGATAAGGCAGTCTTTAATTTTTGTTACACTGATCAGTTTTGGCACGGTTAGGTAAAATTTTTCTCACACTAATCTATTTTAGTGAAGTGCTACTGACTTCTTGTTGCCCAAATAAATTTCGGTGAGGTAGGGTAACATTTTTTTACGCTCCTCAATTTTAGTAAATGATCTGGTACTTACGTCAGCCCAATGTAAGAACTGAGACAGCCGTCACTGATATAACTCGCCCAGCTGGACGGTGCCAGAGAGCCACCACTCACCTGTGAAACAAAGGGATCTTGGAGTAAATTTTTTTTCACTATAACATAAATGACATTAAATTGCAAAAATAAAACCCTATCACGGAAAAAATCACTTTATCTAATCATTACTCGACAAAAAACCGTTATTTTTTTGCAATGGGATTTTGACTGTTCAATGCACTTTAAAAACTGCATTTGACTTGAAATTTAAATTGAAGGTACTATATGTCTTGGGTTATACATTCACGTACAAAATATTTAAATTTATATACGTATTGAATTACATATACAACAATTAGGGGTGAACATTTTGATTTTTAATAAAAATTAAAACTATACCGAAAACCAGTCACCTCGAACCCATTAATTTAGTACATACTCTATCGATTTGAATCATGACGTAAATAATAAATACGCAAAATTTCAAACCACTGCTCTACATAAAATTTAGCACAGAAATGTACTGCAAATTCTTAAAATACTCCAACTCGAGTTTGACAGTACATAGCGACCAGGTAAATTTGTATCTTCTTTCATTACAAAAGACAGTCAAATGATCTACAAACGAGGTGTCCCCGCGAAAAAAAAATACTGATCCACTCACTGAAGATTTGATTACTCAAATATTCGGTCTTTGTAGTAGATACAACTAAATTTTCACGACAATTTAGTTCTTAAATATGATCTTTCTTTGATTGCACTCAGACATGCATATTTGTCAATCAACACATCAAAATAAAATACACAAACGCTGCGCAGTCAAAGAGAACATTTATTTAGATAAATAGGAGCGGATCACGCTAGACGTACCTCACAGCTCTAGAGTCCAGAAGCTCAGTCACAGCCACCTCTCCCCTTAGATGAACTAGCAAATATTAAATAAAAAAATACACTTTCGAACTTTTTTGGGTGGGGTAGGAAGTTGACAGTGGCGGACGCTCTCTCTCGGACACGTACCATACGAGCAGCTCTCTGTGCCGTAGCACCGACACGTTAGAAATTCAAGAGGACACCGGGCGACGATTTTGGCATCGCAATACAATCAAAAGAAGCCAATTTAAATCGTGAGAGCAGCGGTTCGTGACGATATGAAATGGAGCAGCAACATGGAAACAGCACGAAGACAACGGAGGGCATCAGCTGGACTAACAGTAACAACAAGAGGGCAAGAGCAGACATCAGCTAGACTAACAGCAAGAAGGCAACAGCGGACATCAGCTAGACTAACAGTAACAGCGAGGAGGCAACAGCAGGCATCAGCTGAACAAACTGCAACAAAAGCAACAGCAGGCATCAGCTGGACGAACAGCAACAAGGCAACAGCAGGCGTCAGCTGGACGAACAGCAACAAGGCAACAGCAGGCGTCAGCTGAACTAACAACATGAAAACAACAGCAGACATCAGCTGGACTCACAGTAACAGCAAGGAGGCAATCAGCAGTAAAAGTAGCAGCTCTAAATCATCCCCGCAAACAGCTGCACACTGCAGCGATAGTCCTCACGGCACGTCGGCACGTCACGCTTCGTGAATTTGCCAGCTGCTACACTGCCGCAACATCCAGACACATGCATGCTGTGTGCTCCGCTGTTATACCGATGCTTCACACACCCTGCACGCTAACGAACTGAGGGCATTTACACGCTGTCATAAATATCGTCTGCTTCACTTGTTCATCTCCTACGGACTCGGTGTGTGTTCGCTCGACACACCCACACATTTATTTCTCTACACACTCTACACTCTTCCGAGCTTATGAGCATTTGCATTACACACGCACATATTACATTACATGCGTGCTACTGTATTCTAAAAACGCACTGACGCCACAAGCTTACCATTTCCCTATGTAGTCATACCGTAACATACGATACTCTGGCGTACAAAGGCTTTATTTCTCCTCTACTCTTTCACAGGCACCAGAGAAGGAGTAGAGGTGATAGAGTCAGGAGCAAAAGACTCGTGTACTGCATTACATGTAGTCATCATCAGGTAGAAATTTGATTACGCCTCTCGTCGTACAGTTTACCACATCGCTACGTTAGACAGGCTGACATGAGATATATTTTCGCCTAGATCATGTTTTTATGATTAAAATTTGAAATTTGAACACCCTGCTCTTTAAGACAAAAAGCTAATTCTGATGTGTCAAAACTCGCATCAGTCACTGCATCCGTAACACGTAAATAATACGGTAAATAATACGTAACTAATACTTTACGCGTGAAAAATATGGTTTGCTGTCTTTGACTTACGATTATTCAAATGTAACGGTCCCTCTCGTGTGCGGTATTATGAAATTAAATATTGTATGCGTAACACAGCTAACAACTGAAATCATTGCTTTTATATCTGCTTTATATTGCATTTATATCTTTATAAAAAAATACAAGGTTGTATATACATAAATCTTCCATTTCTTCAACTCTATAACTCTAAAAATTAATTAACAGTAATTGGCGATCGACCTTGGTGTATGTATGGTTAATAATTCGCAGCAGCTTTCTGAAACATTTAAAAAAAATTTTTCTACGCAAATTTCGTAGAACAACGAACCTAAATAACGAATTTCACCGCGTATTGTCATTGTATATTTTGTTACATTATGAAGCCACGGCCAGCGGGACGGTAAAACATCAACGATAACGAAATATGCCTGAAAAATCGGAACAAAAACTGAACAGAAGGAAACTACGAGAAAACGTATCACCTTCAGCTGATATCATTTGTTCTACAACAGCGACAATGACCTGAGAGAGCGCGGGTGCACAATGCAGGTCGGGTTACGCCACCAGACGGCGGCGCGCACCAGCGGCTTGGGTTGGAGGAACACCACAACGGTGGGCGATATCCAGATATCCAAAGCTATCATCCGGGTTTGTGTGGGTTGGACCTCAACAACACTTATCCAAAGTGTTTTTTATTGAGAATAAATGAAAGGTATATTATATCTTAAAAAAGAAAGGAGTTGTAGTGAAGATATGTAAAACGAGATACGCTTGTTAGCTACTGTAGCTATTAAGAACTTGCTCAAAATCTATTGCAACAGCCCAGAACAGAAAATTGATTAGAAAATCTCAGTTTATTCTTTCCTAAAAAAAATTTATGTGCCCCGAGTGTCAAACGTGCAACAGTGAAACAGAGAGTAAAATTAATAAAAACAATAGCACTTTGCTTCAATATATATTCCAAATTTCCCTTTTCCTTTGTAGATAGCTTATTTATAGCTCAACCATTCCATGAAAAACTTATAACAAAATTTTAAATTAGAATATGAAGGTAGCAACAGCAGGGCAAGCCCATTAGAAAACGTAATTCTCTCATGAGTTCATAAAACATGAATGTTCAGTGTCCGGTGCAGTATTTTACCATTCCTGCGCATTTCATTATACAGCAGACTTGAAGATGAATTCAAAACTTTCAATGTATTTTGACGCCAAAAGACTGGTAAAAAATAGTATTACTGAGAAAATTAAGAAGTCTAACAACAATTTTAAGTACGAAACTCCGCCCAAGCTGGACCTCTTACACCTATATTGCCCTGCATCCCCAGGACATCCTGATTTCAATGGAGCTCCAGCATTTGTAAGCCCAGTTTCACTTTTGCACCGAATTACCTATAATTTTAGCACTCCAATACGGAAACCGTACTTGCGCGGCTAATATCATGAATGCACCAGTGAAAAAGTTAAGCTGAGAGGTTTTCAACCCACGAAGACTTCCAAGTCTCCTAAAGCTCCTATACCTTCAAAGTCCCCTGAGCATCTAAATCTCACAATTGGAGATTGCTGGTTATAACTTCTCTTCCTGTATTCCACCGTCAATGCCGTCAAACGACATCCTCATTAACATGATTTAGTCTACTACGCTTACCAGACAAACGAGCTACTAGCTACATCAGCTTTTTGCCTTTAAAGAGCAGTCGTGGAACTTTCTTTCCCGTTGGCTAATTTTTCGAAACTAACGCACCAGAGTAGACCGTAGCCACGCTTTTATTAACCTCATCCACTCGGAAAGATGAAAGATCTGAAAACACAAAACCAACATCCCATAATTTAGCCTCATTCATTATATTAGAAAGTCTTGGTTTTCTGGAGTGCACAAACCTGATGCGGTAGAAGCGTTCGATGTTACAGAAGAAATTTATCTGCCCCACCTTTTTACCAGCAGCCCCGGATGCACAGCATGACCACATTTCTCAACGTGGGTTTTTAGGTCTTCTCAGACCGCGAATCCAGGTTGAATCTCGGTTCATCCAGTAAAAACTCGACTTCTTGGCGAGCACTTTGTACTATCGCAATTCTGAATACATTTAAAAAAATTGCTGTCGAATGCGTCGAGTGGCTAAATGAGTCTGGCGTCCAAAATCTTCAGCAAAACTAGCCATGACCGAGAACACACACTGCGTGAAACCAAGACTTACCTTGACTCATATTCGTCACTGTCGAGGCAGCTTAGCGCTGTTAGCTCTACTTCCACGAACTATACAACACGTTGTGCAGGACCTAATATTTGACTCTCAGTCCCTCATAAAAATAAACGCCAATGAGTTATCTTCAACAATAAACATACGCTACAGCTACGGTGAACACTAACAGACCTTTTCATCGGCAGCATGGACAAAGGTGCTGTGATATTGACATAGGAGGCGTAAAACTTTGAGGGAGAAATTATTGGCCGAACACATGCACCTGCCACGGCCGACCATAAACAAGCACAACTGAACAGATTATTGGTCGTCAATGAGGTCCATTGTTGTCGAGGGTGCGTGCAAACGACCTGTTTCAGGTGCAGCCTTCATTCTTCGCTACGGTGGGTCATGGTGATCCCGGAATGCTGGAATGGCGACTGTTTACAATGATCAAAGTGTGCTGGAATGACAGCTGTTTACAATGACCAAAGTATGCTGGAATGGCGGCTGTTTACAATGACCAAAGTATGCTAGAATGGCAGCTGTATACAATAATCAAAGTATGCTGGAATGACGACTATAATGTTCAAAATTACGCGATAGCTGTAACGATCAAAATATTCTACAGATTAGATTATGAGTTACATAAAACCTCCGTATCCACATCAAATGTATTACCTAGAGAGCAAGGGGAAAAACACCTTTCAATATGGAATTAATGGAAGGAGGAATCTATGCACGAAGTGTGTTCCCTTACCCTGCACTTGAGAACAGCAAGATTGGAAGAAATTTTTAAATAAGATGAAAGTTGAAGAAAAAAAAACAGAATATGCTGAAAAAAATACCTCAATTAACCAAAAGCAAGTCCTTAAAAACACTAATACCAATTCTATATCAATAAAGGAAAAGAAAATAAAAGCCTCACTAAATTTCAGTTCGGGACCTCATTTCTTCTGTTTTGAAGCACTAATTCCCGTATATATAATGGTTGTATCTCCCGAGGGGCCAAGTTCTCTGAAACCCCAGTCAAAAATTGAGGTATTCCTTTACCAGTAACCGACTCGTAAACGCAGCAAATGAAAGCTAAAATTCCATTCAACATAACGATCTTCGCTAAACATTTTGCTCACAAAGGTGCTTAATTCCCACTACATAGTTTTAAGTTCAAAACTTGGAATAAAACCAATCATAGTGACAAAATGTTGCCCACTTAATCTAGGAGATTAAATAATTCTGGAGACGCTCGTACCTAACTTAAAATCTGTCATTTATCAATCGAAGAATACGATGCTCTAGAACTGTTGAACTCTCGCGATTAATTCTGATGAACTCACTCGAGCCATCAACTGGCAAAAGGTTACTCGTTCAGCAAAAGTTTTATTTTGAGCACATTTTTTTGCACCCTCAAGACTTGCATAAATATATCTGCCAAGACCATGAACAAGAAAGCCGAGTGATGAATGATACTCAAACGAGTCAAGAGCGAGGGAAAGATTCTGAAAAGCGAGGCTGTGACACAAATTGACTCGCTCGCTTGTAAGTGACACCTCAAAAGGCCCTTGAGATCGCAAGTCAGAGCTGCTGACCGCCAGCCACTTCGAAGAATTAGGGCCGGAATTTTAGTCAATTCACGTTGTCGCAGCGGAGCAGCTGACGGCGTCAATTCTTCTAAGTAAATTACGCTACGTCCTATACCACGTGACGTAGCTAAAACAACTGAGAAAAACTTACGCTATCATCTGTACCTCAACGACGACGTAATTTTTTTGAAAATCTGGTTCTTGCTGGCCAGCAGCTGTGCAATAAATGTCAGGGTAATCTAGAGGAGCTTTCGCCAGAGACGAGTCTGTTCCTGAGGGTTCTGAAGTTCCAAAATGGAGGACCAAAAGCGGTATTAATACATTAATAATGATTGACATGAAAAATATATTCTCCATTGGTAAAATATCACATAAACCCTGAGTTCGTAACTGAAATATCACATGAATAACCTCCGAAAGGTTGAGTGAATGAAAATTGGATGATAATTCAAGGAATTAATTGCTCCAATGCTAATTATTACAGGCGAAATTATTCTTACGCACATCATTTGAAAATTCCTCGAAGTTAGTCCTCCCCATCATTTGAATACGGATAATGCATATTTATGCGTAGAAAAGCGCGTGCATTCAAATACGAGTTGAATGTTCCACTCAGAATTTTACAGTACAAACTACATTTGCACTTTGAACAAACTCGATTTGATTTTCATGAACATGCTTTCGATACGATCATAATTTCCGATGAAAGAAGGATTTGTTTACCGTCTCCACTGACAAATTGCAGAAAGCAGCGCATAATATTTTTTATTGATGAAAATTGGAAGAATAATTCAATGGAAATTATGAAAAGTGCAAGAGAAATTCTGTTGGAAAGTGTGATAGCCTCCACAGCAATAAAATGTAATGGAATAATAAGAAGAAAAACTCCACCTCAATGCAAACCAAACCCACAGTTGCCTCATGCCACAAATGTCACTTATTTTGACGCGAGTGGTTACGGTTAGTACTGAAGAGCTCTAATTCTCCCAGTTATACTGACGGAGACAGACAGAGAACATTCACACTCATAAATTTCAGAATTAGTAGCCTAGGAAGTCTGAGTTTTCAGAGCCACTCGAGAACGATGCACATCATCTCTAAACACTTTGACTGAGACGTGCGCCACCGGTGGTACACGGAGGTAATTTTTATAATGCTGCTGACCGATCAGTAGTCACAAACTAAATTTTCATAAACACTTAATCAAAGGAAAATGAAGGCACAATCCAGTTCACGTTTGATATTGTCAAAAAAGTATAATAAAATTGACTTTAAATTTGAATTTGGCATTGAACTTAATATTTAGTAGTAGCAGTCAAAGTGTTAAGGAGTAAGATAAAACAGATTTCATTACTTATGCGACTCAGTGAGTGGACAAAATCGACCACAGATTCAACAACAATTAAACTTGGCATCTTTGGCTTAGATCGATGAACTCACTGCACTCCAGCGATCAAAAGTCATGCCTGTCTTGACTTTGCTAATGAAAGTTCTCCAAGCAGAGACGGGTGAATGAAAGGAGCTGAAAGCATAGAAACTCTTACAGCAAGCATGACTTGCATGACGCTGCCGTGTCAAAGGTCACCGGAGACCTGCAGTCGACGGGTTCGGTCGTAGGACTAAAGGGGATGAGCTTGCGCAACCGGTTGTAAACAACGCAACAAAGTCGTAAAATTCTAGTAAAATCTCTCATTAAAGAGACCTGATATGCGAGAATATTTGATTTCAGTTGCTATTTATTTGTGTAGACGTGCGTGTTGTGTTAGGTTTTTTTTTCAAGAATTACTTTTGGCTAACCTTTCCTCACTACTTGAAAATCTTTTAGGACGTGATTTCAGCCGCTTTCAGAAGAGTGTTTGACGTCTTTCCATCTTTCGTTCTAACTTATGGTGAAAAGCCTCAAAGGCAATCTCCAGTAGTATTTAAAGTATTTATAAGCTTTCGGTCAACTTCCTTTTGATAAAATGTCCAAGAGAAAACAGCCTGATTGTTTCTCTCAATAACATAATTAACCTCTAACACGACTATTGTATACCTCGTACGGTTGTTTATAGATCAAGCGCCTTTAAATCAACAAATTTTTAAAATTCAACATGTAATACATTTCATGTATCAACTTTCTTGAAAGTGAATGGTTTTTCTTTCTTGCATGAAAAATTACATATGTTTTGGGAATTTTGTGAGAACGAAGTACTTCCTCAACCAGCGACAAACCAGCAAATGTCGAGTGCAACACCACAAATCTTGACGCTAGACCACCAATTTCACGGCCCGTGGCTAATAAATTGTTTACCATAAATACAGACACTCCTATGACTCGCTCTTAAACGAACCGTAAACATCAACCGCACTAACGCTTATCAAATGCAAAAATACGTGAAGTTCGGCGAGCACATAAATCCTACTTGCGACTCCCTGCCACGACAAATTGGCAAGTCACACAAAAGGGAAGCTCAAAAGCAGACTCTCAGAAGTTATCATTTATTACTAAAAAGAATGTATTTCAAGGAGATGCCCAAAATACCTCTCCTTACGGGAGTTCATTCCTCAGTACTGAATGGAAAGCAATAGGATATATTGGTAACTGAAATTACTGGCAAACGCTCTGAATGTCACATAACGTGTTAATCATGTGATATAAATTGAATCAGAAAAATATGACGTATAAACACAGCTGAGTTTTTGTAACGCAATGGATCAGTAATATCTGCATGATTCGAAGCACACGACACGTTTCTACGATGAAAATTCCCACTTTTCCGTCAGAACAAAGTAAGAGAAAGAATGCAGGAATCGAACCGAGCATGCAACACCTATAGCTAGTAATTGAACGATTATCCCATAATTTCTAGCGTTCACCCATTGTCATGGTTTGTGCAAAAATTTGTCAACTCACATAATGAAGGATAATATATTACGGTCCAAAGCATTTAACTAGATAATAAAATTAGCCAAAGTGGTGGGAAGCTGATAAGAAATCGTGCGCTGATTTAATAGAGAATATTGTATTATGGCCTAGTGCTCTTAATTGAATAATGTAATTTGCCAAGGTGATTGGAAGCCGGCATGAAATACAACCTTAAAATAATTAATAATAACGTATTTTGGACAAGCTGTTTTAATTTAATAGCGACATTCATGGATACAAAAAATCCAATCACGCTTCAAAAATTAAAATATAACTATTTTTTTCAAGCGCATAAAAATCAAATTTAAACGAGTCATAAGACCAAAATAACGGCATGCTCCCAACACCCAAGCAGGGCAGTGCATATCAATTACAATCCGCAGAGAAACGCTGTACACGCAGTATACAAATGCGCTATTTAAAAACAATTTTAAAAAAAATCACAGCCATGCAATACAGAACGACTTCCCGCCATTGTACAAATGTTCTTTGAGCGTGAAGGAACGAACATACTTCATCGAATATTCTCAAGTAGGCACGCTTCGAAAACCAAATTTCTGCCAGTTGTATTGGTGGCAGATTGAGAGGAGTGCTCAACATCAAGCAGCTGTGTGATCGCGCAATAAAACAGTGACGGAAAGTTTATTATATAGGTCATTGAGCAACTGCTACGACACATGACACGTGTTTCCTTATATTCTGGGATCTACTGTGCGCGATAGTTTCTCTTAGTCCATTGTTTTATATTCAGTTTTTGAAGTCATGAGACTTGTAATAGGAAAAAATCTAAACCCGATCATGACTGTCTACATCAATGTTAAGAAAAACATTATGCATGTCCATGATTTTTCTGACCTTCACATCACACTCCCTTCTCGCGCACCAACCATTTTCAGGTTTCCTCAGAAGGCGCGGTTTGCAATGGCAGTGAACCACCACCCACTTCTTACAGCGCGTGACGCCTCTAATTGAGCTTTAAATTGATAGCGCAACCTTGCAAGACTGCATTTCACCGAATACCGGAACAGCTACACGACCCATTAATTAAAAAGGTAGTATATCCTATTGGCGGCAACACTTCGCTGGACGCCGCGAACTCACGCTTCAGGACTCATTCGTAGGCGATAAATTCAGTCCGTTTTAGCCTTGCAGGAGTTTCTGCGGCGGGTAGGAGTGGGAACAGCACACTCACGCTCTCTTGCATCAGCATGTAGAAATAATGTTAACGGTAGCAGCGCCAGCAAGCCTGCTGAGCTGTGTTGTGCTGCCTGACGTGTATGACCTGAAAGAAATATTTGACGTTACCTGAGGCAGCAAAGTTGGATCCTGAGTAGCCTTTGCCTCTTATCCCCCATCAATATGATGAAAACGTTCTACCGAGATATTGTTTTCATTTAAAGGGTTCACTGCTACGCTGACTTTACCCGTACGGCCTTGAGAGGGAAAGCAATCACCATCAGGAACACTGTGAGACGAAATATAGCTAGCGATATTCACTCCCAAACTCAATGCAGAGTGCCTGTTAGTGGGAGCCTAAAAGGGATTAATGGTATTAGACAACACGTCATCGTCGAGCCACCGAAGCAAATTGGTTCAGCCGGAGATTGCTTTTATTCCAAGTTAGGTTTCTTTGAAGACTCATGGTTGTTGAGAACGCAGCAGAGAACGCAACCTTCTGTGAACTTTAGCACGTACTGCAAATGCTGGAAGTTCCATGATTCCGCATAACGACGCTCATTTAGGGCACGCTGTAACTAGTTCAGTCGTTGATATCCACGAGGAGAGCTTGACTAAAGCGACATATGAGGTTGTACCGAGAAAGGCTGAAAGTTGAATCCGTATTTTGTGCGAGGCTTGCGTCTGTGGGTGGGGTTCACAAACAAGTTGAGTTTTTTCTGGAAAATTCAAATATGAATACTTCAAGGAAAGCAATTAGCCAAATAAATCCCGCACCACACTGCCTTAAGGAACATATTGACTCAACGCCGACATTTACCCCGACAAGGTCGAGAATCTAGACAAATTGAGTAAACGGATCACTGCATGGAGCAGGCAACAACTGGTAACATTCCAAGAAACCTGTCATCTTCAACATAATAGCCAAGCACTGGAAATGGTGCATTTTTGAACACTTTAGTTCACTTGCGTTCCCAAACATCGAGATCGCAACACTTGAATGAAGTGTACAGAAACAAGGATTCTCACCTACACATTTCCGATACAACGTTCGGCATGCTTAAGCCCTCACTCCCGGTTGCTGTACGAGACAATACGCGACTGCGTATCGCTGGTTATTACAAAAGGCGCATCGAATATCGTTGCTCTATGATTTATTACATTCAATTTTCCCTTTACCATTGTATTAAAATTCGTATGCAACTAAGAACCGAGCCATGGCTCACTAATGCACTGTGATGCAGAAGACGTTTTTTTTCTTCTGCCAGTTTTTTTTGTACGCTCAAACATGAAGTGAAACTTGCATGTAAAGATAAAAGTCGAACTCTTAAAATAATGATCACTTCATCTGCTGGGCGATACGATGCTCATTTTTTGTCACGTTAGCTTTTTTAAGCTCACATAAAGCCAATAAATTTCAGCGTAATGACAACGTAAATTAGACTGTTGATCCCCAATCCCAAATACCCAAAATAACCGTCGTTAAAAGAATCATTCAGAGTAATTTTTGTTTCAACTAATTGTTGCGCAAAAAATTAATAAGTAAATACGACTACACTGTATTTTAAAAATCCGTAAATCTGATAAAACACCAAATCGTCATCAAATCAGTGCGTAAAAGACAAGAGTAACCTAATTTTTGAAGAGACAGGGACGGCTAAAAAATTTAATATGGAGAAACTTAATTTCATGTTTCCTAGCCTAGATAATTTCAGTCGAAAGTTATTATTAAGGAACAAAATTTTCAAATCCCATGCCACTTCTCTGTGATGCTTCAGTCAACTTCAAAATTTCACCTCGAAAAAAGCTAAAAGCTATGGGCGCCGTGCGAAACCAACAAACCTGAAGGAAAAGAAAAGTTAGCTAATTAACGCTTAATTCTATGTTTTACTCGCACATGCACAGTCGGACCAGCATCGGGATTCCCAGGGTGAGTGACTGCATCTGCCCATCTTCCCTGCAGGAAATCCTGCAAATCTCTTAAGTAAACACAGGGTCCCAAGGCTGTTTGCAGTTCCTAAACATCAGGCAGCTACGCGTCTGTGCTCGCTAGATGATTCATTTCCGAAAGACACTTTTACCCTTCATTTGGGGGAATTAACCGAGGCACTTTCTAGCCTTTCACTAGCACGATTCCTGAGAAAACAAGCATTTACCCGAGTAATGAACCTAACAGTCGTGAGAAATGAAGTGAAACTCTTATGCTGAAACCACAAATCTCAATATTGTATCTTTAAATTGTAACAGTAAATACCCTATTTATAAACTATAGCAACAAATCCCACAAATTCACGACAAATACCATGACAAATAACTCTAATATATTATACCGAATTTTCTAATTGCCTCCGTCCTCTTGGACTGTTTAAAAACCTATCCATGAGTTTCTTTGGAGGACAAACTGACGTCGCCGCCAAGCCGCGGTCGCTATTATTGATTGGCTTCAGTGGACCAAAAACTCGGGGATTTTTACGGTTGCCGAGGAAAAAATATAATTGTTTTAAGTCGCTTCTATTGTTACGTAAATTTGAACGCTTGAGTCAGCGTTGACCGACTTCCGCGACGAGATGTAGACGTTGCGATCGCCAACCTCTCGGCTCGCAGGAAGTGTGTGGGATAGACAAAGTTGTCTTTAAAGGTTCCGAGTAAATGTTCGGAACTGAGTCCCGTCACATTTCCATATATGTAGGAGATGAGTCTTATTCTGTGCAAGTTTTCCTGGAATTCCCAAAAGATTCAGTAAACGGGATATTTTAAAGATTGTCTTAAAGGCGTCGAGATTTTTGTGGTTGCTGGAAAAGCTATATATTTTCGAAAAAATTGCGTCGTACGTCATTAAAGGTACACAAATAGGCTCTCCTAATGCTGTGGAAGAAAATTTTGACTTAATTTTAATAAATTTCTACAAGTAGGATATGTATATGTAAATATGTCCGCAAATTTTAAATAAAACGTCGTCATGCAGGAATGGTGGTCAATATGTACAACGGACGCGGTGGATTTGTATTCTTTTTTCAGTGAGAAAATATTCTATGTTTGAATTTCGGACTAGGTATTATAACTGGTGTGCACTAACAGAAAAGGATAAAATAATTGTAGAACATTTCATGGTGACCTACGTAAGCTTATAAACTAAAATTTCTAATTCGATAACCATATTTTCGAAAATATTCACCGCCCGAAAAGAGCCATGCGCATGATTTAAAATGGCTCTCAAGATCAAAAATGAGGAAAATAACACTTTGATTGCGACGTGACCCACCGGTGGTCTCTGAGGGGATTTTCATAATGTTGCTGGCCCATCAGTAGTCGCTAACTCAATTTTCAAAAATCCTTATTGAACACTATAGATGAAGGCACGATCCACGTTATATTTTTATTTTCAAAAATTATCTCTAAAATCAACTTTATTTGAGATGAACATTGAACTTCAGTTTAAGCAGCAATAAAAAATATGGTAGTGAGTTAGTTAGTTTAGGGATTCTTCTCTATTACAGATATGTTTTCACAGTGGAAAGAGAAAGGGCCATTTAGCACGGACTGTAGAAAAAGGGCAATCTAAGATCTATACCTGCGCATAGAAACATCAAGTTGACAAAGAAGAGGAATAAATTCCAAGGGGAGGTGGTGAAATGGGAATAAAAACAAAGCAGCAAAGTTGGCATGAAAAATGTAACTCCCGAATCTGATTATAAAGTACGTGTAGGATTAATTGTACGAATAAAGTTCAACTATTGAGGGTTTTTTTTAGGCATCGACATTTTAAAATAGGAGAGTTTCTCTCTCAAGGAAGGTGAGAATCCTAGCAACGTACAGAAATGAAGCCACAAGGAAACATGAAAAGGTGGAAATTTAATTAAATAGAAAGAAACTTTGCAAGACCATGTAGTATACGAATTTCCGATTCTGCGAGTATTTCTAACTCTCACAACTGCATAAACAATAACAGCTCATTCCTATTTTCTAACGACATTAAATATTATCGCTATAGCACCCACCTATTTCGTATAAATATTTTTAACGAATTTTAATTTCCATATCTCAGATTTTATACTTTTGTGGCCTAAATATCACGCGAACATCGAGCGTCTCTTCCGCACTGAGACCGGGCGGGAAGGACCTTCTTGCTTTTATGTTGTGAAAAGCGTGAAGGTTGGCAGCTTCCACGACGTCTGAGCGCAAGAACTTGGAGACCATGTATTTCCTCTTGATAATTTAGTTTAAAAATGATTGCTGTGTTGCGCCTATTTATCCAAAATCTGAAATTGAGGGAGATTTTCATTGAAAACACTTAGGGGCTTAGTTAATTTGTCCCAAAACAAAAATTGGTGAAAATTTCTGATGAAACCATTATCATACCTACATACCCACCCCCCTCCCAAAAATGCAGATTTTTAACAGCGACACTAATATGCCAAGCTTATTTATCTCAAAATAAAAAGTTAATGAATTTTGTAAATAAAAACCCTACCGTGTTTACTGTTTCGTTTATCTGTCCCAATAATAAATCTATTCCGAAATAACAAACACTATCACACCTGCTCATCTGCTTCCAAATCAAAATTTTCAAAATGTTTCCTACAGCGGCCCATAGACGATCAATTTTATTGTCAATATAATTGACAATGATGAATATTGACAATTTAATATATCGTCTGTGGGCTTGATGGACGACCGTTAATTAATTGACTTAGTGGGCAAAACAAAATTTCATCAATATATTGAGTCAATGATATTGACAACTAAATTTATCGTCTATGGGCCGCTTAACTTATTGCTAAACAGAGAAAAGAAACTAAGTTTATATAAAAAATCCAATGACTAATATTTCAACATCACAGTTTAATCTTGAAGGATCATTACCTATGATGCGTCGAGATCACAGTGCCATTTGAATGGCTGGAAAATAACGAGTTGGTAATCAAGTTATCGCTACTTTCTCAGCAGAGGTAAGCATCACAATGAAATTTCTGTAACAATTCAATAACTTTTACATTTCTACATCACAGCTTGCTCTTGAAGGATCATTACCTTTGATGCGTCGAAATCACCGCGGCTGCTTAGTTACACTGAACTTATTTAAGTTGGGATGAATTATAGTTTCTCACTGAATGGCTGAAAAATGACGAGTTGTTATCAAGTTATAGTTAGTTTTTGAGTAGAGATAAGCATCATAATGAAATTTTTGTAACATCTGAGAAGGTGGTGGTCAAAAGAACAATTAATTTAAGACAAAATTAGACCAGGGTGGTCAGTCATCAGAGCAAAACAAGATATAACGTAAGCACTGCAAAAGGGAAAAGAAGGTTACGGAATGAAAAATAAAATAAAAGAAACATTGAGGATAGCGCAAGAAGTCTGTTGCATGGTTCCCGGCTTCCCACACTAGAACGACAGAGATTGGGTAAACGAAATAAAAAGGCGGGCCCAACATGGTTTGCGCAACCAGCGTGGCTGAGTCTTTCCTCATAAGAGGCACAAAGTGCCGACGCGCTGAGAACGTTAGTTGATCGAGGTGCATTGATAAATAAACGCGCGAACAACATACCACTGCAAGAAAAGCTATGGAATTCTACAAATACTTCGTTATCAAAACGACCTAAGTATATTTGAACGTTTGTGCTCATGTCGGTATTTACATTATCCAAAATGGTCGGTGCATCCTTTTACGACGAGGAGAGTGTTAGTACCGTAGATTGATGCGACTGTTAACTTTGGGTACTCGGCTAGATTGAAAACTTTATGGCACCCAACGGTATTCGCCAAACATCTTGTACTAGAATAGTTCTTTAGCGCGAATATTTCATCAATTGTTTTCAACTTTCGAGCACAATTTGCAAAAGTTGATTAGATTAGACGTTATTTTAAGCTTTCCCAACCACAACAAAGGCGTCTCAAAGAGAGGAAAGAGGAAGGCACCATTTAGTATGGACTTGAGGGAATGCACAAGGTGCGTAAAAACAGTAAATGGAGAAAGAACTTCATGAAACAAAAAAGTCGAAGAAGAAAGTAGTAAGTACTGAAATCAAGATAGAAGTGAATCGAAAAAAGGTAGTTCTTACCAAAACAAAAACATGCATTTCTACAAAAAGAAGTCCAACTTACTTCTCATCTCGAAACTCCATAATTTTCCCCTAGGAATGCTGATTCCCATAATTACAAAAGTTTTATCTCCTGAAGGGGGCTTTTAAAACGGCAGTCATTATTTAAAAACCATTTCATTTTTCAGTCTCATAAAGCCAATAACCAGACAGAAAGTGTTCATCCATCCATTGTGCAGGCAGTTTAGAGTGACATTGAGAGCGCACTTGAAGCCAGAGCCCTCATTTCTAATCTTTTGAAACGCCTCAGCTTCACCGATATGAAAAGTCGTAACAGACAAAGATTTCTTTTATTCTTCAGTTCAGTGACATTTGCGACGTAACGACTTCGTGTTGCGTCACCGTCGGCAGGCGTCTTTACGTTGCGCTTGTGCGCCGCCACGTGCAGACAAGTTGCGCTTGTGCGCCGCCACGTGCAGACAAGTTGCGCTTGTGCGCCGCCACGTGCAGACAAGTTGCGCTTGTGCGCCGCCACGTGCAGACAAGTTGCGCTTGTGCGCCGCCACGTGCAGACAAGTTGCGCTTGTGCGCCGCCACGTGCAGACAAGTTGCGCTTGTGCGCCGCCACGTTCAGACAAGTTGCGCTTGTGCGCCGTCACGTGCAGACAAGTTGCGCTTGTGCGCCGCCACGTGCAGACAAGTTGCGCTTGTGCGCCGCCACGTGCAGACAAGTTGCGCTTGTGCGCGGCCACGTGCAGACAAGTTGCGCTTGTGCGCCGCTACCTGCAGACAAGTTGCGCTTGTGCGCCGCCACCTGCAGACAAGTTGCGCTTGTGCGCCGCCACCTGCAGACGCGTTGCGCTTGTGCGCCGCCACGTGCAGACAAGTTGCGCTTGTGCGCCGCCACCTGCAGACAAGTTGCGCTTGTGCGCCGCCACCTGCAGACAAGTTGTGCTTGTGCGCCGCCACGTGCAGACAAGTTACGCTTGTGTACCGCCACGTGCAGACAAGTTACGCTTGTGCGCCACCTCGTGAACCACAAGCGTCATTTCACACACACTCCATTACTAACGCACTAAAAATGTGCCCGCATGAACCTGCACCGTACGATGAAAGTAACACGTGATGCAAACCAAACCCAACGTTTCTCCTTCATACGCTTTTGATGTTTCCAAATTTTCTTAGGTTTGGACGAAGCCTGAACGCAGTGCTACAAAATTTCAAGATTCAAAACAGATGAATTTGCGCATGGTACTCAAAGTGATGGGATACATAAACGCTGTAGACGAACACGCAACAGTCCTGGAAATAACATATTTGGTCATGCCTGCATAAATAACCACAGTGTAGAAGCCGGCGGTAGCCGATAGACGAGTGATGTAATTTCAAATATAAGGCGTAACAAACGCTCAATAGTCATGAAACGATTGACTGTGCGTAACTTAATTTTTAAGCCACGTTAATGGCTTCGAAGTAAAATCCAATTTTTGTAGGATCAAAAAGTGTATAGGCGGATATAAAGTAACATCTAATTTCTGGAGCAGCAGCAGCCATAACGGAAGATTTAAAGTAACATTCAATGTTTATATGAATAATAAACATACGGTGGATTTCAATTACGAGTATCATCGAATTCATCCGTCATGACAAGGATTTTAGCAAATTTATACAAGGATCAATAGTTATGAGATCTTATAAAAAATTACACTAAGTACAAACTACGATGCACCAACCATAATAACCACAGAAGCGTCGAGTTATATTAACGTATATAAAGATAAACATAACTACTTTTGAATTCTGCAACACTAGGCCAATTAGCATGAGGTAAAAGTACTTTCTTCATTGAGTCTAATTTCAGAACAATTTATTTCGGTAAGCAGACTTGAGTACTCACAGCCAAGCAGAACAACGACCACTCGCACGTTGCATTTAAATAACAATCGCACTGCGTTCTAAATGTGCTTAGAAATTAACGCTTCGCGGTGCACTGCACTGCCTGCGCTCTAAGCACCGCAATCACACAATCATTTCCATTATGGAAAATTTTGCCTCAACGACGCGTGAAATACCATTAATGAATCCATTATTCGAGTCACATCAGCATGCGTTCGTGCTTCCGCGAGGTCAATTTAGTCGGCCCCAGCGCTTGGGCCTGAGTGATATGCGTAAAGCAACCTGCAATTCATGAAGCCAATGTTGGTCGAATCCACGATCAGGCTAGCGCTCTGGTCTGATATTTAGGTATCATTTTCGAGAAATTACTTAGCAGACAAGCATCGACGAAATAATTGTAGAAGGTACGTCAGAATAAGTGTGCCTTCTAAACTGAACTGATATGTAGGTATCATTTCCGATAAGTTATAAGCATCTAAGAAACAAAGAAAGTGCGCCAGTATAAGCACACTTTCTTATTAATCCTAGAAACGCACTACACAAAAACGGCTATCCCAGTAGGTAAACGCACTAACACGCGCACGTACATTTGATTGTATAGTTAATTTTTGAATGTAGCTCAAATGTAAGGTTTAAAATGAGTGAGCGTAAGTATGTAGGCGGAAGAAGATCTGTTAAGCCGTGATGAGTCACCGAGCTCAAAAGTCCTCTCAATCTGCACTCTGTACTCCGCTCCCTTCCTCTGCCCCATACAATCTAGTCATGAATGCATTTCGCATTTGGCCGAACTGCAGATTTCCCAGATACCAAGTGATCTGTGTGATCAAATTTAAAGGGACGCATATTGAAAAAAGGAACGCATATTGAAAAATTTGCGTCACAAAGGAAGCTAATCTGGTACGATGTAACTCAGCTTTCATTATGTGCATTCAACTCCAACGATTGCGTCTCGGGGTATATTATTAGTTACGTACGAAAATACCTAATTCGCCCATAACAGTAGTATTTGCATTGCTATCTATTCCACCCATTGAGTTAAGTACGAACGTAAACACTACATATTTAAAATGATTATTTTTATGGCATCTTGCATATTTTCACAATTGTGAATACATACAGCGAATACATTTCCCACCATAACACATGCAAAAATGGAAGCAAACTGACACGAATCTGACCAATTTCTAGCCAAAACAGATGTCTAACAAAAAAGTTAACTAGTCCCTCGCTAGGTTCAGTGTACCAATACTCTGAGCCCCAAGCAGTACGAGTAAAACTATGGAGTAGTTTTGACACTGCAACTGGTGCAATGTCTCCTGTTTTTCTTCGTGTATCAATTTCCCAACCGCAGCGTCCTTGCACATGCGCAGCACAGTCCGATTTCGTTCCTTGCGGTTGTCTCTAATCTCTGCTTCGCGATGCTAAAGCAAGAAGTAGTTTCTCTTTGGTCAAGAACTGGGATAACAAGTTCAAGTGATGAAGCAAGTGTCAAATTAACATAAAAATTTACTATAAAGTTAATTTTCACTTGCGAGAATATGAACACTCATAATAATTTTCAATCTTCTTATAGAAAAATATACTTACGAAAACGCATAAATATGTTTCCAAACGAGTGTGTAATATCATTATGTTTCTCCCTCTAACATCCACCAAAATGCCACTAAAAAAGTGTGAAATTTTTTAATACTTAATTCTTTGTTCGGATTGTATGACGCAAAAAAGTAAGACAGTCAACATTTCGTGAGGTGCAGCATACGCTCGCTCGTACAACGCTCACTCTTGCACCATGCAGAAGTAATTAGGCGGCGTTTTGAAGAAAGCGTGAAGTTGCAAGTGATTGTGCGAAAGCAAGCTATAAAACTCGTAAATTCCGAGTTGACGACTGTCGTATGCAAGTGAAAGTGAGCTGGGGAGGAGGTCGTTAGTCTTCGATGGTCTAAAAAGTCCGCAAGACTCGAAGATCTTCGGGGCGGTGGCTGCAAGACTGGCTTGGAGGAATCGTCTTGGAGTTGTGACCCTCGACTTTTTTTGAAGGGGAGGGGGGGGGGGGGGAGTGATTCTTCCGAAAGTTTATTCTCATTGCCTCTCAATGTCTTCACGAGCTAATTTGAAACAATCTAAGAGAAATTCCCTTGCCAAGGAAAAAATAATTATTGTTCAGTCAAATAAACTCTTTCCTTATCCCGACAATCAATGGTTTGGCAATGAAGACCGATAATTTTCTTTCGAAATTTCACGAAAGAGCTGGTTATTTCTGACAGAGAGTTTAAAGAATGTTATGCAGATTTACGTATTAGACTAAAAATAATCGTGAAACCACATATAACTTCAGCTTATAGTACTATTTTACCTACAGTTGTGGGGCTACCGTGTAACACACTGGAATGTAAAATAAAGTTTTCACCCGCGTGATCAAAGATTTTCTCACTTCTCGCAAGATATCATCGATGAGAGAAAGTTTTTGAATAAACTTCAAGCAAAAACTTTAAATTCTTGGAAGGATAGAAGCTTTTGAAAGCTATCGGCTAGACGACTTGTCCCCATAGCATCTGTTAATAAACACAAACATTTTCAAAGGAAGCATGCATATGTGCTCCAAATGGCCACTGAATGACTGAGTCCTTTTTAACAATTCAAGAGTGCCCTTTGGGCGTCTCCAGCTCCGGCTTTCACATTGTGCAAATTTTCTACTGAATTCAATGAACATCGCCAACCTCGTCTATAAAAAGTAGCCACACAAGACTCTTCATTTGTGCTGCATTTGCAACACGAGCAAGGATAAATTTTTAAAAGGTTTTCATAATATCTTTGACGAAAACTTGCGTATCCCGCAATAATAGCAGCATAAAATGAGTCGCACAATTAGGTGGACATTAGCTTAACACTTTCGCTGCCTCGTGTTAAACTGAAGTTCAACATTCAACTCAAATTAACCTCAGCATTAGTAATAAATTTTGACACTATCAATCGAACATTAAATGAATCGAGCTTTCATTTAGTCATGATTAAGCATTCTTGAAAATTGAGTTCGTTACTACTAGTAGGTCAGCAGCATTATGAAAATGCCCTCGGAAGCCATCGGACGAGACGTTGTTAAAAAGTCGATATGAAACAAATTCCTGTGGATGAGAGTACGCAGGCGTTTAAGAGAGGAGGCAAGTCATTGCGTAGACCCTCCCTAAAGCGACTTCCAGAGAAATATCTCGAGGGCTGAGCAAGTACCCACTTGCTCGACTATGAAGTCGACAAGGGAAAAAACGATTGCGCTATGCGGACCAGATCTGTGACACCATTTCTGATCCCTCAGCCTCATCACTGGAAGAACCGGCTATAGTGGAGGCCTCTTCCCGCGTAGTTTAAATGCTTTGCACTGCCGGGAGTCGCACTTTCTTGTCAGGTTGGTATTGAAATGAAATTCTTTCATCGAGAGTAAAAGAAAAGGAGTGAACTAAGAAAAGTCGCAGAAATTCTTGTAAGAACTTGACTGAAAGCGTTCGTAATTTTTCCCCAAAGCGTGAAGATTCTCAGCAACACTCACATTCACTGATGATATTCCTACGCATGAGGCACGAGAAGTATCATGAAAAGGAAATCTTATTTACTACCCAAGCAATGTGACCTAGCAAACCTGTGTTACTACTACTACTACTACTAATACTACTACTACATTACTACCCAAGTGAAAATGAATACATGGAAAACCGATTCATATAAAAAGCTGCGAGCCAATCACGGACTCGGACTCAAAATACATCGCATGGCACATAAAATTTGTCACGCCTGACATCGTCTTGCTCGTAAAACGAACAAAAACAAAAGAAAGCGTCGCAAGTTAAAACTTTCATCTTCCATTGGACATACTCTGTCAAATTTGTTTTACTAAACAAAAACAAAAGTTGCAGGTATAAAGTTCGAAAATTATTTTTAAAATCTAAGTTGCTCAGCACTACATTACCCAGTCTAACTTTAGCACTGCTTGCATGCTCATTTTCGTCACCCAAGTAATTAAATCACTTGGGCGGCGAAAAACATGCATGCTCCGGCGAAAAAGTTAGACTGCGTAGCGACGATTGAACCAAGGTAACAACGAAAGCAAAACCAGTCATATGCAAACATGAGACGCTGAGGACATTTGGTAAGGAGGAGGAGTGAAGTTCACCACATTTTCGATGACAGCGCAGCAATCGGGACGATCTTGAGCTGCAGCATGGAGCATTTGCCCTGGAGGTGTTGCAGCAGAGAGGGCACTCAAACCGAGCCCGTGAATAAAAATTAAAATGAATCCGTAGACCAAATCAAAATTAACCCACGCACGGATGTGTTGAAAAATGAACCAGTATACAGATGCGATTTAAAATGAACCAGTATACGGATGTGTTGCAAAATGAACCAGTATACGGATGTGATGTAAAATGAACCAGTATACAGATGTGATTTAAAATGAACCAGTGTACGGATGTGAATCAAAATGAACCAGTGTACGGATGTGAATCAAAATGAACCAGTATACGGATGTGTTGCAAAATGAACCAGTATACGGATGTGATGTAAAATGAACCAGTATACAGATGTGATTTAAAATGAACCAGTGTACGGATGTGAATCAAAATGAACCAGTGTACGGATGTGATTTAAAATGAACCAGTATACGGATGTGATGTAAAATGAACCAGTGTACGGATGTGATTTAAAATGAACCAGTATACGGATGTGATGTAAAATGAACCAGTATACAGATGTGATTTAAAATGAACCAGTGTACGGATGTGAATCAAAATGAACCAGTGTACGGATGTGAATCAAAATGAACCAGTGTACGGATGTGAATCAAAATGAACCAGTAAACGGATGTGATTTAAAATGAACCAGTATACGGATGTGATGTAAAATGAACCAGTATACGGATGTGATGTAAAATGAACCAGTATACAGATGTGATTTAAAATGAACCAGTGTACGGATGTGAATCAAAATGAACCAGTATACGGATGTGATTTAAAATGAACCAGTGTACGGATGTGAATCAAAATGAACCAGTGTACGGATGTGAATCAAAATGAACCAGTGTACGGATGTGAATCAAAATAAACCAGTATACAGATGTGAATCAAAATGAACCAGTGTACGGATGTGAATCAAAATGAACCAGTGTACGGATGTGAATCAAAATGAACCAGTGTACGGATGTGAATCAAAATGAACCAGTGTACGGATGTGAATCAAAATGAACCAGTGTACGGATGTGAATCAAAATGAACCAGTGTACGGATGTGAATCAAAATGAACCAGTGTACGGATGTGAATCAAAATGAACCAGTATACAGATGTGATGTAAAATGAACCAGTATACGGATGTGATTTAAAATGAACCAGTGTACGGATGTGAATCAAAATGAACCAGTGTACGGATGTGAATCAAAATGAACCAGTATACAGAAGTGATTTAAAATGAACCAGTGTACGGATGTGAATCAAAATGAACCAGTGTACGGATGTGAATCAAAATGAACCATGCAGTGTACAGATGTGATTTAAAATGAACCAGTGTACGGATGTGAATCAAAATGAACCAGTGTACGGATGTGAATCAAAATGAACCAGTGTACGGATGTGAATCAAAATGAACCAGTGTACGGATGTGAATCAAAATGAACCAGTATACAGATGTGATGTAAAATGAACCAGTATACGGATGTGATGTAAAATGAACCAGTATACGGATGTGATGTAAAATGAACCAGTATACGGATGTGATGTAAAATGAACCAGTATACGGATGTGATTTAAAATGAACCAGTGTACGGATGTGAATCAAAATGAACCAGTATACGGATGTGAATCAAAATGAACCAGTATACAGATGTGATTTAAAATGAACAAGTGTACGGATGTGAATCAAAATGAACCAGCGTACGGATGTGAATCAAAATGAACCAGCATACGCATGTGAATCAAAATGAACCAGCATACGCATGTGAATCAAAATGAATCAGTGTATGGATGTAAATCAAGATGAACCCGCGAACGATAAGCTAATCGAAATGAACCCATAAGCCTGAACATGATTGAACTGAGCTCGTAAACGGGAAACTTGTAAAAACAAGCCCTCCAAACGCAAGGCGAATCAAAGCAGATCTGTAAGCGAAATAAATAAAAAATCGATCCCAAATTAAGGACTAGTAATTGTTTATCGTTGTTTTCGACGTAAACACGAATTTACTCACCACATAAAAATATAATAGAGACGTAAACAAACAAAAAACTCGATACGCTATTGTTAATATCGAAAACGCCACGATTCATAAAAGGCCCTCGTTGCTTCACCCGACGTTAATTTGATGCTAAATGCCAGAAAAAATGAGCGCATCTTCACTTCTACATTTCCAAACTTCCAGTTCTTAACGCACACTTCGTCGGTTCAATCCCTTTTACCAAGGGCAGAAACAACTGGCTTGGGAGATAGAGAATTCAACCACCAAATTTTACGTGTCTAATATGAAAAACAGAATTTGTTTCCCAGAATAAGTAATGTTTGATTCCACTGGAAATAAAAAAAATTTGCAGTCGTCAGTCATTCTTAGGCCTCGTATTTATAGATGTCAAGACCCCATCAAACTTACAAAACTCATTTATGATATACACCACCAAAATTATAACAAAACAGACGTCTGTCCTGAATTAACATCGAGACAGTACCAAATGAAACCAAGAAACGAACACAGATGAGATTAGATTCGATGAGACGTTAGTTTAAGCCTCCCTAACCGCAACAAAGGCGTTCCGAAGCAAAAAAGGAGAAAGGTACCATTTAGTATGGAGTTAAAGAAACGCGGAGTCTATGCACGAAGTGCATAGAAACAGTAAGTTGAGAATGAGGTTACAAGGCAAGACGAAGTTCAAGAAAAGAATAGTAGGTGCTTGAAAACAGGACAGCAGGGAATAAAAAACAAAGAATGTCCTTAACAAACAAAACTTTTTCACCAAAAAGATAATCTATCTAACTCTCAGCTCGGGACCTCATATTTTCCCTTTGGGAGTCGCATTGTAACAATAGTTGTATCCCTGGAGGGGAGAAACGAACACAAGGACGTTTTCAGGTCCAGTGGAAAAAATGGAGCTTTACGACAGCTGTGAGCTAGTAATTACGGCGGAATGAAGCGAGTGACGAGAAAGACGGGTTAGCAGCCGAGTAAGTGGCTTGTGCTGTTATTGCGGCCCTAGTTTTCTGGCAGCTGTTATGACACTCGTGCTGCACGGCCTACAGCTGCGACTGCTGTTACTGATGTTGGGGCAGTTGGTAATATTGATACAAATATTGCCACCATTGCCACAATTTCTTCTACAGTGTTCTCAGCACCAACACCCAGTGCACCACCCAGTACACACGTGCAATGTGCCTGAGAAGGCAGAAAAATGCAAACAAAAGGCAAGCACGAGACAAGAATGCATTTGCACACCACAGCGCGCAGGAGACAACAGTAGGCCAGAATAATGCATCACACAAATGTATTGACGAAATCAAAGAGTCGTGGAATCTTTTAACGAATTCTTTGACATGAAAGAAGGCTTTATTCAATGGCTTCAGTGGAGACGATTGCACAAGGTTAACTCAAATGCAAGCAAACTCCAAACGAAGACCGATTCAGGATCGTCACCGAAATATCACCTTCGTGTACATGTGAGAGTACATGTTTATTTCCTCTTAAATACGTGTCTATTATGCAAAACTTTGTTGAAAGAGAAGAGCTTCAAGTTCTCCCTGCTCAAATCCCTGTGTACACTTAAGGCCACAATCCATGAAAACCTATTGTCCGAATGAAAGCACGTTTTCAAGTGCTGTGAGATACGAGAGTTCGAACTACTGCCATGCTTCTGTGCTGGAGAGAACGCAGCTAATAAGTAGCGCATGTAAGCTAACGGGACGGACCGTAATGTACGTCTGACTCGGTATGAAACATCCTCTGCCTACAGCAATACTATCACCATCGCAGAGTCACCCTATTGCTCAAGTCGCAAGCAGTCATCTCTCTTGAACGTTCGGTAACTGTGTGGCGCATCAAATGAAGAGTTATCGGAGCATATGCTCGTTTTTCACTATTCCACAGCGCTGCTTGTTTCTGAGCACTTGTAAAGAAAGGGAACGCTTGAACGCTACTCCTAGCCTAACGTCGTGGCGCTAGTATGATGTGCTGAATATACATCATGAACCATTACGAAAAATTTAACTCGTAAACTGCGGCGGTGTAAACTGATGTTCAGTATTCAACTCACATCAGAGTTAATTGTTGAGTTCAATTTTGAAAGTAACGAACATTAAATAGAAAATGCTTCGATTCAGTTTTCATTAAGTACTAATAAAAATGGAGTTTCTGACTGCTGGTGGGTCAGCTACATTATGAAAATACCCTCAGAGACCACCGATGGGTCACGCCGCAGTCGAAGTGTAAATTCTTGGCGTAGTGAGATGCGTGGTGCAACCGTGGAATTAAAAAGCCGATCCACCAAATTCCTCTCATATTCTACACCACCAATGAACTCGTAAACATGTTACACTGCCAAGTAAAAAATAACGTTACTATCATGTTAGATAGTATTCAAATAAAAACTCTTCCAACTTACGAATAAACACTTTATCGGTCTACATGTAAACTCCTCACACAAACGATAAATTATTAAACACCTATATTACCAACTTACATGTCGACATGCGCGTTAGCAGCTCACTAATAAAGGTTACACTACCAATGTAGAAGTAAAAATCTACACGACGATCGCACGAGAGAAACAATTGCGAATGAAAACCAACGTACTCACACGCAACAGATCTCACCACGGACCACAAAGTTCAGCTCACTCCTCGCACCGCCTGCCCACCGGCTCCCTGACAGGCGTGTACATACAGAAGAGCGTATACCGGTTTTGTTACGGCAGCGCCCGTTACAGCAGTATCACTCCAAGCGAACTGTTAGCCGCATCCTGCTTTTCGCCTAGTGAATGAGACGTTCGATATGAGCGTCATTTCAACGAACTCCAACACCGTTTTATTTGTAGCTGAGTGAAGTGTTCTGCACACTTTAGATCAAAGGGTCTTGCAGACTCTAAAATTTTTCAAATTAAAGGTCGTTGCAAATTTAAGGGTCTCGAAGAAGCGAGGGTTTCAAATACGCAAGGTTCTCGACGACCCAATGATTTCGAAACTCTCGGATCTCACTGCTTTTTCAAGCGACCCGAGTCTCAAAATGTTATCACTGATACGTTCATCAGCAATTCATAAGAACTGTGCGCATAGCATTATTGACCGATATATATTTAGCGTATAAAACATTATTTGGATTTATCTTTTCCCGCGCGTGCTACGGATAGAAATGAACAATATGAAGTAAATAAAAGTCCGTGTAATATGAAGTAAATGTCCGCGTAAGGAGAGTTTGTTTAGTGGGTCACACCAACGACTGATTAAGGCTAACGACAGGGAATTCTCAGCGCATATGGCACGTGCAGCACGCACGGACACTACCAACTGTGCCCTGTCATACAAGGGCGGTCGGAGACAGCTATTACACGCGACTCCAGTGATATCGTTTACCTTAACTAGGGAACTATTCCTTAAGATTTTAAATGAAGCTTTGCATGGAGTTGGTTTTCTCACGAGACATCCGTTAACTTGTTCCACACTCGGTTCACGTCATTGTACGTTTCTCACAGCACTTTGTTTAAAAGAATAAAATTGGGTTTTCATTTTTAACCACACTGCATCATTGTGGCGTTAGAGTGAAATCATGGCGCCAGTTTCCCACAAGCGCTTGACATGAATCACCATCTGACCTGGATTTATTTAATGCTTTGGAATGAAAACTGGGAATCGTAAAGTTTTCTTAGCTTCGAGGCACCATCTGTCGCAGAGCCGTCACGCGCAGCTCTCGAAGGAGGTCGTTCCACGCGAGGCAGAAGCCAGCCAGACGCGGTCGTTTAGGAACAATTAGAGCGATGAGAAAACGAAACAATTTAACCACGCCATTTTCACGCAATCCAAAACGTGCTTGAAATTTCAGATCGAAATTCCGAGGTAGTTTCGTGCGTGAAGGTGCAATATACAAATGAAACGAACTTCTCAGGATGGAAAACTTGTGCACACTAATGTGGAGGTGTATAGCTCAACGGAGTTTTAAATTGATTATTGACAAACTCCAGAACAGAATATTTCGTTTCTTCTCGAATCTGTAAGCTTCAGAATAAAAATACCCAAGTTTAGTACATAAGAAATACGCAATTTAACCCCCTAACAGTAACAATCGCAATTCTTAAAGTGTCGAATGAGAAATCGTCAAAGTCGGGTCTACTCGGCATAATAGCTGCAGTTGATCCAAAATTGTTCAAAATTGAGGATTGCGTAGCACAAGAAAGACTATTGTCTAAGTACTGCTATTGATATCATGGTCTGAATAGAAATTCCTAACGACCCGAGTCGTAACTTTAGAGAATCGAAATCATTAAGATAATGATGTAACATTATTAGCACTTCAAACTCGTTTGTTGTCACCTACCCCAAGCTAATGTAACACAATTAATACGTGTTGTATCTAGTCCCGTAGATACGTGCAGACAACATGCGATCCTTGATGTCATAATGATTCAGTCTGCCGCACTTTTTCAACGACTCTTCTTGCGGATATGATGATTGAATTAGATTTTAGTTTAAACCTACTTAGCCGCAATAAAATAATTCCAAAGAAATTAAGGAGAAAGGTACCAATTAGTATGGGCTTGAGGGAAATTCGAATCTACGCACGAGATGCATGGAAACAGTGAGTTCAGACAAGAGTTCATGAAAAAGATAAAACGGTGATCGTAATAAGTGCTGGAAAACAGGACAGAAAAAATGTGAACCAAAACAAAAACCAAGGATATTTCACTCGAAACAAAGTGAAGAAGGCCTACGTAACTCTCAGCTCAGGACCTCACACGTCCCTCCTGGGAGCGCCAGTTCCCAAGCCTCGTCACAGCACCAGAGGCTGAGACCCGAGCTTTTCAAGCACCACGGACGCAACGCGCGTCCCATGAATGCAAGCGGACAGCACGCCGAAACGAGCACGATGTACGCAAGCCACTCTCACGCAATTCATGCGTGTCAGTCTTCACTTCGCCCGTGAATGCCTTGAGGCACAACCGCGAACGCTGAGCGGGGGTTCGAAAATATTAGGTTTGTGTCTGAAGCTGCGCTTTCCGATGATGAATGTTAGTGGTTTGATTGATCGATTATAAGTTAGGTTCCCGCGTTGGGACCCACCAGTGAACAGTGAGGGGATATTCATAATGCTGCTGACTGACCTGCGGTCACTAACTCAATTTTTATAAATATTCAGCTAAGGCTAAATAAAAGCACAATCCACGGAATGTTAGGTATTTTCAGAATTACTGACTATAATTTATTTGTACCCCCAATTGGCCGTTAAACTTCAGTTTAACACGTCGCAGTTAACGGGTTAAGCTTCCATGTGCTTTAGTTTAGTTCAGGGGTCTCCAAACTGAGGCCCGCGGGCCAAATCCGGCCCTCCAGTGTGATCATTCGGGCCCGCGACGGTTAATCCAACAGAGTACTCGGCGACTACTCTAAAAATCATAGGTAATGGCAGAAAAATTAAAACGGTTTTGGCCCATGGAACTTACTGGATTAATCAGTATGGCCCTAAGTCTGGCCAGTTTGGAGACCCTTGGCTTGGTTCAAAAGTTAGTTTAGCCGCCCTAGACGCATAAAATGAGTTCCCACGATAGGAAACAAGATGCCGCCATTTAGTATGGAATTTAGAGAACGCGGGAATTTATTCACAAATGTGTTCCTACGCAGGGTTCCTAGCTCATGACAACAACAGCATTGAAAGGAGTTTATAAAACAAAATATAAGTTGAAAAAGAAAGTTATGGCCTTTAAACATACTCTAGCGACTCGAAAAAAGGTGATTTGTAAAAAAACAAAATCAACTTTTTATTTCAACAAAAAGAAAGCATGCATAACGTTCAGCTCAGGACCTCACATTCCACCCCAGAGAGAGCAAATGCCCGTACACACTAGTTACATCTTTTTAAGTGGCAAAACTCATGAGTGGCACCTTTTGCAGTACTCAAACGTATAGCACAAAACGAAAGGTTTTCGTACAGATGATGGAGCGGGACTCCGAAGGGTTTTCTTGGAAGAAATTATTAATTTCCTCAGAATTTTTCTAATTTTTGAGTTTTTGATCAGGCTGCGGCTAAAGTAAACCCCTGCCGTGTTCAGATATATTAAAACGAAAGCTGTTCAGTGCGCGCATGCAGGAAATAGACATCGCATGCACCTCGTGCACCACAGAAGATGCGCCGCCTGAGCATAAGTGAAGCGATGGAAACGGCCAGCTCCGGTCAACTTTTGCTCTCCATAGCACGCGCGGCCGACGCAAGCAAACGCGCGGCCGACGCAAGCACACGCGCGGCCGACGCAAGCACACGCGCGGCCGACGCAAGCACACGCGCGGCCGACGCAAGCACACGCGCGGCCGACGCAAGCACACGCGCGGCCGACGCAAGCACACGCGCGGCCGACGCAAGCACACGCGCGGCCGACGCAAGCACACGCGCGGCCGACGCAAGCACACGCGCGGCCGACGCAAGCACACGCGCGGCCGACGCAAGCACACGCGCGGCCGACGCAAGCACACGCGCGGCCGACGCAAGCACACGCGCGGCCGACGCAAGCACACGCGCGGCCGACGCAAGCACACGCGCGGCCGACGCAAGCACACGCGCGGCCGACGCAAGCACACGCGCGGCCGACGCAAGCACACGCGCGGCCGACGCAAGCACACGCGCGGCCGACGCAAGCACACGCGCGGCCGACGCAAGCACACGCGCGGCCGACGCAAGCACACGCGCGGCCGACGCAAGCACACGCGCGGCCGACGCAAGCACACGCGCGGCCGACGCAAGCACACGCGCGGCGGACGCAAGCACACGCGCGGCGGACGCAAGCACACGCGCGGCGGACGCAAGCACACGCGCGGCGGACGCAAGCACACGCGCGGCGGACGCAAGCACACGCGCGGCGGACGCAAGCACACGCGCGGCGGACGCAAGCACACGCGCGGCGGACGCAAGCACACGCGCGGCGGACGCAAGCACACGCGCGGCGGACGCAAGCACACGCGCGGCGGCCGCGCGCTGATTGTTGAGACACAAAGCTAAATCCTGACGCAAGAGACAACAGTAGCGACTCGGGAGTTATTTTACACGTGTAATAGCCTCGAGGAATGTTGGTGAAATGCAGCGCAATTAGAAATGAATTATTCGTAGAAGTGCCGTGAGTAATCGCAAGGAAAGTGAAACTCTGTTTTGAATTGCAACCTAATTATGAGTATAAATTTCATCCAAAAATCTGCAATAATAAATCTTTTTAAAATTGCAGATTTTTGCTGATGATGGGTCAAGGCTGAAACATTCGTTTTTAGTACTGACCACATACAATTTTAAATAATGTGGACTTATTGGATTTTTGCCCTTAACTTTTTATTGAACTTGCTAACTGAGCAAAATTTACCTATCTGAAAGTTAATACACTATTTTAGCCTTCATTTTACCCTGAGGAAACTGTGCGCCTGCTACCAACAATCTAACTTGGTTCAAATGATGCAAAAAATTACCCACGGTTTCAATTGAAGATCTCTGAATTCACTTATTTATTTGCCTCAGTGTCATCAGTATTTATTGACATATTCGAAAACAGCTCAAGCTACATCTGGAGCGATCTGACCCTCACATCTTCCTCGGAGCGAGGTGAAGTCATCGAGTAACACAGCGGGACCGCGTGAGGCAGACAGAACATCTTGATCATGCTACCAGCGCGTATAGCAACACACCTCGGAAACAATCTCTTGCGTGAAATAATTGATGTAGCCTTCGTGAATCTGACCGCGATGAAGACTCCTATGATATAGTTATTCGTATGGAAGTCCACTTTGCTATTTCTTTCCATACGCTATTTCTTTTCCCCGCATCTGCTTGTGCATCCTACATCTGTACGTGCAGCCATTTCATCCTCGTAAATATGCTACGACTTTTTCAGTCCGAATGCGATACTATTTATTCCATTTGAATGGGCTTCTATTTTTTCCTTCTGAATGTGCTAGTATTTACCTGAAATCGCTACTGTTTCTTCTACCCGAATGAGTTCAAACTTCTTCGGCCCAAATGTGGTATGATACTTTTTCTTCTACCTGAATGTGTTTTAATTTATCCCGCTCAAATGCGATACTTTTTTCCTTCGACCAGAATGTGCATCTACTTCGGCTTCTACTACAAGCACCTCTACCACTTTCAAAAAATGCTGTTGGTACCGCTATAATTTAGACCAGCTCCTATCTTTTTATCAAACAGGTTTTTAGTTTAGGCAGCACTAGCATCAGTGAAGCCTGCAGCACCAGTACTTGCTTCCTTACTCCATGGGTCAGATTTAGTGTCAATGTGCGCCATTGTAGCGGCAGAGCTGGCGGCGTGCGCCCTCATGGAATAACTTAACAGTCAGCTGTACAGCTACGACTGCGTAAATTGTTCGAAAACACAACCCCAGGCCACCAACTCCGTTAAGAGCGGACAAAAACTCCCTCACCTACATTCCCCTCCAACTATACGCCGCACTTTGCTTTTGCATAATCACAGCCGCTGCATCGTACAGCTGCAGTCGACGCCGAAATGCCTCCCTCAAGTTGGACAATAGCAGATATGTCTCATACATTCGCAGCACTGGCAGAAACTTTTTGTGAACTGCGCATGCATTGCGCAACGGTAGCAATGACCACAACACTTTATTTTTGGTCTAGCTACAATATCTCCTGCTTTGATTATTAATATTAATCACAAGCATGTCATATACGGAGGTTAAATTCAAGTTTAATATTCAAATGAACACCGAAGTCAATTTTAGTATTCAACATAGAATATAGCAAAAAAACAAAAAAATCGCGCCTTTATTTGGCATGAATCTATTTGGAAGAGATATAGAAACTGTAAGTTGAGAAAGAAGTTCATGAATCAAGATAAAAGTTGAAAACGAAAATAGTAGATGCTAAAACAGGACAGCAGTGAACCGAAAAAAGGTGGTTCTTAACACAACAAAAAAACACCTTATTTCAACAAAAATAAGGTATACTCAGCTCTGGCCCTCACTCATTTCTCCCTAGGAGCGCTGATTCCCATAGATACAATAGTAGTATCCCCCTAAGGGGAGGAACTACACAAAAAGGCAATACCCAAAACCCAGTCAAAAACATCAGCAAAATCAACGCGACAACATCATCGAAAGTTGACCTTGACAAACCTCAAAAAAGCTCGCTTGTATTTTCTCTTTAGAAGCCAACCAAGGACTACCTTGAATAATAGAATGGGTACGTTGCTCTAGAGACTGTGGAGATATAAAAACTACAGTTTGGTGACAGCAACAAGTATTGGACACAAAGCCTGTCAACATAGGTATTTAATATGGAATGGAAGGTGTCGTTGGCGTTAAAACTCTTCGTATCATGGTGACAACGGGGTTTAAATTTGAAAAATCTACAAACCACCGTCTTACGAATCCTCTCATTATGCATAACCTTAGTCTTTCCTTCCAGAAATCCTTTCAAAATTAAATGGAAAAAGTGAACCTTTCTCCTGTACAAGCGCGTGAATGGCCGGACGGTTTCCGGGCCTGCTCATTGGAGATGCACAAACACAGATCGGAGCGATTATACGACCACGTCATAAGCATTGCAACTAGTGTTATGCGTCTGCGTTAATATATATGTTTATTCAAACACACAAGCACTTCTTTTCAGTTCAGTTATCGTTCTAATATTTGGACGCCATTAAGCGTTCACCGGTTCATCTACGGTGTCGTGCAGTGGGACATTATGTTCATAGAAATTCTATTGTAGCTTAAAAATATTAATTTTTCAATTTTTATTCCGTAGTTTAAAATCAAAATCGTAATGTATGAGGCAATCGCTAAGTTCCAAGCTAGCATATACAGTAAATACTACAAATCATGACAGTTTTATTTCTTCGTTATAACTTCGTCGAAGAACATTTTTTCATACAATGGACATGCGAACAAAGGTGGTTTTCCACTCACAGTTTTGACACACAAACATTTATTCAGGAAATGCACTAAGTTCATTTTATAAATAAACCAAAATAGGTTTTCATAATCAGGAACACTCGAACAATCCCTAAAAAGAACGATTTCACTAGCTGTGTATACTTGATTTTCCTCGGCGTAAAATACTGCATAGAAGTAGAAAACATCTCCCATGAACAGCACGTTTACAGCACTTTATGCATTCCGTTTAAAAATAAATAAAACACAAAAGCATCTCGCTCTCGTGAGGAACATTTAAGAACTTGGTGCATTCCGTCTAAAAATGCCAAGTAAAAGAAGAAAGCATCTCTCATAAACGGCATGTAAGAACTTGGTGCATTCCGTTTTAAAATGCTAAATAAAAGAAGAAAGCATCTCTCAAGAACAGCACTTAAGTGCATTCTGCGTTCCTCGATCCAGTTTCAGTTTCTGAGCACAGGAAAGAAAGTGAAGTTTTGCGAAAGCACGGAGAAAATTGCAACAACGTGCGGAGAGCGCATACACAGAACACCTATTAGCTTCAGCGCGGAATGTCCTCCATGGTCTTCTCTCAACTCCATAAATATGTTGCGGTTGTCGTGCATGTATTATTTTCCTAATATATTATTTACAAAATACAAGCCCTAGTTACCAATTCTGTTGTAGTAACATGCACCTCCTTCATTGTACATACTTCTGCACAATACTAATGCTTTTACCTAATCTGTTGCTGTAGCATGCACTATTCTCGTTTTGTATTCTTTCGCACAATACCAACGCTTTTATTCAACTATGTTGTAGCGACATGCAACATTACTATCGTACATTCTTTCACACAATACTTTCGTATACAGCAAAGAGTTATTAAAAGATTGCTTCATAACCATTGCGCATTATTTCGCCCCATATCATAGTCGCTTCAAAAATCCTTGAAGAATCGTCAAATTTTGGTTCGCTGTCCAGTTGCCCGTAAAAATCATAAGTTATTCACTTACATAGAAGTTAATATAAGTGAAAAGTACCTGAAATTCCTGTTGAAGCAGTCGTTATAATAGGTAAGTTCAAATCGGAATAGGAGAGATCCAGAATGGACTACAGCTGTCTCATGAAGACCAGTTACGACATCAAATTAGACACAGACACTAAACGTCATTCATCAGAGAGAATGTCGAAGGTGATGTGGGCAAAGTGCTTAAATGTTGCGCCGAAACAGGCCAAAATTATCTTCCTTATCTTCCTAAAAGCTTCATTCAATAATTTCCCAGCCTGAAATACTTCAAATCTACCAAGTGCATGTTTGTAAGGGGCCTACTACATACGCACACGTGTGATTGGTTGCGCAGTGCTCTCCGCACGTGCACGCAGTGCTCTCCGCACCTGCACGCAGTGCTCTCCGCACCTGCACGCAGTGCTCTCCGCACCTGCACGCAGTGCTCTCCGCACCTGCACGCAGTGCTCTCCGCACCTGCACGCAGTGCTCTCCGCACCTGCACGCAGTGCTCTCCGCACGTGCACGCAGTGCTCTCCGCACGTGCACGCAGTGCTCTCCGCACGTGCACCCAGTGCTCTCCGCACGTGCACGCAGTGCTCTCCGCACGTGCACGCAGCGCTCTCCGCACGTGCACGCAGTGCTCTCCGCACGTGCAAGCAGTGCTCTCCGCACCCTGCACGCAGTGCTCTCCGCACGTGCACACAGTGCTCTCTGCACGTGCACGCAGTGCTCTCTGCACGTGCACGCAGTGCTCTCCACACGTACACGCAGTGCTCTCTGCACGTGCACGCAGTGCTCTCTGCACGTGCACGCAGTGCTCTCTGCACGTACACGCAGTGCTCTCTGCACGTACACGCAGTGCTCTCTGCACGTACACGCAGTGCTCTCTGCACGTACACGCAGTGCTCTCTGCACGTACACGCAGTGCTCTCTGCACGTACACGCAGTGCTCTCTGCACGTACACGCAGTGCTCTCTGCACGTACACGCAGTGCTCTCTGCACGTACACGCAGTGCTCTCTGCACGTACACGCAGTGCTCTCTGCACGTACACGCAGTGCTCTCTGCACGTACACGCAGTGCTCTCTGCACGTGCACGCAGTGCTCTCTGCACGTACACGCAGTGCTCTCTGCACGTACACGCAGTGCTCTCTGCACGTACACGCAGTGGTCACTGCACGTGCACGTCTCCGCAACATACGTGGCAGAAGCTGTCGCGTGAAAGTGCACCAACGCGACGGGAGCAGCGGAGGCGGGGGAGTGGCGGACGGGCGTGGCCGCTCACTGGTCCGCAGCTACACGGAGCTGTGCGGCTGTGGGCAGTGTGGCCAGCTATGGCAGTCCAGCAGCGCTATATGGGCAGGCAGTCCAGCTGCGCTACAGGCAGTCCAGCTGCGCTACAGGCAGTCCAGCTGCGCTACAGGCAGTCCAGCTGCGCTACAGGCAGTCCAGCTGCGCTACAGGCAGTCCAGCTGCGCTACAGGCAGTCCAGCTGCGCTACAGGCAGTCCAGCTGCGCTACAGGCAGTCCAGCTGCGCTATATGGGCGGGCAGGCAGTCTAGCAGCGCTATATGGGCGGGCAGGCAGTCCAGCAGCGCTATATGGGCGGGCAGGCAGTCCAGCAGCGCTATATGGGCGGGCAGGCAGTCCAGCAGCGCTATATGGGCGGGCAGGCAGTCCAGCAGCGCTATATGGGCGGGCAGGCAGTCCAGCAGCGCTATATGGGCGGGCAGGCAGTCCAGCAGCGCTATATGGGCGGGCAGGCAGTCCAGCAGCGCTATATGGGCGGGCAGGCAGTCCAGCAGCGCTATATGGGCGGGCAGGCAGTCCAGCAGCGCTATATGGGCGGGCAGGCAGTCCAGCAGCGCTATATGGGCGGGCAGGCAGTCCAGCAGCGCTATATGGGCGGGCAGGCAGTCCAGCAGCGCTATATGGCGGGCAGGCAGTCCAGCAGCGCTATATGGGCGGGCAGGCAGTCCAGCAGCGCTATATGGGCGGGCAGGCAGTCCAGCAGCGCTATATGGGCGGGCAGGCAGTCCAGCAGCGCTATATGGGCGGGCAGGCAGTCCAGCAGCGCTATATGGGCGGGCAGGCAGTCCAGCAGCGCTATATGGGCGGGCAGGCAGTCCAGCAGCGCTATATGGGCGGGCAGGCAGTCCAGCAGCGCTATATGGGCAGGCAGTCCAGCAGCGCTATATGGGCAGGCAGTCCAGCAGCGCTATATGGGCAGACAGTCCAGCAGCGCTATATGGGCAGACAGTCCAGCAGCGCTATATGGGCAGGCAGTCCAGCAGCGCTTTATGGGCAGGCAGTCCAGCAGCGCTATATGGGCAGGCAGTCCAGCAGCGTTATATGGGCAGGCAGTCCAGCAGCGCTATATGGGCCGGCAGTCCAGCATCGCTATATGGGCCGGCAGTCCAGCATCGCTATATGGGCCGGCAGTCCAGCATCGCTATATGGGCAGGCAGTCCAGCAGCGCTATATTGGCAGGCAGTCCAGCAGCGCTATATGGGCAGGCAGTCCAGCAGCGCTATATGGGCAGGCAGTCCAGCAGCGCTATATGGGCAGGCAGTCCAGCAGCGCTACATGGGCAGGTAGCCCAGCAGCGCTACATGGGCAGGTAGCCCAGCAGCGCTACATGGGCAGGTAGCCCAGCAGGGCTACATGGGCAGGCAGTCCAGCAGCGCAATTTGGGCAGACAGTCCAGCAGCGCTATATGGGCAGACAGTCCAGCAGCGCTATATGGGCAGGCAGTCCAGCAGCGCTTTATGGGCAGGCAGTCCAGCAGCGCTATATGGGCAGGCAGTCCAGCAGCGTTATATGGGCAGGCAGTCCAGCAGCGCTATATGGGCCGGCAGTCCAGCATCGCTATATGGGCCGGCAGTCCAGCATCGCTATATGGGCCGGCAGTCCAGCATCGCTATATGGGCAGGCAGTCCAGCAGCGCTATATTGGCAGGCAGTCCAGCAGCGCTATATGGGCAGGCAGTCCAGCAGCGCTATATGGGCAGGCAGTCCAGCAGCGCTATATGGGCAGGCAGTCCAGCAGCGCTATATGGGCAGGCAGTCCAGCAGCGCTACATGGGCAGGTAGCCCAGCAGCGCTACATGGGCAGGTAGCCCAGCAGCGCTACATGGGCAGGTAGCCCAGCAGGGCTACATGGGCAGGCAGTCCAGCAGCGCAATTTGGGCAGGCAGTCCAGCAGCGCAATTTGGGCAGGCAGTCCAGCAGCGCAATATGGGCAGGCAGTCCAGCAGCGCTATATGGGCAGGCAGTCCAGCAGCGCTATATGGACAGGCAGTCCAGCAGCGCTATATGAGCAGGCAGTCCAGCAGCGCTATATGGGCAGGCAGTCCAGCAGAGCTATATGGGCAGGCAGTCCAGCAGAGCTATATGGGCAGGCAGTCCAGCAGCGCTATATGGGCAGGCAGTCCAGCAGCGCTATATGGGCAGGCAGTCCAGCAGCGCTATATGGGCAGGCAGTCCAGCAGCGCTATATGGGCAGGCAGTCCAGCAGCGCAATATGGGCAGGCAGTCCAGCAGCGCTATATGGGCAGGCAGTCCAGCAGCGCTATATGGACAGGCAGTCCAGCAGCGCTATATGAGCAGGCAGTCCAGCAGCGCTATATGGGCAGGCAGTCCAGCAGAGCTATATGGGCAGGCAGTCCAGCAGAGCTATATGGGCAGGCAGTCCAGCAGCGCTATATGGGCAGGCAGTCCAGCAGCGCTATATGGGCAGGCAGTCCAGCAGCGCTATATGGGCAGGCAGTCCAGCAGAGCTATATGGGCAGGCAGTCCAGCAGCGCTATATGGGCAGGCAGTCCAGCAGCGCTAATGGGTAGGCAGTCCAGCAGCACTATAGGCAGCAAAGCGCTAGGCCGTCCAGCAGGCGTGGCCGAGGCAGAACAAGGTTGAGAGGTTATGACCAATGACAGCCAGCCAAGGCGCATGAACTGAGCGTATCGAGGTAATGAAAGTCATGCGCTGAATTATGCAGTACGTGTGGTCGGCTCATGGCCGGACAGCCAGGTTCCAATTAAGGTGTAGGTCAATTGGCAGTAAAAGTAAAATGCAAGCAAAGCGCTGCCGTAAAAGAATAAAGCGTCTCACATGACGACGCTTTCAAAGGGTCGTCGAGAAAGACATCCACCGTCATGCTCGACAAATTAAGCCAATTCTTGGTTTTGCCAAACCGGAGCTCTGTTATTGCGCATCTTACGTAATGAGGGCCATGTAATTGTACGGTGTCGGACGGTGACGGCGTGTTCGAAAGGTTACGAGCAGCCCAAAATTTAAGTGTTGTCATCGATATGTTCCGGTTGAACCCATTTCAGGAACTTGCATAACATCAAATACAATTTACCTTAACATAACATTGAAAAGTTATAAAATGCCGAAAATACTTTCACAGCCGCGGCGGCGTTGGCTGGAACATGAATACATTCACCGGCTGTAATGAATCTGGTTTTCTATTCTTTGATTTTTTAATCGCAATCGGTAGTTCTGGCCGCATTATACATCGCCGGCGGATTAATGGTAACAAGCAACACTTCAGAGCTCGTGTTGTTAATTTCATAACGAAGTCAAGACAATAACTGAATGATTGTGTTATAACGGAAATGACAGGTCGTCGACCAATAACCATTGCGCAGTGTCGCATGATTGCATGGCAAAGACAATCATCTTGCTTAACGTAAGCGTAGTGTTGAGTTTAGCTGTATAATTTGCTCTACTCTCACGGATATTTCGTAATACACATGGAATAATTTCTCCGTACTTGCAGTTGTTCTCGTTTGAACGCGTGCTCACCTTTAAAATACTCTGGACCCATAACATCACATACTTAGTGGGGGTGGAATCGAATGATCCGTAAAAACTGACATCGAAACACCTTTCTTCATGAAAACAAATATATTATTGAATTGAAACCTCCCTAATCATAAAAAGATGTTACCAGGAGAAGAAGAAGGAAGCCAACAGTAAGTATGATGAAGATCTGCAGTAAAAAAACATTTCAGTAAAATGATAAATTACCTAACTGCCAACTTAAGACCTCACTTTTCCCTCCTGGTAGCTGTTATTCCCACAAAAACGATAGTTGTATATTAGAATAATTATGGTGCCTTAATGATGGATTATTATAGAATATATGAGTTATGTTAGAATAGGTCGGTTGAGTTAGATGCGTTAGGATTTGGTAGAGTTGAGTGCGTTAGGATTTGGTTGATATGGGTGCGTTAGGATTTGCTTCATTTCAATGAAAAAATATTGAACACAACACAGGCCAGGAGTCTAAAAGCAATAACGAGGACTATTTTTGAAATTGTTTCTATTTGCATTTCATTTCCGGATGGACACACACGAAGCACGGGACACAGCGAGCGTGAGCAGCAGACGGCCGCTTCCTGGTCCGGCTCACATCGCAGCCCCGTCGCGTTATCGCCGCCCCGTCGATGATTGTCGCAAGTGAGCGATTGGCCGCACGATATTTGAGGTCACGTGGAATGTGCACGGGAGTGCGTTCAGAGCTGTGACGAGCGGCAAACGTAGAGCTCGACAAACGTAGAGCTCGACAAACGTAGAGCTCGACAAACGTAGAGCTCGACAAACGTAGAGCTCGACAAACGTAGAGCTCGACAAACGTAGAGCTCGACAAACGTAGAGCTCGACAAACGTAGAGCTCGACAAACGTAGAGCTCGTCAAGCGCAAAGCTCGTCAAGCGCAAAGCTCGTCAAGCGCAAAGCTCGTCAAACGCAAAGCTCGTCAAACGCAAAGCTCGTCAAACGCAAAGCTCGTCAAGCGCAAAGCTCGTCAAATGCAAAGCTCGTCAAACGCAAAGCTCGTCAAATGCAAAGCTCGTCAAATGCAAAGCTCGTCAAATGCAAAGCTCGTCAAATGCAAAGCTCGTCAAATGCAAAGCTCGTCAAATGCAAAGCTCGTCAAACGCAAAGCTCGTCAAACGCAAAGCTCGTCAAACGCAAAGCTCGTCAAATGCAAAGCTCGTCAAATGCAAAGCTCGTCAAATGCAAAGCTCGTCAAACGCAAAGCTCGTCAAATGCAAAGCTCGTCAAATGCAAAGCTCGTCAAATGCAAAGCTCGTCAAATGCAAAGCTCGTCAAACGCAAAGCTCGTCAAACGCAAAGCTCGTCAAATGCAAAGCTCGTCAAATGCAAAGCTCGTCAAATGCAAAGCTCGTCAAATGCAAAGCTCGTCAAATGCAAAGCTCGTCAAACGCAAAGCTCGTCAAATGCAAAGCTCGTCAAATGCAAAGCTCGTCAAATGCAAAGCTCGTCAAACGCAAAGCTCGTCAAACGCAAAGCTCGTCAAATGCAAAGCTCGTCAAATGCAAAGCTCGTCAAATGCAAAGCTCGTCAAATGCAAAGCTCGTCAAATGCAAAGCTCGTCAAACGCAAAGCTCGTCAAACGCAAAGCTCGTCAAATGCAAAGCTCGTCAAATGCAAAGCTCGTCAAACGCAAAGCTCGTCAAACGCAAAGCTCGTCAAATGCAAAGCTCGTCAAATGCAAAGCTCGTCAAATGCAAAGCTCGTCAAATGCAAAGCTCGTCAAACGCAAAGCTCGTCAAATGCAAAGCTCGTCAAATGCAAAGCTCGTCAAATGCAAAGCTCGTCAAATGCAAAGCTCGTCAAATGCAAAGCTCGTCAAATGCAAAGCTCGTCAAATGCAAAGCTCGTCAAATGCAAAGCTCGTCAAATGCAAAGCTCGTCAAACGCAAAGCTCGTCAAACGCAAAGCTCGTCAAATGCAAAGCTCGTCAAATGCAAAGCTCGTCAAATGCAAAGCTCGTCAAATGCAAAGCTCGTCAAACGCAAAGCTCGTCAAATGCAAAGCTCGTCAAATGCAAAGCTCGTCAAATGCAAAGCTCGTCAAATGCAAAGCTCGTCAAATGCAAAGCTCGTCAAACGCAAAGCTCGTCAAACGCAAAGCTCGTCAAATGCAAAGCTCGTCAAATGCAAAGCTCGTCAAATGCAAAGCTCGTCAAATGCAAAGCTCGTCAAATGCAAAGCTCGTCAAATGCAAAGCTCGTCAAATGCAAAGCTCGTCAAACGCAAAGCTCGTCAAACGCAAAGCTCGTCAAATGCAAAGCTCAAACGCAAAGCTCGTAAAACGCAAAGCAAGTCAAACGCAAAGCAAGTCAAACGCAAAGCTCGTCAAACGTAAAGCTCGTCAAACGCAAAGCTCGTCAAACGTGACGTTCGACACAAAAGTGAAACAACAAAAATCTGCGCAGGACATGCGTTCGTAAACGTACAGACAGGAACCAGTTTACAAAGCAGCGGAGAGCACTTTGACTGTGATTAGATTAGATTATAAGTTAGTTTAAGTCTCCCTAACCGCTGCAGAAATAGAGCGTTTCGAAGAGAGGAAGGAGGAAGGCACCATTTAGTATGGAGATAAGAAAATGAGGAATCTATGCAGAAAGGGCATAGAAACAGTAAGATGGGAAAGAAGTTCGTGAAATAAGATAAAAGTTGAAGAAGAAAGTCAGAGGTGCTGAAAAACAGGACAGTAGTGAACCGAAAAAAGTTGGTCCTTAACATAACAAAAAAATTTTTATTTCAACAAAAAGAAGGCCTACCTAACTCTCAGCTGGGGCCCTCACATTTTTCCCCTGGGAGCGCTAATTCCCATAGATACAATAGTTGTATCCCCCTGAGGGGACTTTGACTGTGAGTCGATGGAAATCGGTAAGAAGAGAAAACTTTACCTGTCTGCGAAATTTTGATACAGCGTACGAAGGGCAGGAGAGATTTGCCATCCACCGTTATGATTCACCAGGCATATCTTCTTGCTCTAAAAAAACGGCTCCGTCGCTGTACTTTTTTCGCACTACAAGCATCACATGAATGATGCTTTGCTCTTCCGACGCACACGTCGTAGGCAGCAAAATAAGGCGCGATGACAGAGAAACTCAAAAATATTGCCCCTCAAATATTGTTCATGGTTGCTAAAATGGGTTCGTACGTTGCCGAGAGCACATGCGCGCCAAAACAATTGCGCGTGGATAATTCGCATCAAATCGTCTTCATAGTGAACGGGACGCGACCGTGAGAGGAGCGAGGCGTTGGTTGATTTTTCAAGTCGCCCACGTGTGTAAGGAAGAAATGTAAAGAATAAGAAATGGAATCTGATATGGTTGGTGCAATTCATAATCCAGAGCAGCTACACATTGAATTTTTTACTTCAAGGACATATTGGTGGACAATGTGAAGAACAAGCTCGTGTGACAGATGTTAATACATGTAGATCAATTTCTTTACGTGAAAGAATTGTTGACAACAAATGAGATGGATGCTAGAATAGTAGCTCTCACACATTTCAGCTGCAGCAGATGTGTTGACTGCTGTACTTGGACCACAGGATGGCAGCATTAGCTACTCTAGTTGAAGTAATATTCTACACTAAGAGATTTGTCAACTGTCATCATAGCTGATTAATAACGCGATTATCATTCATCCTTCTCAAGAGCTAGAACAAGATTGGCATATGACAGCAATGAGTAGCAATGGGCCACTCTATTCCAACCGTATTTTATTCAAGTCCCTCACAGCCAAGACGAACACCAGCGAGCTTACAGTACGAAGTGGCGTAAGACCTGCGACTCATCCCTACACGTTCTCCGGATCGCAATTGAGCGCATGCGCTGGTCAGTGAACGCATGGGAGTTACGCAAGGCTCAGCTACGCAACTACGCCTACGCTCACACTAGCCACAGCACCTTCGTGTGAACGCTACCAGTCGTGTCTCACACATGCTTCCCGAGTCTGGTACCACATTCCAGTTATTACTCCGAAGATAGAGTAATACTGCCGCAGGTCTGCGATCTACCTCTAGTTCCCGTCAACTGTTTTCAGCACTTGAATATTGATAAATACCCGTGTATTTGTCGGGGAAAAATAGTATAGCCTAATGCCGTGAAATTTCATGAGAAGTTGATAATATTAGAAAAGTTGATTTATGCTTCCTTGAATACGACTAAGATGTTCTAAAAAAAGAAAGTAGGAAGGCGTCGTTTAGTACGGAGTTAAGAAAACGAGGAATTTGTGAGCAGGGGGTGTTTCCACACAGTATCCCCCTGCTCAAAGAAACGGCAAATTTAAAAGGATGTCAATGAAACAAGGTAAAAGTGAAGAAAGAAAGTAATGAGAGCTGAAGCAACAGGACAGTAGTGAACTGAAAAAAATGATCAGTAATAGAACCCCCAAAAAATTCTATTTCAACAAGAGCCTCTCTAGCACTCAGCTCTGGACCTTAGATCTTCCTTCTAGGAGTGCTAATTACCACATGTCCAATAGGTCATCTCCCTGGAGGATGTAAATTTTATGAAATTCGACTGGAATATCAGAGTAGGTAGCCATTTCCAGGAAGTAATACGACAACCACGCGCTGCTGAGTCGCTGGTTACAGCAGGACCGAGCAGCGCAACTTGGAGGGATAGCTGAAGTACTCGTATTTGAGCTGCCAGTGAGGTGCGCCACTTCCCCAACACTTGATTGCTAACGGACAACCTATTTCTGAACGCCTTTTGGCGACACCTAATTGCAGGGAGTCAGGAAATAAAGAACGAGGAACAAAATTTGACATGAGCACGAGTTCCATCAGTCAACACGCTGCACTTTACCTAGAACAGCATTCGTCTCAGTAACATCGCCAGCAGCACAGTCTATCTATAGCTAGTACTTTACTTGTTTATTCATGAATTTGAGACTTCACCTTCGTTTCCGCTCAGTTGCATGATTGCCACTCAGAAACTCAGGGAAGTTTTTAAGTTCAAGTGACGCCACGAGGGTGCCAATTTTTAAGAGTAACATGGTCTAGCTCGTAACGCTGGTTAAAGAAGGCTTGAGCATCTCGATGAAACGAACAGGTGAATTGAGAATAAAGTATAAGAGACTCTCCACATCCAGCGCAATAAAAAGGTAAAATTGAAAGAAGTTTATGAAATGAGGTAGAAGTTGAAGAAGAAAGTAATAGGTGCTGAAAAAAGGCACAGTGAACCGAAAAAAAGATGCTCTGTATCAATCAGAATACTGATTTTATTTTAAGAAAAGGAAGTTCTGCGTTTCTAAAAATGTCAGCTCAGGATTACACATCTTACTCCTAGGACGCCAACAAAAAAAAATTGAGACCCACAACAGATTAGCACCGAGTGTTCCTGCTACTGCAGAGGGTAACTTAGCTGCTGAGGAGCATTGATGAGGATGCATTGGATGTCCAAGGAGGATGTCCAAGATGCACTAACGAGGATGCACTGGATGTCCAAGGAAAATGTCCAAGATGCACCGATGACAAACACTCTCAACATACCATTGATTGTGGCTCAGAAATCCTGCACATCCCTGAAGAGCGCCGAGTCTCCAAGATGTGCTGCAGGACAATACCCCAGGGAGGGAGCTAGCAAAGCAGCGTACGATGAACAACAACCACCTGTAGCACGTACAGCTGCAGTGACACAGCGCCTGGATTGAATTAGGTCAATTTATATTTCTGCAGACGCGAGATTTTTAATCAGCATCCACTTGGAGGAAACGGCCCACAATCTCAGCTTCTTGTTTATAACTGGCGGCAGTTTCACTAATTGAAATGAATCGTTTCCATCAGTAGCTGTAGCTTGAATTCGATCGCTGCTGATCTCCTTGAGGTGCACCTGACAGCAGTTGAATTGAAATGACGGCGTCTGAGACTCCAGTGGAGCGTCAGCTGCGGCTCTTGTTAATCATTTTGCCCTACTTCAGTTGTTCGCAGCCGCGCTTCAGTTGTTCGCAATTCTGGGGTAATTTCATATTTTGTAGCTCTGCCAAGTCAGATATTCAGATACCAGATTACGGGATGTGCGTTCTTGTTTTGCGTGATGTTTCAAACGCCCGCGATCTCTGATGCGAGTTCAGACCGGAATACAAGTTACCCGGAAACGACTACCCTAGTTGGCTATAGCAAAATTGCCTACGCTGTACTTACCCTTCGTGATGCCAATTCAAGATCACTTGGGGCTAAAACAGTGCGATGAATATTTTCGAGTTTTTCTGAACTTCGAGCAATTTATTTGAGCTTTATTTATATTTATCCCCTGATCGGCAAACTGTCAAGAGACAAAAAAGTGTCGCATAAAATTTCAACCATCACCAAATGTTCAAATCTAAATAAAGCATTTTGACGTGACCGCAGAAGGTCAAATAATAAAAGTTAGTAATACTATAATAAGAGTCAAAATATAATATTTTAAATATAAGAGGCGAAATAATGTAAAGGTAGCCGTCAAAAACGCATCCAGAACTACATGTTCAACTGCTAAGTTCTAATTCCCCCTTAGTATATATTCAAACTCCAAAAAGTTGACAAAATAAAGGTCTAGAATCGAAAAGCCTTCTAAGTTTACACGATGTCTCAGTATCAGAGCAGGATCTAGTCAAGTCTCAATTTGGAAATAATTTAGCCAGTAAAGCGTACTTTCTTTGTTTAACTCACTATACTCCATGTTTTCCTCGGTAATGACATCAATTCTTGCATGATACGTTCCCGAAAAACTCCGGTTCTCTCATTTCATTATATCCAGAACATTATTACAAAACCTCTCATCAAATGAATCATACTTCAGCATACACCGAAGCATTACTTTATAAAATTTTCCGCAACATACAGTAAAAAATGTTAAAATTTATTTTACATCAAATAACTGAAAAAAAACACTTCAAACAAGGGCTTGCCCCCGCCCATCAACTCAATGCACTGGTCCCGCTTACTCCACATAAATAATAGCCTTGTTTTCTTTAACTGCTTTCTAAAACCCGCTGCTTTCTCTCCAGGTGTGGCTAGCGCTCTTAGGCTAATGTGCACGGGGCAAATTGAAAATGCACGTTTTCACTCATACGCAAGGTGTCGTGAAAAGGAAACCCAACTCCACTCGTTAATAACTTAAAAATGAAGAAATTTACAACGCGTTCGCAGGATTGCGAGCAAAAAGTATTTTCTTCCCATACATGAAGTTACATTTAAATTAGCTGCATTTGCATCCCTCAACGAATTTTTTTCTAGATGAAAGCGGTATTAATGGTAGATGCGGAAAACGGCACGATAAATTTGAAATTTATTCAAAATAGGCCAGAGAGCAGTCGTCCTAGAATAGGTGAGATGCAATTTCCCGAACCTATAAAAATAAAAACTTGATATTTTTCAGTTCTCTTGCATCCGATGCCGCAGAGCGCAAAGTTCACTCGCTGTAGCGTCTCGTAAATAAATCGAGAAGGAGATCGAACTTTACACATTGAGGTAAAGGTCTCTTGCGACTAATACTCTGTCTATGGACCTAAGAGTCAAGTGACATCAGTCAATTTGGTAACATAATTAAAATGGAGAAGATCACTAGTCGAAGCTGCAAGCGGTAGCTCTTTGCCTCCACTTTAGCTTATGGGCCAAAGAACGAGAATTTGATGTGTCGGTTGACATCGAGAAATATGAAATCTTAGTCGCATCTACGAAATCCAGTTCATTACGCATTTTAAAAACGCATAGGAGAAAAAGCCGACGTTTTTCTACCAGCGCGACTCTAGGACTCTCATTCAATGATTTTGCTAAAAAAATTATCAAAAATTTCCCTAACGAAGCCAGACGCTTTCTCGGAGTCGGCGCGTTAGTTCAACACGAGCTCATCCACATCCGCCTCTGTGCAACGTAAGAAATAATTTAAACAGGTGAGTCTCTGCTTTCTTATTTAAACACCGCTATGAGAGATCGGCGTAGCGGTTACTGGAAATAGAGCAAAATGCAAAAGCTCGCCAGCTTACCATGAACTTACTAATGCTTTATCGAACGCTCATTTCACCATACCTGCAATACGGAATAGAAGCATGGCATGGAACTGATAAAAATAAAACCAATATAATTTTTACTCTGCAAAAAAGAGCCATCAGAGCGGTAAAGAACCTAGAATATAATGCTCACACAAATGATTCATTCAAAAATTTACAAATACTTAAACTCTCGGATCTCTACAAAATCTCCATCTGCAATTTCATCTACAAAACATTAGCTAATGATGGCGACAATAGCCTTCAACAGTTATTAACTGCGCAAACTGGTCATCACGACCATTTAACACGAAATAAAAGTAAATTCATGCTTCCTTATTATTCAAAGGCCCGCTCGCAACATAGTATACTATTCGTTGGAACTAAAACCTGGAACTCAATACCTGCGGAGATCCGTGAAAGTAATTCTTACAAGGTATTTAAAAGAAATCTTGAGTCTCACTTCTTATCAGAATACTAGTCGTGTAAGATCACCAAGTCAAATCCTGCCTCCAACATGTCTGGTGGTCCTAATAATGCAATTTGCCATGAGTAATATCGCCGATTTTCAGTCTGCTCCCAAATCGTTATCGAATATACTGTTAAATATTATCCATATGACCTATATTGAAAAATTAAACATCAATATCGAGTTCATTATCCTGTTGATCAGTCTAATGCGAAACTAGGCTAAGTGAATTAGGTTAAACATTATTGTACGCCCTAGAATAATGTAATGGTAGGATGCCCTAGAAGTCGCTGAACTTATTCGGGCCCACAGGTAGCTATACTCGTACTCAACTCTGACCATTGTATTAGACTTAAGAAACATTCTACCTCTGTATCTCCCGTGGTAAATAAATTGTTTAAATTGTTTAAATTGTTTAACTGGGATTTTCTTGCCCTGTAGGGGTTTTAACTGGAAATGAAAGAGGTTAACTTTGAAGAATTTTACACTGAGGAAATTTCAAAACTTATAGTGCTACTCGAGGTTCAAGAAAGAATTCCAAATAAGCTGAAGGCGTTGAGTTTGAATACAAGAAACGCGCGCATTTTATGCATGGTGTGATTAACGAGAAATTAAAACGATTTGCTTGAGTGAGCCCTAATGTCTCTTTAGAAGCTTCACTACACATGAGAAAACATTGGAGGGGGTACGGTACAAGCGTAACGAAATGAAACGTGTGTAAATAAAACATGATCAGTCAATTACTGATGGACATCAGTTCGATTTCAATCGAGTTTTACACCGAAATTTCATTGCAAAGTCAAGAAGAGCATAGATCCGTGGAGCAACAGTGTGCGCCTATACCCAAAACAATTGTAGGACATTTCACGTACTGGCTCGAGCGACTTAACATGTATCTCAATACAATAAACAAACATCGGCATCTACGGATGCTTTATTTCCAATTCAAGCATGATTCATATCACCTTGTTCATTGGTTTTTCAAATGCCTTATATCTAACATCAGGACGCCATGACGCTTTCCCCCATCAAGACCGGTATCCATTTCAGACACCTGCCCTGCTGGTAGAGTGGGGTATTGTGCTTTGAATTTTTCCCCTATACCCAACGGAGAAAATCGCCACCCAGAGCCGGAATTCGAATCCTCGATGCTTTCACAGAAGGGCAAATTCTTAAGGCACACGGTTATGACGCTCAAAATAAGGACGGCGATCATATACTATCGAGTAACAATGTCACGGGTGGAAGACCAACACAATATTGATGCTCACTAATGATCATTACGCTTGTGCGGTCACTGAGGAGTGCTACTTCCCCTAGGTACACCGATGAGAACAGACACAATCGTCTGCCCAACCCTATTTGTAGCTCAAGTATCCTGCATGAGTAAAATTAATCTTATAATTTTGTTTGAAAAACTAGCAGTTGGTGCGTTTCAATAACCATTACTTGTCAATCTACTTCGGCATTTGCTCGTTTAAAGCGGGTGAAAGGGGTTTGATTTGTGGGCCAAATCCAAGAATAAAAAGGAGCAGAAATCAAAGAACTTTCGAGCGCAAACAAACGTCTAATTAACAAACTCGTCAGAATCAGCAAACTGGAGCCCTATAATCATGTAGACGAGTGACACTAGTGGAGACGCGCTCTCAATATCACCGAGGAAGCAACGTTCCCATCTTTTAACGTAGCAGCACGTGCGGAATACTAAATTTACCCCTCATTACCGGTACACTCCGTGCTCCAGCTCTCTTCATTTTCTCTGTGTAACATTGCAGAACTGCAGCCATGACTTGCACTAACCATAATGCTTGTTTTTATAGCAGTCTCCACGGCCTCGCCTAAACTGCCAATCTTTCTCCCTGCTTTCTCCGCCTCATCTCCTGTTACAATTTCAATTCAGTGAAAAAACTCAGCATTTTGTAAGAAACGTAGCAGTTGTTTTAATTTAATGACGGGGAATCCTCCATGTTGTGGAGTCATCTTTCAACTGGAGCATCGCGCTCACAATTCTGAGAAGGCGGTTATGAGGACCAGATGCACAACTTTTCTTCCAGAGGTTCTCGGACTCCAGGTTCAGATTCTGCGCATATCGCGCAATGCACACTCTACAGAAAGGAAAAATTTTTGAACTTTTTTTATGCTCTAGATAGCTAAAGATTAAACTTAAGCTCCCTGAATCAAAAACGAAGTGTTACTCCTTAACATTTGGACAGCGGCGAGACTCACGGGTGGTCACTGGGGGATATTCATAATGCTGCTGACCTACCAGCAATAACAAACTCAATTTTTATAAATACTTATTAAAAATTAAATGAAGACGATCTAATTATTATTCGTTATTTTCAATTATTATTATTATTATTATTATTATTATTATTATATAAGAAAGTTTTAGCCTCCCTTAAGCACGACAAAGATGTTCCAAGAGAGTAAAGAGGAAGGCACCATTTAGTATGGAGTTGAGGGAACGCGGAATCTATGCACATGGTGCACAGAAACAGTAAGCTAGGAAAGAAGTTCATGAAACAAAAAAATAGTTGAAGAAGAAAGTAGTAGGTGCTGAAAAACAGGACAGCAGTGAACCGAAAAAAGATGGTCCGTAACAAAAAAAACCTATTTTATTACAACAAAAAGGAAGCCTACCTAACCTTTAGCTCGGGCCCGCACATAGTCCCCCTGGGAGCGCTAATTCCCATAGATACAATAGTTGTATCCCCCTGAGGGGTTCGTTATTTTCAAAGATGATCTCAGAAGTTAACTCTAATTTGAGTCGAAAATTAAACTTCAGTTTACCTCACAGCAATTAACGTGTTAAGTATCATTCTTCATACCTATACAGTGAGATCAATGAATAAAACTACGATGATGGGCGTCTGAATAAATCTCCTTGCTAAAAGTGGTGCAAGAAGCTAAAGTGACACTCCCACGGGGAAAACCGTCATGATTGAATAAATTCAGTTTACCTCGTGAGAGAATACTGTGTGGGCAGCGAGTGCCTTTTTCCATCCCATCGATATATCGGAAAACTTTCGTCTTTTTCTACTACTCTCAAAAATGCTTCAGTATGGTATACTCGGCTAACCTCGGCAAGAAACTTTGAACCACACTTTTCTTTACACACGAAGTCTTCATTTTAATGAACTTTCAGTAAGCTCAAATTCCCTGTCCGCGCACGAAAATGATACCCTATGTAAAAATTTTCCGGACAAATTACTTCCCTTAAAAATTAAAACATGTTACCCAAAACTCATCAAATATGATAATGACATTCATAACCAAGCACCATGCACACAGCTCAAAAAAATTTCGTTGAAAAATATCGCGGTCGTGTCAAATGACTGGTACAAATTAGGGTAACGGTAGAGGATTCGGTCCAGCACATACGCTAACCTCCTTTGATGGTTGTTCTAAACGAGCGGCAGGGCCGTAAATGGCCTCAGCAGCTGCGGTGGCACCGTCGTGACGGGACAGTCGTGTGCTCGTGCTGGGAGGTTTAATATCACGCAATCGCACACGCGATTCATTCGACGCTCGCGAATGTTATAAAACCAAGAATAAGACAATATTGAATTAAATTTGTGACGCTCGACCATCCAGAAATGATGAAGTCACTATTGAGTTGAATTTACCACTTTTACGCTTTTAATTGCTGAAGTGTTATTTCTTTTGATAAGGTTCATTAATTTTTAAACGCAATACCGGAACAAGCATGGTATAGGTGAACACCTAATTATAACGAGTGGTTGATTCGGAAAGGCTTATAAATTATGTAAACACCATCTAAAACAATCACGATAGAGGTGAACACGAAATTGCTCTCAAGTGTGGGTAATTCGAAAAGGTTCATTAATTTTTTAAACGCAATATCGAAAACAATCACATAAAAGGTAAACATTGAATTGCTCATGTGTGGTTGATTCGAAAAGGTTCACTAATCATTTATGTACTGTATCAAAAGCAATGACGATAGAGGTGAACACGGAATTGCTGTAGTGTGGATAGTTCGAAAAGGTTTACTAATTATTTGAATACTGTATCGAAAACAATGACGATAGAGGTCGTCTCCACGGAACATCGGCCTACATCACGCGAGATAAAGAAAGACATAGCATCGGAAGGGAAGGTTCACGTAAATACTGAACTCACTACAGCCTCGCAAGTGTTGCTGACTGTTGAGAAGCTAGGGTTACCAACGAGGTGTGTGATTTGATAAAACAGTAGTGGAGCCAACATTTCCAGCAGTACCCTAAGGTCACTTTCATGTCGTCGACTTCTAGATACGGTAGATAATAGAAAGAACAACCGTATCTCACATACATGCGTGAATCCATCCTTATTTAGTTCTAGATTTATTTCTAAGCGCTTCGAAACTTCGTTGTTAGTTCAGAGTTCCGAACGAAATGACGCAAATCACATAGGGGAACGAACAAACAACTGCCAGACAGAATAACATGGAATAACTTACCACCCGATAACCGTAAAATCAACCAATCGTTGGCCAGTAATTCGTCTTAGAAACGCAAACGAAAGCGTGACTGCGGCAGTGAAAAATCAGAAGAATTTTCCAGCTGAGAGTCCGAAACAAAAAAAATGCGGCATCACCGGCGGGCGCGCAACGGTGCTGCGTAACAGTTACGAGCGCCAGCTTGTGTGCGCCAAAGAAATACTGGAAACGTCCGCCGTTAGATAATTGATCTAAATAAGTCATGCCCGTAAAAATATTTTTATGGGAAAAAAGGAGGATCTTCTCAGCTGCACTTGAAGGGGTAAGCGTGACGTATAAAATAATATTTTCGCGCTGAGTTCACATATCAATTTTAGCGATGGATGAAGACGAGATGGAAAGTTCTCACTTTCTTGATGTCACGTACACGGAAAGATGGAATAGTTGATCCCATCGAATTCCTCGAAAACTTCACATTGATTACCGAATAAAACGAAGAACAAGAATTCTTACCGCGGCATTCAAGGTTTTAATTTTATCAGAACGCAATACTGTGTAGTATAATACTAAGATTGGAATAAATACCAGTGGAGTATTCAATATTGACATACATCAAAACCGGTTTCGGACCAGTTATGGAAACATAACTTGCATAATTGCTATGAAAATATACAGTGACTTATACAAGGCTTAGTTTCGAAATACAATCAAGCTTAATTATTTCATAAAAGTGTGAATTTTGAAAAGATTCAATATACAAATCTCATGTAATTCACTCCTTGTGAGTTTGTTGAAGTTCTCAACCGAAGTTCAGTTCCGTCCTCAGCTTTTTGTCGATGACAACAGAATGCCAGTGCCAGTCCTACAAAGATGATTGCAGTAACGACTCAACGACGAAAAAATGAAGACAAAAGTTAAATTGAGTTTCAAATGAGAACCCAAAAGAATCCTGCTCTGCTGAAGCCCAGAAGCTGTGAAACGCTCCCGTTGAGCAACAGCTATTCTGGGACTGACCCCTAAAATTATTTTATTTTATTTTATTTTCTTCGTCTAACGGAATTCTCTCCTAAAAAGAAAAAAATATTTAGTGATTTATTTTGCCTTTATATCATTTCTTTGAACTGAGACGGTAATAACTATTATATGTTTCCTCTGAATAAATTACAGTGAAGAAATCATCCGAAAATAAAAGTCGAGACCACTTCAGACAGTACAAGCTTCAATAAGAAGAAAGAAGTTCCCATTACTTTGAGAGACGACGTCCAATTATGAATCTCTATTTCAATAAATCGTGCCCTATAAAAATCCCCGAACAGTACACAGAAATGCAACGATTTTGGTTCAACTTTTTAGAGCAATCATAAATTATGAATTCGTGAGTGATCACGTAATTCAAACTTGTGGAATTACATACATGAAATTTATAAGGATTTTGCCCGACTTTTAATGACTATAAATTATTAATACACATCAACGATAGTTTAATTAAAAGAAAAACAACATAATCAGACTCGCCCTTAGCCTTAAAAATTAAAAAACTCTTCCTCATATATGAAAAATAAAAATTGAATGAATTTGAAATCCTTTCAAGAGTAAATCTACGAAAAAAATTTCAACTGAACGCTAGTTCGAATGATAGCCATAAAAAATGTACTGATGACAATGCAATGCATAGATCGAGGCGAGAAACTATGTCATTCCTAGCAAATTTCAATTGAAGAAAATCAGCTAAAATATTGGAAACCACACTCGTACCCCTGAGCAAAGCGATCAAGATCTGTGCTCTCTACGAAAACTTTCCGTATCGCATGTCTTAAGCGTTAAAATATCAATTTTCATACCAATTTAAAAGCATGAACTTTAATTTGGTTCGTACATACGACAAGAATCACACATACGCTATCGCAAAATATAATACAGAGTCAATGCAACTTTATTTCTGCCAACAAAATTTTCCTTTTAAAAGTAAATGCTATTCCGTGATCTATTTCCTCTTTACACAATACCCGTCAACTGAGACATAAAAACTTCAACGCATATATACGTTTTCAACTAATATTAAGTAGAATAGAAAATAAAATCGAGATTAGTTTCGCAAGCTTCAATAAGAAGCGTTTGGAGAGAGCTACACCATAGGGTAAGAAAAAACTTGTCAGTGGCAGAAACCTAAAGTAATACAGAAAACGCCGCATTTACCTAAAAACGCACTAAAAATGGCTTTAAGGAGAACTTTACGCTAATAACCTACAAACACCAAGACCGGCCAATGAATGCTCTACAACCGGCCAATGAACGCTTTACGACAAGTAAATATGTAAACGCTCTATGACAAGCTAATAAAACCTCTACGACCGTCCAATGAACGTTCTACAACTGACCAATAAACGCTTAAAAATTGGCCAAAAAACGGTCAAAAAACTTGTCATAAAAGACCTCTAGGATCGGTCACACGACCGAACTATGCGAGCGCCTCGGCTACCGGGATAGATAACAGACAAGTAGGTCGCCGACCCAACCTAACGCAACTTTGGCTGCACGAATTGCTGTCATCGAAGGCGTTGCCGTCATCCAAAAACTAAAGGCGAGAGAGAGAAAGTAACTCCACATCGACAAGAGTCAGATGCGAAAAACCACGGTAAAAGAAACAAGGTAGGTTTAAATCAGTCTTTTTTTCTTTGACGGTGTGGTTTTGCTGACGTCACGGCAACAAACCACTAGCTGCGCTCATATTGCATCTGGCTCTTAAATCTGGCTCCACTATTGGTCCAACGACATGGTATTTTGGTGACGTCACAAAATTTGTATGAAATAAAGCCCTTCTATTGGCTAGACGAAAAAGAATAGGTGTATTTTCTCCCATAAAAATGACCCTACCTTGTTTCCTCTACCGTGCAACAAACGTAACAACCTGTGCGGAGGTAGCCAGGCTACCAGAGCGACACACGCAGCTACGGGCAGCTGGCACGGCCCGTTATTGCCCGGCACGCAGCTGGACGGAGGGAGGGAGGGAGAGACCGTTCCACAGCACCACCTGCTCACCTGCGTGGGCTAAGGAGGACGCCTTCTGTTAGCTCGCGCTGTCTCTGCAGTAAAGTTTCTTGCTTCGTTGGCAGGTTTAACGTCATTGAAAGTAATTGAAAGCAGGCTCTATGTACTATGATAAAATAAAGGGAAAATTTAGAATAAGAAAATGAGTAAAATAAATTATTTTCAGAGATTGTTATCGTTGAACGTAATCCTGACTTTTCAAGTAAAAAAAGAAAAAAGAGAGGAAGATTAAGACAAACTGATCTGATCCGTGGTTAGTCCTGACGAGGCTTAATTTTGAGTCGTCAGACCAGGCCGCATAATTTACACACTTCGTTCTCATTTACTTATGGAAATCAGGGTTTTCTAAAAAAATTGTTTTCGTCGTTGCTGGTATGTTAATACACAGAAAAAGGCTTCTTCCCTGGAACACAGCTGCCTACATCGAAGGGGCGCTCAGAGTGAAAATTTTAGAAAATTTAATACGAGAAAATTTAAATATCAGGACCTGATTACCTGGACTACCTTCAATTAACTGGCAGAAATACTTCTTTTCAGTACTTGAAGGGAAATCTTTCGGAAAAATTGAATCTCGAATTTAAAAAACAAGACTGCAGGAATAAAGTTTGAATTGTATAAATCTGCGCCATATCTGTTAATGCTGAATATCTATTATTCTATAATTCATTTTTGAAAACGTTGCTTTATTCTGATACGTTTTCTTCAGAACGTCTGTATAGCATTCAATCAAAGACAGACAAACAGACCTACACCGGCCGTCCATCCTATAAAAAGGCTTCAGAAACAAATAATTTCCAACCTTTAGTACAACACCAATCAAACACATTGGAAGGGGTTCAACAATTTCACCGATATTCTTACCTCACAATCAGACAAGAAGGTAGCTGTGTTCCAAGAGCGATATTTTTGCAACGAGTGCCGGTGCCAGCTTTGCAGCCCTTGCAGGCAGGGCTAACATTTTATTGTAAATAAAACGATGACAGTTTGCGGTTACGTTCTGCGGCTTGTGAAAGTGAAATTTTCAGTGGTATTGCAAGCGTAACATGTAGAATATTTGTGATATTGAAAGAATATTGCAACGGAAACAAATGATAATTTAACAGATACTAAATTTGAAATGTGACCTAATAAGCAACTTTGAGTGGCAATGCAGTGAATCTCTTCGAAATTAATAGGCAATTTGCAACACTGAGTTTTATTTTTTCTGATTTATATCAGTCATAGATGATTAACGCTAATATTGAAATGCAACCTGTCACCATACTGAAAGAATTCATTTATTTCAGAAAACTTCTATAAATGAATTCTTTAAGCTGGAAACCGACTTGAAAACCCATGGACAAATATGAACAATTTCTAATTTGACTAGTACGAGCACAAAAAAACAAGTATTTTATGCAAGCAAAATTAGACAAAAAATACATATGGATCTCAAATTTTTCGAACTATTAGGCTAGACCATGAAATCGAGTAGAAATCATTGCGCAAATGCAACGAACACAAGGCATTATAGAACACAAAATAAATACAGAAACCACAAGGTGATGTTAATATTAATACAAATTGTTTTCAGAGAGCAAAATATTACATGAATGAGATATTACATTTTTTCAAACTATCAACGTGTTTAATCCATGCAACTCATTACTTACGCAGTCAGAAGATTCGATGGGAAAAATCCACTAGTTTTCATTAAAAATTTCAAAGTTTAGTTCGAAATGAAGTACCGGAGCTGACACCAAACTTTGAAAATGCTGATTGATTTATACGAAACGCTTCATTTTCGCTCTATTTCAGAACCAAAAAATTAAAAGCTGCATGGAAACACTGTGGTACGTAAAATGAATTCAAAACGCGCATATGCCTCAACGTAGTCATTACAAGAACCTAGGCCCTACCTGTGAAAGAGGTTAAGCGCGTAAGTTCAATTAGAATGTAATAATTTTCTTTGATCTGAATTCCTCCACAGCATTGGAATAACCTAGTTTTTCTTGCTATTACTAAATTCAAAATCTGTCTTATGGAGATACAACTGATTCCGAACTGGTTAGTCCCCTTTTCCTACTTTGACCCTGGCAAACATTTAAATTCAGTGAAATTAGGGCGTACAGTAAGAATTGACACATAAAAATTAGCTTTCACACTCCAGAGGGCAGGAAAATGTTTACTATCCCCTTATAATCATCAGTTTATGAGCTTTTTCAAAATGAGGTCCGAATACTACTAAGTTTTACAGCATGCGAAGCAACTCCAATTTCCACCCTACGGGGCAACAACGAAGTTCTAAATTATTCGGTACAAATACGGAATTTCATTATCTAATTGCAACTGCATAATACCCAATGGTGCAACAAAATTGCAAAACTATCCTCAATGCACCACAATTACGTAATTATTCAGAATACTGTATAATGCCGAACTAACCAGAACGCGATAAAACCTCGGTATTATTCATGATATGAAATATCTTCAGGATATTCAAAATACACCACATTTTTCCATCCATAAAGAGCTCAGCATAAATCTTTATTTATCGCAAAAATTTCGCACCGTCAAACCCAAATAATATGGATGCGAATACAAGAGATTGATAAAGCGGAAAATTCTCGCGAGAAAAATGGTCTAAATCTTGGCCAAGAGGTCCTTGCGGCGTTCTCGGTTATTCACTACCTGAATACTCACAGCATTCGAGATGACCTAATTATAGCTAACTGAAGCCCACCCAGCTATCCAAATATTTGCCAATCAGAAGCGCCAACTTCTGTTCGTAGAAACACTACGACTGATAAGTCACAGACATGATTTAGCATTCCTTGGCTATTCAAAGCCGCAATGAGACAAATGTTTCGTACTCACCTTTGCATTTTTGGTTGATGATTTTACTCCTTCAAAACTTCGCCTAGCGGCTGACTATGTGTACGCAAGTCAGTCTCGTTCAAGCTCGACGATCGAAAAACTCGGAACTAAACTCGCTTTTTGACCCTAATCTCGGTCAGTCAACTTCGACGTGCTGTAAGAAAAACCTATCTCCAGCAGGACTTATATTTCGCTCAAGTTCGGGGCTCTAATTAGAACAAGTTCAATTTTCAAGTCCAAATCATCTCACAAAGAATTCAGAGGCAGACGGAGCAATGAATTTCAATCCAGATAGAATTTAAACTCCCAAGGAAGGAGTTGGTTCCTCGGAAAAGATGACCCTATTTGTCGGAAGCCTTTTTCACCGCGTCCTCAGTGAGACTTAGCGGACCACCTTATTCTTACATGCACACCTGCCGACACTCCACACACAACTGAAGACCCACTGCACCTCTCCCTCGACGACGTAGAGCGGACAACCCGCAGCTTCTGAGCCTCAAGTGCAGTAGCTGCATGGATGCACCAGCCGAGTCATTGTAGCCAGAGACTGACACTCCTCACCCCCCCCCCCCCAAAAAAAAAATTCTGGTTTCACGCCATTGATAGAATTTCAGTGAAATACAGCTATTCTGATCGCTTCTTTACGTCTGACGGTCGTTGAAGAGCACATTTGTGTCATCCTGAGGCAGCAAGAATAGACTGTGTGGCCTGGCTCCTTGGCGCTTATATAAAATAAGAACGAAAAAAAAAATAAGAATGAAAATGAAATGTTTAATGAAACTTTGCTGGGCATTCTAGTTTCATGTGATAAATGGGAGTTTTGCCAGCGATCCAAACCTTTTTGCGGCGTGATTTTACAATTTTTTTACGTTTCATAAATTTTTGCTACAATTTAATATAAATTCAGAATTAGTAAATGCGTTTAAAACTTGGTTCGTTTCGTACCTTCTATAGAGGAATAAATACATAAAGTTTCATGTTTTCTTAGGGAAATATTTAAAAGTTGATTGCATTTATAGAGAAAAAGTTTTTACACACTTGCATGCATTTTATTCTGTCCTTTACATTTATTTAAGATGAATGCGTAAATTATCTTCTTAAATAGGTGGACCTATTGAATTAAAAGTTAATTTCAACCTAAAATATAGAACGTTTTATAAATAGAAAATAGAACCTAAAATATATAGAATTAGAACGTTTTATTCAAGCTCTAATTAACAAATGGTCCGCGTCAAAGGTGTAAAAACGTAAAATTTTGATCCTCAATATTATTTTGACTCCATAGAACGCATACCAAAGAATCATTTTTTACCTTTGTGAACCCACTGAACAAACAGTAAAGTTCGGACTCTAAAGTAGAATTTTGCCCCTTTAGATCACTTTGACCTTTAGATTGCTTACCAACTTAAAATATAACTCCTGTGAATCACGTTGACTGTGTGCGTCGCACTGGTATGTAGAAGTCTTTCTTAATTGTGCCTTGAACACGTAACATGATATATGCTTGAGACACAGGACAATTTAACTTGAGGATGGGATTAAATGAGGGCTTCCTAAACGTACATACCTGACTCAAATTCCAGCTCGTACCAAAATTAATTTCCTCCATCGGTTCGGGAACAGTAGATGAAATGAACGCCAATGTTTCAGGTGAGTTACACAGGGAAAAAACATTTTCTCGGATTTTCTGAATTTTTCAAACTTCTCAGCCATAATGAATTAGATATACTCAATAACGATAATAAACCTCCAAGTTTAGCTTTGAAAAATTTGTTTTACTTGTATCCAAATTTGGCTACATTGAAGACTGTGACAATGCTTGTCAACGTGAATTAATAATAACTTCATTCTACAGTCAGAGAAGTTACTTTTCTTAATGCGAATGGTCATTACTAATTTAAAAACAAAGCAAGCACCACATATTTAAATCACATTTAATCAAGATTTAGAGTTAGTATGAAATCTTGATTAAATATGGTTTCAGTTCGTGGTGCCTTTATTCTACAATCATGGATTTTCTTCACAAAGCAAGTTTGTGCACTCTACTCATGACTGCACTCTGACTGCACTCAGCTGAAGAAGGTTAGGCAAGTCTGCCATTTCCTCGTACGTAGGAGAGACTCCTTCCTCTTTCGTCTTGTAACAGTCTCTCATTGTATTCCCTAGCAACGCTCTGTGACGACGGTGTTGTAGAAACGCTGTCCACGTGCAATTTAATTCTTTACCGTTCAGGTAAATTTTAAAATCCTCTTCTATAAACAGCTCTAATATGTTTTAATTCTTACTGAATTTGTTTCTGTCTGTATTTTATTCATTAGAAGTGGTTGTGTCTTCCTCATTCTGATGTCAGTGACAACCTGTTGTTTTAGTGCCAGTTAATAACGGTGGTTTGTATAGCTGTATATTCAGTAAAATAATTCAAACTGTAGAGCGTTTACAAGAGGCAGTATAACTTCTTCGATACATTCAGAGCGAATTTTGTTCTATAGGGTGTACCTGGTGGCATATATATATATATATTCTCAAGGGTGTCATACATATATTTATGCTTCGTTTGAAGTATAAAAACAAAAGCAATGAAACAGAAACATAGTACAAGTGAGGACTGTACCATGATGAGTCTTTCCAACGGACTCTGTATTTATTCACATGAAGTAACGTGGAGCGCCCTCTGTACTGAATCGTTGATACTCTGGTCCTAGTTACTGGTGTTTTGTGTTCAAACGCAGGCTTTCTGCGAGTAAGTTAGAGAATAATACAAGTCATAAGGTAGGCTGGGCCAAAGTCAATAAAAATCAAGTGGTCGACACGAGCCAGTATATGGGGCTACCGTAGTCTAATGTGATATTTTAGATTGTTTTTATTTTAGCTAAAACCCTCAAGATTAGGCTTTTTTCAAAAAGAATTTGGTCATAAAGACGACTCGACAGCTGAAAACCCTGCAGAGTTAATAGATGGGTGTTCTTCATTGTAAAATTTTGTTTAGAATAGTCCATAGTATTTTCCTTGAAAAAAGTTGGTCCAACCTTGGGTTTGACGTGTACAGAGCGATTGATTGCGTCTACCCAAAGATAGCGATCATCCACAATGCGCCAGCAATCACACCAAGAACAGTCAAAACCCATAAAATTTTATTCCCATGGTTCCTTTAACCATTCTTTTCGCCGCCTTATATGCCAGAATGGAAAAAGCACTATAAAATGAGAATGAAAAAAATTAAACATACAAGACTTCAAAAGAATAGAGAATTTCATGTGAGTAGCTAAAATCACGTAGGTTACGGGAAGTAACACAAGAGAGGCAGTGAATATTAAACCTCTGTTTCACTGTGCCTCCGCCCGATGGTCGGTTCACTAACCAATGATGCATGGTCACGATGCACGAAATCTTTGAACCCAAAGCGACGCAAAAATAACAGACCGAGCACCGTAAGCTTTCATGAATAATAATCACAAATTTTACAATCAATGGAAGCACAAGAAACAAACTTTCACTAGCAGACATTTTTGGAGTGAGGAAACAGTTAAGTGAGCACGAAAGTCAGAACCAACTACAAATTCATGAGCCCAAAACCATTTCGAATAGTATTAAGTGAAATTAACGGACTTCGTGAACTTTAAATAACAGTAAATCCAAGTATTTTATAGCTTCATGAAGACCTTACGTTCCAGTTCAGTCCTAAAAACGTAGACCGTGGAACTGCCGTGCGTCAGCAGGCGCTCTGCTCGTAAAAAATCATTTTTCAACATTAGAAGTCCTGGAGGCTTTTTATCGCCAAGTCATATTCATTTACACGCCTATGTTAGATGATGGTCCAATTCGTGTAAAAATGTTTTTTCTTGTTTATTATTGAGTTATTCATTAAGGACTGGCAATAAAATCTCAGTAAATTGCATATATAGAACCTTAATTTGTGTGATCATAACTTGTTTATCTGAAAGTAAGTGGCTGCATTTTTCGTCTTTTTCTCAGAGTGTAAACTCACATCTTGCATCTACGCACTGGGGTTTTTTATGTACATTAGCATTAATTTAATTAACTCGTTTAATTTTTTATATCTACTGTCATGAACAATTCATTTTTACAACGCAGAAAAATAAGTGCCACGAAAAAGTTTGGGAAGAAGACTGAGCTCTTAAATTAACGTACAAAGCTCCAGAAGCATTTATTGAGAACTCATATATCTTTTAAGCCATAAGCGAAAAATTCAGGTGACAACCTAAGTTTATTAACATGAATAAAATTTTCCCCGTACCTTAGAGAAAACAATAAAGTATTATTAAATACAATCTCTCCTACTGCAGTAAGCTTTCTTTTTAATTTTTTGGAGCATGTAATTACATACAAGCCAATAAGCCGAGAGAGAGGCGTCGGAGGAGCCAAACGGAGACTTCCTACCTCCCCGCAGGGAGTGGACTTGTCACCAACAATGGACGCGCGACAATACCAGAGCGAGTGAGGAAGAACAGAAAGTTGCGTCACAAAGACACGATCGCTTGGTGGTTGCACTATTTTTCCAACGCTCAGTCAACCATCCGTTCAATTAGCAATAGCGAACTACGCCTATGCAAATACATCAGAAAAAAATGCTCTCTTGGCACGAGAATCTGAAGTCTCCGAGTTGCTGCAAGAGTTAAGTAACCGTTAATAAGGGAACGTAAAGTTCGAGTGCCCTCGTTGTTATTTATAGACGTGATGCTATAAAATACGATAATGTGCAGAAGACTTGGCCCGAAAGTTTATAAAGACGGAAATATCGCTTCAATATTACCGTTCAATACTTTGACTGTTACGTGAGCCAACGGGGGTCACGGAAGGGGTTTTCATAATGCTGTTGACTGACCAAGAGTCACAAACTCAATTTTCATAAACAATTAAAACGAAATGAAGGCACGATCCTGTTAATGTTTACCGTTTTCAAAATGGCTTCCTACAATTGACTTTGAATTTGAGTTAAATATTGAACTTCAGTTTTACCTTTCGCAGTCTTAAATAAGCTCAAAATATCCTACATCAACAGGGGCATTGATACGGACTCATCATAAAATTCTTGTTCAACCATCACTTAGCATCCATTGTAGGAATTTTATAATCGTCCAAAACATTAAAAATGTAACCTATAATATTGATACCTATCTACACTATCTGTATCTACAACTGAGTTATCGTTACCTGGTGTTGGTGATTGATAATGTGGGGGCTAATATAGTGATGGTGGCGACGATGGTGGCTGGAGGTGATGTCTGATATTATGGTAGCTGAAAGTGGTGGCTGAGGATGACGGCAGCTAAAAGTAGTGGCTTAGGGTGATGGCTGATATGATGGTAGCTGAAAGTAGTGGCTGAAAGTGATGGTTTATATGATGGCATCTGAAAGTAGTGGCTGAGGGTGAGGGCTGATATGATGGTAGCTGAAAGTAGTGGCTGAAAGTGATGGTTTATATGATGGTAGCTGAAAGTAGGGGCTGAAAGTGATGGTTTATATAATGGTAACTGAAAGTGATGACAGAGGTTGATGGCTGACAATGTTGGCAGAGCAATAAAGAAGGCAGAAATTCCAGGCGATTGAAACAAAGTCTCAGCTTTGTGTGCAGTCTGCAGGTTTCCTAACATTTGGACCACCCTTCTCTTTGCCTCCGGGACTCTGCCGACAGGAATTTTCATACATAGTGAAAAAAGTTACGCAAGAAAATGATGAGCTTGCATTTAGGCGAGCTTAGAAGTTCAAAGTTCATGAGTTGGATAGATGAATCTTGTATTAGATTCTTTACTTTCTATTTGGTGGGAGACTGTTCGTCGAAATTAAAGGATGTTTTTATTCCAATCAACCCTGATACATATCATCTTGTACATTGGTTATCAAATGCCTTATAAATAACACCAGGATGCAATGACGGTTACCCCCGGTCAAGCCGGTACCCATATACCGACACCTGGGTACGGTGAGGAATTGTGGCCGAGTTCTCTCTTTTCCCAACGGGGAGAATCACTGGGCTGGGATTCAAGAAAACATTCACAACCGAGATTTTACGGCAGTTCATTTTTAATTGTAACGGCATCAGTTCTTTTGGTATCGGTCCTATTCATTATTAACTCACAGAAGCTTCAAGTTTCCCTGATTTTACCTGGAATGTTAATGAAACTTTTATTGACCTGTAGCATACGTAACAGGAGAAATGTTTCATAGAGCACATACGACAACCCACAAATGGCTTCCCCTTTTTTTCTGGAAACACAGTATGGTATAAATAACTTCCTTATAAGAAGCAACTGAAAGTGAAGACATCATGGCCTATTTTAGCAATGGCGATTCAGGCATTCCCGCATGCGCACGAAAGCCATAAGCGTGAAACCTGCAGAGTCCGGCGCCTGACCTCGGTGAGTCATGGCAGCGCTCAGAACGGACCAGCGTGCACATTGTCGAGGTGTCTAACTTGAACCTCTCGACAAATGAGAGCAGCAGCGAAAGTGCGACCTGAATGGCCGCAGCTCGAGCCTTCTTCACCAGTACATGTCAATCTTGCATCGCAATGACAGGTATCGAGGTTACGGTACAGGGGGACCGCTTAGCCGATTGACAAGCGCCGCAGCGCTGGTCAAGGGTGACTTATTCCACACAACGCCTGGTTCGCAAGGTTCTACACCTTCACTTTTACACTCTTTCTGTGCGTCAAAATGTTCTTATGTCAAAAGCGTGCGTCAAAAATGTTCTTATATCAAAATCGTGCGTCAAAAATGTTCTTATATCAAAAGCCTGCGTCAAAAATGTTCTTATATCAGAATTGTGTTTCAAAAATGTACTTATATCTGTTGTTTGATTATATATGTCCGTCTCTTGCTTATACTGTATTACTTAAGTGTCCAGTTTCAGGCGGTGCACACATGAGAGCGCTCTATGATGGTATGAAGCTAGGGTGTCCCAAACAATTCCACTCATCCTTTGACTGACGAGTACGACAACTCATGTATTTTCTGCTTTGGCTTCAGGCGTAATTTAGTTTATTTTTATGGCACTCATTCTAAAGTTTAACGCACTTTTCTTTTATTTGACGCACTTTTATTTGACTTGTGTGTATTTGACTTGTGTGCTCGCCGTGGCACAGTGGTTAAGGGATCGGCCATGTATGTTGGAGACGAGGGTTCGTATCTCGGCGCTGGCGCGGCGATTTTCCCCGTTGGGTTTAAGGGAAAGCTCAAGCACAATACCCCACTCAATCCAGGTGTCGGAAATGGGTACCGGCTTTACGGGGAAACCGTCATGGTATCCTATATATAGTGTTAGTTACAAGACATTTGAAAAAACAATGCTCAAGATCATATGTATCAGGCTTGATTGGAAATAAAGCATCCCAAAGATGCCGATGTTTGTTTGTTTATTTGTTTGTTTGTACGTCAAAGAAACACCTGCATCAAAACAAATTACAAGAGTACTGGCAGTCAGAGAGTGAATACATTTTGTTTGGGGAGGAGTGACTACATGTTGTAGGTATTTCTCCTAAATAAGAAACTGCATTTTCTAGATCTATTGTTCTCTCTCTAAGAGCAAAAGCGACTCTAATTTCCCTACATCTACACTGACTTTGCCGAGATCTACTTTGGGCCAAGTCCTGCTTTTCGCTGTATCATTATTTCCAAACATTCAATGTTAATTCTCTTCTATATCATTACTATGTACTACCCGAACTATCACAATTGAGGTTGTGGCTAATTTCGCTATCACTATTGAGTTCTTCGAGAGCCTCACGAGAGTCACTCCGGCTGACGTTTGCGACGTACCCATCATTCACGAAGAAAATATTTTACCGACCGTAACATCAGTCAAAAGACTGGCCTTACTGCAGACGAGTGGAAGTTAAACACATATTTGGTCCCCGAGTGACTGGGAAATGAGGGAGAGCGTCCAAATATATGGTGGACATAATTGAGTTGTCAATCATGTAAGACTCGCAAAAACTCCATGCCAGCGTGATGACCGACTTTCAAGCTCCAAATTGAAGAAATTGTGTTTTATGAGCAATGATATTTCAATTTTTGGTGATTTGCGTTAGTGCAGCGTGGAAATTAGTAGGCAAATAATTATAAAAAGAATCATTATAATTAATTAGACTTGTATTTTAAAAATGATGCATTATCTCGCATGACCACGCGCAGCCTCACACGCAGGAGTCCGTATAGTGTCAAGGTTGAGGTCGATAAAATTGCACGTGAAAAATTTTAAGATGTTTCAGCATTTGGAATATTGAATACATTTTAATCAGGAACGTACTTTTTCTCATCTGGTTGTGAACTACGTTGGTGAGAACTAATTCGAATTATTCTGTTCCACTTGGGCGGAGGCCCTCCATTTCTCTTACTCAACATTCATGCAGTTTCAGCTATAGAAAAATTTGGTCTAACAATTTAACATGTTTAACTTAACCACTGTGCTCTCCGTGGCACAGTGGTTAAGTGATCAGCCTTGTATGTTGGAGACGAGGGTTCGTATCCCGGTGCTGGCGCGGAGATTTTCCCCGTTGGGTATAAGGGAAAGCTCAAGCACAATACCCCACTCAACCCAGGTGTCGGAAACCGGTACCGGCTTTACGGGGGAACCGTCATGGTGTCCTATATATAGGGTTAGTTATAAGACATATAAAAAACCAATGCTTAAGATCATATGTTTCAAGCTTGATTGGAAATAAAACATCCCAAAGATGCCGATGTTTGTTTGTTTTTTTTACTGAAGTCTATTGGTTCTCTATGATTATTGAACTTGGCCTTGCACCAATGACTACACATTTCAATAACTTCATTAAGGTCGATACCAGCAAAACTCGTAAACTTCTAATCCATCATAGTTTTTTTACCGTAATTCCTAAAAGCCGCTGGAAAGGTCCATTGTGAATTCTAAGAGCCAGCTACATAGTGCGCACCCTCGGAGTTCATGTTGTCTAGTCATGATTGTTCGAAACTGTCGGAACTTGACCACGACCAGCATAGCCCCGCCTTGTTCCAAAGCCACCTCACGGCTCTGCTTGGAGAGGTCGAACACGCCCAACACATAACTTACGGCGCACCAATGCAGTGGCCTCTATTTTTCGAACAACCTCACAGATTTCAGTCATTTTCTTAACAATATGTAATCAATTGGGTGAAGCTAGCGCTCCCGCCACATCAGACTTCGACACGCGGAGTACTCGGTATCCGTTGAGTAAGTTGTCTCCGCAATGCGAAGTTTTGAAAAAGAGTTGCAAGACGTGCACTTAAATCAGCTAGAAGAGCTTGGCGTATTATGAAAAATCTAACAATTGAAATTTCTGACTCCTTTAGCCTTCGGCTCTAGCCTCTACATACATCAAATCAAATGCCCTTCTCATCATGTGAGTGCAGGTCATTTGAGTCGAACACGTGAGCGGAATTCAAAGTTACAAAGCGCCCATAAGTTGAGGGAGTGCAATAGGGAAAGTAAAATTGATGCAACCCGCATCATGATATGAGAAGACCAAGCTTCACGCCACACGTCATCACGTTTCACCTTCTTTACATTACGCGCAATTTCGAGTACAAATATTGCTGGCTAATGTTCAAACAAAGCAAGTTCATACGTCGAGCTCTACGTTTACGCTGTGTTAATGAGCTGTTAATTTACTTACAATAGCTGGCGACATTCCTGGCCTTTCCCCCATCACTTGTGTCGGGGTAAAATTTACTTGAAATCAGGGGAAAGTTTGCTTGAAAACGCTGAATATAGTTACTGATGCACCAACCACTGCACGACATGTCCCCAACTCGTATGTTGAATTTTAATTAAAATTTATCTATGCGAATTGTGACTCAAGGACACCAGCATTTTTAGGTAACAATACCACTCGAAAAATAAATGAGAGAGTCAGAAGAAGAGAGTGAGAGAGGATCTAATGCAGTAATTGATAAGACAATCTGGATTCATATTAGCATGATGAAATTAGTTTGAAAGTTACGCTAATTTTAAAACACATCGTAAGAAACATTCCATAACTAGATACGGAACTAGATACTAGATATAAATATACGTATTTATAACGTATATAAATATAGATGTGTGTGTGGGCATGCTCATAATAATATTATACTTATTAATTCGATAGAAAATCGTCCCTAGGGAAATTTTTCCTTTTATACCGCAGCGTTTTCGAGTTTTTGCTGTGCTTATGCGTTTGTGTCCCTTATCATTAGTGTGTGCTACCATTTTGTGCGCGCTTTTGCGCTTTTGTGTTTGTGTTGCGCTTTTGTATGAGGGTCATACTTTTTATTTCGTGTTCCCCTCATGTGCTTGTACTGCGATTTTGTGTTTGTGCTCTATTTTTGTTATAACAATGCCCTTTCATGTTTGTTCTGCACTTTTGTGCTTGAGCCATACTTTTGTGTTGTGCTTCACTTCTCGAGTGTTGTGCTACACGTTTGTGTTTGGGTCTCACTTTTGCGTTTGTGTCATGGTTTTGAGTTGCTCCGCACTTTAGTATTTGTGTTTTAATGTTTTGTTGTTCAGCGCTTTTGTGTTAGCATCACACTTTTATGCTGTGCTGTACTTCTGTTCCTTTAACTGTGTTATAAAAAAAATTCTCCAACACAGACAATGAAACAAATTCTCAGAAATCAACTGATATCTCTTCTAAAGAAACATGCAAATGTATTGATCCACCAACATAAAATGTCAATATATGCATATATTTTAAAATATACTCGTTCTGTAAGAGTGCAAAAAATTTTTGTATCCCATGTCGTAACATGTCATGAAAATTTTTTTATTTTCTATCGACGCATCTCAAATGCTAGAGTAATGGTAAGTTTCTTGACCGAATAACTTGAAACAAATTTTGTAATCGGAACTCAAATGAAGCTCTGTACATAACGTTGTGGCTGGTCTTGTAGTGACCTCAACACCTGCATGAACACGGCATAACACCTGCATGAATAATAATAATAATAATGAAGGCATCTACGGATGATGTATTTCCAATTCAAGCCTGACACATATCACCTTTTACATTGGATTTTCAAATGCCTTATAACTAACACCAGGACGCCATGACGCTTTCCCCCGGTCAAGACCGGTACCCATTTCAGACACCTGGGTAGAGTGGGGTATTGTGCTTGGAATTTTTCCCCTATACCCAGCAGAGAAAATCGCTACCAGCGCCGGGACTCGGACACGCCACAACACCTGCATGAACACGTCACAACACCTGCATGAACACGCCACAACACCTGCATGAACACGCCACAACACCTGCATGAACACGCCACAACACCTGCATGAACACGCCACAACACCTGCATGAACACGCCACAACACCTGCATGAACACGTCACAACACCTGCATGAACACGCCACAACACCTGCATGAACACGCCACAACACCTGCATGAACACGCCACAACACCTGCATAAACACACCAGAACACCTGCAAGAACACACCAGAACACCTGCAAGAACACGCCACAGGATGTTGTTTAAAACTTCTCAAAGAACAATATTTTTCTGCAACGAAAAGCGTAGCGAACCATCAACTCACGAATAGGAGTATCAGCTGAATAACTGCACAAATCACGCCCCTATAGATCGAAGTGTCTGAGATCGAAATTGGCAAAAAACTTACTCTCGCAGATCATCCCGAATTCAATTCTGAGCAATGAAATAAGTCTCCTTATCATTTCAAAAATTTGTTAACAGTGCACAAAGACTTACACAGGAACTTGCAATTATATACGAGTACTTACAAAGTGCAACTCTTACAGGCATTGCCGCGATTGATAAGGCTATGCTACAGTACACATGGAAAGAAATCGAGTAGCGTCTTGATGTGCTTCGTGCGACTAATGGTATCCATGCAGATGTATAACAAATGAGGTAAAAAAGCATTGATAAACATTCAATACAATGGAACAAATCGGAATGAAATTCGATATCAATTGCATTAGTAATAAATTTTTGAAATGGTTAGGACGAAATTAATTTTGGCTATTAACTTACTACTAATAAACAGATACATTTTTTGACGTTTACAGGCATTTTTCTGTTCTTACACACATCCTCCCCTTTATTTTCCTGCGCCTCCCAGAATGCACGAGACCAAATCACGCCTACCATCACGTTGTGCAACAGGCGCGGTCGCTTTCTATGTTGATCCCCTGCTCCATTTATCCGATGTATTTACGCTTTCACTAATTATAAGACGGTAATCAAATTTCCGAAAGAGAAAGTTAACTGCATCACACTCTCGTTTCTCCAGTGGAAACAAACTGTGCAGCCAAAAGAGCCAGAGGCAAGGTGTGTGGTTTTCATATTTCTCAATTATGCTTGTATTATGATAATTGAAACGTGTCTCACCAACTTTGCAATCAGTTTCTTCTTCTACTCGTATTACACTGTTGGCTGTAAATGTTGAGCTACTATGTGTATGGATGTACAATACACGTCAGATTACCGTCCCTCATGTTTTATGACCATAACCATACGAATTATTACATTTTTAGACAATTTTGGATTAGCATACGGATTCGATATAAGATAACCTCATATAGCAGACTTTTGGAACGCTGTATGAGCTGTTCTCAGGCTGAAATTCTCTTTAAGCACCCATACAAAAAAACAAACAAATAGCTGACATTGCTGGGCAAACTGCATTGAAGTTATAAAAACTGAACCAATTCCATGAATGTTGGTGTAGCTAAGCTATACGTCTGGAGCTAATTATATACCTCTCTGGCTTCTTGCATTACAATCTGCAAATTTCAGCTTTTCAGCCTCAATCAAATCACATCACCTCCGTTAATACCGTACTGCATCCGTTAATACAGAGTTGCAGCTCTGAAAGGACGATAAGATGCTCTGAGGGTGTAGTCAGTGTCTCGTGTGTGTGTAAAAAAAGACACCTGCCTGCGAGTGACACGCGCCCGCTGCGTCAGCCGAGGAAAGGCGGAAATGCATGCACTTGTCGTTCACACCAACGCGTATCGCCTGAAGGACGCTCATAACTCAGCACGCACGCCGGACCTTGACAGCACCGTGTAATTCCAGGGGTGGATAAAACTGGAATGAATGAAACTGGGACGAATTTCGTGGAGGTGATTGCGCCGATGGTAAGCCTATGTTCAGGATCATGTGCATTTTTTGGGTAGTAAGAGGAGGGTTTCGTTGATGTCAAAAAAATTCCTGGTTCCCCGACTTCGATTAACACACGAGTAGTCTTGCAAGGGCTACCAGACCGTGAACCTCTGCACACAAGGGCGAATATTATAGGTTTCTACAAGGACTTACTCTCAACGCCTTTAGGTCAAAGCCACATTGTTATAGGCCGTTGATGGTGAGAATTCGCAAGTGTTTTGGATGCATTCGCTCCACTGACGGCCGGTATTCCCACGTTGTTTACTCGATCAGATAAACAGTGAATGGTTACTGATCCTACCAGCGAGATTTCCTATCTCAAGTGCGCATTGCTCAAACGTCGCACCTTGCAAAAATACTTTCCTTTAGAAGTCTGCGTTATGGAATTTTATAAGATATTCAACGTAAGTTCTATGTACACACAAATTAAACTGCTTTATGCCCTAGTGGATTTGAACTCGTCAGTAGAGAGCATCATTATGTTACAGAATGTTACGTTACGTTATGTTACGTTATGTTACGCTAATGAATATCATTGTATTTTGGAATACATTAGACTAAGTTATTTGCAATAATAGAACTGTAAGTAAGAGGAATTACCAACAATTATTCAAACTGAAAGCGTTTCTCCAGTTGTGTCTTCATCTCAACGTAAACACGAGCAGTTTCGTAGAGTAATTCCTCTTAACAGATATGAATTACGCTACTATGTGTAAGCGGCTTAAAATATGGGCTGTATATTCACACTGATAAATCAGATAAGTCAAACAGACTTTGCATTTTATTTGTAGTAAATAGGATAATGAAGTGATCATTAAAAATTATTTGTATTTATAGTCGCACTACCAAAATGAAACTAAGACTTCGTTTTGAAACATATTTTTTAGTGAGAATTTTGAAAAAGAAACAAAAGAGAATGCGTTCTGAGAACTGATTACGCTTGCAATTATTTTGAAGCAAGTTAATAACATTGTTTTAGGTAGGATTATTTTGATAACTATTTAATCGTAAAAATTATTTCGTAATGATTGTCCGCCGGCGAAAAAGGGAATCTCAGCCCACAGCTCGATGGACTAACAAAGAGCCCTCTAAACAAATATTATTTCTGCTGTTATCGTTCCCATTATTGTACTATTGCTTAGAGCTACTGTAATATCTTACATTCTTGTTATCATTTACGTATTTGGGTCAGTAAGGTTTATCCATCCTCCACTATGGAACCCGTGGACGGCGCCGTCAGAAGAGACACAAAGGCATAAAGATTGGCCGTTGTGTTTTCTATCTTTCGTGCCCACTTTGCGTCCTTCAGTTTCTATACGTTCTTCTCTATCTCATCTTCGTTTTTCTTCCTATTCCTTCTCAATTTGGTGTCTCTCTGCACAGGGTATCCTGTGAGGGAACACACGTTGGGCGTAGTTTCTACGTTATCGTTAGTCTTTACTGAATGGTCCCTTTCTTTCCTATGTAAAAACATTTCTTCAATGGAAACAGAGCTCATAAAAACTTCTATGCAACTATTAATATTCATATATTTCTTTGTTTTCATTGTTAGGATACCCTGTTCGCGAAATTTCCCGGTTTTAGATTACTGTCTTCCAAAATATCCAATGGTCAGAGACCAACTTTACAAAGTCATGTCATTTATCGAAAGTTTCAGTGTACTCTATTCGGGCTCTCAGACAGATTCGACCGTATGTTTTTAAGGTTAAATAGAAGTAAATGTGGTTATGTTGACTTAGGGTGGATGATAGGTTGAGATAGCATTGGTCATGCAACGATGTATAGGTTGAGTAAGGTTAGGATGGGTAAGGATAAATCGGTTTGAGTTTATTTAAATAAAAATAGCTTATACTGTTCACGCTTAAGTGAATTTTTAAATTCAGGCAAAAATTAAGATTAAAGTTGACGTTGCAACAAATTTTTAAGAAGCAAGATTAGGTTATGCCTGATTCTAAAATATGTATGGTAAGCAATAAAATAAAAAAATTAAAAAACACCAAAATGAGGCTTGCTATTTTAAGTTTATAATATGGTATTTTGTTTTGTAGCTTGAATATTATTTCCTTAGGAGTCGCGTGAAAATATTATTTCCTTAGGAGTCGCGTGAATAAAAAATATGGGACAAAGCTGCGCCACTTGTGTTGCGAGTGTAGGGCGCCAAAATGGTCTCATGCACGATGCAATCGGCTGCTGCAAAATGTGTTGGGAGTTTACAGCAAAGTAACGAGAATAGTATTCAAGATGCTTGTGTTAATTAAATAAAAAATTATGTATGATGTATGTATTTTCAAAAAGCTTGATACTAGCATATTATGCTCGCGAGATGAATGATAGCAAATTTAAACCATCGCTCTAACAAAGTAGGTCTGGAAATATTGAAACGCAATCTTGCAGCACGAGGTAAAAATCGAATAAATTTTGCATTTTATGACTCTTCTCTAATTCATTCAGTTAAAATATGGAAAATAAAGAGGAATAAAATTTTTTATTTTGTTAACGTATATTTTAAGTATCAGCGTACATACACAGTATCACTAAAAAGTGTTCATAAAATCATTACTTAGAATGAATTGTAAATAATTGAAATTTACCGCTATTCCCACAACAAAGTAAGTGCACCTCGTCACATTGACACACCCTCGAAGAAAAATAAAAATTTCAAATACAGCCTTCCCACGCGTAGAAAAAGTCAATTCTATGTATTTGTACCTCATCAAATTTTGGGTGTTGGCCACGGTAGAGGAAACAAGGTCGGGTCAAACCAGTCTTTTTTTCGTTGACGGTGTGGTTTTGCTGACGTCACGGCAACGAACCAATACCAGCGCTCATACTGCATCTGGTAGCACTGCTATTTTTTTTCTTATATTTCATTTTCAATAAGTAATATATATTAATATGTGTGTTTACGTATGTAGGTATATATATATAAATCTACATAAATAGATATACATGTTTCTATTTCATTTCTTTACGCAAAATCCGTCCGGTTAATACATTTATTGCACTAGCGAAATGATTCAAAAATAGATCTATCACTTCCCCAGAGGGCGTTTCTGTGAATCGGATTATGACAAATACAATTAATGAAATAAAGCGCAATTTGAACATATAAATCGTGGTAAAATTATCTTTCTGTCCGTATGTTGTACAAGCTATGAATTTTGATGTTGAGTATATGTTTGTTTACGCATTTCTGCCAAAATTTTGTAGATATTTGTCACTCATGAGTGGTAACTGGCTTACACTGTATCTCCATTTTATCCCATGTACCCATGTCCGCATGATGTCGCAGAGAATATCGAGAAGATATGAAATATGTTTTTTTTTGTAGTTGTTATTGTTCCTCGGCGGTAACTTGAGTATTCTTAAAATTTCTTTTAGGAAATTAAAAAATGATTCCATTTTACGTTTTCGAAGTCCTTTTCAATTCCTTATCTTTCCTCAGGTTATTTCTTACGATTCATCAGGTCTTTTGCTGTCATTTTCAATATAGAAAGAGCAAGATTGTTTTTCATGTTCATTACCATTACTCTTATATTCATTTTCAATTCGTATATATATGAATATGTGTTGGTATGTGCATGGGTGTGTATGTGTGAGCACGCAAACATGAATGTCTATATATCAGTGTACACATGCACATGTTTCGCACATATATATAAGCACATGTACATATATATGTTTCTATTTCTACTTTTTGCGTAAATAGCAAAACCTCATGACACATTACATTTTACCTAAAGCTCTGCGATCGGTTAACACTGAACCAAATTCCAGAAATAACAAATTGATTGCGCTTGCTTAATGATTTATAAATCGATCTATCACGGCCCCGAAAGGCATTTCTGTGAATAGAAAAAATTAAAAGTATAAACAGATAAATGAAATAGAGCGCTCGTGCGAAAATTATCTCTATATTTGTATGCTGAACAAGCCATGCATTTCATTTTTGAGTGTAAGTTTGTTTACGCATTTTCAGATGTGCGTGCTGTGTTGCGCGATGTTCTTTATAAATTTCTTCGTGACTAACGTTTTCTCAATACTTGATTGTCATTTACGATGGGGTTTCAATCTGCTCCCGTAAAGCGTTTTATGTCTTTTTCCTACTTCGATAATTTCAACTAAGAAGTTGGGAGTTTCGAATCATTCCTTAACAGTATTCGGATTATTTATAAGTTGTTAGCCATCTCTTGGAATATAAAATATCTAAGAGATGATATTTTTCATTTCTCATTTAACTACCCTTGACAGAGTTAGACTATTAGCACGCCATGTATGGTTTGTCTATTAGTACGCCTCGTATATCTTGTCTATTAATATGCCTCGTATGGTCTATCTATTTGTACGCCTCTGATATTTTGTCTCTTAGTACACCTCGTATAGTTTGCCTATTATTATGCCTCGTATGGCTTATCTATTTGTACACCTCTGATGGTTTGTCAATTAGTACTCCTAGTATGGAACTTTTGTTTTAGGACGTCCTATATTAAGAAACTTTTTAAAACCCAATATGTTGGCATATATCTCATGTGGCAACTTGGAAAATAAACGTTTTTTTTCTTACCCTCAAATCTGGCTCCTCTATTGACCTAACGACATATGGCGTTTTGGTGACATCATAAATTTTGTTCGAAATAAAGCCGTTCTATTGGCTAGGTGAACATGAGGAAGTGTATTTTTATCCGTAGAAATGACCCTACCTTGTTTCCTCTACCGAGGTGTTGACACAACAACTGGGAAAATCTATCCATATCTCAGAGTCCAATTCCACAAGTTTGCGTGCCAGACACAAGGTATGCTTTCTCCTCCAGAAGAGATTGCCCATTTCTTGCCAGAATGCAACGCCATTTTGCGGTCGAAACTCTCTCACTCCTGCAAGTCACGTTTTGAATTTCCCCAAAGGGAGTAAATAACATCACGTACTCGGGAGTGGGTAACCCGTGAGTCGTCAATAACATTTGAGGAAGTTTTTGTGAAAAACTTCGCTGGTCAATCATATAGTTCAAAATACACTGGTTATGTGTTGGCCCCAATTAGTGCAATTATATCAATCATTATTAATTTTAATGATTATGGTACCAAAGTTAAGTACCATTCTTTATCAGTACAATTCATTTTTTGTAACTGTGAGTGGACACCTTAAATTTTCGAAATAAGTGAAACAAGCATTTATTTGTCATCTTCCGGATTATGGAAATAAAAATGTCAGCTGGCGCTTGCATCACAAAATAAAGGTTCCCAATCACTGCCTGGACGTCTACCAAGCGCTGTGAATGTACAGGAGCCATCTATGTTGTATCACACCGTCATAAAAGGTTTATGCAGATTAATATAACATGATTATGATATGATGTTGGTCGTTTCACATCGTCATCGTACGGTTATGCAAAAACATATATTCCTCATACGCTAATAACTTACTTATTTTAACTTATAACTTACTTACTTATAAGACTGTATATTCTTCATGGAATTTAGAAGCCAATCTAAATATTCAGTTTGAATTAGTTCATTTTCTTTTAATGAGTTGGATTCAGTTTTTAATTCCGGATAAAAATTTCGATGATTTTTTCACTCTCTTCCGATCAGTTATGTGTTTGGAACTATGTTTGTAACCCTGACCATATCTCATTCGAAATTTGAATCGAAATGCTGTTTTTAGTAGCAGCATCGCCACCTACTTTGCGTTGCTTGTAATCCAAATTATCTTGACAAAAATGTTTATTATTATCAAAGTAGATGATAAATGTTCTTGTTTTTGAAAAGTTACTCTTCTCCAACTAATAGAACTAACTTTCACTCTGAAATGAGTGGGATCGGTTGTTCAAAATAATTTCCTTAACCTTAGGGAAATTAAGGAGTCTCCACACTTCAAGTTCCGGAGATCAGAGCCAATGAAATGTTGGACTCTGGAATGCTGCAGTCACAGTTCAGCATTGCATTTTGACATCACGCTACTACAATACAGACGAGAGCGATCAGCATATCTTTTGCGGAATGAACTCGAGTCCACGAAACATAAATTTTTAATTTTTGCGGTCTTAGAAGACCTTCTCTTTACCTTCACAGTTTCATAATTCTGAAACCTCAGCTTCAAATGAAGAATGAGCTTTTTCATGGAAATTTCGCGCGCTTTTAAATATAAATTCCTCTTCTGCCAGACATAGTGGTCTTAATTTTTTCTGCGGGAACGTAACTTCGGCGCTTTGAAAAGAAACTTCGTACGTTGGACAGCCCGAACCTCAGTCAAGATATCAGTCTCAGGCTCTAAAGGACTGACTTGTCTGTGTTTATATTAGTAAAATCCTTACAGAAGCATTCAAAATCATGAAAGATCACACTGCCAACATTTATCCCTTTAATGTAGGTATGTCAATACAAGGGGTGGCCTATCTCACGAAAGAAAATTGTCGCATATACAGCATCGTTCCACTTCGTTTAAGACTGCGTGCGTCCTTCTATCAAGATACAAGCAGAACTCTCTCTGATCTCACTTTTGAGAATCGCATGACGTACTACGCTCTGCGAAATATTCTCCACGAAAATTACATGCCTGGCAATGATTTTGACAACAGAGATTCACCCACGAAGTAGCGAGAGAGAGAAAGCGTCACGTGAACGTGCTACGATATGCGTACGGGCTTAAAGCCGCCAACAAGCCGCAGAAGAAGCGTGCGATCCATTTCCACTTGGCACGTTCCGCCCATCCGTCATTTACGACGTCCAGGCTTTAGATTATGTCGTTCTGAACGCACTCGAACGGCTCATGTTACATAACGTGCTGCTTGCGCCGGCGCAAGGTTTTTTCGTCAAAAATATTCGCATATCAGACGTTTTATTCTCGCCGGCGCAAAGTTTTTTCGTCAAAAATATGCACATATCAGACGCTTTATTCTCGGATTATTTGAGCTGAAGTTATTCCTACTTAACATTCTACAGCGCGCAACATTGCAACCATCAACCCTGCTTTTGTGAGCGTCAAAATCATGTGCTGTCACTCCAGTCGACGCCTCAAATGGTCGTATGACTTTTAGCTCATCGCTGTCGTCGAACGGACGGCCAGCGCTCCAGAAATCGTGACTGAAAGCAAGTTCGTTGCTGTCGGCAGTTGCGCCTGACGCGTGATGCAAAACTTGAGACACACCCGAAGGTATTCTTCTCCTCTTACCATAAAAACTTCGACAATGACGAAAAATTACTCCAAGAATGCGGCATTGTTTGATTCATTTGCCTGTGAATTTGAAGATCAACTGCCGCTCATTCAATGCGAGTGACCATACTTAAAATAGGTCGTATGCTAATTAAACAATTTAAACAATTTAAACAATTTATTTACCACAGGAGATACAGAGGTAGAATGTTTCTTAAGTCTAGTACAATGGACAAGTTTGAATATAGCTACCTGTGGGCCCGAATAAGTTCAGCGACTTCTAGGGCATCCTACCATCACGCTATTCTAGGGTGTACAAAAGTTTAACCTAGTTCACTTAACCTAGTTTCGCATTAGACTGATCATTGAGATAATTAACTCGATATTTTACAAGTCGGCTATATTTAACAGTATGTTCGATAAAACGATTCAAGAGCAGAGAGAAGATTGGTTATGGTACACAAGGCAAGTTACATTATGACATTATCATTAGTTACATGTAGGAGGCAAGATTTCGACACGGTGATCTTACACTACTAGTATTCTGATAGGAAGTGAGACTCAAGATGTCTTTTGAATACTTTGTACGAATTACATTCACGGATCTCTGCAGGTATAGAGTTCCAAGTTTTGGTTCCAACGAAGAGAATACTGTGTTGCGACCTGGCCTTTGAATAATAAGGAAGCATGAATTTACTTCTATTTCGGGTTAAATGGTCGTGATGACCAGTTTGCGCAGTCAATAATTGTCTTAGGCTATTGTCGCCATCATTTCTTAATGTTTTGTAAATGAAATTACAGATGGAGATTTTGTAGAGATCCGAAAGTTTAAGTATTTGTAAATTTTTGAAAGAATCATTTGTGTGAGCATTATATTCTAGGTTCTTTACCGCTCTGACAGCCCTTTTCTGCAGAGTAAAAATTTTGTTGGTTTTATTTTTATCAGTTCCGTGCCATGCTTCTATTCCGTATTGCAAGTATGGGGAAATGAGCGTACGGTAGAGCATTTGTAAAGCTGTTTCAGGCAGAAAATTTTTAACTTTATTTAGGATTCCGATGGATTTTGATAATTTAGAACTAATATGAGTGATGTGCTCTTTGAAGGTCAGATGTTTATCTATTATGATGCCCAGAAACTTACATGAGTTGGTTTCTTCGATTTCACCTTCGCCAATTTTAATGCATGGGAGAGATACATCTTTCTTGTATGAGAAAGTAATATAATTTGTTTTATCGATATTTAGGCTTATTTTATTAGCTTTGAGCCACGATGAAACCTTGTGAAGTTCAGTATTTATACTCTCTACAATCATAGCAGGATTTTGGTTCGGAAGGACCGCAGAAAGCGTACTGTCATCGGCAAAAAGTATGAATTTGAAGAATGATGTAGATTTTACAATATCATCGATAAAAATCAGAAACAAGAGAGGCCCGAGAACAGATCCTTGTGGAACTCCATGGCTAATTGTCTGTGGGTCTGATTTTGCGTCGTCAATGACAACGTATTGCTTCCGATTTGTTAGGTATGATCTGAACCAACCATGGGCAATCCCTCGAATGCCATAACAGTGTAGTTTCGATAATAGTATTTTATGGTCCACACAATCAAATGCTTTTCGGAAGTCAAGAAATACAGAGAAGACAGGCTTTCCTTCATCTATATTAGAATAGAGGAATTGTAAATGATTTAATATAGCCTGTGTTGTTGATTTTTTAGAGCGAAAACCGTATTGTTTATCGTAAAGAAATGACTTTTGTTCAAGATAAGAGTACACTTTTTTATACACAATCTTTTCGAATACTTTGCTAATAATTGGTAGAATGGAGATAGGTCGATAATTGTTTACACAGGTTTTTTCACCACTTTTAAAGATAGGGGTTACTCTAGCAACTTTGAGGGAGTTCGGGAAAGTGCCTAGTAAGAGAGACTGGTTAATAATATTTGATATCAGTGGGGCTACAATGTCAGCAATAACTTTAAGTACTTTAGTCGGAAACGTTTGTAACCCACTCGATTTATTTTTCATGTTGTTTATGCACGTAATTACATCGGAGGAGATTGTAGGCGTAAAGAAAAAGGAGTTGGGTTCTCGAATATGATCCATAAATTCCAGGTGATCAGTAGGTTCACTTGGAATACCATCAGCTATTGTTTTCCCTACGTTTACGAAGAAGTTGTTAAAGAGATTAGCAATTTCTTTCTTCTCATGATATTTTACATTATCTTGAACAACATATTCAATTTTCTTTTTATCGGCATTATTCGGTTTACAGCAGGAGTTAAGGAGATGCCAAATCTTTTTAACGTCAGTTTTGAATTGAGTAAACTTGAGCGTAAAGTAGTTCTTTTTTGATGTTCTTATCTGGTTTGTTACATAGTTTCTAAATCGGTTATATGTTTCTCTAGATATTCGTCCTTCGCAAAGGAGGGCTAGGTACGCTTGACGTTTCTTTATATTTATCACGATGTCTCTGGTAATCCAGGGCTTATGTTTATTTTTCGGGGTAACTGTACGAGTTACAATTGGGCAACACTGATTGTATGCGGTCATTATAGTTTCAGTCAACTTTACTACTGCTTCATCAATGCTCGTAGTATTATTGTTTTGTTGAGAGATGTGCAATGTAGGCATTGATTCTTCTAGAACGGTGCGCATTTCTTCAAGATTTGATTCGCTTATTTTACGATATGAGTAAGTTTCAGCCCGTGCCTTGGTGCAAGCAATATAGACATTTTTCTTAATAAGAAAGACTGGGAAGTGATCTGATAAGTCAGAAGTAATTATTCCAGCAAGAAAATCACTAGGGTCTGTCATAAAGATATTGTCAAGCAGCGTAGCACACTCTGAGGTTATTCGTGTAGGCTTTGTAATGATCGGAAGGAAGGATTGAGACTGAAAGGTAGTTAGGAAATTAGAGATTGGTTCATGGCTTTCATGTTTCAGTAGATCATAATTGAAGTCACCGCATATTATTATGTCATTGTATAAGGGCCTGTTGAACTGAGAAATAATACGATACAATTCATTCAGGAAGGATATAGGACAGGCTGTAGGAGGCCTATACACCGTTCCAAGCACAATGCGTTTACCATCTCTAAAAAGTTCTACGAAGAGTGATTCTATATGATCCTGATTCATGGTTGCACTTGCTATGGTTCTCGAGTCTATGTGGTTAGATATATATGTGCTGATGCCTCCGCCCCGCTGGTTTTTTCTTAGCGAATGGTAACTATGATAATTTTCAAATCGAATCATGTCTTTAGTCGAGTCATCTAGCCAGCTTTCGGTGAAGCTAATCACGTCTAGGTTATATTTAAGTTCAGTAATAGTACATTGTATCTCTTCCAATTTTGGATAGAGTGACCTACAGTTCCAACACAGGAGTGAGAAATCTCGGTCAGTTATTCGTATAGTTTCGTTGAATTCTGATATATTAGTATACCTACACTCTTGAGAGTCGTTTAGGTTTGGATATATTCTGTTCAAATGATTGAAATCTGGATCGATTTCCTCAAATATTACAGGGTGATCAGTCATTTAAAATAAGTAAAAGTAAGAATTAGGTACTATAGAGCTTAAGACGAAATACAGAGTCAAGCTTAAAGGGATATTTCAGTCTAAAAAGTAGCTTATTAAGTAAGAGAGAATAGAGTAAAAAAGAAAAATCTAGCGCGATTTCGTGAGTACACACAAACTCAGTCCATGAGCGAGTGATAATGGAGTTCAATATCACAACATTGGTGCAAACAGATTGCTAAGGGCGTTTTCGCAAGTTCACATACAACAGGTAATAAATTTCTAAAGATTATGACGACAATGATACAATCAGCTAATATGGTTTACGCGTAATAATAACTGTAGTGGTAAATAGAGAAGAATTCACAGTAACATTGGTTGGTGAAAAATTACTAATTGCGATGTTACAAAATGTGACACACAGTTGTCATAGATGTTTACACACACATCTATTATTTATTTGTTATAATATTGGAGTTCGATATCACTACATTGGTGCAAACAGATTGCTGAGGGCGTTTTCATAAGTTCACATACAAGAGGGAATAAGTTTTAAAGATTATGATGACAATGATACAATCAGCTAATATGGTTTACGCGTAATAATAACTGTAGTGGTAAATAAGGAAGAATTCACAGTAGTATTGGTAAGTGAAAAATTGCTGATAGATTATAATGACAATGATATAATCAGATTATAAGAAGATTACAACGACAATGATATAATCAGATTATAAGAAGATTACAACGACAATGATATAATCAGCTAATATGGTTGTATGATGGCAGTGGAGGGCAGAAGCGATTATCAGATTATAAGAAGATTACAACGACAATGATATAATCAGCTAATATGGTTTACGCGTAATAATACTTAAGTGGTTAAGAAGAGAAAAAATTCACAGTAACATTGGGAGGTAAAAAATTGCTGATTGCGTTGTTTCAAAAGTTCACACACAGCTGTCATAAATGTTTACAAGCACATCTGTTATACACTTGTATAGATTCAGGTTGAACGAGCATCAAGTTGAGGTTTACTGACATGATACCTAATTGAGGATAAATTAATACGAAATTGACATATTTAGGGGATGAAAATGAAATTGACTAATTTAGGGGATCACCTAGTCTAGGGAATTTAGGGGATCACCTAATGACAATGATATAATCAGCTAATATGGTTTACGCGTAACAAAAAAACTTTAGTGGTAAAAAATGAAAATAATCACAGTAATATTGGGAGGTAAAAATTGCTGATTGCGTTGTTGCAAAAGTTCACATACACCTATCATAAATGTTTACAAACACATCTGTTAAACATTTGTATAGATTCAGGTTAAGCTAACATCAAGTTGAGGATAAGCTGATATGATATCTAATTGAGGTTAAACTAGCACGAAAATTGACAATCAAATTGAGGAGATCACCTAGTCTAGTCACCCATGACTTGTTTTGATGTCATATTGAGTTGTTGCATCAGGTATTGCTCGAGGTCATCTGGCGTGTTGATCTCGCGGCGTCTTGAATCTGGGTTTCCGGGGTTAAATATGAAAATGTTTCCATCCTGTGTTTTTGGGGTTCCAACTTTATCCGGGAATTTCCTTTTGGCCATCCTCAGAATGTACATGGCGTTAGCTCGTGAAGGTATGAGGTATTCATTTATGAAGAAGAACTTTGGTTTCTTTTCTCGGCAGGCGTTGAGAATTTCACGTTTTTTGTTGTAATCTTTTAGTTCAAATGCAATGTTTCTTTGATCTACGTTCCCAGTTACTGGTTTTTTCCCCATTCTTGTAGCTGACGTCATATCAGTGTCGGGGAGGTCAATGTTGATCTTGTCCTTCAGGAGTTTGCAGACTGTATCCTTACAGATTTCGTTTGCGTGAGATTGCGTCGTTTGAATTCTTTGTTAAAGCGTGAACACTCATTGCACAAGACCCATCGGCTCTACGAGTTTAAAATCAACACTTTATCAACTGAAGCACGTCGTTTGAATGTTCAAATTCAATTAAGAATTTTCTCACTTCATCACAAACTGACTCATTGGATAGATGACGATTAGCCAGCTACCATACAGAGACCAATATTGAATGAATGGATACCATGCAGGGACCAATATTGAATGAATCGATTAGCTTGATCTGGAGATTCAAAGTATTTCTGACTGAGAGAACTGAACGACACAATTACAACACCTTTACGTAGCTCAGTGAAGAGAGTCATACACACACTGCATCAGATGAATTCTCTTCTCAACTGCTGGTCTGAAGTGCAGAATTGGTGGGCTTGAGAATACAGTGCGCTAATTGCGTTGGCTTAAAAACATAAATTTCAATACTTGTATTCATGCAGGTGAATATGTTAACTGAACGTGAATTTGTACGCAAGTGTATGTATGAACATTTCTGTTATGTTAATGTTGGTATGCAGTTAGTTTTGTGATGTGTAATTTTTATTTATCATTTATCATTTATCGGTGTGAGCAGGTATATTTGAATAGCAAATAATAAATTATACCTATATTTTATACGCTCAATTATACTCATATATAGAGCTTGAACTAGGGGCTGATATATGTGGCGGATTTATGCGTTCTGCGCAAGTGAGTAGATGAAATTTTCGGAGCTTAATATTGCGTTACTTTTTCGTGTCCGGGCAACCGTGACTGTGTACCATTTATGAGTGCTAACACTTACTATAATTAAAAAAGAAAATTCATCGAAAAAACAACGTTTCGGAGTCCTGCTCCATTCTCAGTAACTGCAGTCTGAAAAAAACGTAAAAAGACAAAAGTTCGTCAAAAGTTTTTTCTATGAATTTTCTTTTTTAACATTTTTGACAAACTTTTGTCGTTTTACATTGTTTAAACAAACGCTTTACTTCACAAAAGGAACCTCATGATTTTCAATTCAAATTATAAATTAAAACGATTTGGTTTATACTTACTGCTACTTTGAAAAATATATGCACAGACTCGTGCATACACATTCTTTCAAAGCACAATTGTCATGGATTTTAAATCAAATTGGGGCTAAAATAAGTGCGGTAAGTTTCAATCAAAAAACCCTCTAATGTAACTCGTAATGATGTTAAATATTTCCTACTCAGAAATTGCAGCTTAAGCGATTGTTGAATTTCCCACTGAGTTTTAAATAAAAAGCTTTCCAAGTGACCAGAAATATTTTAAAATCCAACTCACGTATTTTCCTTTAGAATTTCAAATGAAATCTTGTGCACAGTCGGCGCATTTTTGTGCACTGCCGTTCAAACGCTCTTTGAATTTCCGAGTGAATTTTGGGTAAATAATTCATTCAAGTCCCCTGAGGTATGCTAAAAATTTAACTCATTTCTCTTTGGAATTTCAGATGAAATCGTACTCAGGAACGACACAGGGTCAGTAGAGCGCTACGTCGGAATGCTCGTGTCCACCACCGCGAGTGAGAATGCTGGAATGGGAACAGCAATCCTCATAAACAGGATTTGCGACCTCCACTGCGACCACTTAACTTTTTCAAGGCTGTCTCAGGCAGGAAAAGACTTTTTTCAACAAGATCCAAACTACGAGGCAACTGACTCTAATGAAAAAGTAGAAATACTCAAATACGCACATGAAGTCACTTCGACCAGAAATATAGCCCATTGCACCGCCAATAACAGTAAACGGTTCGAAGGAATTGTACAGGAACACGGTGGCCAAAAGCCGCATTAGAGAATTCTTAGGGAATGACATGATATATCAGGCGTAAACAATACGCATAATTATGCAACAATCGACCACTGCCTCGGTCCGTAGAATCGCCGCAATTTGAACAATTTCATCCATCACAGACACGCACTCTTTTCAATTCTCGTCTGAAGGCGAATTACTTGCGTCGAGTTTCTAGTGTGGCCGTCAGTTGCTGTAACGCTGCTTATTACGTTTATTTTTTTAATATTCCACTGTTACACGAGCTCTTTATCTCTGCTGAAGCCCGGAAGTTAGGTGATAGGGAATGACAGATTCCACCTCTGGCGAGCATTTGCAAAATTATTGCTGCAAAAACTGTTCCTTCTTGTGAATAATATTACTTCAAAAATTCAGACGTTCCACACTGGGGAAAGATTTCACATTGTACCGCTGGCGTGCTTTTGCAAAATTCTTGATATTTTAGGTTCCTTCTTGTAGAAAATATTACTTCAATTATTCAGAAGTTACGGAATTATTTCAGATAGCATCACTGCAGCATATTTGCAAAATTTTTGACACGGTTTTCTTTCATCTTCTAGTGGATATCACTAAAAATTTACGTGCAAGCAAAGTGAGCATCTGTTAAGACATTAGTGGATTTTATTTAATGATTTAGAAGATTGCAATTCAAAATTACAACGTTCATATGAGGATGAATTATAACTGAGGGGTGGGATGGTGAACATACTTATCCAGCATCTCAAATAACATATTAAGCGAAATTCAAAGTTGCTGGACGCAGCAGCGAGACGTGTGACGATTGTTCAAATACGTTCCCAACCATTGGTAATCGAAATCGAAGTCTCAAAAAGAATTGTAGTATTGTTTCCGGGTTCAGTGAAGAAGTTTTATGCCACCGCTGACTCAAAATATTTTGTTACGAAATTATGAAACGTGTAATCGATGTATCGATATTTAAGCACGGCTTATCTTTATTCGAATAAGTTAAATTTAACATGTACAATACATGGTTATATTGTTTGTTGTTAAGTTGTCAGTTATGAGTAATGTCAGTTACTTTCATCGGCTATATTATTTTTATATATACCTATAGGAACATCCATTACTCATTTTAATCAACTTCTTTATAAATATTTAACTGTTCCATAATGCAAAAACAATCGATAAGTGTGACGTCATGAGGTAGATATCCTAATTTCGATACACATAATCAGGTTTTGCCTGTTTAAAATTCTTCGGGAGAGTATTTAGTCCATGTTCATTCGAGAAGCATACTTTACGAGAATAATTTATTTGCGTCTCTCATAGAGTCGTGAAACGCTGCTATGTTTCTTGAGTGTGAAGTTCAAATCTATTTTGTACGTGCATTTTTTTATTCCCCTGACGAATTACGCCCTCAATGACTTGTGAAAGCATTTTACATTGCCCAGACCTATTGCACTCGCAATAATTTACGATTTTTTTTTATTGTTTTTACGCTGGCTAAACTTTGCTGCAAAATCGACCGCATCATTTGTCATCAGCTGTTACTGACAAAAGTTGGTCGTTGAGTAATCACGCAGCCTGCCAATACGTATCTGAATAAGAGAGTTTCCATTATTTCTGGCCCTACAGAAAAGCTCTATCTTCATTGATCGATTTATTTTACAATATGTTCGGGTGAATTTGCAAATACAACCTAAAAACGAGTAACAACGGGTTCTCTGCGAATACAAACCGGTTACAATGGGTTGTCTGAGACTAAAAATGGGTTACAATGGGTTGTCTGAGACTAAAAATGGGTTACAACGGGTTGTCTGAGACTAAAAACGGGTTACAACGGGTTGTATGGGACTAAAAACGGGTTACAACGGGTTGTCTGGGAATAAAACCAGGTTGCAACGGGTTTTCTGGGACTAAAAACGGGTTAAAACGAGTTGTCTCGGAAAAAAAACAGGTTACAACGGGTTGTTGGGAGTAAAAACGGGTTACAACGGATTGTCTGGGAGTAAAAACGGTTTATAACAGGCTGTCTGGGAAAAAAACAGGTTACAACGGGTTGTTGGGAGGAAGGGTGTGAAACACACAGTCCATGATAATTAAACAGTTTGCCCTACACCGTCTTTTACCCACTTCTTCGATTTGCACACCCCCAGAAGAGCCGCTGGCTCCGGCAAATGCACCGCACAGTCCCGAGATTTGCAATCAGGGATTTTCTTAATCAAAGTGCATCGGTTTGCTTCTGAGCCACGCGATCAGCTAGCAGGGGTCGCTTCAAGTGTCGCTTTGTTCAGTGATGCTTCCTACTGGACTCCGCTGGAAAAAAGAAAAAGCATACGTTCAATTTGACAGATAACTAAAAGACAAATTAAGATTTGTTTTTTTTACACGTCAAGATTTGTCCCTTGAGTAACGACCCTTTGCCAAGGATGATCATCACGTGCGTTGTGCATGTCGTAAAGCTGGTTGAAAAACAGCAATTTATATCAATGGTTTGTAAATGGTGTTATTTTTTCATTGGAGAAAATGAAACTTCAGCGTCCGTTTGGGAATACAATGATTTCATTGCTGATTTTAAAAAGCACCAAATTTGAAGTGTAGTAAGAGAGCTCCTATATTATGGCTGTAGTAAGAAAGCGCTACATCATGGCTGAAGTAAGAAAGCTGTTACATCATGGTTATAGTAGGGAAGTGCTACTCATGGCTGTACTAGGAAAGTGCTATATAATGGCTGTGGCATGAAAAGCTGATACATCGCGGCCGTAGTAGGAAAGCTGGTATATCAAGGATGTAGTAATAAAATGCTATATCATAAATCATGGCTGTAGGAAGAAAGCCGTTGTATCTGGATGTAATAAGAGGCTGTGAGAACTGCCGTGAGAAAAACACAATAAAGCTACTACTATATTACGGCTTAATTTTCATCAAGAAACCCATTTTAAAATGACGTGAAAAAAACGTTATGCCAGGGTTATTGTGGAAACGTCTCTGTATGAGGCCTTTAGCAGGGAAGCCGCTGTTTCAGGGCTGTTTTAGGCAAGTTTTTTAGCAAGAAACCTAGGCAGTTTTTCTAGGCAATTTTTTAGCAAGAAACCCGTTTTATAATGGCTGTGGTGAAAAAAAACGTAATGACAGTGTTATTGTAGAAACGTCTCTGTACGAGGCCTTTAGCAGGGAAGCAGCTGTTCCAGGGCTGTTCTAGGCAAGTACCAATATTACTTCTTTACTCCAATCAACTGTTCCAGGGCTGTTCTAGGCAAGTACCAATTTTACTTCTTTTCTCCAATAAATTGGCTTCTTGTTGTCTTACGCGGAAGCTTGGCTAATGCGCACACTGAGGCGCGTAAATGTGAGCTGCGAGCTCGGCACCGCGAGTCAAATCAGCGCGATCACGTAGGACTGGTGGTTCTGTTCAGTGTGTGATCGAGCAGTGCACTGAGGCGGGCGAAAAGAGAACATTCGTGTCCATGTGAGCCCCAAAGTAGCAAATTCTCATTCTCCATTTATTGCTTTCCGTACTGAGGCAGGCGAAAAGAGAACATTCGTGTCCATGTGAGAGCCAAAATAGCAAATCCTCATTCTCCATCCATTGTTTTCCGTAACGAGCAGCGGTATTGTGTGGGTTCGCTCCTTACATGTAGTAAAATTATGAACAACTTAACATACAGACATATTATTGAAACGGAACGGGTGGGTAAACCGCTCTTCATTGCATCACTCGCCAGACCATAAATTTATGGTGATGGATAATGGAGATGGGCAAAAAATGCTAATAGAAATATCAAGGTTTTCCCTCGAAAAGCTTATTTTCATGCAAATTGCCTCTTATATAGACGTTACATCTGATTTGAGGTTTAAGATCTTGTTAGTCGAACTTGCATTTGGAACATTTAGCGACTAGCTACATATAATTTAGTATCAGTAACTACTAGCTACCGATCAAAAAGGAGTCACATGAGATCTGATACAATTAGGGACTGGACATCATTAAGTATCAGTAAGTAGACTTGAGAAAGAGTCAAAACGTATCTGATGTCACTAGACATCGGAGTAGCTAAACGTCAGAAAGAGATGCCCTAGAAGTTGCTGAACTTATTCGGGCCCATAAGTAGCTATACTCAAATTTGATCATTGCAGTAAACTTAAGAAATAATCTTCTTCTGTATCGCTTGTGGTAAATAAATTGTTTAGAGTCAAATCGCATCAGAAGGAGTCAAAAGGCATCAGAAAGAGTTACAAGACACCAGAAAGAGTCACGACATGAAAAAACTTGCCAGACATCAGAAACAATCACTAGGCATCCGACAAAGTCACAAGACATCGGAAAGAAACACTAGCCGTCTGAAATTACCTGTGAGCTAGTGCACACACTCTACCACCTACATCACCCCTCAACATTCCCCTCTATCGACACGTGATTAAGTGGCTTAACGGTCAGTTGTTTCCTTTGTTTCCAGCAAACACGCACCGTCACTGACTTGGCTTCACCTCGACTGTGATTTCGCTGCTCATACAAGATTAATTATTTCCCCTCACAGAAAATTTCAACACCTAATTGCTGTTTTATGTGGTCTATATTAGGGTCATAAAAATGACGTCCGCAACATTCCCTTTCGCACGTATTTAGTGTTTTTATTTAGTTACACACAAACATAACAGCCGTGTACTGTTCTTCGTCGACGTCGTCTGCTGCTGATGTTTGCGAGCGCCCAATTTCTGTGATACTGAAATTGGGTTAATTGTGTTTCGAGAAGCTGCATATCGCACGATTGAAACTGTCCAAATTTAACGAGCTGATTGTCTTGGAGTGTGTGTAGAGCACTACTCTTCCCTTGGAGAATAGCGTAGAGTAGATAGCATGCTGTCGTTCCCCCCGACCTTTTTATCTGTGTTTACTTATTTATCTTAACCATCACACACATGTGGGACTATGTTTTCCTAATCCCGGCTCCCAATGCCGTCAACATTGAACAACAAACAATCCATATTTTTAATTCTTGAAACAGGACTTTGTTCATACCGATAAAGTTCGTAGGTTCTTCTTAGTTTAATGGGAATTTGTGTGCAGGTGCTCGACATTAATGGGCAAGTGTTTATTTATAATGACTTGGCTTGTTCTCGTACGGATGGTATCACGGCTACGGAGATCTTTTATTGCATTTTCTAAATTATGTGCCGACAAATATTCTAATTGAGGGGAGAATGGCATCTCAATTGAAATCCCCTGTAATTGAAGAACATGAACAAATGCGCTGTGTTTAGAGGACTGTGTGGAAATGGAAGAAAAGAAAATCTGAGTAAAAAATGGAATACTCGAAGTTGAACTGAAATTTCTCAATTATTCATCCGTGCGCATGACGTTGAAGATTATGAGGTATTCTATTCGATCGAAAACCATATACAAGACCGAAAACCGTTTACTTAAAACTCCAAAATCATGGGCAGAGCAATAACACTGGCACACAGCGCACTTAACGCAGGCATACCTCGTTGTACACTGCAGATTTCTCCATTGAATTTGAGGCGTTGCTGTGCAGTTAAGAGAACTAGAAATTAGCGAGCGTGTCTAAGTAAGTCACGACTGGAAGCTCGACTCTCGCAAGACGAGAAAAAACGCACTGACCTAATTGAGGAATGATGGAGTAGATGAAAACCTCAATTTTGGCGAGCAGAAGTAGATTTCGTGTTATCAATTACGCATTAACAAATAAATTATTTTACGAATATAGAACAACGAATTGTGCTAGCAAGTGAATTACAGAAGCGAATCAAAAAATTATCTAATTGGCAATTTAAGGCTAATTAATAATAACGTGACGGACACTAACGAAAAAAGAACAGCGAAAGATAGAACTTCGAAAACACCGAAATAGCTGTTTCAATGCATTAGCAATCACCAAACTGCTGAAAAAAATTAAAATCGAATAATAACTCATTCTCTCCTAACTTACGGACCAACAAACACACAACTTCAGAAACAATGCACCAGCGAGTAATCTAATTAGGCATTGAATTAGCAACACCAACAGCAACACCACACCAACACAGCTCGCGCGGCGATGACCTCATGCAAGGCTACGGAGGCGCGTATCTGTGATACGCGGCGCGTGCGCTGCCGTGCGTCCGACCTTCCCTCAGATAATGGGGGAGTGGGGGGGAAAGGGTGAGGGTGATAGAATAGCGTGAGGGGAGCAAGTTGGGGGAGGATTAAGAGAGTTATACAGCTGTGCGTGTGGACTGTATATACAGCTGTGTGTATGGACTGGGTGGCAGCTGTGTATTTTTATAACATTCAGCAGGATTGTCCAACAAGTTTTATAATTGCCAGTTCATATCATTTTTCCAGTAACCATCAGTTTCCAGTTTTACGATTACCAAGAAGCAGTTTTCCAATTTTCCGATTTCCAATCGCTAGTTTGCATCGCTTTTCCAGTTACCATCAGTTCCCAGTTTTCCAGTTACCAATAGCCAGTTTTCCGACTGCCAGTTACCATCAGACGATGCAGAGCCCGGTGACCGCAGACCAGCACCACACCCACCAACGAAGCCTGCTCAAAATTTTCAAAACGTCTCCTAAGCCCTTAAAAATAACGAATATCATAATATTAGCATAGTATCATGTTAATGATAGGATATTAACGATGAAATGATTATTTATGTATTGAATACAGTGTTTTGTGTTGTTTTGTCAGCGATATATATATATATATACATATATAAATTTTATAGGTACTGCGAACCATTTTATTTACTTAGTAAGTGACCCTAACGTACAATTTTCTTAACATATTTTTGTGTTTGAAGGTATTTTAGTCAAGAACATGAACTTTTATTGGATGATTTAACGATACATCATTTGACTGTAGGATGTCATAATCATAAACACAACGCGTGAAAAGCATGAGCGTTCTCTGATACGTTATTTACCTCACAAAACTCTTATTCTGAAAGTTTATTTTCTATGAGGGTATTATTACTATTATTATTATTATTACTCTTATTAATATTATTATCATTTATCACGGTTTAAGTTTACTTTGTATTTTCCAGCCTGAATATGATGCTCATACATCGAAACGTTGCTTTTTATAATTAGACAGTGATATCGACTTGTGTAGGGAGTGTTTTAGTAAATATGATAAGCAATTTTATTCGTCTTTTAACGCGTTATGAACTCGAAAAATATTACTATTATTATTACTAGTCCACCCCACTTTATTTGAAATAAGAATGAAGGTGAAAAGAAAGAAAGGCCGTAAAAAATATAAAAAATCAACCTCTCGAGAGTTGATGAGTTGATGAACACGGCCCGTCAAAATATATAGGGCTGGAGCTTGTATCACAGATACGCTCATCACACACTGCAGGCTGGCTTCGGACAGACAGAGAGACGGACGCGGCTCTTATTATAGTATAGATTACGAGTGCACACGACCCGTCATAAATGTATACTGATGTTTGACAAATCGCGTGGCACACGTTCCTATTTCCTACCAATACACGAGATGTACATTCCGACACCCAATCTGCTTGGTTAAGGGGGCCCTCCGAGACCCCTTTTCTCTCCGATGGTCATTTTTCATGTTTTTGTTAGAAAAGTACCCTTAGGTGATGGACTATTCGGTCCTAAAATTTTATGGCGCTACGGACAATAGATCCCCCACCAAGGGAGGGGGGGAGGGGTAAGGGGACCAAAATCTTAAATTTTCGACACCATTTCGACCCCACATAAAAAGAAAACAAAAGAAGAAATAGAAAATTTGTGAATGTACTTTTGTTAGATATGTTCTAAGAATTCTAAAACTGTCTTTGTTTTTGTTCTAGCATAAAAACTCAATGAGTTCTGTTCGTTTGAAATACCAAAACCAGTGGACTAAAAACCCATATGTCAAATTTTTTCAAAACCTAAGGCCTGAATTAAAAAAATGTATTGAAGAAATTGTGTTTCTTTTCAAAGGTTACATATAATAGTCAAATTTCATAAGAATCAAACTGAAAACAAAAAATTTCATAATATTTCATAAAGTAAAATATTTTCAATGTTCTTTTTTTGTAAATTACAATTCATATTGTGAATATGATGTTATGCATGGAGATTATCAAAACAAAAATGAAAACAGCATTCAATTACATAGATTTTCCATTATATTACACTTCAACAAAAAATTTTGTTTTTGGCCTATACTGTAAAGTCACTTATTTTCAAAATTCAAACGAATAGAAGTCATTGAGTTTTTATGGTAGGAAGAAAAAAAAGACAGTTTTAGAATCCTTGAAACACTCCTAACAAACTAATTTTCCTCGATTTCCCAATTTGTACGTTGTCTTTTTTTTCTGCTAGTTCAAAACCTATAAATTCGGTATATTTTAGGTATTGATCAAATATCGCATATATGAAAAAAAAATCAATAAAAAATTCAAGAATGTCAGTTTGTTTGCAATGTTACGAGGATTTCAAAACTGTCCTTGTATTTGTTCTAACATAAAAAAACATTGACTTCTATTCTTTTGAAAACATCCCAAAAATGATCCAAAAACGAGTTTTTTAAAAATAAAAATAAACTAAGGCCTAAATCAAAAAACTTCTCAAATAAAATATGTTTTTCTTGCAAAAATACATATAGGCCTAGTGACCAAATTTCAGACCAATCGGATCAAAATTAAATTTTGACGGGAGGGCCCCTCTTGAGGCACCGAAAATTGTGTTGATGAAGCTTGTATCACAGATACGCTCATCTCACACTGCATGCTGGTGGGTGTGACACACAGACGGACGGACGGACGACGGACGGACGGACGGACGTGGCTCCTTTTATAACTGTGATATAGGACATTTCACCACCGAAGACGTGATGGCGGTATTTATTTGCGATGTAGCCAGCCCGTGTAGGCGCAAAAATGTGACGCGCACGTCGGCAGCACGTGGCCAGCTGGTGGGCGTGCAAATTGCACGTCGTCATCGCGGTTAGCACGTGGTCGTCACGTCAACCTTGTGCACGTGAACGGTTAAGGTTACGCGTGCGACTGCACCCAGAGGCGCGAGAAATGTTAATTAACCGTTCCAATGTTTGCAGTGGCAATTATAACAAGTATAATTAAGCAATTATTACAGGTATATCAATTAAAACAGTTTAATTTTAAGTTCAACGGAACTAAGGTAATTATATTGTTAATCGCTTGCGTCAGTGAATGGTTTGAATGATGAACATTAATGTTAGATATTACCTTGAGAAATCAGTGTTAAGAATACATCGATAATGATGCTCAACACCATCATTGCTTAGCTGATGCTCAACACCATCATTGCTTAGCTGATGCGCAACACCATCAATGCTTAGCTGATGCTCAACACCACCAATACTTTGCTGATGCTCAACACCATCAATACTTAGCTGATGCTCAACACCATCAATACTTAGCTGATGCTCAACACCATTAATGCTTAGCTGATGCTCAACACCATCAATGCTTAGCTGATGCTCAACACCATCAATACTTAGCTGATGCTCAACACCATCAATACTTAGCTGATGCTCAACACCATCATTGCTTAGCTGATGCGCAACACCACCAATGCTTAGCTGATGCTTAACACCATCAATACTTAGCTGATGCTCAACACCATCAATACTTAGCTGATGCTCAACACCATCATTGCTTAGCTGATGCGCAACACCATCAATGCTTAGCTGATGCTCAACACCACCAATACTTTGCTGATGCTCAACACCATCAATACTTAGCTGATGCTTAACACCATCAATACTTAGCTGATGCTCAACACCATCAATACTTAGCTGATGCTCAACACCATCAATACTTAGCTGATGCTCAACACCATCAATACTTAGCTGATGCTCAACACCATCAATATTTAGCTGATGCTCAACACCATCAATACTTAGCTGATGCTCAACACCATCAATACTTAGCTGATGCTCAACACCATCATTACTTAGCTGATGCTCAACACCATCAATACTTAGCTGATGCTCAACACCATCAATACTTAGCTGATGTTCAACACCATCAATGCTTAGCTGATGCTCAACACCATCAACGCTTAGCTGATGCTCAACACCATCATTGCTTAGCTGATGCTCAACACCATCAATACTTTGCTGATGCTCAACACCATCAATACTTAGCTGATGCTCAACACCATCATTGCTTAGCTGATGCTCAACACCATCAATACTTAGCTGATGCTCAACACCATCAATACTTAGCTGATGCTCAACACCATCAATACTTAGCTGATGCGCAACACCATCAATACTTAGCTGATGCTCAACACCATCAATACTTAGCTGATGCTCAACACCATCAATACTTAGCTGATGCGCAACACCATCAATACTTAGCTGATGCTCAACACCATCATTGCTTAGCTGATGCGCAACACCATCAATACTTAGCTGATGCTCAACACCATCATTGCTTAGCTGATGCGCAACACCATCAATACTTAGCTGATGCTCAACACCATCATTGCTTAGCTGATGCGCAACACCATCAATACTTAGCTGATGCTCAACACCATCATTGCTTAGCTGATGCGCAACACCATCAATACTTAGCTGATGCTCAACACCATCAATACTTAGCTGATGCTCAACACCATCAATACTTAGCTGATGCGCAACACCATCAATACTTAGCTGATGCTCAACACCATCAATACTTAGCTGATGCGCAACACCATCAATTCTTAGCTGATGCTCAACACCATCAATACTTAGCTGATGCGCAACACCATCAATACTTAGCGGTAACATTAAACTGGGTTACAGCATCAGTGCGTTGAGCAGAGAAAATATGCAACTGATGTATTTCTATCCCTACGTTAAAAGTTTTAAAAAAACATAGATGCGTAGACCAGACTCTCAGGTAAAAGTAGCAAAATAAATGTAGCATTTCGGATTGCTTCTGCATAGAGCTCTTGCGTCCAACCCACTAATGTGCAATTCAAATTCGCTCATTCAGCGCAGTCTTGTTTTTATTTTTGTGCTCATATATCGCGCTCTGTTGTGGAGTCCGTGAAGTTGTTGGCTCACTTATTCCCCCGTATGATAATATATATTGTTGCTTGCTGGTTACATGCTCACTCTCTTCTAGCGCGATTGGTAGCTTGCGACGCGACTTGCTTTACTTGCTTTGCTTTGGCTTTGGCTTTTGTTTTTGCTTTAGTTTTTTGCTTTTGCTTTTGTTTTGCTTTCTCTGACGCAGAAGTTGTTTTTCCCTACCAAATGAATTATTATTTCCTTCAAGTTTTAAATGTTACCTGCAGTAACCTCAAATTGTCTAACTGTAACAACTAAAATACTCACCATCTGTGTCCACTACATCAGTGACGAAACAACCCATTAGTTATCTTATTCCCCTCTACATTCAGTCGAGCACGCTCCCATTACTTGTGTTTGATCGCTGAGTAAAATTTAACATTGGTCATCAATTTAATGGTAGTGGCCACAGTGTGGTGCAAAGAGGCACAGTAATTATAGAAAGCACTGTAAAATTATGGAGAATAGAAAAGAAAGGTATTCCAGGAACATGTCATACTCATTATACAGTTGCGCTGTATGGTGTAAAAAACGATAAAAAAAGACTCGTAATAAATGTAAATCTCACCTTGAAAAAAAGAGTCACTGGTAATTAATGCTAATGTCAGCTTTGAAAAGCTAGAATACTCTAATAATTAATGCAAATCTCAACTGCTCTTCGAAGGGGAAAAAACACTGGTGTGGCACTTACTCGCTTCATGTTGATGTGACCCGTCATCGCCAGATCTGAACACCCTGGATCTGTTATGGACCGCTTTAGACAAAGGGCTTTGGACATTAGCTTTAAAGGCTGGGAAGCAACGAAGTAAGAAGACATGGGTTACATCTTTGAGAATGATTTCTAGACAGAAATACGTGAACTTTTTGTAGGAACTTGCTCAGTACAACCACGGCCAGTTATCATTCATATCATTTAGTCTTCATTCTCAGAATATTCAAATTTGATGTCGTCTGATGGATGCTCACAGTCAGAGAATACATATACGTGTGACATGTATTTTTTAATACTCTGCCCATAATTTCAGTAATTTCATTTACGATTTCATAAATGCATTAACGGGTTTCATCAAAATATTTTTTACTTAGGTCTAGACTACTTAAGACAGATTTCCTTTCATATTTCAATGTTTCATTAGCAGTTTACTGATTCAGTTGTCCTATGGGGGTGTATATTTGAGTCTTCCGTTGATAAATAATATCAGTTCTTAAAATTCATACAGCATTTGTGGTATGTCCTCACGACTGAACACTTTCATGCAGATTGCCATGAAACACAAAAACTTTAGGAGCCACAAAGACCGAGAAAATTTTTGAATTTAAAACAGTTATTGTACACACTGACTTTTACGGTTCTTTTCAAAGAAATTTACACTATTGATTGAAGTTTATTCTCGTGTTGCCTGACACAAAAAGAGGAAGAAACTGAATAGAGAAGATACGCATTTAAGCTGTTCTTTTAAACACAACGTATAATAGCTCTAACTAGTAAAAAGGGTATTTTTTTCAGAGGATTCAATACTTTATGGAGTACATTTAAATTCATTTTAAAGTAAATATTTCAATCTAAGAAAATTCATATCAATCTTAGTTCTTTACTATTCGAACATCCCACGCAACTGTACATTCAATTGTATTTTTTATATGTGTGTTCGTGTTTGGTCTGCCGTGTTTGTCCACCTTCCGTTGAGAAGCTCACTCCCTGCACCGCCTCATGAGCTGGACGCATCCATTCGTTGCCGGCTTTCTCCCCTATTTTGTTGGGCGTGTGAGTGGTGTGAGGAATTCTAAAACTCGTTTCGAAACTCATAACTCGTTTGCAACTGGTTACCCTTAAGGTAGGTATTTTTTTCAAGATCAGTGAAAGGTCGGAAGAAGCTTGGACTATTCCCAACATTATACGTCTCAAAAATTCAACAAGATATAACCTTTTAGAAAATTATGGTGTCACTTAAATAGAAAAGAGTTCCCCGACGCATATCTCAGCAGAAATCATTGCAACATTTATTGCAGGAAAGTTTTACAATAAATACATTTGTATAAAAATTTTATTCTGTCCAGCTTAGAGTGTGGGAATGAGAGGAAAAATTACGAAAATTACACGGATTGTCGACTTCTACGCTTGAAAATAAATAGTAAGAATGAAAAAACAAGATAAAAGCTATCGAGTCGTACATAACTCATCTCGCAACTGCCTCCAGCAACAAGTGTCGCCGTTTCTGCGACTAGGAAAGTTGGTTGCCTCATTAATGCAAACATTCCAAAATATACTAAAAAGCAGATACAATAGACTAAATCAAGTAAGTTAACATGCAATACTCACCTTGTTAGAAAGTGGAGAGACTTAGTGAATGTTCAAAAGAGCTGAGGGTTTGACAGATCACCGAAGCACCCTTTCTGTAATTGGTGGGTGGACTCCAGTAAGAGCTATTTGAATCATTCCTTGGTTATGGCAACCTTTGGCATTGGAAAAGTGCAAACTCAATTGACTATTCAATTGCAATGTTACTTTAAAATTTCAAGCTTTCTGATGAAAGTATATTCATTGGACTCTTATGAAAATTTCTTTAAACATGAGTATCCAAAAAATGTGAGGTGCAAATTTAGTCTTGTGTACATACATGGACAACTCATTTTGGGACTACCTCCGTATAAGGGTTGCATGGTGAAATACGTCTGTAGATGCCACTGTAAAAAAAGAGACTGATGTACAGACCACCGTCAAGAGAAGATAAAAAGCTCAAAGGGATGACCGGGGAACCAAAAGGGGAAGAAAATAGAAAGGTGCACTCGAAAACTTATGTAGGCTTTTAAATAAATAGAAAACCAGGATACTCGATGTGGGTCAAGAATTTATGTAGGCTATTAATAAATAGAAAACAATGATACTAAATATAGGTTGAGAACTTATGTAAGCTCTTGAATAGATAAAAAACAATGATACTCGTTATAGGTAGAGAATTTATGTTGTCTTCTAGATAAATGAAAAATATTGATACTCTATATATGTCGAAAACTTGTGTAGGCTTTCAAATGAATGGAAAACAAAGAGACTCAATAGGTGAAGCATGTGGTGTTTATGAGTGCAAGTGTTCTGGCGTGGTAAGTTAGTTGGTGAGTGGGTCGTCTCAGCCAGGGTTCCGTGCGTGGTCTTGTTTGACCAAAATACATTTAATTTTTGTTGTAAAAAATCCCAACCAAATTTGAAAATTTTGGCCCAAAAAAAAATCTAAACTGGCAATTCTGGTTCGAGGCCACCATGCTTATAAAGATTGTTTCTGCGCGAGGTGACGGAGAGACTGACACGGAGAGACTGACACGGAGGAACAGACACCAACTGGGAACACTCTCGATGCGTTGTGCGAAGGAGCTCTGTAACGGAGGCATTCGATTAGCTCATCTAAAGAAATCTTCTTGACATACTGTAAATCACGCTATAGAGTGATCATGTTTCCATCGAATTAATTTTACACCGTTTTAGCATGAAACAAGGAGTTGCATTTCACTTGTTCACCGTTGAATTTTCATACATTGTAATAAATGAGTTTGAGGGACAAAAAATAGTTGTTTACTCTCCCCCGTACACTCGTTACTGCCCTGCCTGCGCAGGGTGAGTGGGTAAACTGATGAGACAAAAATTCAGAATTAAATTCAAAAAGTTAAAATGAGATCGGGATAAATTTATTTCCAACATTTTCGTGGTGTTGATTTGACGTCACTTGTTCGTATTCCAATGATAACGATCGAAAGTTACGTAGAAATAAACTAGCATTTTGATGCTATGATGTGCTCAACTTAAGTATCAAAGAGCGTATGGGTCAAACAACTTACCAAACTCTACCAAATTTCTCTTCGTCATTTAAACTACATGATATGCTAAGTTTGCATTGCCCTTCTGCGAGTATGTACCTAAGTACTCCAATTAGTAATTGACGGTCAGTTAAAGGTTTTCGAGTAATTTTACCAACACTTATCTGCTAATTCTTAAAACCAAAACTGTAGTCATTTTTCTGTGTACCTACTTAACACAGCCAGCTTGTGCATGTTATTTGCATAAATGATGACTTTTCCGAGTTTCTCAAATCAGAAAAACTGAAATTCAAGATATTATTTATTCAAATTAGCTAAACCTGTTACAAGAAATGGGAGTTTTTGTCGCACGCAAAAATTTGTAAGCCAAATAAAGTGGAGACAAAAGATACTGAAAGTAAAGTTCGAGTCATGCCATGTAAGATGAAGTAAAATAACCCACAGGTTAAGTGCAACAAGTCCTAAATACTTTCAGTATGTACATTCGTTATCTATGTGCCTTTTAGATAAGATCACGCGAGTAAATTGAAAACTGTAGAAAGGACTAATTTTATTCACGTTTTGGAGGAGCATTTACTTCCAAATTTTTATCGATGTTCGAATCACTAATCCCATTTCTTTCGAATTTCTATGACCATAGTCAACTCAAAATACAATTTATTTTGATTAGAGCGCATAGCTCTATGAAGAATATGCCCGCGTCTCTTCTTGAGACGCGGGCATTCTTTTCCTAACTTGCTAAGTATTGCTTAACACTTGTGAGGAACAATACGTCAGAGTCAAGCATCTCAGGAACTATAAATTTAGGAGTTATACACTTTTTATTTTAAAGCATTTAACTTGGACAACCTGTGCGCAGAATTACATTGAAAGTCCACCTAAGCTGAAAATAAACTGAAAATATACTAAATATTTACCAAAGTGGTTCATGATCTTATTTCGGTAAACTAAAAAATAAGAAAATATCATTAAAGAAAAATTTTTTAACAAGCGAGAGCTAAAGCATCAATGCGGTCCTGTTTTCGAACCATATATATTTTGTTTTCGAACCATATATATTTTGTTTTCGAACCATATATACTTTGTTTTCGAACCATATATATAGCCAGTTGCCGAAATCAGATGTTTCACACATTCTAAATTCTGCCAAAGACCGTCAAGATAACAAAAAGACATAACAATAACTCGTAAATAAATTATATAAAAATTCTGCCCATATCACCAAGAGACAAATATATCTAGCAACAACTATTTAGTACGAACTGTTAGATGTTCATAGTAGCAGCCTGTGATCGGCAAAAAACTCTCTGTAATCTCGGTATACTAATGAAAAGAGCAATTGATGCTAATGTAAAAAAGATATTCTTACAAAAGAATATCAAGTAAACCTATGTCTCTGCTTCAATGAACACATCAAGGTTTGTTTCTCCATAAATTATTAAATGCCATGAATTTATAGCTTAATGTATGCCTGTAAACTCAAGTGAGCTAATTCTACGAATTTATTACCCTTAACTTCATACTCCATGAAGTTGTTAGCCAAATTCGCGCCAGCACTCATTGAAATTCACTAATATTCTTTGAAAAAATAGGATTCGTTTCCAGCCTGGCGGGATGCAGATGAATGTATTTAAAGCGTGTCTTTAAGGATCAATTCAATTATTATTACTACGATTAAAGAATTAATTCAAAGTACTAATCAATCATTGCATCCTGTTTTGGCGTTGTAGAGACAAATTCATTACATCCATATATCACAAATCTACTGTTAAAGTGCGCTGCAACAAACAAAAAGTTCGTATTCACACGAAAATGACACTACTAGTGTCTTTAATACCCATGCCTCAGTGCATAACAAGCGCTGTAACAAACAAAAAGTTCACATTCACACGAAAATGACACTACTAGTGTCTTTAATACACATGCCTCAGTGCATAACAAGCGCTGTAACAAACAAAAAGTTCACATTCACACGAAAATGACACTACTAGTGTCTTTAATACCCATGCCTCAGTGCATAACAAGCGCTGTAACAAACAAAAAGTTCACATTCACATGAAAATGACACTACTAGTGTCTTTAATACACATGCTGCAATGCATAACCAGCGCTGCAACAAATAAAAAGTTCACATTCACTTGAAAATGACACTACTAGTGTCTTTAATACCCATGCCGCAGTGCATAACAAGCGCTGCAACAAACAAAAAGTTCACATTCACTTGAAAATGACACTACTAGTGTCTTTAATACCCATGCCTCAGTGCATAACAAGCGCTGTAACAAACAAAAAGTTCACATTCACACGAAAATGACACTACTAGTGTCTTTAATACCCATGCCTCAGTGCATAACAAGCGCTGTAACAAACAAAAAGTTCACATTCACATGAAAATGACACTACTAGTGTCTTTAATACCCATGCCGCAGTGCATAACCAGCGCTGCAACAAATAAAAAGTTCACATTCACTTGAAAATGACACTACTAGTGTCTTTAATACCCATGCCGCAGTGCATAACAAGCGCTGCAACAAACAAAAAGTTCACATTCACTTGAAAATGACACTACTAGTGTCTTTAATACCCATGCCTCAGTGCATAACCAGCGCTGCAACAAATAAAAAGTTCACATTCACTTGAAAATGACACTGCTAGTGTCTTTAATACCCATGCCGCAGTGCATAACAAGCGCTGCAACAAATAAAAAGTTCACATTCACATGAAAATGACACTACTAGTGTCTTTAATACCCATGCCTCAGTGCATAACCAGCGCTGCAAGTGCAACAAATAAAAAGTTCACATTCACTTGAAAATGACACTGCTAGTGTCTTTAATACCCATGCCGCAGTGCATAACAAGCGCTGTAACAAACAAAAAGTTCACATTCACACGAAAATGACACTCGCAGTATCTTTGATACCCAAGCCGCAGAGCATACATATCTCCCGGACCAACACAGTCCGGCGTCACAATTAATACAAAGCCTTTATGTCCCCTGACATTCGCTGAGTGTCCGTATGAATATTTAGTCCTAATAAATATTTAAAAGGGAAAGTCCACCTACGTGAGAGGTTCGTTATTTTAAGAGCTGGTCGGACCGCATTCTGAATATTGTCAACGTACTCGATTATGTTGGAAATTTGAATGGATATTTTTGCTCAAATATTGGATTGATATTTGCGGTAAAATTTGAACTCATTTACTATTAAAGTGAAAGTGATCCATATGGATTACTTCAAAGTCATGTCTACCGTTAAGTTGAAATTGAGGTTTTGTACTTTACTATAGTATAAAGTGATCCAAAGTGAGAGTATCGTTAAGTTGAAGTTGACGTTTATCGTAAAATTTGAATTGACGTCTTTGTGAAGCTCAGGTTCATGTTTTTTGGTGAAATTCGAATTAAAGTTCGAGTAAAAATTAGAATTGACGCTTTCAGTGGACAATTAACTCTGTACGGGCACACATGGAAGAGTCTATAGAATTGTATAGCGTAGAATTAAATCGAAAAATTCGTGCATTCCTGAGAATCAGCAGGAAAATAATATTTTATTTCTCTAGAATAACTATAACTATTTAATAGGGCTTACATTATTACTGAAAGTTATTCCAATTATTTGTGTGAATACATTAATAATGGCAACAATAAAAACATAATTATTATTCTACTAACTAACGTAACCATGTTTTTATAGATAATAAAATGATTAATATTAAATCAATATACAAAATAACAATAATTACAATAAAAAAATGAACATCAAAATGCAAAAAAGAATACAAACCATGATACTTAGGAAAATTCTTCTCAGCTTTTACGAAATAATAGATGGAAAAACAATACAAGTTTACCAAGTTTATCCATCATCATCCAGCCTCATCCACAAAGCCAGTACATCTCTAAGCCAGTAAATCATAATGCCCGTACACCATTAACCCAGTACATCATTAAGCCAGTACACCTCGAAACCAGTACACTATAATGCCAGTGCACCATTAAGCCAGTACATCTCTATGCCAGTATACCTCTAAGCCAGTATACCTCTAAGCCAGTACACCTCTAAGCCAGTACACCTCTAAGCCAGTACACTATAAAGCCTGTACACCATTAAGCCAGTACAATATCATACAACAAACACAGTGTCCTCGTATAAGCGTGAGGTGTGGCTTGAGTGCTGTGGATTTGAAAGTGGATTTATGAGCCACAAGTGGATTTATGAGCAGGTTGTGGCGTGTCACTTCGAGGTGAGTGTCTGTCTTTTTGGGGGTACGAATGAAGCGCGTTAGCACAACAATGTGTTCACGACACCTGCGGTGTGTTCACCACAACTGCGGTGTGGTCACCACACCTGCTTCAGAGGTGTTAGGTCGGCTTTTTTTGTGGAGAATATTCACAAATTTTGGTTTTCAAAATAAAATTTTATCATAAAAACTAATTCGCACTCACTCAGATCTGCCAAATTTTGCTTCCAAAATTTTAAAGTCCGATCGTGAAGTGCGATAGATATGTGCTTCTGCTTGACAGCTTTTTTTTCTAAACCATGGAAACATCTTACGACTTTCAGATTATGCATGAAAGCAAAGGGTGATCACACCGAAGAGAGGAAGATATTTAACATACTGAACAATGCTCATACATAAACAAAATATTAAATCAGAACCTAAAAGCATCTACTGACCTTTTCACAATTTGAAAATATTCAAAAACCCAACATTGCATTCATTATCTATTTAATTTTCAATGTATGTATCGTTTTTATTTTCTTTTTTACTACATTCTTAAACAAGTTCCACATAAATTGATTGAATCTCTTATAATCAGAAACTCGATTCAAAGATAATTGAATAATATTACCGTAATTCTGTGCAAGCAGTATCTGGGTATCAAAACAAGTGCATGAACTTAATTTTAATCATCCTATCATCACGAATTAGTTAAAATTGCAGATTCCATCCGGACCCCAGCATTAAAGTCGATCTGAAACTAGAGTTTCTAATAGCATGCATAGTTCTGCGGAGCAAAATGAGAGCTTCAAGCCAGCCACCCATGATCTCAGTTATTGGCAGCCCTGAAATACTTCACAGCTCACAGTGCAGTTGCTCTGCCAAACCTTCACGCTTTCTCCTCTGGCATTACTTCATGGGTTGTCGCCTTCATAACTGAGTCAGTCAGAGGATTGCTTTCCCTTTCGGTTGCCGGAATGGGCCATAAGGAGGGGCCAGTATCCGGTCTCGAGGATCAGTCAAGACCTCAGGCTGACCCTCTCTTTACTTTCCTGCGTCTCGTTTTGATTACGCAGTCGTGTCGCAATGTGCAGGAGTCCCTGACCGGGAGTCGGAAATTACACATAAAATTAAGCCTTTTACTATTATTATTATTATTAATTGTATTCTTTATTATTTTATTATCATTAAGCGTTTTATTATTAAGGGTTTTGGATTTATTTTATTATAAAAACGACCGTCATAATGCAATGTGAAGCGTTATTTAAGCTTTTGCCTGGTGTTTTTCAAGTATTTGTCAAATAATAAAGTGTTTCTGAAGCTCACATAAAGAATATTTTAGAAGCTCAGAATCTCTCATTAATTAAGCATTTTTAACGCCCGTGTTAAGCGTATTTGAACATCATTTCAGGCACGATTGAAATTGTTTTTAATCGTTTTTGGAGCTCTTAAATTCGAACTTTGTTAACCACTTAGTCTTAACCTAACTTTGGGTTTTTTTGTAATTCTTGGTAATCGTTTTTGATTCTTGTGGCACTGTAATCGAAGACTTATTCATTCATTCTATGCACACAGAACGTTTCAAATGTAGCATAAGACTTACAGGCCACACATAATCGGCTCACGCGCCGCAATTAGACGAGCACTTCACTCTCAAAAGTTAATAGATCTTGCGAATTGTATACAAGGTCAAGGCATGAACGATTTTATTTTTCACTCATTGCACAATGATGTCAAGTGAAAAATTAAATTTGTTGAGCTGAACAATAACGTTCAAATTATCCTTAGGTTTAAAGTTCTGTGTTCGGCGCAGAAAATCTATTACAATCTACAGTATTACGAAGGACAAACGCACAAAGCTGGACAATACTCTCACCGGAATTCGTTTACCCATTCCAACAAACTGCTCAATGACTCTCCGAATCAGAAAATAAGTTCGTCTCGGCGAGCGATTGACAGGGAAGGTCATGGAGATATGAAATAGCGGCTCAGAGGGTGGTGCAGTGAGTCATGACTTCGTTGTTCAAAAGCGATCACGTAACGAAGAGACAGTGGTGCAGAACAGGTCACCTGGCAGACGGAAACTTTCACCGCAGGAAACCCAGGTGAGAGCGGCAAACAGCTGGACAGTGTCCCGCTGTTGCGGACACCCACCTGTAGTGTGCGCTAATTACGAGCGTGACTCAGGATATTTACGGTGCATCGCTCTATTAAATACAAGCTTGACTCAGGATTCGGGCCCGTATCCTGATTACAGGCTCGGTGAATCACTCTATTAAATAGGCGATCATTCTAGCGATAAGGATTAAGGCCTGAATAATGACGACTGTTTGGGGAGTCCCTCTGTTGTGTCAGTAGTCCACCGTCGCTCACGCCCACGAGGGTGTGATGAAATCAGAACGACCGTCCAATTCAGGAGCGATTTAATACTTGGTGCTCCATCAGTTTGGAGGGGAGAAATGTGGTGATACGGAAAAAATTAAATACTGCACTCAGTGTTCTTTTTAGTTGAGGGACATTCGAGCGAGCGGACGCCGTACAAAAAAGTCATCGGAAGCTTACAAGATGTGTACATTAAAAAAGAAATGAGACTAACGTCACAGTAGAGGAAACAAATTAGGTTCAAACCAGTCTTTTTTTCGTTGAGGGTTTGGTTTTGCTGACGTGACGGCAACGAACCAATAGCATTGCTCACATTGCATCTGGTAGCGCTGCTACCCCCAAATCTAGCTCCACTATTGGCCTAACGTCATGACGTTTTGGTGACGTCATAAAGTTTGTCTGAAGTAAAGCCTTTCTATTGGCTAGCCGAACAAAGAGGAGGTGTATTTTCTCTCATAGAAATGACCCTACCTTGTTTCCTCTACCGTGACTAACGTCATGAGTTCGATCTGGCAACGGTAGAAGACTGGACATGGAAGGGAGGTAGGTGAGAACATGTGAGACATCAATTTGTCTGTACCATCAATTTGTCCAAAGTCAATTGATTGTCGGTTTCAACTCTTTTCGGGAGCCCTTTTCGTTAGATCGTTCTTCAAAGGAGGGACATAAATCTCGAGTGACGATTTTCTCTTAGATTTTGCTTAAAGCGTGCGTGTGGTGCAAGAATCCTTACAAAATTTCCGCACGCGTACGGAAACATGGTTGTATCAAGGGCCCATGTTTTTCAGTTGCTCGAGTCATTTTTAGAAGAAAGTAGATTTACTGATGAAAGTCGGCAGAGCCAAGGATCTCGTGTATTCGGTTGACGGCCAGAGTGATCGCGTAAGAGCTAAGGCCGCCCGCCAACTGATGCGATTCGATGCGATGCGATTCGCCTCAATCGGCAGTGAGTTAGGTAACACAATGCTATTCCTACGGTGCTATAAATGAACCGTGCGATTTCCCAAGGCGTCGCACCAATAGAATCGCATCAGTGGGCGGGCGGCCTAAGTTAATGGACTCTCACCACCGTTCATCTGATTTTACAGGATGAGATGTGCGCGAGAAAACTCTACGCAAAAATATGCCGACTGCACCTTCCTCACAGAAATTGCAATGGACTAATCTGTAATCTATCATAATGTTCCTGAAGATCTGGGGTCGGCAAAGTGGTCGATATTGACCCCTGGGGGTCGACATTTTATGACATTTCTCTTTATTTTTGGTCATCAAAAATGCCAATAATGGTTTATTATTTTTTTCACAAATTTGTATGGGAGTGTGCAAGGAGGGGGTCGATGTAAATGCAAATATCCTATGGAGGGGTCGACGGGTAAATAAGTTTGCCGACCCCTGCTGTAGATGCTCAGCCTGCTCACTCGCCGGACTTCAGTACTTGTGACTTTTTCTCCTCGTGGAAATGATAAAAACACTTCAAAGGACGTCATTCTTCGGAGAACATTCCAACATTTAATCAGCTGTAACTGACCAGCTGAAAACTCCTCCTTCTGAGTTCCAGCAGTGCTGTAAGGATTGAAAGAATCGTCTCCATCGTTGCCTGGCATATTTTGAGGGAGACAGTACTTTATTGCAGTTCTATTTTATTTTAATACTAAGAAAAAGACTATCTCCTTTCTCAATTTAGGGATCTCTCGGCTTTTAGAACATTCTATCCTCATTGTGCATGCCTCCAGAAGCACGTATCTCCAGAAATATTAGGTTTCAAATTATTTTCGCGAGTGCTACATTCACTTCCATTTGAAGACATTATTCTATACTGAGTTAGTCAACACCTTACTGTACCTGCAGAGCATCATAGTTCTTATGCAGAACACGTGTGCGCTGTGGTGCGCCGTGTGGCTGGTATACATACACAGTATATAATATAAACATTATTTAATATATACGGTACAAAAGAAATATAGTCTATGGTATACATATACTATATATACGAGTAAATAATTTTATTTTTGACGCGTTACTGGAAGCTGCCCGCGTGTGATGAGGTTGACCTGTCATGTGCGGGGGAGGGGCTGCACTCAATGAAACGGTCGGGGTAAACCAGCTGTTGCTGTCGGGCCTGACTGTGGAAGGTGGTTTTGCTGGGCTGTTGCTGATCCTGGCAGTTCAGGTGCGGCCAGTGCTGCCTCTCTCGCCTCCTAGTGACTAAGTGTGGTGATTGTGGCCTGCTGTCGGCTACCCTCCCATGGGGAGGATAAGCCCGGTATATGTATGTATGTATGTATATATACGAGTATATGAGCCGCTATATATATACATATTAGTCCACCCCTCTTTATTTGAAATAAGAAAGAAGGCGAAATGAAAGAAAGGCTTGAGAAATAAAAAAATTAAGTCCCTCGAGAGTTGATGAGGCCGAGCTGGTATCACAGATATGCTCACCACACACTTTCGGCTGGCTTCGGACAGACAGACGGACGAACGCCGCTCTTATTATAGTATAATATTTAAATATATATAAATATGAGCCACTAGTCGTGAAATAGGATACATAAGCGAACAGAAATGTTTACGTAGGAAATTTCACCGAAATTACTTAGACAAATGCGAACGCTTTTCGTTCAGTAAATCAAATGCTGCTCCGTGTTCTGTGCGTCTCAAATCCGTATTTTGAATATATACCGCATTCATTCTGACTTTATCTCGTGTCCATAGTGCTGTGATTTCAATCGAAGTCCAGACCCGTGTCATTACATCGTTAATTAAATTTGCTTCTTTTCTTCCTAATTGCGAATGCGTACATATTATCGTACCCCAATCGAAGCGTTCCGTGGAAGAGAAGAGATGATATGAGTTGCTTCAAAGTCTTGTCTCTGCATCACAAAATTCTTCCATTTATTCTTTATATTTTGAGCAGGTCGTTGTGGCGCACCTTGGACAGCGATTTTGCGGAACTTGTTTATGCGATTTGAGCAGAACGCTGCAAAGAAAATTCAGAGTGCTGAATTTCAAATGAGCGTGATAATCCGCGTTATAAGGTCCCTAATATCAATCCGGGTTACAAAGGCGAAGTCATGTCCATCTCATTAAATAGCACATCTAGATCAATTTTATTGCGGCTAAGTTATCATTTTACGGGGACTTCACCGATGTGGCAGGCGACGCCGTGGTGGTCGCAGCACCCGCATTTCTGCCATTCTGAACACGACTTGAAGAATGCAATGTTTTGATCGAGTAAAAAGGTACCATTATCGTTAGAGAATTCACCGCAACACTTCACTATTCAAGATGCGTTTTAGACTCTAGGACGCATTCCCGGAAGCGTTTTTGGGAGCACTCAATTTTGGAATCCTGTTTCCGAGCGACGTTCCAAGGCCTCTTGACTGGATCAAGCACCTCGACATTTTTATATTTTTCAGAAATTTGAAGCTGAAGAGACAGAAATTGAGAGCAGCACTGCCGCCTGGTCGCCTTTAAATTTCAAAAATTCAAATTTCAGATGAGGAATAAATTATTATTATAGAAATGAATAATAACTTCTTTGGAAGCCAAGCAGTCCATGCACATGTGTTGAATGAAATAAGACTAGTGCTGGCCTTCAAACGCAAATCCAGCTGTGCGATTTAGTCATATGTAGCGCTGCACATTCTTCACTAATAATGTCTTGCAATATCATTAGACAAATTCGAATGCGACAGAACTGGAAAGCCTTTACAATTCATTGAACTCAATAGATAATCTCATGCAGAACTACTTTTACTTGGAAATACTACAAAACCTCACCACTGCATTCCTTTTATCTCCCAGAGCCACAATCTCTGACTGATTTCAGCTCTGTAGACTTCATGTTCATCACAACCCAGTCTAACTTTTTCGTCGCCTGCATGCATGTTTTACGCCGCCCGAGTAATTAAAACGCATAGGCGGCGAAAAACATGCATGCTCTGGCGAAAAAGTTAGACTGGGAATAGCCCTTGGCACGCATTTATGGCGGTTACTCTGGCGTCATATTTCAATCGAGAAAAATGCACTACACAAAAAACATTTACATATGTCTTCCCAAGAACAAAGAAACCTCAAAGTTTCCGTGGTCTGGCGTGCAGAGACGGTTGATGCAAACGGAATTTGTGCCTCTAAATTTACTTTGGCGAGAGTTTGTAATGCACCGTCTCCCTAAGAAATACCATAAAATACATAGGGAACCTTCATGTTCTTGATATTTTTATGTTTCCCAAGATTAGACACAAATAAAATCCCACGGATCAACGGGATCCATGGATCAATGGGAAAATTTGCAGAAAAAAATGTCGACTTTCGACATCATTTTTATTTGATAAATTTGGTTTTAATGAAAATCAATTTTCCGCGTCTGTCGAAACTGTAAGACGGCACTTTCAGCACGAGACGAGGGTCCTTCCCAAAGTGAATGATGTATGAATCTTTTTCAACCCGTCCAACGAACAATGAATTTCGCAGATGCTCCCGTTTTGACGTTCTTTTCGATGACTCCACTGAGAAAGTAGGAAACTCATTCGCTATCTTAATATTATTTACGAAGATGTTTCAGTGACAATGAAAATCTTTATCAACTTAACTTAACGCGAACCGATTAGATAATGTCAAAAATGAAGAGCAATCAATAGTAGAATGTGCAATGAGAGTGTCTATCACGCAGGCTTCACTACCTCTTTAAAATAATTAAGAATGTGCAATGAGCGTGTCTATCACGCAGGCTTCACTACCTCTATAATTTCCAGCAGCGATCTTATGGAAGCGGACGCGAAGAAAATATGTCTACCCTAACAGCACACGGACCTGTGATTTCAGTATTATATTCACTAGTCCACCCCCCTTTATTTGAAATAAAAATGAAGGTGAAATGAACGAAAGGCCGTAAAAAATATGAAAAATAAATCTCTCGAGAGTTGATGAGGCCGCGTGAACCCGGCCCGTCAAAATATATAGGGCTGGAGCTTGTATCACAGATACGCTCATCACACACTGCACGCTGGCTTCGGACAGACAGACAGACAGACGGACGGACGCGGCTCTTATTATAGTATAGATTCATATTAGAGTGCAAGTCCTATCAAAAAATGACGGCATTCAAAAATGATCGATAAAGCATGGAATTCAATTAGTTAGGTCAGTAGTATAAAATAGACTTGCCCTCTGTTTGCTTGAATTTTGTGATTAGCACATTCTATGACACAGCCTCAGACTTTTTTGTCCCTTCTGTGTACTGATCCGGTACAAAAGTACAACAAACAAATTTATCTATCCTAACAAATGCTGAGTCAGTGAAGCCAGTGAGTCAGTGAAGCCCGTAGCACAGATACGCTCATCAAGTATATACTTTTATCCACGCGAGTCAAAAGTCAAAACTGCTTACAAAAAAAAACTCCAACACAAGCATCATATGCGCAAAGCGCATCTTTATTAGTATCCTATTTATCCTTTTCCGTGTTACCCCTCTTCTGTCCCCGAAACACTCTGTGTCAAGCTCTCTTTCCGTCTTTTCTATAAGCATCGTTCGTTCGTTCGTTCTTCAAAAGTCAAAAGAGACACATGAAAAAAATATGTAATAAGAAATGAAAACTCGCGTAAAACTTCAAATAGTTTCGGTAGATCTTTAATTCTAGTCCATAGAAGCGTAGAAATTACTCTTTCTCGGCAGTGATAAAAGCCTTCCTCGTCGGAGATTTGAAGTGATCAAAAGCCACTCTTTCCCTCAAAATTTAACACGTTGATGTGTTGAATTGAAGTTCATTATTCAACTCAAAGTAAATTTGAAAGTTGTTAGCAATTTTACAAATACCAAACATTAAATGGGTCCATTAAATATACAATAAAATTTTAAAACATCGTTAAAATTTTTCAAACGACCCATCGATGGGTCGCATAGCAAGCAACGTTTAGAGTTGTCCGAGCCACTCTCTTACCGGGCATGTAGAGTGGTCAGGGGCCACTCTTTCATCATAGCGGCAGGAGCCACTCTCTTACCGGGCATGTAGAGTGGTCACTGGTCAGGGCCACTCTTCCATCATAGCGGCAAGAGCCACTCTTTCACCGGAAATTTAGAGGGATCAAGAGCCACTCTCCCAAGAGAGTGGCACGAGCCACTCGCACACAACCATGCCTTCAGCACACCAGAACCGAGCATACCAGAAGTGCGCTCTAGCTAGTACACCAGAACGCGTCCGTGCTGAGGATGTGAACTGCAGTTCGTTACTCGTTAATTGTTGTCTTTTGTTGCCATTTGTGCACAATTTTGTTACTTGTTGCAATTTGTGGACAATTTTGTTCCTTGTTGCCATTTGCGGACAATTTTGTTACTTGTTGCCATTTGTGGACAATTTTCTTACTTGTTGTCATTTGTTTACAATTATTGTTACTTGTTGCCATTTGTGGACAATTTTGTTCCTTGTTGCCATTTGCGGACAATTTTGTTACTTGTTGCCATTTGTGGACAATTTTCTTACTTGTTGCCATTTGTGGACAATTTTGTTACTTGTTGCCATTTGTGGACAATTTTGTTACTTGTTGTCATTTGTTTACAATTATTGTTACTTGTTGCCATTTGTGGACAATTTTGTTCCTTGTTGCCATTTGCGGACAATTTTGTTCCTTGTTGCCATTTGTGGACAATTTTGTTACATGTTGCAATTTGTGGACAATTTTGTTCCTTGTTGCCATTTGTGCACAATTTTGTTACTTGTTGCAATTTGTAGACAATTTTGTTCCTTGTTGCCATTTGTGGACAATTTTCTTACTTGTTGCCATTTGTGGACAATTTTGTTACTTTTTACCATTTGCGGACAATTTTGTTACTTGTTGCCATTTGTGGACAATTTTGTCACTTGTTGTCATTTGTTTACAATTATTGTTACTTGTTGCCATTTGTGGACAATTTTGTTACATGTTGCAATCTGTGGACAATTTTGTTCCTTGTTGCCATTTGTGGACAATTTTGTTACTTGTTGCCATTTGTGGACAATTTTGTTACTTGTTGCCACTTGTGAACAATTTTTTTACTTGTTGCCACTTGTGGACAATTTTTTTACGTGTTGCCATTTGTGGACAATTTTGTTACTTGTTGCCATTTGTGGACAATTTTGTTACTTGTTGCCATTTGTGGACAATTTTGTTACTTGTTGCCATTTGTGGTCAATTATGTTACTTGTCATTTGTTTACAATTATTGTTTGTTACTTGTTGCCATTTGTGGACAATTATTGTTACTTGTTGCCATTTGGTGACAATTTTTGTCATTTCTCATCAATTATTGTAGTTCTTGTCAATTTTACTCGTTTTTGTCCTTCTGGTCACTTTCTCTTGATTGTCGTAATTTGCTACTTGCATGTTACTCCCCTCGCTCTCCGCGGAGAACACGTGCTACTTTCACTGAGAAAATCTAAGCTTTTTTGACAGGCTTTGCTAATCAAAAAACAAGTCATTTCATTCAGAGAACCACAAAAATTCGTAGGGTGAAGCTGAAGGCGTCTCACATTCTATTTTGCCAAGATAACATTTACGCATATGCGTGTTTTATTTCATTCGAATTCCATTCAATTGTTACGCATCAGTCTGCCCGCAGCCTAAGTTCATGTTCTTACACAGTTCAAACAGATCCGTGTTTTAGTTCATGCGAATTCCATTCAATTGGTAAGCGTCAGTCTGCTTGCTTAAGGTCATGTATGGCTCACAATTTCGTAGGCCTACGTTGCTCAGACAGGCGTGGCAGGGGCAGGCAGCCACGGCGAGAATTACAGACCGCACAGCCCATGTGCGGCAGAGAACGGAAACTATGCTGCAAGCACGCGGTCACCTCGGATGCCTCAGCTACGTTTTTACGCGGCCGAGAGAAAAACATTATCACACAAAGTGACGACAGACATGACTCGACAAGAGACTTTTGAAAAGTACGTTGAGTTGCACGGACTGTAAGTTGCATGAGACATTTTGACAAGTTGAATGATTTTCTCTACAGTAGGAAATCATGACTGCCGTTCAACTGCGATAACTTTGCGGAATTATTTCATTTTTTCGAGTGCTAGAATGACCCTGTGGATGAACGATGTAGCTTTCAGCACCTCAAGTGCGCACACACCTGCATGACGGCTAGTGAGGGATACATAGAGTGCATAAAATGATGTCTGGACGGTGGTGATTTGACGTAGTTTGACGTAGTGAGAAAAAGCAAGAATTGTCATATACCAACTTATTGCATTACTGGTAAAAGTTCAAGCCATCAACACGATGACTTTGTATTCTACAATGCTTGCCCTTCTTTTTATCCTTAAAATCTAAGATGTCTTGCTTCAATTAAATTAATACTGGGTATATCCCACACTGAGACATCAAAAACTCCGTAGTTCACAACCGGATGCATGTGCAGTTCCACTGATTGATCCATTGCTCATTTCAACCCCTCGGTTCTGTATAGAATTAAAAGCCAGCGTCAAAAGCTTCCTGAATTCTCCCTAGAATGCTGCCGGAAGTGGATTTGAATGTTACACCTGCCAAATGAAAGGCAAGCGTGCTACCGCTGGCAATAGCGGTCCCAAAGCCGAGACACTTTTATGTGTCAAGGGCTCGTACGACACACTTAAGTGTGTCAACCATGACACACTTTATTACCGTCAATGAGTACACTAATGTACAGACAACGTCTGAGAACGTCTAAGAATTAGAAGAAAAATTTGTGAAGGTATAAGGATTTTTGGGAGAATTGGATTCCATTCACAAATTTTAAACACAGTTCGGTTTTCTACGAGAAATTTTGATCCCTTTGAAACGCGGATATGTAATTTAACTCTCTGAACCATTTTAATATGTGGTCAGAGAAAATGTTCGATTCGATTATTCGATTATAAGTTAGTTTAAGCCTCCCTAACCGCTACAAAAAAGAGCGTATCGAAGAGAGGAAGGAGGAAGGCACCATTTAGTATGGAGAAGAGAGAATGGGGAATCTATGCAGAAAGGTCATAGAAACAGTAAGATGAGAAAGAATTTCATGAAAGAAGAAAAAGTTGAAGAAGAAAGTAGTAGGTGCTGAAAAAACAGGACAGCAGTGAACCGAAAAAAGATGGTCCGTAACAAAACAAAAACCTATTCTATTTTAACAAAAAAGAAAGCCTACCTAACCTTTAGCTCAGGCCCTCACATTGTCCCCCTGGGAGCGCTAATTCCCATAGATACAATAATTGTATCCCCCTGAGGGGCTGAAAAAATGTTCTACTGTGTATCAAAATATTTCGAATATCCGTTTGAGACACACAGGTGTGTCAAAAATTTCTCTCAGTGTGAAGAGGGAAGCACTTGCATGCTATTGATGTACGTAGTTTTACTTCAGTGCACTAAGGCTGCAATATATCCTAAAGTGTTAACCTCCTGAAGCAGATCGTAGGTTGGCCGCCTCCTGAAACAGTACGCTTTACGATCATTGAATAAACTTTCAGCGTCAAGTTGCCAGCCACAATATGAAAATTCTTGCATAAATTTTTCACTTTCCGCAGTCCAATGAATCAATTCATTTCAACTGCCCATTGTTCACATTTTTTCAACACCATTGAAGGTACAGAACAGACAATTTACTATACTATAATGAGTCATGCAAGAAGTTTTTTGATGGGAATGTGGAGGCCTGCAGTGCATCTCGAGTGTGAACACAAAATATTCTGAGTCAGCTTGAAAGATCGGAGCACATGAGCACGAGGACATTGCATAATACACGGTGGCACTAATAAGAAACCTCAGGATTCCCTTTAATTAATGCCCAGACAGCAGATACGTATCAGGACTACCTTTGGTGGGTACATGTCCAAATACTCGTCACACACAATTGCCGTGCGTGTGCCGACATGGAGCTCATAAAGATCTACTGTACAAACTCAAATGAAAAAGAAGAAAGAATAGTAAATCCGTTTATTTCCAAAAAAGTTTATATATGAAATATATTACAACATTTCGGATTTTGAAAATTTATTAATTAGAACTATTTGCCGAGCTCAAACGATCCACGCAAGACATAAATGCAGAGCTCTCTCTCGTGGGATGGTGAGAACTAGAGCAAGGGACCTCTTCCTCTTCCCATACTCATTCTTGTCTAAAGCAAGGCTCTCAGGTAAACCTTCCTCTGACCAAAATTCTTCAACATGTTTTTTTTAACTTGGCCTTGGTCTTTATGGCTAAATTTCATGTGAAAAAGATAAAATTATTTATTTTTATCAGCAAGAAGTACAATCTGTCGATCTTAATCTTGAAGGTCCCCCTCACTTGGGGCTGAGGGCTACCTCCTCGTAAGAGAGCTTGTCTGGCTTGGCTACATGAGCAGTATTTCAATCTATTTCCTTAGCCAGCATTCGTCAAACGGCTAAGGAAATAGATTGAAGTACTACTTACTGAAATACTCTTAAGAGGGGGTAGCCCTCAGCGCCAAGTGAGGGGGACCTTCAAGATTAAGGTCACCAGATTAGACTTCTTGGTGATAAAAATACATAATTTTTCCACTTCTCCAGGAATTAACATTTCACAAGAAAGCAAACCTGAGGCTCCTTTATGCACCTCATGCACAACCAGCTGCCTTTGGCTATTTTCTGCGCCTAAGGCCATGTTTCGTGGCTTTCGTAAGCCCTCCGTCTTAGCCTACCCCATGTGTCTGAGGTCATGCAATGTGCATTAGGTATAATCTACTGTCTCAGGCTACCTCATGCTCCTTTGGCATGACCTACTGTCATAGGCTACTTTTCGAGAAAGACTGCTGCTGCTGTGGAATATTAAAGTATAATATTATTTCTTCAGAAGCAATGCTCAGTGCCTCAAGCTACCTTTCGCGTTTTCGGCTTCCTCGCGAGTCTAAGACTTGATTTCATCCCCTAGGCTACCCACGAGTATAAAATCTGCTCGTATCAACCGGCACTGCACTCCAGACCACGGATACGTCCAGGTTTAATCGTTCTTGGGAAGACAAGTGTAAAAGTTTTTCGAGGCGTAAGTTTTTGTAGATTGAAATATGGCCCCAGAGTTCCGGCCATGAATGCGTACCAAGGGCTGTTGTGATGAACTTTTGCTGGGGGGCAAGAGGGAATTCTCCTACCGGTGGGAAAGGCTGATTATTTTGAAAATCCGGATACGCCCTCAACCTGTTTATAAAAGGTATCCCGTGGTCTAGACTAACCATTCCTTCCAGATGACCTCCCATTCTTATGCCTTGGCCTTTTAACGCGAGTATATTTCTGCTCAAATTACCGTTATCACAACCACCGTCATAGGACTGGTTCTGGCATCAGGCTGTCACTGACATCAGAATGAGGAAATAACTGCCTCTCGACAGTGAACTTAACGTAACACATTTGCGAACAAATTTAACTGGAAATAATATATGCTGAGGCTATTTTCGAAGGAAGACCGTAAAATTCTCTGGAGCGTTTAACCCTCTAACTGCGACGGGTTAAACTCATGAGCAATATTCATCTAAAAAATAGATTTAATATTAGAGATATAAAATTAAGTTAATCTTAGAGATCAATTTTGAAACCAACAAACATTAAATAAATCGCATCTTCATTTTATTTTCATAAAGTATTCATAGGAAAATTGAATTTGTGACTGCTGGTCGGTGAGGAGCGCAATGAAAATCCCCTCAGTGACGTGACGGGTCACGCCGCAGCCAAAGCGTCGAGGGTTAAGCTGGTGCTCGTCGTAGCCGAGCGGTTTAAGGACCTGCCTCCGTGCGGACATCGAGGGTTCGAATCCCGGCGCTGGGTGGCGATTTTCTCCGTTCGGAATAGGGGAAAAATTCTAAGCACAATACTCCACTCTACCCAGGCGTCTGAAATGGGTACCGGTCTCGACAGGGGGAAAGCGTCATGGCGTCCTGGCATTAGTTATAAGGCATTTAAAAAACCAATGTACTGTACCTGTTAAATATCAGGCTTGAATTGGAAATAAAGCATCCGTAGTTGCCTTGAAGTTAAGCCTGCCTTCCCTCACCATTAGGCTGACCCCAGGGACACTTCCACAGGATAGCAGGACGCGTGACGCAGAAGTTTAAAGGGTCTCGAGAAATTCGTGCGGAAATTTCTCACACTAAAAGACAAGGGCAAGGTCACCGTGTGAATTGAATCTCTTTTATTATTTATATACGAGCTTTTTATGGGCTATTGGGATGTGCATTTGTTATATTGAAGATGAAGGCTCAATTTAACCGATGCTGAATATCTTTAATATTTTAAAACGCTCGCATGGGACAAAACTAGTATTCGAATTTCTCGAGTAAATTTACAAGGCTGAGTTATTAAACACTGCCTCTTGTTATCGTCCATGAATGCTACAATAGAATACTGGAAATGCCTCAATAGAGTTCTGGTGTTGCCTTAATATAATGTTAGATATACTACGATAGAATGCTGGAAATGCCTCAAAAGAATGCTGGTAATGCTGCAATAGTGTATTGGTAATGCTTCAATAGAATGCTTGTAATGCTGCAATAGATTGCTGGTAACGCTACAATAGAATGCTGGTAATGCTACAATAGAATGCTGGTAATGCTGCAATAGAATGCTGGTAATGCTGCAGTAGAATGCTGGTAATGCTGCAATAGAATGCTGGTAATGCTGCAATAGAATGCTGGTAATGCTGCAGTAGAATGCTGGTAATGCTGCAATAGAATGCTGGTAATGCTGCAGTAGAATGCTGGTAATGCTGCAATAGAGTACTGGTGATGCTGCAATAGAATGCTTGTAATGCTGCAATAGAATGCTGGTAATGCTACAATAGAATGCTGGTAATGCTGCAGTAGAATGCTGGTAATGCTGCAATAGAATGCTTGTAATGCTGCAATATAATGCTGGTAATGCTACAATAGAATGCTGGTAATGCTGCAGTAGAATACTGGTAATGCTGCAATAGAATGCTGTAATACTGCAATAGAATGCTGGTAATGCTGCAGTAGAATGCTGGTAATGCTGCAATAGAGTACTGGTGATGCTGCAATAGAATGCTTGTAATGCTGCAATAGAATGCTGGTAATGCTACAATAGAATGCTGGTAATGCTGCAGTAGAATGCTGGTAATGCTGCAATAGAATGCTGGTAATGCTGCAATAGAATGCTGGTAATGCTACAATAGAATGCTGGTAATGGTACAATAGAATGCTGGTAATGCTGCAATAGAATGCTGGTAATGCTGCAGTAGAATGCTGGTAATGCTGCAATAGAATACAGGTAATGCTGCAGTAGAATGCTGGTAATGCTGCAATAGAATGCTGGAATGCTGCAATAGAATGCTGGTAATGCTGCAGTAGAATGCTGGTAATGCTGCAATAGAATTTGGTAATAATGCAATAGAATGCTGGTAATGATGCAATAGAAAGCTGGTAATGCTGCAATAGAATGCTGGTAATGCTGCAATAGAATGCTGGTAACGCTACAATAGAATGCTGGTAATGCTGCAATAGAATGCTGGTAATGCTGCAGTAGAATGCTAGTAATGCTGCAATAGAATGCTGGTAATGCTGCAATAGATTGCTGTTAATGCTGCAATAGAATGCTGGTAATGCTACAATAGAATGCTGGTAATGCTGCAATAGAATGCTGGTAATGCTGCAGTAGAATGCTGGTAATGCTGCAATAGAATGCTGGTAATGCTGCAATAGAATGCTGGTAATGCTGCAATAGAGTACTGGTAATGCATCAATAGAATGCTTGTAATGCTGCAATAGAATGCTGGTAATGCTGCAATAGAGTACTGGTAATGCTTCAATAGAATGTTTGTAATGCTGCAATAGAATGCTGGTAATGCTACAATAGAATGCTGGCAATGCTACAATAGAATGCTGGTAATGGTACAATAGAATGCTGGAAATGCCTCAAAAGAATGCTGGTAATGCTGCAATAGAGTACTGGTAATGCTTCAATAGAATGCAGGTAATGCTACAATAGAATGCAGGTAATGCTACAATAGAATGCTGGTAATGCTGCAATAGAGTACTGGCAATGCTGCAATAGAATGCTGGTAATGCTACAATAGAATGCTGGTAATGGTACAATAGAATGCTGGTAATGCTGGAATAGAATGCTGGTAATGCTGCAGTAGAATGCTGGTAATGCTGCAATAGAATACTGGTAATGCTGCAGTAGAATGCTGGTAATGCTGCAATATAATGCTGGAATGCTGCAATAGAATGCTGGTAATGCTGCAGTAGAATGCTGGTAATGCTGCAATAGAATGCTGGTAATGCTGCAATAGAATGCTGGTAATGATGCAATAGAAAGCTGATAATGCTGCAATAGAATGCTGGTAATGCTGCAATAGAATGCTGGTAACGCTACAATAGAATGCTGGTAATGCTGCAATAGAATGCTGGTAATGCTGCAGTAGAATGCTAGTAATGCTGCAATAGAATGCTGGTAATGCTGCAATAGATTGCTGTTAATGCTGCAATAGAATGCTGGTAATGCTACAATAGAATGCTGGTAATGCTGCAATAGAATGCTGGTAATGCTGCAGTAGAATGCTGGTAATGCTGCAATAGAATGCTGGTAATGCTGCAATAGAATGCTGGTAATGCTGCAATAGAGTACTGGTAATGCATCAATAGAATGCTTGTAATGCTGCAATAGAATGCTGGTAATGCTGCAATAGAGTACTGGTAATGCTTCAATAGAATGTTTGTAATGCTGCAATAGAATTCTGGTAATGCTACAATAGAATGCTGGTAATGCTACAATAGAATGCTGGTAATGGTACAATAGAATGCTGGAAATGCCTCAAAAGAATGCTGGTAATGCTGCAATAGAGTACTGGTAAAGCTTCAATAGAATGCAGGTAATGCTACAATAGAATGCAGGTAATGCTACAATAGAATGCTGGTAATGCTGCAATAGAGTACTGGCAATGCTGCAATAGAATGCTGGTAATGCTACAATAGAATGCTGGTAATGGTACAATAGAATGCTGGTAATGCTGCAATAGAATGCTGGTAATGCTGCAGTAGAATGCTGGTAATGCTGCAATAGAATACTGGTAATGCTGCAGTAGAATGCTGGTAATGCTGCAATATAATGCTGGAATGCTGCAATAGAATGCTGGTAATGCTGCAGTAGAATGCTGGTAATGCTGCAATAGAATGCTGGTAATGCTGCAATAGAATGCTGGTAATGATGCAATAGAAAGCTGATAATGCTGCAATAGAATGCTGGTAATGCTGCAATAGAATGCTGGTAATGCTGCAATAGAATGCTGGTAATGCTGCAATAGAGTACTGGTAATGCTTCAATAGAATGCTTGTAATGCTGCAATAGAATGCTGGTAATGCTGCAATAGAGTACTGGTAATGCTTCAATAGAATGCTTGTAATGCTGCAATAGAATGCTGGTAATGATGCAATAGAAAGCTGATAATGCTACAATAGAATGTTGGTAATGGTACAATAGAATGCTGGAAATGCCTCAAAAGAATGCTGGTTATACTGCAATAGAGTACTGGTAATGCTTCAATAGAATGCAGGTAATGCTACAATAGAATGCAGGTAATGCTACGATAGAATGCTGGTAATGCTGCAATAGAGTACTGGTAATGCTTCAATAGAACGCTGGTAATGCTATAATTTGAATGCTGGTAATGGTACAATAGAATGCTGGTAATGGTACATTAGAGCGCTGGAAATACCTCAATAGAATGCTGACTATCATGGATGAAGAAATTTGTCTGTTGACGGGAAAAGTGCGCCTCATCGCCACTTCCTGCACCATTGAAGGTTGTGGGAAGGAACTGATCAAAATTAGAGGGAGCAGCAATCCAGACACTGACGGAATGAATGCCAGGTAGAGTGCAAGCTGTAATTCATCGAAAACGTAGTCGGCCACATGGTTAGTAAAAAAAGTTTAAACAAGACGACGTTTCATTTTCTTCGGCGAGGTTTAATAAATTAAATGAATTTTCTAATGTGCTAAAATCGGTCAAGTAAGTTCTAAATTTGTTATATCTTGATAACCTAAAATGGGATGCAATTTTCATTCTCTTATTCAGCTCCACAAACGAAAGAGTGGCGGGAAAATTTACACAAAAACAGTGAGGCTCAAAAAGAACGCATGGATTTCAGACTAGCATAATTGGCTTTACATAATTATACTAGTTATAATTACTATTTACTAGTTATAATTATCATACTAGTTATAATTAGCACTAGTAAAATTGGCTGGTATAATTGGCTGGTACAATTAGCTGGTATAATTGGCCATTCCCCTCCTCCCCCCCCCCCCCCCCCCCCTCCTTGATATTCCACAAGTGGAACCCATGCGTACTTTTTGCGCCCCATTATATATGAACACACAACGCAAATAATCTATGATCATAATCTTTGATGCATTCAAGTTCATTGTTTGAAAACCTCTTTGGTGCGAAGGCTACGATCGTCACAAAAAAAAGAAGATATTATCCTCTCCAACATTAACACGTCCCCGAACACAGGCTCGACTGGCGAAAAGGCTTTTTCAAGAATACGGTTTGGAAATATTACTTTTACCTTCATAGTTTGCTAAACTTGCTCCATTGACTATAACCGCTCTTTCACGGATCATCAGAATTACTTGATTTGTATTAAGTCGATATCAAGAATTAAATCTTTAAGTATCATGTTTATACCTGGCTCCAATCAAGAAATCAGGAGACATTCATAAGCTTGATGATAAACAGATGGCGTTCTAAAAAAAATTGTAATGGTTGAAATTCCTCCACAGACATCGCTGTCCCTTTTAAATAACAATTCTAAAATTAACATACGAAAACCAGTTCCAAACAACCCGATCGCTTGTACCATTGCATCATTCAAAACTGACATCGAGATAACGGTATCGCGTTAAGGGATCGAGTCGCCTTAATTACGAGAGCATCTCAGCGCTACAGAATATTCTGTGTCAATGTTTCTAAAGTTTTTGAAATAGTTTTTTTTAATACGACGACACTGATGATGTCTGCTTGTTAGAAAGTAGACTCGGAACTCCCTCTTCTCCCCCACTCTCTAGAAAGCAGAGTGACACCACAGACAATTTTAATTTTATGTAGGATTTCAAACTATAATCATACCTATGCATATCTCATTAAACTAACTTAGGTTTGTCTTGCCCTTTCCCATTGAAACGGAGGAATTGTCCAATCGTCGATAAGAGCACTCCATGCGACATCCACAGGGTGCATTGCTGATTGGATATGTTCGAACATGCTTACTTATGCTTGTAGCTGATGAAAGTTATTCAGACTTAACTATACCTGATGCTAAGGAAAATATTGAAAACTCAATGTTTAGAGCTGAAGGAAATTAAATTGTGGAAACTCAGCGCTCACACAGAGCTGAAGTAACTTATGCAGAGGAGACTTCACACTTTCATGGAGCTGAATTATCCAGTTCAGTACAGATTCCATACTTTCTTGGAGCTGAAGAACATAATACCCAACTACTTCAATACTTATGTGGAGCTGGACTAACTACTACTGACGACTCAACACCTACATGGAGCTGAGGTAACTACTACAGACGACTCAACACCTACATGGAGCTGGACTAACTACTACTGACGACTCAACACCTACATGGAGCTGAGGTAAGTACTACAGACGACTCAACACCTACATGGAGCTGGACTAACTACTACTGACGACTCAACACCTACATGGAGCTGGACTAACTACTACTGACGACTCAACACCTACATGGAGCTGATGTAACTACTACTGACGACTCAACACCTACATGGAGCTGAGGTAACTACTACAGACGACTCAACACCTACATGGAGCTGGACTAACTACTACTGACGACTCAACACCTACATAGAGCTGATGTAACTACTACTGACGACTCAACACCTACATGGAGCTGAGGTAACTACTACTGACGACTCAACACATACATGGAGCTGAGGTAATTACTACAGATGACTCAACACCTACATGGAGCTGAGGTAACTACTACAGATGACTCAACACCTACATGGAGCTGAGGTAATTACTACAGATGACTCAACACCTACATGGAGCTGAGGTAACTACTACAGATGACTCAACACCTACATGGAGCTGAGGTAATTACTACAGACGACTCAACACCTAAATGGAGCTGAGGTAACTACTACAGATGAATCAACACCTACATGGAGCTGGAGTAACTACTACAGAGGACTCGACACCTTCGTGGAGATTGAGTAACTACTACAGACGACTCAACCAGATGACTCAACACCTACATGGAGCTGGACTAACTAATACAATACAGGTTCAAAACTCACGTAGAGCATAAGGAAATAATAGAACACAGGCTCAATATTGACTTGGACCTCACCAGAGAACGTAGAAGGAAGCGGAGGAGCGCGACGCAGGACGGCGGTCATGTCACTTTCATACGAGGTAGACTTGCTCAGCAGAGTACAAGAAAACCTTGCACGCAAAAAGTGGACGTCGAGAACAAGACTTTTACCCCAACGCAGCACTTCAGTCTAGCGGTATATTAGAGTGTACAAATGTCTTGATATATATTTATGGGTATGGATAGAAATTTCTATAGATATTTTAGCGCTCATACTGACGTGAAATGGAGTCATCGGCTGATGGAGAACAGGGATGTTTTTGCATTACGTAGACGGGCTGTATTTTTTCAGTCTAACCGCTGATAACAGGACGCTAGAAATCATTGGAGACGACTGGATACCACAAGAAATTACCAGATCGCGGAGATTGCAGAAATGGAAATCGAGAGCCAGGGGCTGGGCTCTCGATGTGCCAGAAAAGTGTTCATGTACAACAGTGGTATTCATCGCGCGACTCGCGATGACTCAAGTCACGGCTCTCGAAAAATATATAAATTTAATAATTAATATGTAACTTATATGACACGCGCTAACTTGCAGCAGCTGCGGCTCTCTCAGTCAATGAGTTCAACCGAAGTGGCTATATTTGTAAAAATTAGTTAATAAAACTGATGTACAATGTGCATTAATGCACGTATTACCACGGTCAAGTTGATACTTGTAATGTCAGTAGTTGGTTTTCAAGTGCCCGTTATCAATCTCGAATAAAATGAGCGTTACTTACAAAGTGAGCAGGTACACATTACACGAACCTAGGTAGAGGTAGGCTACGTTCTTATTTTTCCCAAAGGGAAGAAACGCTGAATTCGCACGTTTCGGTCTCGTACTCTACGTTATCTTACTTGTTAGGCAAGCCATTTTTTTTGGGATTAATGTCGCGGGACTTGAACATTTTGGGAATAACACACGAATCATAATACAAGAAACGCCACACACAAAGTGGTAATCAAACATTCCTTCAATGAATACAGTTAATGTGAAACAAGAAGTACGCGATATTCCTAAGAGTTGGGATTTGCTCGAACTCGTTAATTTCGAGTGTCAAATAGTTGATGCGTTTCGAAAGAAAGTCAGCCGTCGAAGGAAGACATAAAGCTCTCTGTTAGCAGCTACGGAAGACGAAGTTGCAGTTACGTTTCAAACAGAATTGGTCTTTTTCGAATGAGATTAAGATCATTCTGTCGGATATTTTATAAATTCAACTGCAATATACTGTCATGGTATAAAAGGATTTGTCCAAGATTTCGAATTTCACTCCAATACTCTCACCAAATCCTTCTTATCAATTTTATTTTTTAAACATTCTTTTGTATATAATATATTCATTAATATTTTGATTAAATATATGTCCACCTATTCAGAGCTCGCTAGAATAAGCAGCTCGTATATTAACAACGTTATCTATAAAACTTCTATGATGCAATTAATTTCAGCCATGATTTCCAAATAATTCCTAAGAAAGCGTGAAAAAATTACAACTACATTCATGCTATCATTTTCCAATCATTTCTGAAATTGATTTCAAAATCGTCTCAGTTTTCTTGATAATCCTTACTCCCCGAATACTCTCGCTCTTACGTCACAATTCGTGGATTGACCACAAACTTGTAAAGCTGAATATTTACTGTGTCTATGAAGGCTCTTACTTTAGTTGTGTTGGCATCATAAAAGCCCTTAATTGAGTTATATTGGCGTCATAAAAGCCCTTAATTTAGTTATATTGGCATCATAAAAGCCCTTAATTTAGTTATTTTGGCATCATAAAAGCCCTTAATTTAGTTATTTTGGCATCATAAAAGCCCTTAATTTAGTTATATTGGCGTCATAAAAGCCCTTAATTTAGTTATATTGGCATCATAAAAGCCCTTAATTGAGCTATATTGGCGTCATAAAAGCCTTTAATTTAGTTATATTGGCATCATAAAAGCCCTTAATTTAGTTATATTGGCATCATAAAAGCCCTTAATTTAGTTATATTGGCATCATAAAAGCCCTTGATTCAGCTATATTGGCATCATAAAAGCCCTTAATTTAGTTATATTGGCGTCATAAAAGCCCTTAATTTAGTTATATTGGCATCATAAAAGCCCTTAATTTAGTTATATTGGCATCATAAAAGCCCTTAATTGAGCTATATTGGCGTCATAAAAGCCCTTAATTTAGTTATATTGGCATCATAAAAGCCCTTAATTGAGCTATATTGGCGTCATAAAAGCCTTTAATTTAGTTATATTGGCATCATAAAAGCCCTTAATTTAGTTATATTGGCATCATAAAAGCCCTTAATTTAGTTATATTGGCATCATTCAAGCCCTTAATTTAGCTATATTGGCATCATAAAAGCCCTTAATTTAGTTATATTGGCGTCATAAAAGCCCTTAATTTAGTTATATTGGCATCATAAAAGCCCTTAATTTAGTTATTTTGGCATCATAAAAGCCCTTCATTTAGTTATATTGGCATCATAAAAGCCCTTAATTTAGTTATATTGGCATCATAAAAGCCCTTAATTTAGTCACATTTGCAACATAGGATCCCTCACTTTAGTGGTAATGACTAAGCAAAAGCCCATCCCTTAGTTATGCTGGCTCAATAAAAGCTCACTCAGATCTATCATATTGACATCCCAATAGCCCTTCCTTTAGTTATACTAACTCCATAAAAACCCTCAACCTATCATATTGACACCGCAAAAACATTTCCTCTCGTTGTATTGACACATTAAATTGCCGCTCCTGCATGCATTCATCAAACGCTCTCAATCCGCCATGTTGAGAGCATTGGGTCGGTTGAAAAATCGCACATGACTCTCTATCAACACGCATGAAGCGTGCGACACAGAATGCCTACTACTCATGACTTAACTTACCACTCAGACGTAGTGGAAGTGTTGTTAAAATTTATTATATTTCAAAACCACACACGCAGTTTAAATGCAGTGACCACGGAGAAGGAAAAGGCAGCAAAAACGTGACGAATGACTACTGAAGCGTTAGGAATGGCAACCCACATGTTAGGTGTGCCAACTGAGACTGGAGTGTGCCAACATAGACTCGAGTGTGCCAACTTAGACTCGAGTGTGCCAACTTAGACTCGAGTGTGCCAACTTAAACGTAGTGCGTGCCAACTTAGACTCGAGTGTGCCAACTTAGACGTAGTGCGTGCCAACTTAGACTCAAGTGTGCCAACTTAGACGTAGTGCGTGCCAACTTAGACTCGAGTGTGCCAACTTAGACGTAGTGCGTGCCAACTTAGACTCGAGTGTGCCAACTTAGACGTAGTGCGTGCCAACTTAGACGTAGTGCGTGCCAACTTAGACTCGAGTGTGCCAACTTAGACGTAGTGCGTGCCAACTTAGACTCGAGTGTGCCAACTTAGACGTAGTGCGTGCCAACTTAGACTCGAGTGTGCCAACTTAGACGTAGTGCGTGCCAACTTAGACTCGAGTGTGCCAACTTAGACGTAGTGCGTGCCAACTTAGACTCGAGTGTGCCAACTTAAACGTAGTGCGTGCCAACTTAGACTCGAGTGTGCCAACTTAGACGTAGTGCGTGCCAACTTAGACTCGAGTGTGCCAACTTAGACGTAGTGCGTGCCAACTTAGACGTAGTGCGTGCCAACTTAGACTCGAGTGTGCCAACTTAGACGTAGTGCGTGCCAACTTAGACTCGAGTGTGCCAACTTAGACGTAGTGCGTGCCAACTTAGACTCGAGTGTGCCAACTTAGACGTAGTGCGTGACGATTTAGACGCGTAGGCTGGGACCTCAAACTTTGAATTTTACAGCAAAAAAGAAAAGTAAGCCATCAGAAAAGCAAATAGGACAACCAAGATGTGAGGTATCGAAACCGAAATACCGACCGGGGCGAACATTCGCGTGCACTGCGAGGAAACAGCTCTTTTTGCCGCATTTACATATATCGCACGTGCTCGTGTTCCATTTGCTCATATCACGCGTACTCATTTTACACTTGCAAATACCACACTCGCTCATTTTACAAGTGCTCATGTAACACGCGCGCATATTAAACATGTTCATCTTAAGCGTACGCATGTTAAACGTGTTCATATTAAACGTACGCATGTTAAACATGTTCATATTCAACGTACGCATGTTAAACATGTTCATATTCAACGTACGCATGTTAAACGTGTTCATCTTAAGCGTACGCATGTTAAGCGTGCTCACATTAAACGTGCGCATATTAAACGTGTTCATATTAAACGTACGCATGTTAAACGTGTTCATCTTAAGCGTATGCATGTTAAACGTGTTCATATTAAACGTACGCATGTTAAACGTGTTCATCTTAAGCGTACGCATGTTAAACGTGTTCATATTAAACGTACGCATGTTAAACGTGTTCATCTTAAGCGTACGCATGTTAAACGTGTTCATATTAAACGTACGCATGTTAAACGTGTTCATCTTAAACGTGTTCAAAATAGGTGTGTTTGATTTAGACGCGTTCATATCGCACGTCTCAGGTCTGCGTGGAATGACACTAACGTGGTCTAAATTTAATGAATGATTCTGTCATATACAAAAACATCTGCCTGGAATTCCATCGCATATTCCAGTGCCAGCGCTGGAATGCCAGCCTCTGGTGGACTTCGGCGCCGTGAGCTGGGTGGCCTCAGTTGTGAGGCTCCTCTCAGAGGCTCCTGTTGCTAGGCCCTGGCTGGAAGGCCCATCTAAGAGGCCCTAACTTGACGATCAATTTAAAGCTCGTAAGGATGAGCTCTTCAATTTCATACTGTCTCATTCCTAAAGCTTTTATCACGCACTTAATTTCAACCATGATTTTCGGAAAATTCTAAAGAAAGCGTCGAAAATTACAACGACCGCTCTGAAACGCCTCTGTTTGGAGTCCCCAGCTGGAAGGCCTATCCGGAGAGTCTCAGCTGGGAAGCTCTTTTTGGAGGCCTAAATAAGCGTGAAATAAGCGGAGAATAAAATTCTCGTAAAGAGATAATTTTTTCGTGTTGTACGCGAAGCCTCGGCGTCGCGTATAACAGAGCACCAAGCAACCCTCTGTGCGCATGGTGCAACCCTCCGTGCAACCCACCGGTTGCAAAATAATTATCTCCTCAAAAATCTGAATATAGCGCACTAATCGATTTACGTTTCCTTAACTTTAACTGCATTGGATTGCATCTGCTCTGAAATAGACATATAATGGAGCACTAAGTTCTCATCGTTCACGCAAGCAATGTTGCGCCTTAATCTGACTAATTTATTCTTAATTGAATGAATGCCTTCCCTTGTTACTTTATTCACCCATTAGCACGGCTATCACAATACCTATAATGGTTTCAATACCAAATAAGGACCTCTGAATTGAAAATCATTGAAAAACTAATGTTGTAACTCATTTCAAGTTTCAACGCGATTTCGAAATAAACTGTCTGTCTTCCATGTAGTAACTAGCGTTGAGATATTGGTTCATCAGCGCCAATGTTTTTATCATGGTTCCATTCTTGTAGCAAAATGTTTCGGTTAGTATTGCACGGCAATCCGTTTCTCGTTTTTGATTCTCATGTACTCTTTCGTGTCAGTATTATATTTGTAGGAAATATTCTACAAATGTGATAAGTTAAAACATGTTTTCTGAGGAAGTTATTTTGTAACAGTTGATACGTGGGCTTGAAAAGATTGTTCCATACTTGAAATGCATACGAGAAAAAGTTCTGGGACTTCATATGATTCCTCATCTTTGAATTCGAGAAGGAAGTTCTATTCTGATGAGGTTGATACATGTCATTTCCCTCCATGGATTTTTGATTCCCTTTCAATCAACTCCTGTGACAGTTAACACCGATCGCACTATTACCCAATCCAAACACTTGGGTCGGGTAAAGAATTGTGGCTTTCTTATTTCCCAATGAGAAGAAACACAGGGCTCGGCGCTGCAGGGCTTGACCACTCGATCTTCCACCTGAAAGACGAGCTTGGCAACTTCGGCCTGAGGAAGCCTCGAGTGAATCTACGCCCTACATAGAAGGTTTTTCAAAAGAGAAGGATTTCCAGCCACCGACCTCAGGCCTTCGCAACCCTCATCTTCACCAGCAACCGACCACCTAAGCACAACCTGCACACAATTGGCCATCAGTTCTACCTGGTTTGCCTCTCGTTCTCTTTTCCGCTGCATGCTCGGCTGCCGCAGAAAAAGCCATACCACTTTCACCCGCGCCGACGTCCGCCTCTCATGAAACGCTCTCGGTCATTTTTCAGCGAAATGTTGCATCTCGGAGCGCATGCCGTACACCAGAGTAAACATGGTCTGAGCGTTAAAACTTTCGCGCATTTAGAAGTGATGTTGTAAATCCAATAAGAACTTCTCAGCTCTTCGCCGTGAATGTAGTCGCTTCTCATTATTTGTCGAAATTTCTATTGCTGGATTTAAAAAAAATCGGTGATGAAGAACTGGCGCCCTATTCTTTCATGCCTTTGTACTTTGATCGGAACTTGTAAAGATTTATTTTGGGGAAATAATGGTGAAAATATACGTACATTTTTCAATTTTTCTATGAATATTCTACTGAAATATGAATTTCCACACAAGATTTCTCCTATACGTTACTGCGGCTTATATTGATTTTGAATTTTTCTCAATTGGCTTAAAATTCCCAATTGGAGACAAGATTTCCTTGCATCCAATTTACAGTATCAGTCCAGTTCGCAGCAATTTATTAACTTAAGTGTTTCAAAATTTACCGTAATAAGGCTTGCATGCCAGCCTTATCCGGTGACAGATTTCACAAAGAGAAAGGGAGCGCTAAGGCCTACACGCTAAAAGCACTACAGACTCCTGCATAAAACCATATCTTCCCGTCACGCAGGGATAGTTAAAGATTGGCCTAGGAGCGATCTCCTTTTCGAAGTCGCACAGACGAAGACCGCAACCGAAGGTTTGAACCATTTGGAGGGAAGTTCAAGAATCCTACATGTCTGTGGAAGCAAGTTCAAGAATCTTACATGTCTGTGAAGTGAAGTTCAAGAATCCTACATGTCTGTGGAAGGAAGTTCAAGAATCCTACACGTCTGTGGAAGAAAGTTCAAGAATCCTACATGTCTGCGGAATGAAGTTCAAGAATCCTACATGTCTGTGAAGTGAAGCTCAAAAATCCTACACGTCTGTGGAAGGAAGTTCAAGAATCCTACATGTCTGTGGAAGGAAGTTCAAGAATCCTACATGTGTGTGGAAGGAAGTTCAAGAACCCTACATAGCTGTGGAAGAAATTTCAAAAATCCTACATGTCTGTGGAAGAATCCTACATGTCTGCGGAATGAAGTTCAAGAATCCTACATGTCTGTGAAGTGAAGTTCAAGAATCCTACATGTCTGCGGAATGAAGTTCAAGAATCCTACATGTCTGTGAAGTGAAGTTCAAGAATCCTACATGTCTGCGGAATGAAGTTCGAGAATCCTACATGTCTGTGAAGTGAAGTTCAAGAATCCTACATGTCTGTGAAGTGAAGTTCAAGAATTGACCTGTCTTTTAGCACACTTTTATAGATGAATCAGTGTTTTTGTTACGCCGAGACTGAATGCCTCGACTAAGGAAGAATAGTGCACAATTTCGGTCGTGCTTGAGAGAGAAGTACTGCATATCTTCTGCACCAAAAAAGCATCTGCTGAAAATATTCATATTCTAATAAAGCTTTAAACGGTACCAAAACAAAACTGCGGTGCGTTTTTTCACCTCATAACTACAATTACAACTAAGCACAACAGAAAACAGTGAATGCTTCATCGAACTATTCTACCCAACCTACAACAGACTCCTGGTTGGCACAAAGACTGACTATACGGTCAGTTGAAAATCACAACGCACCACAAAAACACACAGACGTTCGAAAACTTTAAGGGTATTTCCTTCGTGACGGATTGAGCAAGCGAGCAGATAGTAATTTTATGCAAATGTTACGGAGACGAATGATATATCTCTGAAGTGCAGCCTTAGGTGAGCATCGTTTATCATCACAAATTAAACCGCTAAATCTCACATTTCAAACTCTAAATCCTGCGTTAAAATATTATGATTCGCATATCAAATCAAAACTCAAAATTACTCATACATCAAACCAAAACGTAAATGAGTTACTTATACATCAAACCTAGAGCCTAAAGTTGCTTTAGGTGGTACACCAGGAAGCCTCCAGAGCACGTAGAATTTCAGGTGGACGTTAGCAGTGGTCCGAAGACAGTCCTGTATCATGAGTTCAGAAAAATCCAAGAAGTCTTCTGACGGAAGCACTGCAGGTTTTTCTGTACACATTATACATTTACGCGTCCGTCAGCTCGATAACTTTTTTTATTCACTTTCAGTTTCGCTCGACCTGAAAGCCTCTTCTCGTTTTTATCTGGAATCGCTCAATTCTCCGCTAATCGAAGAAAAAAAGACGCATCTGAATGCGGAATTTGTTGAAGCTTAGAATCCAAGCACCGCTCAAGCGCATAAATCTCTTTTTATTAGCAGCATTTTGCTCCGAGTAATGAACATGAAAATGAAGTGAAGTGAAAGGGATGTTGAAGAATTTTATTCAACACAAATTGAATAAAAGGCTTCAGAGAAGTGACACAGAAGTCACACAGAAGCTTGACAAAATAAATTAAACATACAGGCTTAAGAAAGCTCAGTTAATACCCAGAGCCTCTTTGTATATTAATTTTTATTTTCAATTGTTTCATTTTATTTGTTCGTTTATTTATTTTGGTTTCTCTTATCACATTGGCGGCGCATGAACTTTTTAATTTCTAGCCACTTACAACATAACGGCGGAGACGATTTTTTGTTATGTTCGAATTTGAGTTGAATATGAAAAGCCAAACACTGCAACCAAAGCTGATCAAGAAATTTTAAATCGTGAGTAGTTGTCACAAGGCCACAAAATTGGGTAGAAATATAGAAAAAATGCACAGCAACTCTTAATTCCATGGGATATGAGGGTTCATTGGATTAAATTTTAGTTTAAGCCTCCCTAACCGCAACAAAGGCGTTCCAAAGAAAGGAAGGAGGAAGGCACCATTTAGTGTGAAGTTAAGGAACGTGGAATCTGTACGCAAGGTGCATAATAACAGGAAATTAAGAAAGAAGTTTATGAAAGAAGATAAACGTTGAAGAAGAAAGTAGTAGGTGTTGAAAACAGGACAGCTGTAAACCGAAAAAAAGATGGATCATAATAAAATAAAAATAAAACAATCTTTTTCTTATTTAACAAAAGAAAGGCCTACCTAACCTTTAACTCGGGACTGGAATATGAGGAAAAATCGAGATCGCAAGCATCCAACACCAGCAACAATAGTTGCTGATCATGCACTGGGTCGACATACTGTATAGTAACCCTCCAATCAACACCAAGTACAGATCCTTCAGTCATGGACAGACTCTGACGTTCATTAGCGATAGCTTTGGGCTATAAAATTTCAATATGTTTCTGCTAAATACTTCAAAGTGATTCCATTCATTCAGATTTCAAATCCCAGTCCAAAGATGATCTTACTAAATTTACCTACACAGCTTACTAGTTTGCGTTACAAAGAGATATTCATAGTAAAATATTCATCTATTCTACATCAAGCTACACTGTGTCCGCACATTGAAAGTAACTTTCCAAAGAAGCATAGGATGTAATAGCTATAAAGAGACAGGTACTAGATTTGGGAAGTCTACCTCTATTATTCCTGACGAGGTTTTTCAACTTCAACTTCAGTTGCGGACCAGTCAAGCTAAGATTGCAGAAAATTAAGTTCGAGTTCGAGAAACGCAAAATTTGTGTTTCGATTGACAATAGAGAGCGTATGATGAAACAAAAAGATGAATGAAAATAAAGAATGAATTGACACTCGGTACGACATCAATTGTAAGTGGCACTCCAACTTCCCCAACGAGAAGATAATTAAATAATTAAAATTGGGGCCTGGCTAACTCCAAGTCTAAATTCACAATACTAACAAGCGTAACCGATCTTGCTGTGAGTAGCTCGAGTTGAATTTATCAAGTCAAAGAAGTCCTTTTAACAATTCTTCAGCAGAAAGTAATAAAGTAATAGCACCCTCTCATTTCTATCTCTGGTGGCTTTTGAGTCGAAATGAATTAATGGCGTACACTTTCATTTTTAAGCTACTAAGTAATTACAAAATCGCATTCCAATATTATCAATATTATAAAAAAATATCCTCTGGATTCACTAGCAGAAAGTATTCCAAATCGCTTGACTGAACTTTTAATTCCCAGTTCTAACAAGTGCAAAAAAAAAATTCTCGAACTTAACCGCAGATCAGCCAACAGCGACTAATTTGATGTGCTTGAGTTATGCCAAAAAATGCGGCGAACGAAGGCTTCAAACCTTCCTTCGAGCTTTATTGCAGTGCCATGGCTGCCAAGTTGAATCCAGGTAATCAGACCAGTATTTCATCGTTTTAATTCAAGACACAACATTAGCGACCTGAAGAAAGGAAAGCTTAAGAACCATTGAAGGACTGGAAATGGACGAATTTGCGCACGAAGTGTGTCCCCAATAGGTACACCCGGCGTATACTAACAGCAAAGTAGGAAGGAAGAGGAAGGAGATGCAAGCGAAGCGGATACGCAAGTTAAAAGATGTATGGTGGGCCGCAGGAGAGAAGTTCCGAAGGCCTATTTATGACAGAAGTCCCTCGCAGTATCTCCTCCGAGGGTGTAAGTCCCAATAACACTGAACAGGCGAGCTCAACAAAGCTGCCCATACTATGCCATACAAGCTGCCTCTTGCCTATACTACGCCCCCGAGAAGAACACGACTACCTTCCGTGATGCAATAGGAGTCATCGTTCCTACGCAGAACATGCTCTCAGTGCGGCTAACGCGAATCGAGATGAAGGATGTAGAGTTATCCTCAGCGGGCGTCAATTGAGTGCCATTGCCATGGGACCAGGTATCTACCATCTAGATAGCAAGTGGATTTCTACTCAGTAGGCTAATCATAATTTTCGGTTCTACTTTTCCACGATATCATTTTACTTCCGAAGAAATGATCCAGTTACTTTAGTTCGAAGGCTGGCGATCAACATTTTCTATTAGCTTGAATTCAGCGAACCTTTAGTGTCCACTAAAACTAACTACTTTCATACTCCAGTTCAGCACTTGACAGAATCGGTCTATTTACAGCCTATAGTGGCCATTCGTTCAGTTTTGCCACTTCGGAACCGCAGTTAGAGGTATAGAAGGCGCATCGTGCAAGTAATATGGAATTGCTTATTTTCCGATCACCCTGCATCAGGGCAAATAGGTCGGAAGAGAGACCAAGTTTAGTTAGCGTTACGATAATCTGTATGGATCTTCTGTAAGTGTGCGAAATACCTATTCCAAGCTGCTGAAATTAACGGGCGCATTAACTCTTGGAAAAAGCCGACATGTCACCAAGTTTTGAAGTTTGAACCCGGCTTCGAGAGAAACCGTTGTCCTCCGATATAGAAATTAAAAGTTCGGGCTGTCTAAAGCGACCCTTAGACGATTAATTTAATCGTCAATAGCGTTGACTAGATATATTGAAATTTTTTCTTGCTCGCAAAGGCGATTAATTGACGGTTGTCAATCAAGCCCACAGACGATCTCTCAAATTATCAATATTCATTATTACCAATTATATTGACAATGAAATTGGTGGTCTACGGGCCGCTCAAGTTTTCCAAGCAAGTACTCTTAAGACGAAATGAATTCAGTAAAAACGAAAAATGGCACGAGGTGGGAATCAACTCATGATCGTTCCCACGCAGGATCCCTGCGCAGGTACAGCAAGTTGGGAAGTTAATTTTTTCAAATTTCAAGTGGCAGGCGTGAAAAAGAAAAGATACCGTGAACCGCGAGAACAGGTCCTGCAACACAAAAAGTGCCCGACGTTTCTAGAAACTTCGGAACTAAACTCATTCCCATGGGAGAATCACTCTGCAGCATACATCCAATAGGCCGTTTCTCACGGGGATTTCAATGAAAACCTCCAATATCCATCATTCAGGAAGGTCGAAATGTGCTTGGGCATAATTTTTCAGAGACTGCTCTTTACAGGTTTAGCATTTCCCCAGTACAGTTTAATCACCCGAGTGGTGGCAGGCTGTTTACACATCTTCACTTTTTCGAGATGAAATTTCCACAACACAATTGGCAGATTTGAGAGAGTAAACTCCACATAAACTTTTGAAATTTATTTCTGAATAAGAAACCAACCAATTCACGGACAATACAATTATCCGAGTGGCTAAAAACGTGAACGTTTCAAAGTCCGCTTTCTACAAAATTTAAAAAGCGGCAAGTAAAACTTCACTTCCAGAGAGCTGGACAAGAACTTCAGTTTTTGTCCTCTGCATCGCCAGCAGCCTGAGGGGCTGGCTCCAACGCAGGATCCTCCTCTGACTTCTCATCGGAAGCGGCCCTGCTGAGCACCATGGGGCTGCTGGCGGCGCTGGAGGGGTTGGTGCCCCTGCTGAGGTCGCCACCGCTCAGCTCTGTGAGGTCGGACGCGCTGCTCTCGGCAGGGTTGCACTGCATCGACAGCCCGCTCGCCGGCCGCGATTCGGGCGACAGCAGCGAGCCGGGATCCAGGAACTGCTTCGAGGCGCCCGTGCCTTGCGACACCTGCAGGCTCATGTCCGCGCGGGCCTCTTTCTTCGAGTCACCAGCTCTGTGAGGGGAAGGAGATTTTAGTCCATTGTCCCTAACTTTGCGAGAGCTTTTATTCCATGGGATAGTTACAAGGACGTAGAGCCCCACGTAAATAAAATCTTAAATTCCCCAGTAAGTGCGAATAGGTGTCACAGTTTGAAAGCGTTGGCGAAGTCGAAGAAGACCTATGAACTAGTCTCAAGAACCTTTTCTGTAATTTTACCATCTTCAAAGTTCAGCTGACATCTTAAACCTAGAGTAGGGAAAACGTCAGACTAGTGCCCAAAATTTGATATGACGTTTTTCCTGTGAATGTACAAGATTTATCAACCTTGACCGGCAGGTCTACCGTGAATTTAATTCGAGACATTGGGGCGATGTTTTCATCGCCGTGTAAAAATAAAAGATACTTCCGACTCCTCTTTCATGGTACGTTGGACTCCAGTTATTCTTCCTGCTTCAGGAGAAGACGATTGATTCGCAGAACAGTCTAGTCCCTTCCATGAAGGAAACATACGTTTACCAGGACGAGCTGAACTTAAGTTCAACATTGAAGCCAAATTTAACGTTGTTCGCACGAAGATATCTTAAATATATCAAATATTTAAGAGGATCGTGCCTTCACTGTGCCTTTGAAATTCAAGGTTGCCATTCCGACATCAGCAATACCAAAATACCTCTGAGCACCGTTGAGTCGTTTCGTCGCAAATGTAAGGAGGCATTTGTATGCCTACAAATGCGACTGCTCAGACTACTTTACTGACTTTCAGTAATGACGAATACGAGGCATATTTAAGAATAATCTTATACATGACTAAGGAGAAAATGAGTTCTACTTCACCTGTTCGTACGAGAACAGAAAAGTTCCTCTAGATAATTCATATTAAGCACTTTTCTCTAACCGTTGAAGATTACGTGGAGAAAACCTTTATTTTATTCTACGTAACTATGAACCTCTGCGAATATTTATTCCTTGCATTGCATTTGCATTTATTACGTGCAAGTGTACGATATGTGCTTAAGTTTGAAGAAATTTTATTGAAATTTTAGACCCCTTTTTTACTGCGCTGTTCGGCGCTTATCTTATAACCTACTGAAAGGTAGGTTTATCATAATTCTCCAGACAAATTTATGGCATAGACAACTTACGTTATTAGGATCATGACGATGTCTTAATTCTCAGCTGAAGTGCTGATTTTCATTTGGAAGAAAGAGCGCAATACATCATTCGACGCGATCCCATTCACAGATATGACCAACTCGTGCATTGTACTTACAACGCAGGACTGCTCTGACCGCCGCAGGATGAGCAGAGGCTTCCTTTCTCATCGGCACCCAGATCCTTCTTGCATTTGGAGCATTTGCGAGCAGAGTCTTGAGGGGTCTGCAGTGATAGTCAGAGAGAAGGTTTTTAATTAAGGTAAAGATTGATAAACGATGAATATAAATTTTTTTCAGTATGAAATTCTTAGCTTACCAGATATATGAAGCTTAATTAACACTCACCGACATTGTTGCCAGGTCTTTTCTTATCAAGTTGAACGTTCAAATTCCTGAAAAAACCTGAAGAATTAAAAAAGAAGTTTACACGAGAAGTGTTCATCGTGTCAATTATCCAGGCTATCTTCTCCCTTCAACACATTAGGACGAGAGGTTTAGGAAAAATTAAATTTGAACGGCTGGTGGCGGAGAGGAATGATTATTACCTTAACGGGTACAGAAGTGGCATAATTCGCGACTTCCATTTTACAAGGGTGAAGCGTTATCTCCCCTATGAAATATAATGAAGTAAAAAAAGGATAGGTATACGACTGCAGGCAATTTGTACGCATCGAGAATTTGTTCAGATAAGTCAAAGCGAGAAATCTACTTTCACATTCAGTGGAGTGAATTCTTGATGTTGAATTAACATATCTCACTCCCGTATAAAAATTCAGCGACATTACCCCGAACAGAAATGAAATTCGAACACTAGTGCAACATATTCGACCAATTCATTGCTAGCCATAAGTTCCCAAACGCTACCTTTCTCTCCTAGTTAACCTACCACCGAACATACCCAGTTACTGCTCAGCTTCTCTGATTATGGAACACTAAAATAGAGATCTATCCTACGTTCAGGATGAAAATAATATAGGTCGCAAATGATTGAGAAAACACTCTTTAATGATTGACTTCTCTCTTTGCGCTGAAGAGAATGGAAATGAAATGATTATTAATGAAGAGCATTCGTAGATATACTGGTGCAAGAGAATTACATATGTTTAGCAAATGTTAGCTGTACCTGCCCTCCAAGGAGTACTCGCACATAGTTATACCACTTCGGTAATGACCGACTCAAGGAACGAAATACGTACAATACACCCCACAGTTTAATCCCCGAGTAATATTACCCCCAATTAATAATTTTCATTTAACAGTTCCCGGCTGTTTAAACAATAAATAACAGCCGCAAGTGTACTCTAGCTCCTCACAGCCTACAAGAAGGCATACGTGCAGTACTAGCTACCCCTTGACGAGTGTAAGTGTCAGAGGTGGCAACCGAAGTTAGTTTCTAACTTTTTGTTCGTCACTTTAGTTAGAAATTCGGATAATATTACTATGTTCTAAAATTTTCAAAGTTATCTCACAGTTAATCTATTGCGATTAAGTAATCTGATGTAAAAAATATTTTAAATTAATAAAAACTTGGAATAATTTTTTTTTTTTATTTCAGCCTCCATATAGTAACTGTCGAGTGAAAAGTTGTCCTTTTCTTGCATAAAAATGGACGTTTATAGAAAGCACAAATGATTTTGCCCATTTCATAAAATTTGATGCTATTCTATTTGAATTAGCCCAGCTTTTCTTAATTAAAAAAATTTGTGATCGTTGTATATCGAAAAAATTACGAACTCAATTCTTCATCGCAAGCTTTCAAGACTACATTGTCTCAAAAAAGCGTTATATTTCTTTTTTTTTGCGATAGCCTCCATAGAACATTCCGTATGCCATACCATTGAGAATAATGTTAAAAATGCTGACCGTGAGTTGGTGTAGTGACATTCAATTATATAAACAATTTTGGACGCAACAGACTCTGCACCCTACGATGCAATTCCAGGATTCCTGACAGGATCCAGAAGTCCTGACAAGATCCAGAAGTCCTGACAAGATCCAGGAGTACTGACAGGTTCCAGGCGTTCTGACAGGAGCCCTGACAGAATCCAGGCGTTCTGACAGGATCCAGGCGCCCTGACAGAATCCAAGAGTTCTGACAGGATCTAGCAGTCCTGACAGGATCCAACAGTCCTGTCAGTATCAAGGAGCACTGACAGGATCCAGGAGTACTGACAGGATCTGTTTTTTAGTTTGTCAGTTGCTGTCCTTCATGGATGCAAAAGTTTTGCGCTCAATTTAAATAACTCTCAAAAAACATGCTTGCGTTCGCTGCCGGAGTCGAATGGGCTTCTAACTTTATTCAATGTTTAATTTTACTCTACAATATTCTTGACATTGTTTTTAAAAATAATAGCATACACGTTACCTCGTGTACACTTCTAGGTACACATGTATACTTCTGTGTTCTTGAATACTTCTACATTTAATGACGCATGTCTGAAACCCGCGGCAAAGATTTTTTCAGATATAAAATTCCTTGATAGAATTTCATTGGAATTTCATTTTATTGTACATTCTTAGGTTAGTTGTGCATTAAGATTACAGCTCTGACTTGAAATGTTGTTTTTATTCGCATACATCAACTTGTGCCTGAACTCATCAAATTAAATTCAGACGCTAATTCTAATCCACTCGCACAACTACTCCTAGAAGTGAAGTAAAAGCTTTACAGTTGTGAGCACCCTGCAGTACCCGACATAGTACCCCACAGAACTACGTGAGTCGGAAAGTAAATTGTTGATTGTAGTGAATTGCGTCAATTATAAATTGTGGTAAATTGCATAAATTATAAATTGTGGTAAATTGCATAAATTGTAAATTGTATTAAATTGCATAAATTGTAAATTGTAGTGAATTGCGTAAATTATAAATTGTGGTATATTGCATAAATTGTAAATTGTAGTAAATTGCATAAATTGTAAATTGTAGTAAATTGAATAAATTGTATATTGTAGTAAATTGCATAAATTGTAAATTGTAGTAAATTGCGTAAATTGTACTTTGTAAATTGTGAATTGTGAATTCTGAATTGTAAATTGTAAACTGTAAATTGTAAATTGTAAATTGTAAATTGTAAATTGTGAATTGTAAATTAAAAATTGCAAATTGTAAATTATAAATGGTAAATTGTAAATTGTAAATTGTAAATTGTAAATTGTAAATTGTAAATTGTAAATTGTAAATTGTAAATTGTAAATTGTAAGTTGTAAATTGTAAATTGTAGGCCTAAATTGTAAATTGTAAATTGTAAATTGTAAATTGTAAATTGTAAATTGTAAATTGTAAATTGTAAATTGTAAATTGTAAATTGTAAATTGTAAATTATAAATTATAAATTATAAATTGCAAAATGTAAGTTGTAAATTGTAAATTGTAAATTGTAAATTGTAAATTGTAAATTGTAAATTGTAAATTGTAAATTGTAAATTGTAAATTGTAAATTGTAAATTGTAAATTGTAAATTGTAAATTGTAAATTGTAAATTGTAAATTGTAAATTGTAAATTGTAAATTGTAAATTGTAAATTGTAAATTGTAAATTGTAAATTGTAAATTGTAAATTGTTAATTGTTAATTGTTAATTGTTAATTGTAAATTGTAAATTGTAAATTGTAAATTGTAAATTGTAAATTGTAAATTGTAACTTGTAAATTGTAAATTGTAAATTGTAAATTTTAACTTGTAAATTGTAAATTGTAAATTGTAAATTGTAAAATATAAAATGTAAAATCTAAAATGTAAATTGGAAATTGGAAATGGGAAATTGAAAATTGAAAATTTTAAATTGTAATTTGGAAATTGAAAATTCTAGCGAGCGGATATTGCAATATAAGCAATCACACTTGCAATATAAGCAATCGTGCAAACAACGACATCTAAAAATATCTTTTATTCAAGACTGAATTCATGAAAAAGAAAACTTTGCTTCTCGCATCATTTTGTTAATGCGCTTCTGTTAGCAAATTATAGTACATTTTCAACTGTGAATTCAAGCAAAAAGGATAAGGGAGTGCGATTCAATCATTACTGAGCAGGGGAGTCTCCCTATGCCATCTCTTGCTTCGCCCTTCCTCTTCCTTTTCCAACATCGGCAGAGGAGCGGCTTTCTTCGGAAAATGCGTCCCACATTAGGAAAATTGGGAGCTTCTTATTTAATTAAGAAAAATGCTTTGCATCCCTGTCACGAAGAAGCAAATCGGGTTTCTTCATCCTGTTGACATAATCAGATGAAAAATACATCGCATTCTGACTACACGCTCCTAAAATTTGACCAATTGATAATCGAGATGTTCTTCAGATTGAAATGGAAACTCGCCATTTATTTGAGATCTAGTATTCCATCCATCTGATCTCATTATTTGGATACCAGGTCCCTGTACCTCCGTCGAGAATAAGCTTTCAAGTTGGTGCTGTTTTGTTCTCACCATTTTCTCTCTGTTCCAACACCTCAAATACTAATATTTCTCCACAGTTTTTACAAACATTGAAAAAGAGAACCAGAAAAGATTACAACTTGAAAATTTCCCTGGATGACACCAGCTACAGACGCTCACTGCTCCGTTTTTCGCTTCGTTCCGACATTACACTTTCCATTTCTTTTGCGGTGTTTTAATCTCCTAAAAAATATCTAGCATGGAAATCGCGCCGGGAAGCGAAGCTAAGGCTTGTCAGCTTGTTACGCAGACACTTTGTAACTTTGACTAATCCTGTTGTTTAACAACGCTCCAAATTCCTCGTGTTTCCAGAGATCACTCAATCCTCATTGTGCGCTGTATCGACACCACCTTTGTTTTCTCTCCAGAACCAGTCAGGCGAGGCGCACCGTCAGTCTTTTGTCACGAGGTTTTCTGCCATGACGATCTCGAATCGTCGTGGTCGAGCCTCGCTTCAACCAAAACTTAGAGTACGAATTCCGTGAAAGCAATTTAGTCTGGAACATTTCGGAATACAACTGGAACTTCACGATCAGAAAACGGTTCGAACTCCATGGAGATTCCTTTCACCTGTATTTTCTGGCATCGACATAACACGTTAAAGAAGATTAAATGAGATAAATAAATATGATTTTATAACGTTAGTACCAGTAGTAAAACGGAATAAATCAAATAGTACAGTAGCAAAATATTCGAAAACGTCAGCAAAGGAAATTTCATATCTGATCCAACTCCATGAATTTACTTTATGTCATTTTCGATGCCACGCGAAATTTGTGATCATCTGAGTCAAATGACCGAATAAAATATATCAGTACCATACAACTATGTGCACCTGAAACTGTTCAATTAGGCTTGTTGAATTCGAGCTAATCAGTGTTACAAATTTTAAAGAATGTTATTTTCCAAGCACCATTACAAATTTCTAGTCAGATAAGACTTGATTTTTTAGCTTGCTCAATGTATCGACAGGGCGATTTAAAATAGATTGAAAAATATTCTTTCATTTTTACTATAGATGTTTTCTCGGCAGCTGTAGGCCCTAGGCTTGGACTCAGTGGCACATTTCAGAAAGTTATAGCCCTTTTCTCTCATTCCCTTGTATTTAAATGCACTGTCAAAATCAGATTACGCAAAAAAAGGGACTCATTTTTCTTGTGCCTTTTTGTCAATCATTTTTTGTTTCAACATTTTACAAGAGTATTACGATTCCAATGTGTTACTATCACTTAAGGATGTCAATGTTAAGGTATTTTAAAAAAACAATGTATCGACGTTTCATGTTTGTACTTTATTGGAAATAAACTCTTTTCTTTAGGAACTGTAGGCTGAAAACGCTGACGCCCGCACTTCGCAGTTTGTGATACGCAGAACATGTGCTAAAAGCCCAAGCTGTAGAACTTGTAGAACTACTAATGAACTTTCTAGTCATTTTTTACTCCTCTAATCCCGGAGAATACTGGGAAAGTGCCCACCACCATTCCCTAACTTGAAATCTTGCGAGAAAATTTTTTTAAAGTAGTACAACAATACGCTTTTCGAAATAACTCACTATATAGAAGCAAAAATTTAGAGAATGTTGAAGAATTCTTGAGTGCTAAAACATTCTTGCGTAAGCCAGAATGCGCAGTACGATCTGTTAATAAAAAATTTCAACCAATAATGGAATTTCAACCTAACAAATAAAATTAGCATGTACCGAAAAAAATAGGCCTTGTTTTTGAATGCGCAATGATAGTCATGCTGTTTAAAAGAACACAATCATGCGTGCATTTAAATTTTAGCAAAAGAAATGTTGAGGTAAATCGTGAATACTTTACGGTCATTGCGTTAAGGTCAAGTTTAAACCCTTATAGGACAGTGGTATTCATTGTGCGGCTCGCGATGACTCAATTCACGGCTCTCAAAAAATATATAAATTATATAATTAACATATAGTTTATATTATATGCGCTAACTTACAGCATCTGCGGCTCTCTCAATCAATACGTTTAACCGAAGTGGCTCTCTTGCAAGAATTAGCGAATAACACTGCCTTGGGGTAACATGGGAAGGCGTCTTCTCTCGAAATTTAGCTTCAACCTCGAGTCGCCCGATAGATCTGTACAATATCAATATTGTACCTATATCTATATTAATATTAATATATATATCTATATTAATAAGACCAATAACTATTGTATTGGTCCCTGTGCACGCAAATGCACGGATCTTGGCACCGCTCAGTGAATAACCTATACTGGCACTCAGATCCGAAAATATTCGCGCATCTGTGTCATTCTTGAAAACATCTAAATATAACCTGCAATTAGCTACTTTTCTATGTAATGCTTGTGCTAGAAGTCCCGAAAGAATTCGCCAATTCAAAATTTTAAAAGATTCTATTTTAAACAAATTATGAACAAAATATCATAAACAACATTTTCATATTTATTCCGACCCATTTCTCATGCTAAAATAAACATATCTAATAGTGCTTTTGTAGAAGCACGTGAATTCAACTTTATAACGCTGATATTCAAGTTGATTCCAGATAATTTCACTACACTTTCGTAAGGTTATTTTTTATGAAAGTTCTCAATTAAATTTAAAAAAATGTGAAGACAACATTGGGACGAAAAATACACTCGGCATTGCGTTTATAGGGAAAACTGTAGATACTATCAATTATGCCAGTGGCTACGGATCAATTTATAAGCAATTTGGTGTCCCTGTTTCAAAATCTCCAATAAATATACGAGTACATTTTCTATACTGTGCATACAATTTGGTGTTCCTGTTTCGAAAGTTCCGGTTACTCTACATGAGCATGAAAAGTTCAGCACCATTCAAAACCTTACATGACGAGAAAAAAAGGAGCTTTCCTCCCGATCGGCAAGACAAATAGTGTGAGAAGTTAACAAATACTCGAGAATCTCAGGGAAAGTATTGTTGCAGAATCTAAGTATGGAAGAATTGCAATTCCAAGATAAACATTGCAAAGAACTCTTAAGAATGGAAGACTGAAAGGATGCAGACGGAGGAAAACACCGCTTCCTTGCGCTAGAGACGTTATAAGCTTTTGCCATTGAATACGTTGATGAAGAAACTAGCTTCTGGTCATTGGTCGTGGGGTCATATGAGACGAAGATTGAACTTTTCAGTCACCGGGACGTTTCTTTTGTTTCTTGAAAAAGTGTGCTTTCTAACCGAAAAAAAACCTTGTTCCAACTGTGAAACATGAAGGCGGAAGTAAAGTGTTACAGATTTTTTTGTTGGTCAATGAAACTGGAAGGTTAGGAGGGTTGAGGGTATCATGAAACATTTTCGGTAAATAAAAATTTTTGGTGAATATTTGAAACAGTCTTGCGAAGCTTTCGGTCTTGAACCCGGTATGGTCTTTCAATATGATAACGAGCGAAGCTTTCGGTCTTGAACCCGGTATGGTCTTTCAATATGATAACGAGCGAAGCTTTCGGTCTTGAACCCGGTATGGTCTTTCAATATGATAACGAGCGAAGCTTTCGGTCTTGAACCCGGTATGGTCTTTCAATATGATAACGAGCGAAGCTTTCGGTCTTGAACCCGGTATGGTCTTTCAATATGATAACGACCCCGAGCACACTGCAAAATCTGCTATGATAATGCTGAAGGACACTAAAGTAAATTCTTGGAGTGAACAATCTAAAGTCCAAATCTGAATAAAATTGAAAATTTATGGAGGATTGGTAAGAAAAATGTTAGTGCAAAGAAACCGAAAACTCATGAAGAATTGTAAGAAATTGTGAAAGAGTGGTCCAATATTTCTGTAATGTTGAACGGCTGAAAACGTCTGGATGCAATTATTATAAATAAAACTCCGCAAGGAATTATAGAAACGGGTCCGAATAAAACTGATCATGTAAACGTGCCAGTTTTGTACTCAATTTGCTTGAAATATAATTGTTCAAAAACTTTGAATTCACGTTTCCTTCTAGAATATCACCGATACTATTAGCGTGAGCATTACGAAAAAAATAGACTATCAAAAGTTCCATCCAAATACATTCAAGGATATTACAGTTATACTGATAATATCAGGCTTTACTGTACCTCCATGCACACCGCAAAGTACTAGCATTGAGCAGTGGCGTGTACGAGTATGTGGGCTTGTAATCCGGCCATTTCGATAAAATGTGTTAACGGTGCATAATCAAATGTAAAGTTTTCAATTGACGAGGAAATACCCCTCTATTTTTAAAGTAAGCTTGCTTTCCGTCATCCAATGATACCATCCTCTTTTCCAAGGAAATTGATGTTATTTACGTAGTCTGAATTTACTGAATAATAGTGTAAGATTTCTCAAGCGAAAGATTGAGAATTTTTGGCGTAGTTTTGACTATATTCTTTCCGGACATTCATAACTAAAGCAAATATCTTTGCCTATATTAATAATACGATGGCAAAATGTAACGACGAAGTCACATGGGTGTGACGTCGTAAATATTTTGTACCTAAAAGACCCTTCAATTCACTCGACCGAGCTTGTGGTCAGTTTGCCACGAGTTTGCAGATTTTTTAGTACGCACAAGTACACCGCACTTGAGCAAAAATCAAAGTCGAGACGAATCTTGCTGCAGCGTAATGAACCGCCAGCGTCCTCTACTCCGCTGCACACAAGCAGATGGTTGGACAAGTACGCTCAGCCTTGCTGCTAAACCACCAAACTTCACCTCGAACAACTAACTTCCTGCCGCTTTTCGTCCGGCAAAACTCTTCCGTACTCATAAAAATTATCCCCCTACTTCACAACGCGCTCCAAATCGCCTCCACATCTCCATCGTTCCATAAGTTAGACCGGTTGAGATGCTTGAAAATTTTGTGTCTGCCTGCAACTTATATTCGTAAACGAAACTCTTTGCGTTGTACGTACAGTGAGAGGTATCGTCGTCTAAATTCTAACTAATGTTCAACTTGCTTTTGACCTAATGTGATTTTTGAAGACCATCAAAAGGTACGTTAGATAATTGAAGTATTTATTACGTTTTTGAAATAATTCTCTCACCAATTTACACACACTGCACAAACATACCTAGATTGGCTCCTAAAATACGTACGATGAAAAATGCTTCATACTAGCGGTCTTCAGAGTTACCATTATATCTTTTTGAATAAAAAATTCCCCTCATCGAATATAATGATTCAGATAACTGCTGGGGATCAAACTGAAGCTCAGTATTCAGCTCGATATAACAACACCTGGCTTTCATTTTTATAAATACACGTTTGTTGCATGTGTAAACTAATTAACTTATTACTATTTATATCGATACAAACATGTATTCCTGCATGTTCGAAAAGAGCATCAAATAGCCTTGTTGTTGGTTTTGCTTTTCTCAAGTTAATTCTTTATTTTGAGTCGCTACTCTTCCATCAGCGGGCCATGAAAAGTGTTACCATGACGCTCACGTCTAGAAGTAAGTAAATAACGATCATAATTATAACGTGAGCGAGATGCTCATGTCTTGAAGTCAGTAAATAACGACCATAATTATAACGTGAGCGAGATGCTCATGTCTCGAAGTCAGTAAATAACGACCATAATTATAACGTGAGCGAGATGCTCATGTCTTGAAGTCAGTAAATAACGACCATAATTATAACGTGAGCGAGATGCTCATGTCTTGAAGTAAGTAAATAACGACCATAATTATAACGTGAGTGTGAAGCTCAGGTCTCGATTTAAGTAAATAACGACCATGATTTTAATGTGAGCATGAACCTCATGTCTCGAAGTAAGTAAATAACGACAGTAATTATAACGTGAGTGTGATTTTCATGTTTCGACGGAGTTAACATTTGGTATTAACATCTCATGGATACACAACTCGCGGATGTAAAACTTTAGAATTATCTGATGTATTTTAGCCATTGCTCTAAAATACTGTCGTGGCTATCGGTTTTTGAGCGAATGCGTCGTCATGCAAAACACGACAGTTTTGAGTTCGAACAATTTGTTTCAAAGTTAAAGTGATATTAGATCGAATAAGTTCGTTTGAGACTCACAAACTTCAAATTTATTGAGTCAACACAACATTCTTTGTAACTTACAAATAAAGTTTTCGTTACTTTCCTCATTCCTCACTCATTCCTAAATTTTGAATGGAGCTCTAAAAAAGTATTCACCACTTGAGAATATTCAGAAATTAAACTCTACGCCTGATAGGGTCCTGCTAGCACAAGGCTTCTCAACCTTTCTATTGTCGTGTACCCCCTTAGCTTAATTGTGTATCGTCATGTACCCCCAGCACAGTTAAAGGTTTAAGAAACTGTAGAAATGCACCTAATAATTAATAATTATACGTAATTATACGGTTGTATGTAAATATATACTGCACATTTTAACATATGAAGTGTGTTAAATGTACCCCTAGGGGTACATATGTACATGTGTTGAGAAGCCCTGCGCTAGCAGAATTCAATATTAAAATGAGTGTGAAACTCATGTAAGGCTGTTGCAAAGCAAAAAATTACGATGTACAATTACTTTATTTCGTATCAAATGATAATTATAATTCAAAAATTGTATACTTTCCGTTCTAGCTTTACGGCAGCATTCTCATGTGTGAAAGATTTATAAAATGCAATGAAGTTTCGTCATATCAGAATAATAAGTAAATTTTGACAATCATCACCGCATCATGCAGAGTGAAAGACTTTCATATTATAAATCGTAATTTAATTTCCACCCTCATTTGATTTGTTCCCACAATTTTAAATTTTATCCTTACTGTTGAACACTTATTGAAACAAACAGATTTTTACTTCATATAAGTGAAATCACCGTATAAAATTTTAGGACAGTTTTTGTAGCTCATGCATGACGACAACTCGAGATATTTTGGTAAAAATTCGCTTAGCCCATGTTTTAAAAATCACAACTAGTATTTGATTTCAAATAGCTGTATCATCAACAAAAAGAGGATGGATAACAAATTAGCTGAGCTAAAAATCCCATTTCCTTTTAAACACACTAGTCTTTACTTGGTCTCTTGCTACGCTGATGAGTACAAGTGTTAGTGCTCAACTTTCGAGTCTTTCGCTTTCGTGTCCTCAGATTTAAACTCCTTTTCATGAGCGATGAAAATATTTAATGCACCGCAAATTTTTTGCATTGATATACTGACTTATGTATTAAACTTGAATTATGTGCTCCAAAAATACTTTGTCTAAATAATTACGGTAAATAATTAATATTTAAGCCGGCAAACGAAAGTTAGTGTTTTACTGAAGGCGTTATATCAATTTCTGCGTTGCTGTTGCTCGCGCACCTAGTTTGCTTTGAGAGATACGGTGTTGATATAGTTCTTTATTTTGTTTTCATTTCACAGTTTTCGATTGCATTTGAGGAAATTCAGAACATTTACTAATTCGAAGTTTGGAACATATGTTTATAATTTATTTTCTTCTTATATAAATGAGTAAATTTTTTAAGTTTCTGTGCAATTTATTCATATAACGAATTCGAAATGTGAAACATAAGTCTGTTCAATTGTTTTCCATGGTCTACATTTACAAAAGTCGCTCCTCCCCTGACAGGTTGTCATGGAAGCCTCGTAACATCTATGGCCATCAAAATTAATATCATTGACAGTAAGATATCATGTACATATATCCTTGTGTCTGACAAGCATATACATGGTGGCAAGGATATTTTGTGTATGATTGTGGCAAACTACCACATTTATGTGATTTATATTGAGGATATATGATTGTGAGGATATATGATTGTGGTTGTGATTATGATATGATTTATAGATGAGGACATATGATTGGGGTTATGATTATGATATGATTTATAGATGAGGATATATGATTGGGGTTATGATTATGATATGATTTATATATGAGGATACATGATTGTGGTTGTGATTATGCTATGATTTATATATGAGGATACATGATTGTGGTTGTGATTATGATATGATTTATATATGAGGATACATGGTTGTGGTTGTGATTATGACATGATATATATATGAGGATGTATGATTGTAGCAGACGTCCACATTTATAACGTTCAACATAGACTCCATTGTGACTATACATTTAAAGACTTCAATTACTACACATTGCAATTACCAGTTCTGTAAACATTAGGTGAACGCTTTTTGAAAGATCGCAATTTCTTCTTAAACCTACATATTTTCTCCTTCCCTCTCTCTTCCCCACTGCGATAACATTAGTGTTTTTGGATGATGGGCACGCAAAGCAAACGTTTTGATAATGTTTTTCAAATTTTACGGTAGAGAAATGTTTCTTTCCCTTCAGTGTAGTTTTAGCGAATACCTCTTTAAAAATAATCGAAAACTGATCGCGGCACAGATAATACTTTTGATAGATCCTGATAGAAGGTTAGTCGAAACTGATAAAAAAAAGTTAGCACCCATAAGATTGACATTTGGCCCTGCTCGTAATATTTTTTACCCATGTTTCAACCCAGACTTGGAGCTTCTCGCTCGCTAGCGTCAAATTAAATCACTGGAAAAAATTAAAGAATAAACCTATCACGGTTGTCTTATTCCGTGGAACTCGTTTACTTCATTATTTTCATCATTTCTCAATCGGTTGTTCAGTCTATCACCAATTTCCCATTTAATTCCATCTACCTTTTTTCCTCCGTGAAGAAAATAATAGTTACGTAACTGAAGGCGTTGAGACAATTGAAGAGCAATTTTTTGGGGTTTCTGTGGTCAACCTGAGCAGCGCCTAGAACAATAATGATAAACGGGACAGTGTCACCGCAAATCTTCTGATACGCTGGTTGAGACTGCAGCTCTGTTGCGGGCTCCCAATTGTCTTCCGCATGCGCTGCGTAGGTTCACAGCTCAGTTTCGTGGTGCGTCCCCACGACAGTCATTACTCAAAGCTCGCGCAACGAAGCTGATTGATCCAAAGTTGATACAGCGGAGTTGCGAGACAAGAATTAGTGTCAGACTTATCAGGGGGGGCGAATTTGTTGCGCTCGTCTCCAGTGAATCTTCCATGAAATAATGTAATTTAAGATCACCTCGTGGTAAATAACTTTGATGGGATCCTGGTATGGGAAAAAGATGAATCGTCTTTCAATTATTATGTCTTGTCTTAGACGTGATGATCCGCTGTTTTTTTCGGAAAATATACAAACACAATAAAGTATCTAGCAGTTTTTCAGTGGTCACTCTTACTCTTCGACCATGTTAATGCATTCTTACGAGCGATAATTTTTCCGTTATTCAATTTGCTTTTCTAAAGTACTTTTCTCACGGAATGTTCAGTGAGTCAGGTAATATAATTCACACCGACACAAACGTTCGAACATTTCCCGAGAACAATCAGGATTGCAAAACCAGTAGAGGAAACAAGGTAGGGTCATTTCTATGGGAGAAAATACACCTTCTGTTGTTCGGTTAGCCAATAGAAAGGCTTTATTTCGAACAAACTTTATGACGTCACAAAAAACGCCATGTCGTTAGGCCAATAGTGGAGCCAGATTTGAGGGTAGCAGTGCTACCAGATGCAATATGAGCGCTTCTATTGGTTCGTTGCCGTGACGTCAGCAAAACCACACCTTCGTCGAGAAAAAGACTGGTTTGAACCTACCTTGATTCCTCTACCGTGATTGCAAACGAGGACAGGCTTTACCTCAACCTCCCAGGTTGGGCCCAAAAACGATTATCACACTTAAGAAGTCGTAAGCAATAAGAGTTTTATAAGATTAGTTTAGTTTAAATAAGAGTTTTGTGGAAGATTTTCAAGCATTTTCTTTACCGTTAATAATGATATAAAAATACAATAATGGGCTTATGTTCTCAGTGTCATCAAATGGGGAAAAACATTGAATGATCAAATAGCGGCACTTTAACAATTTTTATCGATAACTTCTAATGGAAAGCGATTCCACTATACTTCAAAGGTGGTGTTTCATAATGGCTTATAGATGCATGCACGCCAATGCTGCATAGCCAGAATCAGTGTCCGAACATTTTCAGTAGATTATTAAACAAATGTTCTTTGAACTTCTGAGAATATTTCAAGCTTTGTAAACAACACTGCCTTTCACGCATAATTTGTAAACTAGTGTATACACGGCCGGTCAAAAATGAAGGAATTCAATATTTTCCTTGAATAAATTTCCAGATGTGGATGACAAACAAATATATTCGTCCTAATGGTACCCGCGATAAAAATATTCTTGTACTCACACACAGGTGAAATTCGTATCACAGATACAGTTATTAAGCATCCTTATGAGCGTGTCAGAGGGACGGAGGAAGCGGACACCAAACAAGTGAATAAACACACCAAAGGAATTATTAGATAGGATAATTTTGATGTATTTTTTACATATATTCGATTTTATTTGTAACATTTATTCTCGGCTTGTGAAGAGAACACAAAGCAGGGGCCACGTTTTTCGTATAATTTTCGAATTTAGAAATTTTATAAATTCTTTTATAAATAATTCTGGGATTTTCCTATTTGATTCATAACATAATTTTAAATAAATAATATGCACACTAAATTTGATATTCTCCCTTCGTATGATTACAAGACATATGTTGAACGTTTACTATGGTTTAATGAATAATCTAAGGCTTTATTTATTTTCCACAGTATAAATGTGTCAATCATGATCGAGCTACATTGACGAAATGCAGAATTTATGACATTAGTTAATTTAACAATACATCGTCAAATTTTGTTGTGTTTATTTCTCGTCGGTCAATAATATTTATATGAAGTGAGAGAGCCTGCTGATCGTTTTTGCACTTTTTTATTTTATCGAAATAGACTAAGATATTTATAAATTGGGGCCCGCTTTTTTAGCACACGTACTATAATTATTTTTAACTAAAAATGAAAAACAATTATCCAATGATTTAAAATTCAGTACTTCCATAAACAAGTCAGTTGGGTCTATCATAAATATAGTACACTGACGAATAACGTGGTGCAATCGAGAGTTCACAACACAGGCTACACCGCGAAATGATACCTGCAAATTCATCGTGTAAAATGTGCAAGCTGATTTTGAGAAGAAAATTGGCTGAACGTTCGGCCCTCACAACTGGCCCACCCTCACTCAGCGTTCATTTGTTCGGATTGATCTGAATCTCCCACACAACACCCGTCATTAGCGAATACTGGAGGATAAAAAGGAAAACAAACGGGTCTAAGAATATCATGATAAAAAACAAACGTTTCGGATTATAAAAAATCCATCTTCAGTGTTCTGAAATACAATAAATGGAAGTATTAAGACATTGTGACTATAACTCTTCTGAATAAATCGAATTCTGAAATTCTGAAACGTTTTTTTTTTATCATAATATTCTTAGCCACGCTGGTTTTCCTTTTTATCCTAAAATTGAGATTTCTCCAAAATCAATCTATTTCATTTATTTCAGTGAATACTGCTACCAAGCTAGTCGAAACGCCTCCAATGTTTTTTCAGTTAATTCGAAGGAATCACGAACCACCGAAATTGAGTTCACCTCAAAATGCCAATTCATGGGTCATGCAATCAGTGTTTTTGTGCAAATCATAGCCTACAAACGAGTGACTTCGATGTGTTTAGTGCTCTAATTGTGAGCATTTTATACGGCCTTTTTTTCTCACGCTTGTCGCCCCCGAAAGCCAAGATCGATTACGTCCGCGGCTTCAATAGAAACAAAGTAGCGCTTTTCGAAATCAACGGTATTTGTGCTCTGTCATTCGTACATTCGCTGGTCCAATAGAGGTCGCTTGACCTGGACGGTATAACGCGGCATTGACCTCCTGCAAGATTCGGCCACAGATCTGCCACCTTTGTTCTGGGCTACCGAGTATGGCAGGGAGATACATACGCCGTCAAGTTCCATGCTCTTTATGAGTGTACCATTAATTACCTTGATTGCTCTTTTTATCCCGACAGCTATGACGTGCCAGTTTGTAAATTTCATGAGAAAAACCCTTCCAGATAGCGCCTATAAGTGTTTTTCGTTTGCCTTCAGTGAAGAAAAAGTTGAAGAGGCAGGTTGCTGTTTCTAGTAGTTGTAGGAACAAGGAACGTATGATTGGATCTGACTGAAACAAAAGCCCTAGCTAATGATATTTTTTTACTGATGACTTTTAACTTTCCTAAGCAGACCAGGTACCTAGAGTCCTTCAGCATGATAAATTCACAGAGAATGCTCTTACTTAAATACTTGAAAAAATTTTACAGCAATGCGCTATGTTGTTCCATTTTGTTGTCATCTGAATTTGTTCTCCCGTCGTTGCTCAAACAGACAAGCATAATAAAATCCATTTGGTGTTCGAATACTACAAAATATTTAGGCCTCCTTTAAGATTCAGCTAAAATCAAATGGACAACAATGATGAAAACTAAGGCGAGCCAACTTAAACAAGTAAAAAATAAACATCGGCATCTAAGGATGCTTTATAACTTAACGAGAGAAAATGTGATTCTCGTTACCTTGCACAATTGATGACTTAAGCAGACATTTATGCCAGTACGAGCTCATACCTTCCCGCCCTCTCGTCACGCATCAGCAATTACATTCATGTTTATTTTCCGAAATAATTACGTAGACGTACTTGGAAAACGATTCTTTAAATTAAAAAGGGTCTAAATCATTTAGATTTAAATTTTTTATTTTCTAGAGATTTTCGAAGTATTCAGTCATCTGTGAAACTGCGCAAACAATACCGCCCTCATCATTTCTCTCGCTGTGATGACCAAATTTCTCTCGCAAACAACAGCATACCCAACATCTGGAAGACAGCCAAGATCCTACCCATCCTGAAGCCCAACAAATCACCCACAGATCCAGCCTCTTACAGACCTATATCACTTCTGTGCAACCCTTCAAAGATACTAGAGAGGCTGGTTCTTCACAACATCTCACCACACGTCCCACTCTCACCCTCACAACACGGCTTCAGGCAACAACACTCCACTAACACTCTCCTCACGCACATGACACAAACAATTCTCGAAGGCCTTAACTCTCCCAAACCTGCTCCACGCACACTGTTAGCTGCCATCGACATAAGCAAGGCCTTCGACACAGTTCCACGTCACTTACTTATTAACAAAATACTCAACACACACATCCACCATAACCTTCAGAAATGGCTCGCCAATTTTCTTTCGGGCCGCCATGGCTACACAACATACAACGGCAAGTCCTCCATAACAAAACACTTCACCAACGGAGTACCGCAGGGCTCCGTGCTCTCACCTACACTATTCAACTTATTCCTCCACGACATACCGGCCCCTACACACCCACAAACACACCTCCTCACATACGCAGACGACCTAACCATCTTCTCCCTACACCCTAAACACGAGACCGCCGCCACTCAACTACAAGACTACATCCACATAATAGAGAACTGGCTAGAAACAAACAGACTCAAGGTCTCCGCAAACAAATCCTCACTCACACTCATCACACCTTATAATAGAGAATACAACATCCATCCCCACGTCACATTAAACAACACCCCATCCCCTACACAGACACACCCAAAATCCTTGGAGTTACATATGACAGAGGTCTTACGTTCAGCCCACACACTAACAATATCAACACTAAATGCAACACTAGGCTGAACGTCCTCCGAGCACTAACACACACTACATACGGCCACTCCAAGGAAGACATAACAACAGTATACAAACAGTTCATCAGACCCATCCTCACTTACGCACACACATCTTGGTACGCAGACACTGCTCGCACACACTTACAGAAACTACAGTCCACACAAAACACAGCGTTGCGCATTGCCACGGGCTGTACACGATCGACCCCTATAGCACACCTACACGAAGAAGCCCTTGTCCTCCCCCTCCTTGACCACATGAACACGCTAGGGACAAACTTCTACACCTCCACACAAGACCCTGCCCACCCGCTACACTACATGCAACAACCCCGGCCAACCCAACGAACATTACACACCACCCCGGCCACACACCTCAGAACACTATATGAATCCCTCCCTCCCTGCCCCCCTGACACCTCACTACGCACACACATACACACACAGTTCACCTCACGCGCCCTCGCTGCCCTACCCCCTAACTCCCTCCTCGGAGTGAGACCCCCCCCCCCCCCGTCCCCTCGACGGAGCGATCCCTCCCCCGGCAGGATCGAGTCCACCTGGCGCGGCTGCGGTGCGGGCACCACACTTCACTCCCCTCATACATGCACAGAATAGGACTTGCGGAGGACGACAGCTGCGTCTGGTGCCATGCCAACGTGGGCGATCTTCCGCATGTCCTCCTACACTGTCCCGCCTTACACGCACACCGACACACACACCAGATACATGCACTGGAGCACCTCTGGACTCGCCCCGCGGACGTCGTGAGGTTTCTGCACGACGCGGGCGTCTTCCAGAGGCCCATATAACCACACCCCTCTTCGCCTCGAGCCGGGCCCGGTCTGGGGCGGCCCTGGCCGCGGCGGACCCCTTCGAGCGGCCGTCGGGGCAAAACAACAACAACAACCAAAGGGAGGCAGGTGGGGTTGTTGGACTCCTCTGGTCCAAGTCACTCTTCTGAACAACCATAAACAAGAATCGGAATGTTGCTCGAGTCCGCTGGAAATATTTGAACAGGATGTGCAGTCTAGTGTAAGATCCGCTTTGTATCAATTACCGATGCATTGGTTGTTACAGAAATATGCTGTTTTCCTCCATGTTTGTATAATTTATACTTCAACTCAGAGTAAGGCATGCTTTGTGAATACAGATCCATAATTAAAATACAATAATGAATCGTATGCACTTGGAATTTTTTATAGCAGTAGTTAGAACACACAATGAAGAATGATAAATAGTCGCAATTAAGGCACAAAATTAGGCTCGTATCTCACAATTTCAAACTACGACTCAAAGCGAAAAATCTTCATGGCAATCCTAACATGCATGGAAATTGACATCAGACAACGTACGATGAACTATTCTCGTATGATATATACTTTCGTTTTTCGTGAGTTCGAGTAAGGGTTTTTTAAATAACACCAGTACTGTAAAATTCGACACTTGTTCAGTTCCTTATAATATTAATGTAATCGTTTAATGTATTCTGTTATTCATTCTGTTGAGGAATAGTCAAGTGGGAACAGTGATCGAACGAAGAAAATTAAACACAGAACACTTCGTCAAGTATACTCTGCCCTGGGGTTAAATGTTCAATTTATTCACGCAATCGCTGCTGCACTGGTGGTAGCATATGTTCTTCTAAAACGTCTTAAAAAGTTTGTGCTGCCGTGTGTGCCACTACGACAACGTAAGTTAAGAAAAGAAAGAAATAATATTTTATTCCAATCAAGTCTGATCAAGGACGCAATGACGGTCACCCCCGGTCAAGCCAGTACCTATTTCCGACACCTGGATTGAATGAGTAATTGTGGCTGAGTTATCCTTTCTCCCAACAGGGAGAATCACCGAGAACATCTAGCATTGCCATTTTAAAACCAAGATACGATTAAGCACATTCTATAATTTTAGCGCAATCTTATTTCAATCGCCATTCTAGTTCATACTGTTCAAAGAAAAGTGATGCTACTGAAAACATGCACACGTAGACCATATTAGACCTAACATTTGGTCGTAACAATTAGTGACAATTCATAATATAAGAATTTACTACATTGCTCGTTTAAACTGTCAAAACATTTGGGATAACCGTCAAGGGTATTTCTTTTCGAACAAAATTCCCAGTGGGGTGAAGCACTTCAAAATGTTGTTTCATTTGACACAGTGAAAACGTTCAAAACTCCGCGCACTTGACCATAAGGGGAGTGGAAATTCCCGACCAGTAATCTATGACCTATAAAGGTAGCTGGAATTTCAACGAAATGCGAAGAAAAAATGTTACCTTATTCATTAGGCATTGTGTGAACCTGGGTTGTTTGTGCGATGAATTTACGATCCCATTGGTAGTATTTCATCCACACAGTATATCCACACTTCCATGAAGAACAGCAAATTGTGATGAGGTAAAGTGAATGGAGTGGTATTTGTGCGTGAAAGTTGATGACTGAAAAAACTAGATCTTAAATTAGTTTAAGTCTTCATAACTACGACAAAGGTGTTCCAAAGAAGGGAAGGATAAAGGAACCATTTAGTCTGGAGTTGAAAAAACTGGGAATTCATGCAAAATGTATGTTCCACACAAAATCTCCAGCACATAGGAAGCACACGTTGTGGAAAGGAATTTTATGCTGTAAGTTATAAGTTGAAAAAGTAATGGGTGCTGAAAGCTCAAACTATGAAGCTCAGATACTTATACAAATAACTTTATCAACCCGGATAAGTAAACTTATTTGTATTGGCCTGAAAATTCAAGAGCTATACTTTAATTTTGTATTATTTTATATTGCTTTGCCAACTTTCAAAGATACTGGAAAAACTTAGCTCTAACATAAGGCGAGTAAGTATTTCGAGTAAGAAAATTTACATACATCCAATCGAACGACATTTAAAGTTTAGGGGAAAATCTTAGAGGTAGAAGTACTTTCCTCTGAATGGCAACGTTGTTTGTTTCCTAATTTTTTTTAAGCCGCTAAACGAAGCTCAGGCAGCTGTTTTCTTTCTATGTGCTTATGAAGCGTGATAAGTGTTTGATCCTCAATTATCTGTATGGTTGCAATGATGGCAGTGGCTGCTGTCGAAAATCCGCTTCTTGACAAAATTTCGAGGTGAGTTATTTGTTTTTCGGATTCTCAGCGTCTCTTGCGGCTGAAGTGCGACTTCAAACAATTTAAGGTGATATTCTACGTGGAAAACCCAAGTCATTTTATTTGAAAGAAAGAACGAGTGTGGAGCATTTTGTTATTTTCAGTTAAGTACTAAGATGACATTTTTATACTTGAGATGATTTATCATTGTTTTCCTGAAAAAAATGTTTGAGTAAAATAAAAATATCAAAAATTTAAAATTGAATTTTTACATTCCCAACAATCGATTAGTTTTTAAGGAGACCGCCCCAGGCCCTTGCCAGATTCTGTCGATTCCATGGTCATTTTGCATGTTTTTGTTGTAAAAGGACCCTTAACTAGGTGGTAGACTATTCGTTCCTAAAATTTTATGGCGCTACGGACAATAACTTCCCCCCCCCCCCGGGGGGGGTAAGGCGACCAAACTATTTCAATTTTTCCGATTTTGACCCCACATAAAAAGAGAACAAACAAGAAATGGAAAAAAAACTCAATTTGAGTTTGTTAGAAATGTTCCAAGGATTCTAAAACGGTCTTTGCTTTTTGACTAGCATCAAAACTGAAGGAGGAGTTCCATTTTGAAATATCAATATAAATGAAAAGCACCCAAAATATTCCATTTTTTTCCGATTTTGACCCCATATAAAAAGAGAACAAATGGGAAATTAAAAAAAAGCCAAATTTGAGTTTGTTAGAAATGTTCCAAGGATTCTAAAACAGTCTTTGCTTTTGCTTTAGCATCAAAACTGAAGGAGGAGTTCCATTATGAAATATCCATATTAGTGAAATATCAATATCTGAAAACCAAAATGCCAAATGAATCAAAAAAATGAAGGGAATCAATTGTGTTTCTTTTTAACCCTTTAACGTCCGAATTTTTGTACTCGTATTACCGTTAACACAACCACCGTTACTAAACTGGTGCTGGCATCAGGCAGTCACTAATATCAGGATGAGATAGGAACTGCCACCCGGCAGAGAACTTCAAAGAACACATTAGGGAACTAATTGAACAAGAAATACAATATATTGAGGGTATTTTTGAAAGAGGACACTGGTGTCCTCTGGGGCGTTAAAGGGTTAAGGTCAACATTCGTCCCAATTCATAAACTATTAAATCAATACCTGAAAAGATATCAAGTATCATAAGCAATGAGGAGAAACTTGAAGAAAAAACGTTGTACGAACAAACGAATTCATAAAAATGATTTTTTCAAAACTCCGTACATGTGGACGAAGTAATAACACAAGCCGTTAAAAGATTCGAAATTTATTACACCTCAGAAACAAACAAAGGGAGAAAAAAAAACTCGGTAAAATGACAGCATTACATCTTTCAACACTCACACAGGTACGACATCGCCTAACGCAACAACTTCGTCAACGGAAAAAATTAAGTCGGCGATGCAAAATGGTAGTCAGTTAAGGTGTGACGACTTCATAAACAACTGAAATGCAGGTCATTCACTTGGGCTGCCATTTTTGTTCAAACAGTGATATTTATTTGCGGTGTGTGGCAATTATACAATATTATAAACCAGCAGTTACCACGTGAACCACTTTTCGATGAACTTCAACTCCATATTAGCTTGTTGAAGTAAAATATACCTGGTGTGTACGGAATTTCGAAGTGGACGAATTTTCGGAACTTACCCTACTTTTTTTTTTTTGAAATTACAATTCACACTTTGAATATGAAGTTATGTATGGAATCTATCAAAATAAAAATTAAAACTGCATTCAATTACATCAATTGTTCATTATATTACACTTCAACACAAAATTTTATTTTTTGCTTATACCCAACACTTTGAATTTTCAACATTCATCCTGGGACTAGTTCTTGAGTCTTGATGCTAGAACAAATCCAAAGACAGGTTTAGAATCCTTGAAACATTTCTAACAAACTCAAATTCGGCTTTTTTTCAAATTAAAATTCTTTGAAAAAATATATAGCTCTAAACCGCAAAAAATGTTGCTGATTTTTGAAATATCAATAAATTTTGAAAAAATAGAAAAAATTTTAATTTCAAAAAAAGCCGAATTTGAGTTTGTTTGAAATGTTCCAAGGGTTCTAAAACTGTCTTTGTTTTTGTTCTACCATCAAAACTGAAGGAGGAGTTCCAATCTGAAATTTCAATAAAAATATACCAAAAACACATTTTTCATCAAAAAAAAAAAGTAAGGCCTAAATCGAAAAAATGACAGAAGTAAAAAAGGTTTACTTTTACAAAATACATATACTGGCCAACTTTCAAACGAATCGGACTAAAAAAGTTGAAAAAGTGGGACGGTCTCCTTAAACAGAATAAGTAGTGTGAAACAATCTAAAACTGGTTTTTATACAGCTAATTAGTATGATTGAACTGTAGGAAATTTAACCGTCAATATTGAGCTTAACTAGGCCTTTCACGGAAATCATGAATTCAGTTCACACTTAAAATCACTAAAGGAACATATTTAAGAAAGAATAAATATTTATGTTTTGCATCTTGCAAATCCTAATTATAAATAAAAGAGCAAAGAAAGTCGCTTTCAAATTCAACATTCAGATTATTACAGTCTAATACTAAAAGAAGAACATTTCGACCTGTTAGGTCATTTTCAACTTCTGTTGATAGAAAATCACAAAATCCAATAAAATTTCAAGTAAAATTGCAGACCATGAGGAAAAATTGAAAATAAAAACATCATACTAAAAAACAAAAAATACAACCTAAACTAGCATCAGGGGGAATGCAGACTGACTATCATTTAAAACTGGTTTTTCAGTTAAAATATACAAAGACTCTAAAATATAAAGTTCAATAATACCAGATATGGATGCAATTATTTTAAAATCGTTCAAGCGCACTGAAAGATCGCATTTCTCTGCATGAGAACGGATGGCAGAATGAGATGGCGTAGAGAGAAGGAGGCCTGTTCTAAAACTTCTACCAGCATGCTCAACAACGCGAATACTAAGGGCCCGTTTTGTTGAGCCCACGTACCCAGACGCAAAACGTGCGCAACAATATTTGTAGATAACAGATGAGAGCCTGCCTTTGGGAGTTTTATCCTTATAATTGAAATATGACCCCATTTTGAACGTATTGACCAATATAATTTTGAAATCTATATGCATGAAATGTCTAGATAATAGTAAATGCAATTCCTTTTTCAGTTTTTCCGATTTGTACCCAAAATACGGTAATGTCAGGTAAAACGGCTATTTATTGACTAAGCATGAATTTGGCTTGCTAGAACAGGCCTCCTTCTCTCTACGCCATCTCATTCTGCCATCCGTTCTCATGCAGAGAAATGCAATCTTTCAGTGCGCATGAACGATTTTAAAAGCATTGCATCCATATCTGGTATTATTAAACTTTATATTTTAGAGTCTTTGTATATTTTAACTGAAAAACCAGTTTTAAATGATAGTCAGTCTGCATTCCCCCTGATGCTAGTTTAGGTTGTATTTGTTGTTTTTTAGTATGATGTTTTTATTTTCCTTTTTTCCTCATTGTCTGCAATTTTACTTGAAATTTGGTAAATGTGAAGGATATGTCAGTTGTCGATTTTCCACTTTTTGGTGCCTGAACGTAATTAATTGAGTCAAAATAAACAAGTTTTATTGGTCAATATTGAATATAATGTTGTCAACGAATTTCATAATTTCGTAGGTATACATAGGTAATATAGTCGATTTTAAGACGTTTTGCACGAATGACAATGTGCCCGGAAATGCTTAGTTTAGGAGATATAGGATAAATAACGCCAGGTAAGAATAGCATTAACGGCAGTTTCGATATGGCTCCTCCGGCGTTTTGCGGACGCGGACCACGCCAAGTTTTTTGGCGGGAGTCATCGGCCTCGGTATGGTTGAGTTAAATTAAGATATTTTAGGCTTACCTAGGTTAGGATACTTAACTAAATTAACTTTACCAAACCTAACCTTACCTATCGTTACGTCAGAACCGGATTTCTGCTTATGGTTTGTTCAATTTTATAAACGACGTTCCTATAACTTAAAAGTAAATATCTCCAAAAATAAGCATTTCCGGGCACATTGTCATTCATGTAAAACGTCTTAAAATCGACTATATTACCTATCTATACATACGAAATTATGAAATTCGTTGACAACATTATATTCAATATTGACCGTTTTATTCTATGCACTTTCCATCTCAAATGAGTATTTTACGATTTAAAACGGTAAGTTTAGTTTTGTCTGTGATGACGAATGCGCTCGAATAAACAGCTACTCCTCGATTTTCGAATTTTTGTTGCTTGAATCATGGTAATAACATCCAAATAAACAACTTCTCTTCTATACACTTTTTTTGTCAAATGAGTATTTAATGAGGTATAGCGGTAGGTTTGGTTTCGTCTTTGATGACGATCGCGCTGAAAGCAAGTGTGCATTGCAGTGTTGCTGTCCGACGTGCTCCTTGAATAACTTGCCGCTTCAAACACTGGAGTTGCGGTAAGTCTTTTACCGCTATAACTAATAAAATACTCATTTGAGACGGAAAGTGCATAGAAGAAAATTTGTTTATTTCGGTCTAATTAACTATTCTAAGGCATCAAAATTTACAAAATCGATAACTGACATATCCGTCAGATTTACCTGAAATTTTATTGGATTTTGTGATTTTCTATCGACAGAAGTTGAAAATGACCTAACAGGTCAAAACGTTCTTCTTTTAGTATTAGACTGTAATAATAAGAATGTTGAATTCGAAAGCGACTTTCTTTGCTCTTTTATTTATATTTAAGAAAGTTTTACATAAATGACGTTCTGCTTGCTGATGCATTATTTGTGAGTTATTTAACTTTGAAGTTATACAAATGACGCTTATGAAATAGCTCTCCCGCACTTAAGGAGAGGGTGTTCCAACAATGGCTCAAGTGCGCAGAGCGGAGGAAAAGTTATTGTTCTTGCAATATATGGCGTAATTTATTATTTGCCGACCCTGCAGAGCCTGAGCCTACTTCTAGGAAGTTTTAGTTAATAACACAATGAAGGTTGTCACCCAAAAATATGGTCAATGTGAAGTTTAATGCAATCACAGAAAATAATAATTGCGATCCCAGGAATCACTAAAATAACCCATTTAAGAACGTTTTACACGAATGACATTCTGCTCGCTGATGCGTTATTTTCGAATAATTGAACTTTGAAGTTGGCCTTTGCGCCAAAAGAAGCGAGCGCGTGAAACGGAATTTAATTAATAACGGAAGCTATTACAAACGTAAAGAGGTTGGGTCGTGAGAGGGAGACATAGTTCTTCTAGTGAAAATTTTAAATAAAGCTTCTAACCCACCCATTAGGGTGACGACCGCAATTTTGTTGACATCGGCTCTAAGATGGCGGCGCCCATGGTGGTCGCCATCTTAGAGCCGATGTAAACAAGATTGTTGTCGTCACGTTAATGGGTGGGTTAGAAGCTTTATTTATAATTTTCGCTAGAAGAACTGTGCCTCCCCCTCACGACCCAACCCCCCTCAGGGGGATACAACTATTGTATCTATGGGAATTAGCGCTCCCAGGGGAAAAATGTGAGGGCCCGAGCTGAGAGTTAGGCAGGCCTTCTTTTTGTTGAAATAAAATGTTTTTTGTTATGTTAAGGACCACCTTTTTTCGGTTCACTACTGTCCTGTTTTTCAGCACCTCTGACTTTCTTCTTCAACTTGTATCTTATTTCATGAACTTCTTTCTCAACTTTACTGTTTCTATGCCCCTTCTGCATAGATTCCTCATTCTCTTATCTCCATACTAAATGGTGCCTTCCTCCTTCCTCTCTTCGATACGCTCTTTTTTGTAGCGGTTAGGGAGGCTTAAACTAACTTATAATCTAATCACGACCCAACCTCTTTACGTTTGTAATAGGTTAGCTTCCGTTTTTTATTAAATTATGCTCGCTTCCTTTGGCGCGGGAAGGCCAACTTCAAAGTTCAATAATTCGAAAATAAAGCATCAGCGAGCAAAATGTCGTTCTTGTAAAACGTTCTTGAATGGGTTCCTTTAGTGATTGTTTCGAATATAATAATCAATTTCCGTGATTGCGTTGAACTTCACATTGACCAAAAATATTAGTGGGACTGGAATAGGGAAGACTCAAATCGATATGCACTCAACATCACTTTCAATATGGCGGTGACTGTAGAAGACTAGCAAAACCGTAGAAGTGAATACCGTAGATTTAACATCAGAAAATGGTCAATATTGAGTTTAATGTTGTCAACGAATTTCATAATTTTGTAGGCAGAGATAGGTAATATAGTCGATTTTAAGACGTTTTACATTAATGACATTCTGCCCGGTGATGCATTATTTTTTAATTATTCAACTTTGAGGCTGGCTTGTGCGTGCCATGGAAGCGCGGGCGGCTAGCGTATTTTATTTAATAACGGAAGCTAACCCCTTATTACAAATGTAAAGAGTGTCGTGAGGAGTAGCCACAGTTCTTTTAGTAAAAATTATAAATGAAGGTTTCTAGTGACGTTTGCTTACAACGACTCGTTGTAAACAAACATCACCAATGAGAAACCTTTATTATTATTTTCACTAAAAGAACTGTGCAAAAATAATGACTGCTTTTCTGCAAAAAAAGCCATTCATTAGCGCCGTTTGTATAACTTCAAACTTAAATTACTCGAAAACTAAGCATTTCCGGGCACATTGTCATTCATGTAAAACGTCTTAAAATCGACTACATTACCCATCTATACCTACGAAATTATGAAATTCGTTGACAACATTCAACTCAATATTGACCCAGAATATTTATGAATGTAATATTTTTGGGTTAGAAACTTTATTTTATTATTAACTAAAACATCCTAGAAGTGGGTTCTGGCTCCACAGGGTCGGCAAATAATAAATTACAAAGTAGGTACCCAAACATACTCTTAACAGCTCCCGCTCAAGCAAAAATTTCAAAGTTAAATAACTTCAAGATAATGCATCAGCAAGCAGAATGTCATTCATGTAAAACATTGTTAAATGTGTTCCTTAACCCTTTCGGTACTGACGGCTACTCGAGTGCCAAGTTGGCTAGTGCTTCTAGTTTAGGGCATCTAACCTAATTTTAAAGTAATTTGACTACTAAAGGAATATTTTAGAGTAATAACAAAATTATGAAAATTACAAGCATTTGTGAAACAAGTTTTCAAACCTTTCCAGGAGCCTGCACGCGTAAATTACCATAGGTTACCTCTAAGTTCATGCCACAGGGTCCGTGCAACACATTCAATAATATTTCTATTTTAACTCAAGCGAGTTTTTCTGAACTTTGTTTATTTTTGAAACATTTCGGCCAAAAATTATGAATAATTTCTTCGTAAATCCAAAAACATCATTATCAACGTCAAAAATTTCTGTCACCAAGCATAAAGTTTTGTAGATTCGAAAAAATTTAAAATTAAAATGAAGTAGGCACTTACTTAAAGCTTAAAGCACCCACGCTAGGACAATTTCACTGACAATTCAGGGTAATGACAACTTTTTCTCCTGGAAGTTTTCACCCAAACCATTTGAATTATCGTACCAAAAGGGTTAAGTGATTCATTGGAATGGAATTCTTAATTTCCGTGGAAGGCCTAAACTCAATATTGACCAATTTAACCAAATATTGCTAGTTTTCAAGTGCAAAAGTATCAAATAATTCAATTGCAAAATAGTCTTGAAATATCTGTTATAGGCTTTGAATTAGGATTGTATATATTTAGTGAGGTAACTAAACCTAAGGTAATTGGGATCTGTAACTCAAACTATCAATAATTGCAGTTAACTTACTATTAATGTAATAACTGGTCCTTATTTTCCAACTAGACCTGGCTGAAAAATTTAATAGTTCTATCATCTTTGATAGCATTAAAATGAGTAAAGTTAGGTTTAGGCTAGCTCATATTTAAAGAACAAAAATAAATTTCAAATTTAACATGTTTATAAAATTCCATCTCATTTTTTGTTAGGCAAATTTTGCTCTGCGTGTTGGCAGTGGATTGCAAGTTATTAGGCTTTACAGTGGACCGGTGCTATGTTGTATCCCTAGATTAAGAAGTAATTACCAGTAGGCTATAGATGTTTCTTGTCCTGAAAGGGTTCTTACCTCCTGCTGTTTGGGGCAGCATCTAAGTGTTTTTAGGTGTTATTAAAAATAGCTGAGATATAAGTCAGGCTGTTGAAATGTTTCTCACAGCCAATACTTTTGGTTAGATTAATGATGTGAACTTGAAGCATTAAAGTTTTGTGAAGAATGAAAGGGGTTGTATCAAGTATTGTTGGCTCAGTAATTATCAAAAGTTATCTTTATTTCATCCTTATATTAGTAGATTTAATGTGGGAACTTTTTCTGTAAGACTTGTTAGGCACAAATCATAACTTTTGATTGATGATCCTGCTGTTGTGTGCCACTTTTACTTGAAAAACTTAGCTAAACATTTGCCTTAGATATTCATGTTTGGTAAATGCTTAGGAGAAGACCATAATCGATCGTCGGATGGCAACGCTACAATGGACTCTCCTTTCCGACGCGCTCCATCATTCCCGTCATCTAAGACAAAAATGAACATACCACTATAATTCGTTATTTTTGGGTGATAATTTCTACTGTGTTATTAACTAAAAGATTCTAGAAGTGGGTTCAGGCTCCGTGGGGCTGGCAAATAATAAATTACAAAGTACCCATACTAAACCTACCGCTATAACTCATGAAAAACTCATTTCCTGATGGAAAGTGCATGAAAGAAAAGTTTTTTATTTACATCTAATTAACTATTTTTAGGAACCGAAAAGTGGGAAATCAATTATGGTCCTCTCCTCAACATTTACCTCATGTTTCTCCAACTATGCTAATTCAGTTGTGGTTGTACGTGATGTGTGGGATTTATAAACCTCTCTTGATCTCTCAAACTGCAGTAGGTTCATATTAGATTCATACCATACTATAGAAGTTTTGTGTTAGAATTCTCTCTCCACTGCATTATTGTCAGATCTTTGTCTTCAGTAGTATTGCTATCTATGTGGATGCTGTGACTTGTGATTCCTTACTATAAGACTAAGTTGAGGCATCACTGCAATAATGACTGAGCGGTAAGTCTTCCACCTGGATATTGCAAAGTTGTGGATTAATTGATTTCTACCCATTTCCTAGTTGGTGTCTAGATGGCTGATGAGTGCTCAATAGTTTGGTTTCAGTGTGCATATTTACAGAGGGTCAGATTCTGGTATCCTATTATACTATATGGAAGTTATGAAAAGAGATTTGGATAAGTTATTCTTGAATTTTTTAAAAGTTTTCACTGAGGTGAACCATGGTGTTCTTCTTAAGAGATTGAGAAAAAGAGATATTGATAAGCTTATTCTATTATGGATTCAAGTATATTGTCTGGTTGTACATTTCAAGTCTAAGTTGGTAATTATCCATGTCAAAGTAGGCTTGTGTTAAGTGGGGTTCAATAGGGTTCTGTTTTAGGCTTTTTTATGAAAATTTTTATATGAAAATTTCATATATACTGTTTTTTTATGATAATTCAAGAGGATTTACTGTAATATTTCATTCAAGACCCCAAAAATTGGTCATCAAAGGGTTAAAGTTCTGATTTCTTTGTTAATGTTCTGATGGTACTGCACACTGTACTGGCTCATTGTCAGTGATTGTTTGTTTTGTTGAACATGGATGGCTTATAGGGATGGGCTGCCTCTCTGGTTTGAGTGCCTTGCTAGGACTATTTAGCTTTTGGGCTGCAGAGATAAGCTACTCATTGATTAGTGTTAATGGGGACTGGATTTTTACTTGACATTTTTTATGTTGCTGACTCAATATTTTAGTTGTGTTTTTAGCATTCTAAGTTAAGTTTTGTGTTCTTACAATGTTGTTGCCTTTGCATTTTCTCAGATGACTTTTTTTTAAGCAAAAGTGCAAATGCTCAAAAAATCTAAATGTTTATGTTAATGTTGTAATGGCTGCGGTAATTTTGATTGAAGCAGGAAATCTCTCTAAATAGTGTTGTTCATCATGAGGATTCAAACATTGAAGAAATACAATTACTTATATATATTATTGATATGTGATCTTATTTTCCTTTCATTGTGTATCTAGCATTTAGGTGCTAATAAAAAGTTTTGCTGTTCCATATTTTGGTTTGTATATTGTGAGCGTGCTCACAATCTTTTTAAAATTAATTCTTGGTAGTATTCATATTTTGAGCTACACCAAAAAATTTTTGATCTAAAGTGAAATTTTGTCCATTCTAATTTTCTCAATCTGTGTGCAGTTTTATGAATGACAACAGCTACACAGAACTTGTGAACAACACAGCCAAGTTTAATGTGAGGATACGAAGAGACAGACGTTACAGACAGCCCTACATTGATGGCCAGACAGGTGAGCAGTGAAGGAGCATCTACAGGGTTACCTAAAAGTCTCTGAACAATTTTAAACATTTATTGTACAAAAATTATGTAAAACACAAATTTCTAGCAAAGTTCAATGGAAAGGGAGAAACTGAGAGTCTTGCTTGATAATAATTTCATTAAAATGTCTTCCATTATTATGCTGGTACATGTAAACACTTGACTGCGTGTTTTGCATAGTGCTTCTCAAAATATCATGATATGTTTCAAATTTTGATTATATTCTATTTCAGTTCTTAAATAGTGTTATGAATATTTACCAAAACTTAATACCTTCAGTATCCTCCAATAAAAAATCTTCAAGAGTTACATTTGGGGATGAAAGTAGCCAAGGAATGTCAGCAAGAAGTGAAATTAATTTATCTGGAAATGCTGTCCCTGGCAGTGTCATAGTCTCTTTTACTGTGTGAGATGTGGCTCCAATTTTCTTCCATGATCGTCATAGTTATTCCAACGTTATCTTTAAAAATTAGCTATCCATAATTTGCTGCTCTCTTTTCCATTTTTCATGTAGCCATTTTTATGGGTTTCAAAGATGTGGTATTGTAGAATCCATGAGTCTAATTGTGGCCAGTCTCTGTCAAAGTGTAAAAAACTCCTAATATATTTTTTTTAATTTTAATTTTTGTGTAACGTTTAAAATAGTAAGGTAAGTTATGAGCCATCCTGTATTTCTGTCTTTTTTAATTAGTCTGCAGACAGCTAAATCTCCTGCCTTTAGAATGCATGCATGAAACCTGCCTTAAGAAGTATCCAACTTTCAGCCAAGTGCAAACAACTGGATCAGTTTTGAGAACATGTAAAAGAAATGTCTAAAAGAGAAGTGAATCTTTTGCTGGGAAGAATATATTTCTTGCATGACTCTCTATTCAATTTCTAAGCTTGTTTTATTGCTCAAGGATCTGGGTTTAAATTAAAGCAAAGTTTTATATTCCTTATTTAAATTTGTACTCTTTAAATGGAAAGCTATGTATGTAAAGGTTGCTAAATAATTATGAAAGTTTAAATTAGAATCTAGCTTATAATAGTTGATAAGGTGCTTTCTAGACTCATTAAAAATCAGTGTGTTATTGAATTATTTTCAGCTATTATTTTCAATTTACTGTTCCATAAATTTGCACAATTGCCCTCCCAACTCGTTTATTTTCTTCACTTAGAGAGCACTGCCATTCAGTAATTGAAAAATATTTTGTAACTCAGAAAAGAAAAAATGTTGAAAATTTTATGAAAAAATGACCATAATTAAAATTTAGCAAAACGTCTAACTCACCTGTATAACATTGGTGTTAGATTACTCGCAATATGAAGAATGATGTGTTTTTCAAGTTGAAGCTAATTCAGTCATTTGCCACGGCCACTGTCATGTAATGTTCAGGTATCTAGTTTGCATGGTGGGATGTAGGGCAGACCAACCAAGTAAGCAACAAACTGTTTTATCACATCTATCGCATTAAAAATTATAGTAGTGCAGTCTGTCCATTCTGGTTCAGCCTTGTATCTTGCTCAAGCTCGACTCCCCTGTAACCCAACACATGTAAATACCCCAATGTGACCCTCAGGAGTTGCTCAGCGGGACTGCCACCTGTTTGTGAGCGTGCGGCAGCGGCAGCCGGGGGTGCAGCAGGGGCAGGTGTTCACCTACCCTCAGAGGAGGTGGAAGGCACCGCACCGCTCCTATCTCAGGGCTTTTGTCCAGGTAACTTGGTTATCAGTTGTTTGATTCTGTTTTTCTATTAGTTGTTTGAGCTCTGTTTTGTTTGAGATATCACATCTTAGAGGGCAACTTTTTTCATTGACTAGTGCATATAGTCTGTTAAAAAACGCGGTTTTTAGTAATGATGTTGAGTATGTGAATCATGAATTATTTTATAATTATTTCAAATGAATATTTATTGCTAAACGATGTCTGTGGTCAAGATACCTACTATTTTCTTGATATTAAAAGTTTGACGAGGTATAAAACATGCTAGTTATTATTACTTATTATTGATTTCTATTGCTACTTATAATTGATTTGAGAACTATTGGGATGTCTATTTTATGTTCAATTGATGCAGAGCCTCCTGGTGGTAATGTCTTGCTTTGTCTTTTAATCTGATGAAGAAATGGTATCTTTTGTTGGTTTTTAGGTGAGCTAATGTGGGCCACTTTTTGTGATAGCTACTGTATTAGTTTTTTGAAGTCATGGTAACTTTCTAGCTTGTAAGGTTGTTACAGTAATATTGATCGTTCAAGATGTGGACAAAAAAAGCCCAAAAAACTTGAAATTTTAACCAAATTTGTTCCGATATAGGTATGAGTATGCTTTGAGAAACCTTTTTTCCCTTTTTCACACTATCATTACTTTGAAGCTATCTTTCATGAAATCTACACTGACAAGTTTAGCTTTTCTAGCGATGATAGTGCGTGCTATGAAGTCATCAGTATTTTGATATTTTTCAACTGAAAATAGGTTGTTTATTTTAACAAATCATATAGCCCTTGTCATGTTGGCAGTAAAAATCTCTAACAAAATTGATTAAAAGATGTTAAAAATGGTTTGTGACATTTCCAATTCTGCTTGTTAGGTACCAGGCTTTCCCATCATTGTGTCTACCCTTTGTAGTTGTGAAGGTGCGAATGTTTTTCCACATGTGCTGGGCTTCAAGCAGTAGAAGCTTTAGGACTCCATGACTTCAGACTCGTTTGTTTTTGAAGTGCATCATTATGTATATGCAAGGAATAGTTTTCTATGGACACATTTTTGTGACGATGTATATTTAAAGCTTACTTAGAAGTGAGTCGAAAACTGTGTTGCTTTCTTGTAGTGCAAGTAACACAATGATCAACAGCTTGCCTTGCACATCGAATCCTTCGGGGTAGTGAATTGCTCTAGGGTTGAGAGTGAAGCTATGGAGAGAATTGGTTGCTGCATCAGTACATAGGACTACTGTCATTTATTCATTCTCATTTAGTGTGGGCATCTCATTTAGTGTGGGCATCTCATTTAGTGTGGACTTCTCATTTAGTGTGGACTTCTCATTTAGTGTGGACTTCTCATTTAGTGTGGACTTCTCATTTAGTGTGGACTTCTCATTTAGTGTGGGCATCTCATTTAGTGTGGACTTCTCATTTAGTGTGGACTTCTCATTTAGTGTGGACTTCTCATTTAGTGTGGACTTCTCATTTAGTGTGGAATTCTCATTTAGTGTGGACTTCTCATTTAGTGTGGACTTCTCATTTAGTGTGGACTTCTCATTTAGTGTGGACTTCTCATTTAGTGTGGACTTCTCATTTAGTGTGGACTTCTCATTTAGTGTGGGCATCTCATTTAGTGTGGGCATCTCATTTAGTGTGGGCTTCTCATTTAGTGTGGACTTCTCATTTAGTGTGGACTTCTCATTTAGTGTGGACTTCTCATTTAGTGTGGACTTCTCATTTAGTGTGGGCATCTCATTTAGTGTGGGCATCTCATTTAGTGTGGGCATCTCATTTAGTGTGGGCATCTCATTTAGTGTGGGCATCTCATTTAGTGTGGGCATCTCATTTAGTGTGGGCATCTCATTTATTGTGGGCATCTCATTTAGTGTGGGCATCTCATTTAGTGTGGGCATCTCATTTAGTGTGGGCATCTCATTTAGTGTGGGCATCTCATTTAGTGTGGGCATCTCATTTAGTGTGGGCATCTCATTTAGTGTGGGCATCTCATTTAGTGTGGGCATCTCATTTAGTGTGGGCATCTCATTTAGTGTGGGCATCTCATTTAGTGTGGGCATCTCATTTAGTGTGGGCATCTCATTTAGTGTGGGCATCTCATTTAGTGTGGGCATCTCATTTAGTGTGGGCATCTCATTTAGTGTGGGCATCTCATTTAGTGTGGGCATCTCATTTAGTGTGGGCATCTCATTTAGTGTGGGCATCTCATTTAGTGTGGGCATCTCATTTAGTGTGGGCATCTCATTTAGTGTGGGCATCTCATTTAGTGTGGGCATCTCATTTAGTGTGGGCATCTCATTTAGTGTGGGCATCTCATTTAGTGTGGGCATCTCATTTAGTGTGGGCATCTCATTTAGTGTGGGCATCTCATTTAGTGTGGGCATCTCATTTAGTGTGGGCATCTCATTTAGTGTGGGCATCTCATTTAGTGTGGGCATCTCATTTAGTGTGGGCATCTCATTTAGTGTGGACTTCTCATTTAGTGTGGGCATCTCATTTAGTGTGGGCTTCTCATTTAGTGTGGACTTCTCATTTAGTGTGGACTTCTCATTTAGTGTGGGCATCTCATTTAGTGTGGGCATCTCATTTAGTGTGGGCATCTCATTTAGTGTGGGCATCTCATTTAGTGTGGGCATCTCATTTAGTGTGGGCATCTCATTTAGTGTGGGCATCTCATTTAGTGTGGACTTCTCATTTAGTGTGGGCATCTCATTTAGTGTGGGCATCTCATTTAGTGTGGGCATCTCATTTAGTGTGGGCATCTCATTTAGTGTGGGCATCTCATTTAGTGTGGACTTCTCATTCAGTGTGGACTTCTGGTATATTAGTATGAGATTGGCATCTCATTTATTATGGACATCTCATACAATAGTATGGGTTGTCATCTCATTTATTATGGACATCTCATACAATAGTATGGGTTGTCATCTCATTTATTAGGGATTTTCCATAGAGGTTTGTGCCCAAGTGTGACTGTGCTGTGTGCCCTCAGCCTGCAGTGGTGCCGAGGGACCCAGAAGAGCACATCATCACGGCCGTGGAGAACCCTGCGGCGGTGGTGGCTGCGAGTGCCGGTGCTGGGGCTGTGGCACTGACCAGCACCGCTGTGGCGACTGGTGTGGTAGGCGCCCCCGTCGCAGCCCCTGTGGCTAATGGCAACGGTCCTATGGAGCCCGACCTGGCGCCTGAAAAAGTGAGATTCCAACATGCTCGCATTCTACTTTTCTTTTAGGGAGGAATATTCAGGTTCAGGAATAATCAGTAATCATATTCAGGTTTTTTTTCATAAGAATCATCAGAAATATGGTGTCAGAGCCGATTTTGATTTTGAAAATAGGTTGCTTATTTTAACAAATCATATAGCCCTTGTCATGTTGTCAGTTAAAATCTCTAACAATATTGATTAAGAGATCTCAAGAATGGTTTGTGATATTTCCAATTCTGCTTGTTAGGTACCAGGCTTTCCCATCATTGTGTCTACCTTTTGTAGTTGTGAAGGTGCGAATGTTTTTCCACGTGTGCTGGGCTTCAAGCTGTAGAAGCTTTAGGACTCTATGACTTCAGACTATGACCAGTGTAATTACACACACACACACACACACACACATACTGATTTTGTGTGAGTAAAGCAACAAATTTTGTGATTGTGCCCAAGCTTGAAGTTATTAAATTTTAATCTCGTACAGGTAGACATCTCAAATCATACTTGGTTCATTAAAATGACACCAGCAAATTTTTTGTTCAGTATAGTAAAACATGGGATTTTTGTGATAATTTATAACCTGAAAACTGCATTATTCCATTTGGTTTGCTTAATTTTCTTTTTAGAAATCTTCCACTGAATGAACTTGAATGTGATAGTGATATCTAAGAACAGATCCTCCCGATTGCTTCAATGTTGATTCTACACGCCGATGCGTTCAATTTATAAACGGAGGATGCATTGTTCTAACTGACTACATACGAATTTGATTCCAAAACATTGTAAGTATTATATCAGTATAATACTGAATAATTTGTCACATAACATTCATCCGTCATTAGACAAACGTTATCAAAGATTGAATCTTGACAGAGGTATTGATCTCGTACTTTCGAGAGCAATCCTTTCAATACTTATGAGAGATAATTGAAGGTGAATTTCAAAAACCAGGATTTGTCAACTTCTCTCTTCACAACAAAACTATTTCGAAAATATGTTCAATTTTTTAATAGGGCAGAGCAAATTGGATATAACAAGTCATTTTTTTTTTAAATGAAGGCCCCTTGACAATAACATAGTTACATGTGGAGGTAAAGCTTGTCGAAAATGAATTAAATTTTTTCAGACGAGCACTTAGCAAATGTCACTTTTTATCTTGCAAATAAGGCTCTTAGTTGAAAAAACACATCAAGTAACCTCATGAGCATGCAGCGCTTGGCAAATAAAGTGTAACCCGCTTTCTTAAGGACGAAGTTATAGTGTGGAGTAGCTCTCATTGCAGGACCCGTGGACGTACTACGAGGACACTGGCTTCGATGAGCTGGAGGAGGACATCGAAACTGACGACAATGACGATGATGAAACTTATGACAGGAAGGGACGCAAGAGGAAAACTCCGGCCAAGAAAAGCAAGGTATGCATCTTTACATGTTCATGTATGCCATGCTTGTATGCGAGTGACCAAAGTTTCAGAAGTATCTATTGAAATTAGCGCTCCCTGAGGGAAAATGTGAGGGCCCGAGCTGAGAGTTGAGTAGGCCTTCTTTTTGTTTAAATAAAATGGTTTTTATTAAGGACCACTTTTTTTCAGTTCACTACTGTCCTGTTTTTCAGTACCTCTGACTTTCTTCTTCAACTCTTATCTTATTTCATGAACTTTTTCTCAACTACTGTTTATATACCCCTTCTTCCTAGATTCCTCATTCTCTTATCTCCATACTAAATGGTGCCTTCCTCCTTTGTCTCTTCGATACGCTCTTTTTTGTAGCGGTTAGGGATGCGTAAACTAACTTTTAATCTAATCTAATCCTTAGTTTTAGAAACTTGTGCGGTTGAATACCTCAACTACTATTGTTAAGCTTGTGTCTATTGTACAAAATAACTCTCAAAGACTTGTTCTTTGAATGGCTACGAAGAATTTTTCTTTGAATGGCTGGCATCCTTGTTATGGAATAGCTTTTCTTTCAAGTAACTCACTCCTTTTTACCATCGATGCCAAGAAAATTATGGAGCACAGAGTTAGGGTTAATTTTAAATGAGAGATGAACTTTGAAATTCATTTAGGTGTTGATAAATTCTAACTCAAGTAAAGTTGCAGTACAGTGAGCAATTGCATCTTCAAAAATGAACTTTGGAATTCATTCAAGTGTCTGTCAGTAAATTTCAAACCAGTTGAAGTTACCATGTGGTATAGTATCATATTTTCAAGAATCATTATCAACAGGCATGAGTTGATAATTTGTGAATATTTGCTACTTGAGGTTGAATATGTAAACAGAGAATGTTCGGTTCCAACGAAGTTCATTCTTGTCCTTTTTCTATCACTAATCACCTTCTTCTTGAACTTTTGAGTCTTGCTGTGTCTAGGTGCAAGATTTGTGGATACACCTGCTTAGATTTACCGTCCCCTAATTCCATACTAAATTGTGCTTTTCTCTTCCTTTTTTGATGAGAGCATCTGTTTTGTAAGTAAGAAGGCTCAAACTAACTTATAATCCAATGTATTTGGGCCGAAGTGAGCGTGAGATGAGGTTTATATGTTTGCTAAGTTTTATCTCCTAGTTTTTCTTGAACACTTGAATGATTTAGGGATTTGTGTCTTACATTCTTGGTTCATTGTAAATTCATCACTCTTGCGGACATTTTTTTTGGTGATGTTCCACAGCAAATATGATGAAGTTGGAATACTTAGCTGTTTTGCATTTGTGAAAGAATTTCAGTTTGGGGAAAAAACGCCATTTCATTTTACCTGTGTCACTGACACTGCACTTGACCTTGCATACGTGTATATATCATCTGCTTAAGAATGATTAGTTCTGTTGCTTTTGCTTGAACAGCTTTTGGTATTCTGTATGCATAAATTTTGAGTGGCGCACGTGAGCTATAAAAATTCATACGGGAAAAAATCCATTTCCTCTACATTTCAACTGTTGTTCCTTAGGTGCAGTAGCAGCTATACTTGACTATCATTAATTACAAGGTGTGTGCATGTGACCAACAGAAGTCCTCAAAGAAGAAGAGTCAGCCAAAAACACCAAGCAGCAAGTCCAGCAGCAGTGGTGGCGGCAGCAGCAGTAAGAAGTCGCGCTCTGCCGCCGCTGCCACAGAGGATCCCGAAGACCCTGAGAGCAAACCTTACCACTGTGAACGTGAGCATCTCACTCTGTCTTCTGCTGCTCCTTCTGTGGGCCTGCGTTGTGTTCCTCTGGCGCGTCTGACGTGTCCCTCCTCTAGTGCGCCCGTCTGTTGACTTGTCCCTCCTCTAGTGCGCCGTCTGTTGACTTGTCCCTCCTTTGGTGCGCCCATCTGTTGATTTGTCCCTCCTCTGGTGCGCCCGTCTGTTGACCTGTCCCTCCTCTGGTGCGCCCGTCTGTTGACCTGTCCCTCCTCTGGTGCGCCCGTCTGTTGACCTGTCCCTCCTCTGGTGCGCCCGTCTGTTGACCTGTCCCTCCTCTGGTGCGCCCGTCTGTTGACCTGTCCCTCCTCTGGTGCGCCTGTCTGTTGACTTGTCCTTTCTCTGGTGCAGGCGTCTATAGATTAGTTTCTTCCGTAAGACGCCTTTCAATGCTTGTTTTTGGGCGCCAGTCTATTGACTTGGCTTTCTGTTCGTGCGCCCATTTACCGATTTGTCTCTTGCTGTCTTGTTTAAGCGTCTGCTTATATTTTTCTGGTTAGAGCCTCATTTTGTGTTGGTGTTGAGCAGACCTGTGTGTTTAAAACGTTTTTGCTGCTCTCAAGTAGCATTTTTAAATTTTATACTTATTTATTCTGAAAATTCAATACACAATAACTCAGACGCAATCAAACTGTTTGGTCATTTTAAAACGTAAAATACTCTTTTGCCTGAACGTTCCAATTTATATTCGGTTTTACTTCTATTTACAAGCATTCGGGCGCACCAAAATTAGGTTGTATTGAAGGATTTTTGGTATTATTATCACATTGTTCAAGGCTGAAGTGTTGTACTCACGTCAATAATCTTCATGTTCTAAAATTAAATACAGTTACTTTCAGTCTTGGTTCATCTCCACTAAACTGCTCTATGTGCTCTTTTTAACCATGGCGCACTTCAATTCTAAACGTTTCTATGTTTGTGCACCGTTTTTGCACCATCATTGAAAAGTTTCATCTGTTTCGTGTACAGAAAGTGCATGCGTTTCATTATCTTACGTGTGCACAATTCCCCTGAACCATAAAAGGGTTACCTTCACTCACATTAAGACATGTAAACACATGATTCTTCTATTTATTTTTTTATTCTGCGCAATACAATGGCATTCTGCAGCTTACACCTGCACAGACACAAATCAAAGCACTCCGGAATCTTCTCACGTGGTACTTTTCGTTCTTTATCAAGCTATGTTCATTTTAGTGTGGCATTTTTCTGTTCCAGGAGAATGAAATAATTCTGGAAGATTGAATGATTTTTGAGGATCAATGTCTTGGTATATACTTGCACTAATTAAATTTCCAGATTTCCAAAGTGTTTGATTTAAGGAAACAAGTTTTTATAAAAGGTTATTGTGTGCTTTTCATAATGTTAGTCCATATTTTTCTAGTCCTGTGGTCAACTTTAATAAGTGGGGGAAGAAAGCTTGGCTTATGGATACTATGATCGTAATATTTACTTCATGGCATAATATCTTAAAGTAAGCACAAAGGATTGGTTATTTTTGACTTCCCTAATAGTTACACCTTGCGATTAAATGAGAAAGAGAAAAAGTGCTGATGTGTTGGATTTATTTCATCATTAAAAAGGTCTCCCGCCCCTCACACATTTGCTTTTATTATTCATTTTTGTTGGCCTTCTGCATAACTGTCTACTCAATTTAGCGTAACTGGAGTGTACACGCATTACATACATTCCTTCTTCTACATTGTCATTGCTGTTTTTCAGTTCAGTTCTAAGTGGCATAATGTTCAAGTCCAAAAAAAGGAAAAAACTGTTATCAAACTGGGAGTTGCAAAGCTCCTAGTAGACGCTCATCTTATTTTTTGTTCATTACTGCTCTTGAAATAGCTAGTTCTGGGGTTACATTAAACTACTGTTGGCTGCCTGTGAATACTAGCTCAAGACTAAGGTCCTACTACCATTGCTCAAGTAATGCCAGTGCCATATTATGGTAAGTTGTATTAGATACGAGTCATTAATGTAGGTTTTGAAAGATACTGACCATGCTCTGGTTTTATTTATAATTTCCAATTTTTTTATTTTTTGTCATGAATTATTATATTAGCCAATTCAGACTTAGGAAGTTCATGCACCATTCTCTTAAATATTCTTCAGCTTTCACTCCACTGAAACAGCCTATTAGCTGCACTTCTATGCCACATCAGTGCATGAAGCTTATTGCACTTTTACACTGTTCTCGTTGAACTTCTAATTACGCGAAAACTCTTCATTATTGCTGCTACTTGTTGAATTCATTTGTGTCATTCCCCTCAACTATCACTCAAAATAGACGTTGTAGTGTTGAGTATTTAAAGATTAGGGTCGCATTGGCCAGAGCAGGAACACTGACATGAACTATGTTCAATTGTATTTTTTTTATTGAACTTAGTGCTTTTAACTTTGTTACTTTGATGTAATATAAGGGTTCGTGACAATTACCTCTCATATGCAGTGTTAGATACCCAGCAGTGTTTTAGTTAAATTTTTGCACAACATATTTTGTCACTGCCTTACCTTGGTTGTGTAGGTTTCTCAGTATAGCTACTTAGAAAAGAAAACCTTTCTTGCAGTGGAGCTCTTTAATTAAGCTGTAAAAATCTCGCCCTACATTTGTGCAAAGAGCTTTGTGCTTAATGTTGTCTTTAATTTGTGTGATGGGAGTGCTGTTTAAACTCTAAAGCGTTACTAACTTGCTGTCTAACATGACACCCAAGCTTAACTAACATCCGTCCTGCTTTGTTGCTTCTCAATGAACTGGTGCGTGCCTGTTTTTACCTGTGCTGATGGCCAGCTTCTGCACGTTCTGATTGTAAGATGACAAAATCATGGTCTTCAAAATTGACTTACAATTTGCTTATGTTCAGTACTTGAATTTTTTTCAATACTTCAAAAAGTATGATAGTGTCTGTTCTAATGAGTTTCTTCTTATGTTAATTAACAGAAACTCTTTAGTAAGAACATCGTTATGAAATTTTTTTCTAGAGGACTCGGTGAAGTGCGTTTTGTCTAGCACTCGAGTTACTCAGAAGAGCGTGTATTGTTGACATTTTGCAGTATTTTGAGATAAAATTGAGCAGTTTTCATCCAAATTGTATTGTTGAGGACATTCTCTGTTCTAGGTAAAGTATATTGTCAATAGCATAGTGTATGTTTTAAAAAGATGAACTATTTTATTAGAAACATGGGATAGCTTTTGAAAATGGAGCATCATAATTAAAAATATGGGTATTATTTAAAAAACAGGTTGTATTTTTTAAAAACTGCGCATCTGACTTTGAATTTCAGGTCAATTTTAAGGAATGGGTGAATTATTTAGAGACTCATAGATATTATAAGATTGAGTATAATGTTTAAAGAATAAGGTTGTATTACTGAAAGGTTGGAACACAGCATGAAAAAGATGTAGTATTTTATCAAAAAGATAGTTGTGTGTATTGTTGAAAGATTTAATTATTATGAAGGATAGGATATGTTATTCTAAAAATGAGGTAGTTAAATAGATTGGTACAGTGCAATGTATGAGGATGTGGCAATGTGGAATGGACAATATTTATAAGAAATTTCAACATTTGAGTTAAATTAATAGAATGGTGGAGGACATTATCTGAGGAGGAATAGAAAATATGCCAATGAAATATCAACATTTGAGTTAGGTTAATAGAATGGTGGAGGACATTATCTGAGGAGGAATAGAAAATATGCCAATGAAATTTTAACATTTGAGTTAGGTTAATAGAATGGTGGAGGACATTATCTGAGGAGGAATAGAAAATATGCCAAAGAAATTTCAACATTTGAGTTAGGTTAATAGAATGGTGGAGGACATTATCTGAGGAGGAATAGAAAATATGCCAAAGAAATTTCAACATTTGAGTTAGGTTAATAGAATGGTGGAGGACATTATCTGAGGAGGAATAGAAAATATGCCAATGAAATTTCAACATTTGAGTTAGGTTAATAGAATGGTGGAGGACATTATCTGAGGAGGAATAGAAAATATGCCAATGAAATTTCAACATTTGAGTTAGGTTAATAGAATGGTGGAGGACATTATCTGAGGAGGAATAGAAAATATGCCAATGAAATATCAACATTTGAATTCTGAGGATTGGCTTGTTGAGTGTAATGGGCTGAGAGTTATGAAGGCCTTTTTTAAATGGGACGTTTTTTGCTTTGTTAAGAATGATCTTTTTTCAGTTTACTGCTGTCCTGATTTTTAGCTCCTCTGACTATCTTCTTCAATTTTTATCTTGTTTTCTGAACTTCTTTTTCAACCATTTCCATGTACAGTACTTTGTGCATAGTTTCCACATTTTCTAACTCTATACTAAATAGTGTCTTCCTCCTTCCTCTCTTTGGAACGCCGTTGTATCAGTTAAGAAGGCTTAACACTAACGTCTAATTTAATTTTCCTCATTTTTCTGTGTCTATGTATCTTGTGTATAGATTCTGCATTTCTTTAAGTCCATACTAAGTACTGCTTTCCTCTCTTAGGAGCATCTTTGTTGCAGTAAAGGAGACTTGAACAAACATCTAATCAGATCTGAAAACCGAGCTTTAAAATTTTATTTATGCTGCGGGCAATTTATTTTGCCATAAGGAAGAGAAAGGCCTATACTAGCATCATGAGTTGAAGCTTCTCAGTTGTCTTGCTCCTTTGTTTACATAACTCAACAAGGTCAAATCTTGACCTTTGCCACTTATTTTGTGCAGTTGTTGGCTCTATCGCAGTGCTTGCTTGGCAAAGCTTCTCTACAGGCCAGGAACTGGATTTTTAAAAGATTTTTTGATATTCTAATGTACAGCTAATTGTGGAACTTCATCCGCCTGGCTCCGTGCTAATTTCATTTGTACCAAAATATTTTGTCTTGATTTAGCCTCTTGTTGGTGGAAATGACATAACATATTACAAAATGTTCAAGCACTGTTGAACAAATGTGCTCTCAGCTTAATTGAAGGGGCTTATTTAGTTCTTCAACATACTGAGAACCTACGTTTTGCCAACTTTCAAAAGTGCTTCAAAAATGCTTTTATAGCTAAATGTCTTCTCAAACTAGCAGCAAATATTTATTATAGGCTGGAGTCAATTCAGGAAACTTTTTACATTTTGATATGACTAAATGATTATTTCTCACTAAATATGTAAACTCCTTATTTTCTTTTATTTATGAGCAATAGGGCAGTCAAATGAAGATCCTGCTTGAATGTTATGCTGTGTTGTCGGCAAACGTTGAATAATCTCTATCAGGTGGATACAACTATTGTACCAATGGGAATTAGCACTCCTTGTGGGAAAATGTGTGAGGGCTCAAGCTAAAAGTTAGGTAGACCTTCTTTTGGATGTAAAATGTTTTTTTTATTATGTTAAGGATCCAATTTTTTGTGGTTCACCATTGTCCTGTTTTTCAGCATCTACTACTTTCTTCTTCAACTTTGATCTTATTTCATAATCTTTCTCAACTTACCGTTTCTATGCCCTTTCTGCATAGATCTGCGTTCCCTTAACTCCTTGCAATATGGTGCCTTCCTCTCTTTGGATGACCTATGTGGTGGGTAGGAAGGCTTTAAACCGACTAATAATCTATTGTTGAATAATCTTTTCCTATGTATGCATAAGCTGTTTTCAAATCAAGAACTACTCTAACCCTTTTGCCTGAAATGAGCAAGTGGGATTGGAAACTTACAATTGAATGCTAGTTCAAAGGCTTTGGGAAGTTAATTAAAATAAAAACTGAGTGGTTTATTATTCTTGAATAGAATAACATTGTGTTTGATACTATAATTAAAATCATGTGTTCATCTCAACCAAAATTTGTTAAAGTATAAATTATAACTCAGAAAAGCTAAATGCTCCTCAAAGATATTAGGAGTTTATTAGACTTTATGCTGTTACAGTCAATCGAATAGTCATGCTCTCTAGATCTTAGTTTTTATGGCTAAGATTTATGAGAACATGAATACACTCTGACCAAGATTTCCATTTGACAAAATACCATTACCTTATTCTGTATATTGCTTTAAACCATTTGAGCACAAGTTGTATCCTTACTTGAGGAAACTGCAGAAGTTGTCTCATGCTTCAATTTTTCTTGTTAGTTGTGTAGAATGTTTTTGGTCAAATGTTTCCTGATGTTGTTTGATGCAAGTTTTATTCCAACCACTTTGTTCTATCCTTTCTTTGCTAAACCATCTTGATTTCAGTGGCTACTGATGCTATTAGAGATTGATTAAAACTCTTTGTGGAGTTGATCAATCATCAGGTCAATTTGGTATTTTATTTAAATATTACTTGTAACATCGTAACATCGTTCTTGAGTGCCGGGAATGGTGAAAGTATATCTTAAGGTAGAGCTTGGTTCTAGTTTTCATAACAGATGCTTGAAATGTTATTGTTTGAAATTTTATGAGTACCAGATATTGTTATCTTGAATGAAAGTGGTTGATGGCATGTAAGTACATAGAGCATACCCAACTACTAGAGGGGAATAACTCTAAGCAGTAGTTATGTTGTGAGGTTGCAAGCAAGGTGTGATGTTTCAGTGTGTGGGATGCGCTACAAGACACGACCTGGCCTCACCTACCACTACGCCCACTCCCACAAGGAGCACAAGATGGAAATTCCGCACAAGAACCGATCCTCCTCCTCATCCAATGCTTCCAGCAAAAGTTCCTCCGCTACCACTTCACCTCCTCCACCACCACTTGTTGGAGCTCCCCCGGCTAGTGGGAATCCCTCCACTCCTGGGTTGCCTGCTCCGCCTCCAATTCCTTCAGTAGTTCCACCTCCAATGCATCGGCCAGGAGGCATGGTCCATCCATATGTGGCTCCAGCTGGACCTCCACCTCCACCACAGTATCCTCCAGGGGGAGTTCCTCCATACGTCCCGCCGCACCACTTACCTCCACACTTTGCTGGCACTCCTCCAGTCACTCCGCCTCCTCCACACCACCCCTCCTTCTGCCCTCCTCCAGTTGATGCTGCTGATCCTGCAGGTTTGCTATCTTCTCTTCAGCTGCAAATGCTTATGAAATTTTTCCCTTATTTGCAAGTTAGTATGTAGAGATAGTTAAATTTCTTATTTTCTTACTTAGTATAGACTTGTATTTATAGTAAGTTGAATAACCTGGGTTTCATGGCTTCATATTTGTTGTCTTGTATCGGACATGAACTGTCGTTAACTTTTTCGGTGTAACAGGAATCATAACACTCTTTTGAAATTTTTGATAGAAAATTTCATCCTCTGTAGCTGCTGAGAATGTTGTCAAATTTCAAGTCTCATAATCAAATTTTGTGTGATGAAAACATTAATATACATTATACAAACTGTTACAGATTACTAATTCAAAAATATCTTCCTCAAGCTGGAAGTGTTTAGTCTAGTGTAAAATAGCCTGAATAACGTTTGTGGTACTTGTGTTTACATTATGTCCTGTGCCTTCAAGAAGAAGTTTCAGTACTGAAATTGACCAACTATCCTGCCACACTTTATTTGCTTCACAGTTAAGCTACAATTTTACAATTTAGGTGTATATTTTTACTTATAGTTACAAGGGTAAAATTTAAAACTCCTCTCTGTTTTGGCTATTTCTAATTTTACTAATGTAGAAAAATTATGGCCCTTGCTTCAGGGAAAAGCATTTTAAAAAGAGCTTCCCTCATGAATTTGTCATTTCTAAATGGTGTGGAAGCATATAAAATTACATACTCGCATGGCTAAGGTAATGTATGTTGTAAACATCATGCAATTATTTTCCATTTATTGGACTCTTTTAACTCTTTTTACCCAAAAAATTTTCAAGATCAGTTTTGACACTATTGCTGGTTTCACATTAACACCTTATATCAGTTCCTGTTTGTGCTGATGAGCTTTCTAGTTTGTGAAGCTTTGGGTCTCCAATGGCAAAAATTTTGTGACTAGCTAATTTTTCTTAATTTGAATTTGTATGTGGAGATTTTGGGAGACCAAATAATAGTATAAGAATTGAAAAAAAATTGGACTGAGACTGTTAATGAAAGTTCTCCACCTCTTCTAGTAGTTACTAACTTGATCTTCTCGTGTCTCTGAGAACTTGATGAGAATTATATCCTACTTTAGAATTGATTATTTCCCTTGGTAGCTGGTAATTTTTAGTGATACAATTCTGGGTCCCTGGTTACATGTTCATATTAAATAAAAACTTCAGGGGCTTTCTTATCCTATATCAACTCTGCCCTGTGTGGGGGCATAAAATGAGCGTAGTTAGTTGCATGTACAGCAAGATATAAGAAATTTACCCTAGTAATTTTTATTGAATAGTGCCTAAAGAAAATGAGTAAACAAAAGAACAGTTACATTTGCCTTGAGGTGAGACATAACTGCTCAGGGTAACAGTCCTGCAATCAGCTTTGACTGGTTCATGGCTCATCTCGAGGTAGTTTGGGGAGGTAAAATGAAGGGGATTGTGAGTCTTGAGTGCTAGTGATTTTCCAGGGAAAAGGATGAATCTCAATATTCATGAATGTTTCATTTCACACTGAAAGTTTTACTACACCATAATTTCTTCACCATAAGAGTTTGTTAAATTTACATGAGGAGTAAATTTTCAATTTTTAAATCATTAATGCTGTGGTGCAAAGAACTGTTGATTCTGTGTTTTTTTTCTTTGTGAATAATTAAGTTCTATCAAGTTTCTTCCCAAACAATCCATTGTAAAGGCATGTTTGTTTAGGACAAACAATAGACCCTCAGGAGACAAAGGAGATGCAATTAGTTTAGGTTTCTCGATTCTATCCTATGGAGGCTGGCGCTCGCAAGGGAGATACTTTTAGATTACCTCAGCGATACCTAGGCCGTTGAGACTCCTGTCTTTTGTGTTCTCTTTTATGTCATCTTTCCTGTCTTATTTTTTCTTCCTCTTCCTCAACTTGCTGTTTCTATGTTCTGTATATCCTGTGTGGAAACAGCTTGTGCTTAGATTCCCTGTTTTGAACAGTCCATGCTAAATAGTCCCTCATCATCACTCTCTTGGTATCACCTTTTTATGGCTAGAGAGTCCTGAGCTGATATGACGACTACCAGATATATTTAAATCCATTTTTTAAGTCATTATATCTAATGTAAATATCTTGAAAGAATTCATTTTGAGAAGAGTTTCAAGTCATTAACTTTCAGTTGAAACAAGATTTCTCATGAGAATGAAAACGGTCGCCGTGTCCTTTGCAGTCTTTGTTCTTGTTACCTGAATTCCTTTTAAAGATGTTTGCATGTGCGGTTGTAGCAAACCCTCAGGTATGCTCTTACTTTTAGTATGGCTCCTCTGTCATGGTGCAATGTCTCTGCTGGTTTATATGCAACAACTGGTTTTAAGGGTTGTCATTATGCAACTTTAGTATTTATGGGAATGGCTCAAGAAAATACCAATATCAAGCATACAATGCCTAGTTCTGCAGAATGGGAGATTTATCTAATGCAGTACTGACAAAATTCTGTGATGGTCTCATACTCTAATTATGCTCTAAAATTTTGGTATGACAGCATGAGCTCTTACAACAGCATTAGCCTTGCTGAGCTGATAATATGGAAACTTGCAGAGTTTGGTGAACATTTTATAGAAACCCCATAACTACGGTGTTGTAACTATATTCTACTCTTTCATAAATATTGTTGGGTATTCAGTAATCCTGTGTGGGTCTTTGAGAAATAACTCACCGTGAAGTACGAGTTCTTGTTTCCAGTTAATTGCTTCTTAACGAGGCTAATCTCTTGTGTGAGGTTGTAGCTGTTGTGAGTTTCTTAGAGCTTAGTTTTGTGTCAGATTTTTGTAGGGGAATTTTGAATGTTTCAATAGTGAGAGTGCAAGATGAAACTTATGGTTAAATGAATTCTTTCTCTCAATTTACTTAAAGCTTCCTTTAATTTTTAGTCTCGCATTTAACAGCTTGACATGAAAGTCACAAGTTATGTAGAAAGAGTACAGCTGATGGTGTGCAGTATTCTCTTAATTTTAACTTCATTCTACCTTTGATAAATGATATTCATAAACTCTGCTATCAGCAAAACATATTTGCAATGCATGCTCTTCGTGGATGTTTTGTTTTATTCCTACTTCTACTATTTATTGTGTTGGAAATATTTTTTGATCAATTTTTTTTAATGCTGTTCGTTTGGGCATGATGTTCCGTAGCAACAGCATGAAGCTAGTGAGTGTAGTAGCAGCATGATGCTCAAATGTTGAATGCAGTAGTTGATGCTAGTAAGTGGAATAGTTTCATCAATAATGTTGCTAGTGGCATGTTAAACATGGTCGTTTTTTGGCGTGACGTTTTATGTTTCTGTTTTCTCGCCCATCTTCGTCATTTTTGACAGCTTTAAAATTCAACGCTTCAGGTTTGATTTCGAGTTGAATATCACGAGTATGTCCCGCTTTCGGGAAGAGGTGGTTGGTGCCGAAGGTGATTTCCCTCTTTGGAATTTGAGTACTATGCTTCCCTCTGGCGCCAAAAGCATCGTGGAACTCCGTATTACCAAAGTGCTTCTGTCTTCACCGCCAAATTCAAGTACTTGGCATGCCCAAGAGTTAACACTTTGAACACGATATAAGCCGCCAGTGCACACTGAAGGAATTGTTATAATGCTGCTGATCGACGAGTAATCACAAACTCAATTTTCATAAACACTTAATTAAAGCTAAATGAAGGCAAGATCCAGTTAATGTTTGAGCTATTTTCGAAATTGCTTACTACAGTTGATGTAAAAAATTTTAGTTGAATATTGAATTTCACTTAAACCAATTGCGGTCAACGTGTTGAGGGAAGCAAACGCTTTTTCCTCTGACCTTTTATAAATAAAAAAATACTTCTGGAGTAAAATGAGCTCTTGGCTGTTCACAGAATGTTATTACATTCGAATAAACAGTTGTAGCCCTTAAGTATTTGGAATTTGACCAGACCCCGCTCTCCCCATTGGAAATTTTTTTAATTTTGATTTCTTAGCCAACATTGCACATAGGGGCAAATGTTTTTTTTTTGTTCAATTAACAACCAAAATATTATAACTGAGGAAATTTTTTGTTTTTGCTCTTGCTCTAAAATAGTAATTGACAGAAATTTAAAAATTAAAAATACAATTTTTGTATTTCTGGGGACAATGAAAAAATCTTTAATCCATTTTTCAAAAAAAAAACATTCCCTGGCATTTATAGTACTCACCTTGCTTTCCGCGATGCAAAAAAAAATCTCTTCAAAAGCTTCAAAACTGTTTTAGAAATTGGTTGTCAAAGTGTGACCTACATTTTGAGAAAATGTCAAAGTTACCAAACACCATAGTGCAGAGTACACATTGTTTCCTTTATATGATTTCACATTTTTTCATCATAACTTACTACCTAATACCCCCTCAGGGGGACACAAATATTGTATCTATGGGAATTAGCGCTCCCAGGGGAAGAATGTGAGGGCCCGAGCCGAGAGTTAAGGGGATCATCCGAGTTGGAGACCTTTTTTCGTCTGATTCGTTTGAAAATTGGCCAGTATATGTCTTTTGTGAAAGTAAACCTTTTTTACTCCTGTCATTTTTTCGATTAAGGCCTTAATTTTTTTTTTTTGACGAAAAATGTGTTTTTTTGGAATATTTTATGTATATTTCAAGACGTATCAACTCATTGAATTTTGATGCTAGAACAAAAACAAAGACAGTTTTAGAATCCTTGGAACATTTCTAACAAACGTTCAGTTCAGTTCGTTCAGTTTTTTTCAAATTCAAATTTTTTCAATTTTTTCAAAATTTTTTTAAATTTCAAAAATCAGCAACAATTTTTTGGGTTTAGAGCTATATATTTCTTCAAAGAATTCAAATTTGAAAAAAGCCGAACGAACGTTTGTTACAAATGTTCCAAGGATTCTTAAACTGTCTTTGGATTTGTTCTAGCATCAAAACTCGAGGACCGATGTTTTGAATGTAAAAAAGTCAACTTTTCACTAGAGCCCAAAAACAAACTATGTCTATTGAATTTGAATATAATGGAAATTTTTGTACATGAATGCAGTTTCCATGATCTATTTCGATGTACGAATAATGAGCAGCATTTTCCTTGTGAATTTCAAGTAAACATATAAGAAATATCGTTTTTATGAGTAAATAAAAATAATACATTTTATTTCAGTACTCACCATGTTCAGACTTTTTCAATTTCTTTCGTCCGATTTGTTTGAAAATAGGCCAGTATATGTATTTTGTGAAAGGAAACCTTGATATTTCAAAACAAGACTCGTCATCGAGTTTTGATGCTAGAATAAAACCAAAACCAGTTTTAGAATCCTTGAAACATTTCTAACAAACTCAAATTGGCTTTTTTTCATATTTGAAAAGTTTTAAGGGTCCTTTTTCAACAAGAAGAAAATTGGGCCTAAAAATCATCATTTTCGGTCCCCATTTTCACCCCCCTGGGGGGGGTTCTAGTGTCCGTAGGGCCATAAAATTTCATGGTTAGTCACCCATCCCCTAAGGATCCTTTTTCAACAAGAAAAAAATTGGGCCTAAAAATCATCAATTTCGGTCCCCTTTTCACCCCCCTGGGGGGGGGGTTCTAGTGTCCGTAGGCCCACAATTTCATGGCACAATAACCCATCCCCTAAGGATCCTTTTTCAACAAAAAAATAATTTTCAGTGGGGGGAGCCGTCGGGGCCCAATGGGGCTGCGGATGATCCCCTTAAGTAGGCCTTCTTTTTGTTGAAATAGAATGTTTTTTGTTATGTTAAGGACCACCTTTTTTCAGTTCACTACTGTCCTGTTTTTCAGCACCTCTGACTTTCTTCTTCAACTTTTATCTTATTTCATGAACTTCTTTCTCATCTTACTGTTTCTTTGCCCCTTCAGCATAGATTCAGCATTTTCTTATCTCCATACTAAATGGTGCCTTCCTCCTTCCACTCTTCGATACGTTCTATTTTTGTAGCGGTTAGGGAGGCTTAAACGAACTTATAATCTTAATCTTACTATCTAATACACCACCAATAAGTCTAAAACATTTTAGATAAATCTTCCAAAGTTGTAACTAGTCCCTACCACTAATAAGTCACTAATAATTGCTGCAAAATGCAAAGGGCCCCGAATAGTTTTTCCCTATGAAATGTTCAAGAATTAAAAAGAAATACTTCTGGAGTGAAATATGGTCTGAGGTATTCACAGCATGTTTATAACATTCAAAAAAACATTTATAGCCCATAAAGATATTTTGGAATTTATGCACACCCCCTTTCCCTCCCCCAAAAGCAAATTTCTCAAAATTGCAATTTCTCAGCCAATATTGTACATAGGCAATTTTGAGATTTAGATTTGCAATAGCAATCATTATTTGCATTGTATCTTTATTTTGCTTTGATTAAGTATTTATAAAAATTAAGTTAGGGACAACTGGTCAGTCAGCAGCATTATGAAAATTCCCTCCGTGTACACCGGGGGGCTCACTTCATGACCAACGTGTTAATGTCTGCTAGATGTCAATTAGAACTCATGAACTGCATGTGTGCAGCTAATCAGATTCATTGCCAAGCAAAATCTGGTCTAACACATGTCATGTCGCTTGACTTCATAGGGTGGAGGCTCTTCTCTTTGTATTGTGGATATATTGCATCACTAATGTTAAAGATTTAGAGCCTGGAGCTCTCAGGCTGGCATGACATCACGGTAGAAGAAACAAGGTAGGGTCAAATCAGTGTCTTTTTACCGTCGCCTGTGTGGGTGTGCTGACATCACGGCAACAAACCAATTGCAGCATTCATATTGCATCTGGCAACACTGCTAGCCCCAAATCCATCACCACTATTGGTCGAACTACATGTCGTTGTGGTGACATCACCCAATGAGTTTGAAATGAAGCCTTTCTATTGGCTAGTCAAATAAGAAGAGGTGTATTTTGCCCCAGTGAAATGACCCTAACTTGTTTTCTCTACCATGCATGACATGCAAGTGGCCTTAGCTTGTGTGCAGTTGGTTGTACTGTAATTTCTTCATCTCAGTCGCTTTTCTATATTATGGATTGAAATTTTCAGGTGTTGATTTGTGTCTCTTGATTATAAGTAAATATCTCATCATAATGATAGTCATGATCTGTAGATGACTTCTCTTTTTTCATATTCTTTCCTCATATAGTTTTCACTCTGCGTCTATGTAGATATGACTATAATTAACAAGGGAAACTTATTTCAGTTGTATTAACCATAGCTCTGAAGTCTGCTGAGGGAAAATACACTAGTAATTAGTACCTGAATTGAGTGTTTCTTCACCACAGATGACGTTCACCTTCATGCTCGTCGTTTACCCTGAGTGATTATACCTAATTATTAATATCTTATTTTCAAGCTAGGGATCTGGCAGGAGATCATGACACAAAGCTAATGTTGGCATCGGCAGGTCGCAATGTCCGCAAGTCAGGCGGCAGCGGCGGCCACTCCGGGTCGAGCAAAACACCTGCTGACGCTGCCAAGTCAAACGGCACCCCCACCAGCACAGTCCCTCCCGCCACACCCACCGAAGGCCCGGCAAAATCTGCTCCTGATAATCCGGGGTTTGAGGGCAAGAAGAAAGCCTCAGCATCGCCGTATTGTGATTTTTGCCTTGGTGACAGCTCCATGAACAAGAAGACCATGACGCCTGAAAACCTGGTGTCGTGTGCTGACTGCGGCAGATCTGGTGAGTTACGCGGTAAAGCACCGACCTTGACTCCTAGTTACCATGCGAGAAGTAATTTACAAGCAGGGAAAAATTGTCAGTTTCTTCCGCCGCGTGGATCTGGTTATTGATTACATGGCATCAGGCTGAGGTTGACATTGAGGAGAATATTTGTAGAAAAAAATATCACTATGTAATATTTGAATCAGAATTTTTCCTCCAAAGAGAGTGAATTTCTCGAAACGTTCCAGTAATGAAAGAATTTTCTATAAAATGAAAAATGAGTTCAATTTTGTTCTATCGTTACTGAAAGCAAAGTGATACATTTTCTCTTATCTTGTTACTGAAAGCAGAGTTTTGAATTTTGTCCTACATCATGACTACAAATAAGTTTACATTCATGCACACAAAGAAAACAAAACTATCAGACTTCTCTAAATATATGGATGGATGTACAAGCTCACAAAATTGTTTTGGGATTCTACTGGAAATCAAGACTAAAGTACTCAGGCTCCATGTCGGGCATCTCTCTGATGTTGGCTGTTACGTTGATTGACCGTTGGTACAGTTTTTGGGGTAATTTGCGCGTTGTATGTATAGTACATCAGCTATTCACTTTGTTCCCTAGCATTATATCAAAGGCTGTACTCCTATACAATCAAGGACACATACTCAATAAATTCTATGGTGACAGCACTGGCATGTGGCATGGCTTAGTATTTCCTTGTTTGAATAATCGGTGCAGCTAGTTGCGGAAAATGCTGCTCAGTTAGGTATTAAAAAAAGATCTTCAACATGTCACCATCTGTTGCGTGCTGATAACCGGACAATCGAAGATGCCAGGAGTTTTGATGTGCCACTGCATCTCACTTTGCATCAAAGTCCATCCAACCTGACGTTTTTTGAATTGCATTTGATTCTTTGGAAATAGGTTTCATGTTTTACATGCCAGATGTTTGAACAAGCTTAACGGATGGTCAATTCCTGTAACTAATGATAATCTGCTAAACGAAATGGGGCATGTGTCTTTATTTCTTAGCAACATTAGGTACGTGATGTTGCCTTTGTGTGTGCAGGTCACCCGACCTGCCTACAGTTCACCACTAACATGATGAAGAGCGTGTCCAACTACCGCTGGCAGTGCATAGAGTGCAAGACCTGCACGCTGTGCGGCACCTCAGAGAATGACGTGAGTTGAGGTGGCCGAGTTTGACATTTGAGTCGAGACGGACATAAGTTCTATTTGCGGTGTTCGCCATTTTATTAGAGAATGACTCGTGAGTTCTATCAGTAGTACTTGGTATTGGATAATGAACTCATTGTATTGAACTCGTTATATTGGAAAATAACTCATGAATGACGTTTGTAGTTTTTAGCATCTTGTTGGAAAATAACTCCAGGCTGCTCTAATTTTAGCTAAAATCATCCCAGGCTGCTCTAATTTTAGCTAACATGATCCTAGGCTGCCCTAATTTTGGCTAACATCATCTCAGGCTGCTCCAATTTTGGCTAACATCATCCCAGGCTGCTCTAATTTTAGCTAACATCATCCAAGGCTGCTCTAATTTTGGCTAACATCATCCTAGGCTGCTCTAATTTTAGCTAACATCATCCAAGGCTGCTCTAATTTTGGCTAACATCATCCAAGGCTGCTCTAATTTTGGCTAACATCATCCAAGGCTGCTCTAATTTTGGCTAACATCATTCTAGGCTGCTCTAATTTTAGCTAACATCATCCAAGGCTGCTCTAATTTTGGCTAACATCATCCTAGGCTGCTCTAATTTTGGCTAACATCATCCTAGGCTGCTCTAATTTTGGCTAACATCATCCTAGGCTGCTCTAATTTTGGATAGCTTCATTCCCCGACCAGTTTCTCACCTAATTTTGTTAACCATCATTCCAGGACCAGCTGCTCTTCTGTGACGACTGCGACCGCGGCTACCACCTCTACTGCCTCTCTCCGCCGCTCGCTGAGCCGCCTGAGGGGGAATGGAGCTGTTCCTTGTGCATCAAGCACTTCCACTCCACGCGCTCCAAGTGAGCGGGACACTTCCACTCCACGCGCTCCAAGTGAGCGGGACACTTCCACTCCACGCGCTCCAAGTGAGCGGGACACTTCCACTCCACGCGCTTCAAGTGAGCGGGACACTTCCACTCCACGCGCTCCAAGTGAGCGGGACACTTCCACTCCACGCGCTCCAAGTGAGCGGGACACTTCCACTCCACGCACTCCAAGTGAGCAGGACACTTCCACTCCATGCGCTCCAAGTGAGCAGGACACTTCCACTCCATGTTCTCCAAGTGAGCAGGACACTTCCACTCCACGCGCTCCAAGGGAGCAGGACACTTCCACTCCACACGCTCCAAGTGAGCAGGACACTTCCACTCCACACGCTCCAAGTGAGCAGGACACTTCCACTCCACGCGCTCCAAGTGAGCAGGACACTTCCACTCCATGCGCTCCAAGTGAGCAGGACACTTCCACTCCACGCGCTCCAAGGGAGCAGGACACTTCCACTCTACACGCTCCAAGTGAGCAGGACACTTCCACTCCACGCGCTCCAAGTGAGCAGGACACTTCCACTCCACGCACTCCAAGTGAGCAGGACACTTCCACTCCACGCGCTCCAAGGGAGCAGGACACTTCCACTCCACGCGCTCCAAGTGAGCAGGACACTTCCACTCTACACGCTCCAAGGGAGCAGGACACTTCCACTCCACGCGCTCCAAGTGAGCAGGACACTTCCACTCTACACGCTCCAAGGGAGCAGGACACTTCCACTCCACGCGCTCCAAGTGAGCAGGACACTTCCACTCCACGCGCTCCAAGGGAGCAGGACACTTCCACTCCACGCGCTCCAAGTGAGCAGGACACTTCCACTCCACGCGCTCCAAGTGAGCAGGACACTTCCACTCCACGCGCTCCAAGTGAGCACGACTTTTCCACACCATACCAGTTCTGGACTGAGTCAAGTCGATCCTTCTACTCTCATATGTGCATTGACTAACGTTCCTTGTCTTGAAGGTATGAACTTGCACCAAACGAGTCTCTGAATAGACGGTTTCTCTGAAAGAAATTTTTTGCTGTAAGTTCGCGTGTATTGTTTCGTCACTTTGGACGGCTTTGTTCTTGCAGGTGTCCTCAATTTTTCAGCTCTGGGTTGCTGCAGCAAATGCCGGTGTAGGTCTGGGAAAATTTCTCCGTTAATAATTCTGGTTTTTGTCAAGATGTTCCGTGCATCGTCTGTGACAGGACTCAAAAGGGACTTGTCGGGATGATTCAGTATTTTTATTTTTGGGAACTTATAATGGGCTGTAAACTTTAGATAGCTTTAAATATCTTCAGAATATTTGGAGGCTTTGTAACAAGTTCTGTTGCTGATAGTCCAGGGAAATTAAAATAAACAAGTATTTTAGGATTCTATTGCTGGGTTCTTTTCAATGCTGAAATCATAACCATGCTCACGGAACAAGTCACGTTCACAGAATGATTGATAGCGCCACGTGACTTAGGTGCACGTTAGTTCACGGCTCTGCAAAAATGATTTTGACGATGGCTGAAGCTAATTTGACTAAATGAACCGTTGGTAACATGCAGGCCTGGCTGTTCTTATCTAATTGAACACGAGGTAATTCAGTATTATGCAAATAGTGTTGTGTTTGACTTTTTGTTCTCTATTCTCTCAGGTATGAACTGCATTGGGAGTGCTATGCAAACTAAAAGTACTGTATTTATGTATGTTTCGAAACTGATTAATTTCTGAGTTATTGTTTGTTGAAGAATTGCGGGGCAAAGCCTATTGTGTAATTGGAAGTTAGCTTGTGCATTTTATAACGTTGCCTCTTGGTCTAATGTTGCCGTGTCTAAGGTTATGTGTGTACCACCTCGTTCAAATCAGGAATTGCTTGGAGGATATCCGTATACCCCGTCTCAGGTTTTGTGTCTTGATGGCCGAATTAGTAATCTGCCCGAAAAACTTCTTATAGAAGGAGAAATGTATCTTATGACACATCAGTGTTGCCGTGATTGCCTGCCCTGGTTCTGCATCCGTGTTGCTCTGTTGACTCTCTCCTGTGTAGTCGATGGACTTGTATTCAGAGATTCACCTTCCACAATTTTTCCGCCTTTTTAAGGTCAGTTTGCAATTTTGCCCCTTTTTTCAATTGCCGTTGTTACTTTTTTTGGAAGTCTGTTGAAAGTTTCTCTCTTACTTAGATCTTACTCCAGTTATGATAGGTTCATGTTTGAGCTTTGATTCTGTGGCTACGCCTAACCTACCGGTTCAAGAAGTCGTATCCTTGCCCTATTTACTTCTGATGAAAGTGTTCATGAAAAAGTTTTATTTTGCATTATTTCAAGTTGCTGCTTGAATATATTAATGTGACTTTTTGGATTTACTCATACCCAAGTTTTCTCTAGTTGCGCACAATTGCTCTCTACGCTTGTGCCAGTCACTGTTTTAGGTATGCTATGTTACCCAGTATAAGTGATGCGTCGAATGGACAACCGATGATCAAGTTAGATTTATGTGTACTATGTTACCCCGTGTGAGAGAAGTAAGGTGTTGGATGGGTAACCGATAGTCCAGTTGGGTTAAAAATTATTTCCTCAGAATGTTTTAATCAACTTCCTAAAAACTTGGACGCATTTTGTTATTTTTTATTGTAAAACAAAAAGTTGTCACGAAAAATTTTTAATTGTTTCAAATTATTTTGTAGCTTAGATCAGTTGCGTTATGTTATTTCAGAAATAAGGGGAAATTTATTCGTGGGGTTATCAGGTCATTCTATGAGCATTTTTCAGCTGCACATGGCTGCTGCTGGTAAAATTTTTAGGTTAATCATGCAAGCGTTGTTGTGTAGATGCCAAGTTATGGATTTGTACAGATGTAAAGCACCAGCCATTGTGAAATGTAAAGCTTTAGTGTATCGGTAATTTGTGTGACCTCCTTATGATTACGGTATTGTCTCTGTGACTTACCTTCATCATCACAAGTGGGTAACAAGCTACTCGTAGATACAATTCCTTTATTTCGGAAATTCCAATAACTTAATAATCGTGATGGTAAAACTGTAAAGTTACTCATTTCCAAAATTATGAATTCTCTATCAAAGTTTATGATTAAGCAATCGTGTTCGTAACCCTTTGTACATTTTAGTAGACGTCAAAAAATTGTTAGATTGATTTCCGTGTCTTTGCTGTGTATTTATTGATTTCGGAAACCTGGTAGATTGCGTGTGAGACACCCCTCAGGGGGATACAGGTATTGTATCTATGGGAATTAGCGCTCCCAGGGTGACTATGTGAGGGCCTGAGCTAAAGGTTAGGTAGACTTCCTTTTGTTGAAATAGAATAGGTTTTTGTTTTGCTACAGACCATCTTTTTTCGGTTCACTGCTATCCTGTTTTTCAGCACCTACTACTTTCTTCTTCAACTTTTTCTTGTTTCATGAACTGCTTTCTTAGTTCCTGTTTCTGTGCACCTTGTGCATAGATTTTGCGTTCCCTCGACTCAATACTAAATGGTGCCTTCCTTCCTCTCTTAGAACATCTTTGTCGTGCAGTTAAGGGAGGCTGAAACTTTCTTATGTTATAATAATAATATTACGTGTGAGACATTCAGCTTGTGTGGTTTCTAAGCTTTCATTAAAAAATCCAAAATTTAACTTTGAGTACAAGGGGGAATCTGTGCGGTTTGCTACTTTCTTTCTAAAAGATAGTAGAAATTAGTACGCTTACACGGCTCGAGCAGATCTGTGACTTCAGTTGAACGGCAATGTTTTGGTCTATGATTCGTGATTGTGCACTCCACTGACAGAAAAGTGCAATATTCGTGATACCACATCCCCAATAATGGTAAACTTCATTTTGCTGAGTGTTGGTTGCTATTGTAAAATCAATCTTTCGTTTCTAATCTAGGTGGTATGGAATGTCGTAAGTAATCAGTCCTTGGGATTACTTTTTTGATTCTTACAGCAAAACCTGTGCGGCGCTAGTAAACCTTACTCCCTCTGTTAATACTTACAGCAAAGCGGTAAAAGCCAAAATGAGGCAGTCGGTTGTGGCTGACTGCAAAGAAATAAATCTTTATTTGCTGCAAATACATATCTAAATGAACGATTCCAGAGATGATTCTTGCTGTCAACGGTTATTTGACTTGCATTTCTGTTCGTAAATTTGAACTAGAATGATAAGAAGCTGCCCTGAAGAATAGAAGATGGCAAAGTCTTGGCGCACAAATGAATCTTACGTTCCAAATATTCCAGTTCACTTTTCGCAATGATCAAAATTATTTAGTGACATCTATTTATTTGCATCATTAAGGATATTATAACTGTAGTGTTTTGCAGTATTTTTTAACACCAAGCAACTAATACCAGTCTCTCTATATTTTATTCATGCCATTTATGTGAACTTGTGTTAAAATAGGTATCAATTACTGTTAATTTGAAATTAAAACTCTCAATGCAGTATAAAAAATGTCAAAAATCCTCCTTTAATACTGCAGCTGAATTTAGTTTCTATAGCTCGATAACAACTCTCACATGATCATCTACAGGGTGTCCACAAAAAATGTATCCATTGGCCACTAAACGTGTATATACTGGAACCGAACAACAGTTGTACGGTTCCTATATCAAATATACGTAAATGTGGAGGTTCACCCTAATGAGAGATCACTGCCATATTTGCACCATGGTTACAGAACTCTATTTTTTTGTACATGGTTACTTTCCTCTTCCATTTTTTAGGTTATATTTGCTGTATTCTCAACTTTTTGGTATGTTTCGTTTCTTTTATAGAGGTACATTCTCGTTATTTTCATGATGGAGTTATGTGTACGCACTTAACAAAAATTTGGTTACAGTGGTTGCGTACTGAAAAGCTGTGGATGAAGAGAGAAGCTTCATAGGTCTGATGTATTTAATATCTTGCCATGGAACTATCCTGTTCTTACCGAGCAACTGAAGTGAATTATTTTTGGATAAGGAAAATACAGTACTTTCTGTACATGTTTGAAAAATTCCCGTCTTTTGAACTCCGCTATAAAGACGGGTTACTGTGAATACCTTGTAAAAATGTAAAATTTAACCGTAGACTTATCTTGGAATGCTCTCTAATCAATACAACATTCCTCACTCCTTTCTTTTGAACGCTCTTTCACTAGCATATCACGTTTTCACCATCTCGTCGTACAAAAGAATGATGAAGAGTTCAGGAATTTGCTTAGAGATGTTACAATTCTTTTTGACCGCGTGTCCATGATAGTTGGATTTCCATTTGCGAGGCCAGTGGATTATTTGAGAATGTGTGACCTTATTCAAACAGTTTGGTGGAGCCATTTAGAATAATCTACATCTTAAGGATGGGCACTCAGCTAAAGGTTTCTATATTTTTTTGATAGAAGATTGGGGATGATTTCCATGTTTCCTCCACTAGTTATTTCGTTTCACTAGTTCTGACTTTGCAACCAACATGGAATAGAATCACCTAAGTTTACATTGCGTGGGCTAAAACCAGGAATATAATAATAATGCATTGGCTATCAGATGTTCGGAACTTGTCGATGCATTTTGTACTGCCCCGCCACTTCAGATACCAATTGTTTAGCAAGTCTTGCTTGTGTCTCGTTATCGACTTGAGAACTCCGTGCTGTAACTGAGGAGCTGTTATCGGTCGAAATTTGTTGTATCCAATTTTTATTTATTTTACATTTCACTTCAGCTAATGTTTTGTTTTGTGCTTTTCAAACTCTTTCTCGGTGTTTACTTCATTCACTTAGTTGGCTTGCATATGAGTTAACGCATTGCTAAGGGATTCTCAGGCATGTTATTTTGTGGGTGATTTTTTGTCTTTGTCGAACCACTGCTACCCTTTATTATATTTTTCTGTGTTAAACAGAGATAAGAAAGAAAAACCAGTTTGTTTCCATTAAACAGGAGTAATGGTGGTTTTGAAAGATTTTGTCTTGGCTAAAGGATCCTTTGTTGATAAACATTCATGTGTGTCATGATACGCATGTGAACTGTCAAACAAGTTAATGAGAGAAAAATATGAAAGTGTATTTCTTTGTTGAATTATTCTTCTAAGTTTAGTAATACATATAAATACAAGCAGAAAGAACTAAAAACGGTGAAAATAACAGTTTCTATCGCTTTGTGTATTTCTGTTCAAGAAGAAACACGAGTCTGATTAAGAACGCATGAAAGAATAAAACACAGTGTACGTCAAACATAAAAGTGAGCAGGAGTATTCTTCAGAGTTTGTGCATAGTGCTTCAGGATTGTTTGTAAGAGTCTGTTTACGGTAGGAGATCCTTCTGTATAGTTCGAGGACCCTGCCTTAGATGAGCGAATAGTCTTAAGTTATACGAGTATGTGTGTCTCTTATCTCAGGGTTTGCTAAAAATATCGTGTATGTTGTACTACATTATTTCCTCTTCTACCTAATAGTTCTTCGTAGTCATGGTATGATGAGTTATCTCCCGTCTCTGACAATCTTGAAGTGTTTCAAAGAACCTTGATGACGTTCTTGCTCCGTTTCGTTCCAGTTTGTAGATTTTTTCACCTTCAGGAAGGTATTCAGAATAGTAATGACCTAATTTATCAGTGTTGTCTTACATTCTTTTTCCGTTCTACTCTTCTTTTGTTGAGGTATTTTCTTGTCTTTTCATACCTCCCTGCCCTTAGAAAGTTTTTGTGTGTTATTCTGTCATCACTTGTGTGTGTTTGCCTCATGTAATTTTCCTACGAGAGCAAATCACGAGCTGTAGTTTATGCGCGTATATATATTTCAGTTGCCAGTAATGTAGTAGTACGTACATTTGTAGGTAGTCTACTATACTGTAAGTGTTCATTGTAGCATAGGTTTTCCGGGTACGTGTAGAAATTGCCAAAGTATTGTATCTATGCAAAGGATTCGTGGCAAGTATTGCATATGGTAGCTATAGGCATCTCAATAGCTTGTAAGTGTGTCAGATGTTAGTATCCTCCTGTTCATGAACTCCTCAACACTCTCTACAGTTGCCTCCCTTATATTATCGTTTAACTGTTGCATTACTACCTACAAACGCGAGAGTGACGCTGTGCCACGTAGCAATCAAGGACGCGCAAACTCCTCTCGTGACCCAGCCTCACTATGAGCTATCTTCGAAGTAACTTCTTTAGCTCGGTGCAGGTTTCATGCACCGTCGCTAGATGCTGACGTTAATGCCTGCGAGTTTTAGACTTTGCGCACTTCCGTGGATATCTCAGGTATGTAAGCGTGGAGGGAGTATCAAAAGTACACATCACAATCTTATATGATGCTAAGGAATATAGACTTAAGGTAGCTATCTCTCCATTACGATCTACCGTGTCTAGTTCTCTTCGCTATGGGTTCATGTTACACTATTTTTACCCTAATTTTTTGATCGGTATGAGCCTAATGCGCAATTTTTCGCCATAATGGTATTGAAATTTTCACCCTAAAGCTTATCATTATTAGGGAAAACCCTAGAACACTGATATTAGCTTTAATTTTACGTTTTTTCCCCGTATCCAATTATAATTCTAGTTATTATGATGCTTCTTTTTAACATCAGCTCTAACCACCAAAAAACTTCTCCTATCTTTACCTGAATATATTTAATCATTTTCAAGCTCTCTTTCATTTGAACAGTATTCAACATAACGGGTTAGTTGTTGTAACTGTATAGTGCTTTGGTAGTGAAATGTGATGTTAGGGGACCCGCAATCAAAGTGACCATTAAAAAATCCTATGTGTCAAGTTTCTATGGCTTAATTAGTCATAACCCTCGTATTTCTCTGCTCCAGTTCATTTCTCCCGTTCTTATTGTACTCTTCAGTTGAATTTATTTATGTGCACAATATTTACATTAGGGTGTATAGTTTTAGTGTACTCAGATTAGGTTAGGAAAGTTACGCTCTTACTGATCAGTATTATTTTTTGTAATCGATGGAGATGATTTAGGTGCGTTTGCGATTAGTTTTCTTTTGCACTGTTTTCAGCACTATATATGTCATCTTGCTCTATTTTTGGGAGGAATGGAGTAGACCGGTGTTATTCGTTTGAAGTTCTTACAATAGGAGTAGTTTTGAAAACCTAAACCCGAGTTTAGAAACAAGGTGTAACTTTGTTATCTAGTTCGAATGCAGTCTGTGTGACGAAGTAACGCTTTTATGACAGGTTAGCAACCAAATTTCGAAATTAAGTTTCTTAGATCTCATTACCGAGGTACGGTCTTATCAAATGAACACTTATTCGAGTTACTGGTCATTTTCATGTGATGAAATCAATACCTCGTTTTCAGGGGTTTTCATAACGCGTGTTTTGTAGTCCGTTTCGCTACATGAGCAGCTCGCTACTTACTTGTGCTCCTCCTGAGTTACGTCCGTTGTGTTTTGAATCGTGTCAGTATTTTATAGTTGATAGTTTCATATTTATGCATTTTTGTCGTGATATTGTTGATTTTGGCCGTGCCTAGCTTGATGGCATACTTGAACGTGAGACAGAAACATAACCTTGCGAAAGTTTTAAATTGTATCTTCAGTGGGAAAATCAAGGAGTGACGCAATTTAACCAAAAGTGTCGAGTGGGACGATCGCAACTTTGTGACCGCCTCTGCTGTTGATGCGGTGGCAGGGTTGTGCGTTTCTTTTTGCTGACGCTGTCAGCTGACTTTATGTCGCATTTTTTACATAAATTTTTAACATCCCTCGTTGAAATTCTCTTCTCAGTGTCGTTATGCCAGACTAGTACCATTGTACCAAACTAATTTACATTTATGTACTACCTAATGTGTGCGCTAGAGCAGCTATGTTTTCCCTTGGGAAGGTGAAACTTTTTCTATGATTTTGTTGTGTACAGCTTTTGTGTACCAGATTTAGTTGTCTGTTGTATACTACCCATCGTATTTATGTTACAGCAGCTATTTCCTGCCTCGTGGACATCGGTAGCTTGTTTTAGTTGCACTCATATTTATTAATCGATGTGGGTCGGAGTAAAATCAATACTCGTCACTTCAGTATTTGCCCGCCACCTTAGTTTTAGCTCTCCGAATTTATCCTCTCAGTGTACGCTTAGTATAGTTAGCGATTGTTGTGTGTACAATTGAATATTTTTTGCATTTCTTTATGAAGATTGTGTACGTATTTGAGTTATCTTCCCTCCCTTTGAACATCTTTATAATGGTAAAGGGAAACATCTTTATAATGGTAAAGGGAGGCTAAAACTTTCTCATATAATAATGATAATAATAATTATTATAATTATTATTATTTGAGTTATCTTATGTATCCAAGGCGGTACGGACGAGTGAGGTGATCAGCAAAACATGTTCATGCAACTCATCGTCCAGCGCCTCCCTCATTTGGTTCGTTTCCACTCGTTCAGTTTCATCATATTTAGACGTTCCGAAAGCTATGTATACTGTAGCGCTAAGTAGCTAATAAATGAATATAATTTTGATGTGTGCATTTCATTTCCGTCACTTCTCCCAAGGGGGAATATGTGAGGTCCCCAGCTAATGGTTAGGTAGGTCTTTTTAATTGAAATAGAATTGATATTAAATTTTATTACGGACTTCTGTTCACTGCTGTCTCGTTTTTCAATACCTGCTCCCCTCAGGGGGATACAAGTATTGTATCTATGGGAATTAGCGCTCCCAGGGGGACTATGCGAGGGCCTGAGCTAAAGGTTAGGTAGGCTTTTTTGTTTGTTAAAATAGAATAGGTTCTTGGAACATCTTTGTCGTGGTTAAGGGAGGCTAAAACTTTCTTATATAATAGTAATAATAATAATAAAATAGAATAGGTTTTCGTTTTGTTACGGACCTTTTTTTCGGTTCACTGCTGTCCTGTTTTTCAGCACCTACTACTTTCTTCTTCGACTTTTTCTTGTTACATGATCTTTCTTAGCTTTCTGTTTCTGTGCCCTTTCTGCATAGATTCCGCGTTTCCTTAAATCCATGCTAAATGGTGCCTTCTTCCTTCCTCTCTTTGGATAGCCTTTGTTGCGGATAGGGAGGCTTAAACTAACTGATAATCAAATCTAATCTTTTCAGTACCTGCTACTTCATCTTCAGCTTTTCTCTTTTCTCAAATTTCTTTCTCAACTTGCTGTTTCTATGCACCTTGTGCGTAGATTCTGTATTTCCTTAAGTCCTCACTAAATGGTGCCTTCCTCTTCCTCTCTTTGAAACGCCTTCGTAGCGGTTATGGAGGCTTAAACTTACACATAATTTTATTTGTATTTATTTACGCTTTTTATTTTTGCATTAATTTCATTGCATCATTATAAACATCTCTTGAATGTTTTGAAAAGTTGGAGTCATTTTTATTAAATAATCGAATATTTCGGTACGTCATCTTGGTGTCAGTAATCTTTTGAATAACTTTTAACCCGCAAGGAGCACTCGACCTTCATTTTCGATCACAGGCACTAATTTTTTAGTTTAAAATCAATAAAGATTTAAAGCTTTCAGTTCTTGTCAACGGATGGTAATCAGGGGGAAAATTGGCACGTCATAAATAAGTGTACTGAAGAAGTGCGCTCAAGTCATTTTTGTTTAGATAAAATGCTTCATTGAAAAAGATTGCTTAGGACATCACGAACTGCACTTTCAGTGTTGGTACGATGTGAGCTGGTAAAATAAAGGGCAGTAAGCGACGTGTATTACTAGGACGTAGTGTTGTAGAATTTTAAAAATTTAATTCTTTAGCGTTATTGAACTAATTAAATTCTTCGTGCGTGCTAACATCGCATGCGATCATTCCTTCCTAAGAAAGGTTTAACTTTTGCACAACTGAAATTTTTTCTCCCACTTCAGGACTGTATTTTCTCAGCACTGAAAATTTGACGTCTTTTAAAATTATCAAAGGTATAAAATGATAAAACACTGCCGCGTAACTGCTGAAAGTACCGCGAGCATAAATAATAGTTATCATTAGTACTGGTCTATGTGGTTCAAACTCATGGAGTGACAGACATTCTAAAGCAGACATGAGTGTAAACAAATGCCATGAATAATTATGATGCAATGCAGCTGATGTACTGCATATCCAGTTGATGTTGGTCCACAGTTCGAGTGGACAAGCCAATCTTGCGAAGTCCATCTAGGAATAATATTCTTGATCGTAATATGCGGCGCTTCAACAGCTTAAATAATGAAGCATTTTATCGTAATGTGCCTTGAAGGTCGATTGCAGGGGAGGTCGTGGGCACCCCCGGGTCCTGAGCCACTGTTGCCTTTTGAGAACATTTACTCCATACTTTATGAAGAGTAGTAGAGCCTCTGAGTTGAAACCTCTATCGTAGGAATAAACAAAAGCTCTTTAGTCGCATTCTTCCTACTTATTGCATAGAATATACAATGGAGAGAATGAATGAACTCCTGTAGAAATGCATTTACTCATTTCTAAACCCACAATTAAGCCGACTCTAAGCCCTAACTCCTGAGATTCAGGTAAGGAAAGAACGCTATTATGCTTTCGATGTTACATAATGTGCTCCTCAGGGATCATACCCGTCTTGAATTCTTGCATTTGTGCCGGAAGTACTTGAGTTTGATTGAATATGTCCTCGGCAGTCTATGAAATGACACTAATTGTGTTCATGTTTGTTGGTTAGCAGCTCCCCCTCGGGGGGATGCAACTATTGTATCTATGGGAATTAGCGCTCCCAGGGGGACAATGTGAGGACCCGAGCTAAAGGGAAGGTAGGCTTTCTTTTTGTTAAAATAACATAGGTTTTTAATTTGGTAAGGAACATCTTTTTTCGGTTCACTGCTGTCCTGTTTTTCAGCACCTACTACTTTCTTCAACTTTGATCAAGGTTCATAAACTTCTTTCTCATCTTACTGTTTCTATGCCTTTTCTGCATAGATTCCGCGTTCCCTTAACTCCATACTAAATGGTGCCTTCTTCCTTCCTCTCTTTGGATATCATTTGTTAAGGATAGGGAGGCTTAAACTAACTAGTAATAATCTAATCTGGTTAGCAGTTCCGTTATTGTAGCTTGGCAGCATGCGTTTTATTTGGTTTACCGTAGTACTGCTGTGATAACTCTTGGGGGATCTGGAGACTAAGGCCCCTCAGGGGGATACAACTTTTGTTCCCATCTATAGGAATTAGCGCTCCCAGGGGAAAAATGTGAGGGCCCGAGCTGAGAGTTAGGTAGGCCTTCTTTTTGTTAAAATAAAATGGTTTTTGTTATGTTAAGGACCACTTTTTTTCGGTTTACTACTGTCCTGTTTTTCAGCACCTCTGACTTTCTTCTTCAACTTTTATCTTATTTCATGAACTTCTTTCCCATCTTACTGTTTCTATGCCCTTTTTGCATAGATTCCTCATTTTCTTATCTCCAGACTAAATGGTGCCTTCCTCCTTCCTCTCTTCGATACGCTTTATTTTTGCAGCGGTTAGGGAGGCGTAAACTAACTTATAATCATAATCTTATAATCATAATCTGGAGACTAAGGGCCGTTTAAACTAGGGGACATTTCGGCCTTGAGGCGCGACACGTGTATACGAGGCTCACCACTGAGTTTCATATTTGTGTGTGTTAATACGAAGTTCCCTATTTGCGACGGTAGTTACGAGGCTCTTGAGTGTCGTGCATTACGAATTCGATTAGAGCGAACAGGGAACTTCCTATAAACACACAAATATGAGCCTCAGTGGTCAGCCTCGTATACACGTATCGCGCCTCACGGCCAAAATGTCCCCTAGTGTAAACGGCCCTTTAGTGATCACGCTGGTGACGTAGTCCTTGCGCCTGAATGTCGTCACCTTTTTAGATCATCTTGAAATGAATCCCCTAAATAGGAGGGATGCAGCTATTGTACCTATGGGAATTGGCATTCCTGGTGGAAAATTTGAGGCTCCGAGCTGAGAGCTAAGTATGTTTTCTTTTTGTTGAAATAGGATTTTTGGTTTTGTTTTGTCAAGGACCGTCTTTTTCGGTTTACTGCTGTCCTGTTTTTCAGCATCTACTACATTGTCAACTTTTTTTACCTTGCTTCGCAAACTTCTTTCTCAGCTTACTGTTTCTATGCGCACTCAATCTTGCATGGGAATACAACTTTTGCGTTAATACTGCGTTCCCTTACCTCCATCCTAAATGGAGCCTTCATCCTTTCTCTCTTTGAACCACCTTCGTTGTGGTTAGGGAGACTTAACCTAACTTGTAATCTAATCTAGTGAATTTATAAAGTAGAAAATGAGAATCCCAATTTGGTGAATACCTCTGTGAATTTCGCGTATTTAATCATTCCCATCTGGTGAAAATTTGTTCTACTTCATTCTTGCTCTGAATGTATTTTTTCTCAGTGTAATGGTCCCCTCAGGGGGATACAACTATTGTATCTATGGGAAGTAGCGCTCCCAGGGGGACAATGTGAGGGCCCGAGCTAAAGGTTAGGTAGGCTTTCTTTTTGTTAAAATAACATAGGTTTTTGTTTTGTTACGGACCATCTTTTTTCAGTTCACTGCTGTCCTGTTTTTTGAGCACCTACTACTTTCTTCTTCAACTTTGATCTTGTTTCATGAACTTCTTTCTCATCTTACTGTTTCTCTGCCCCTTCTGCATAGATTCCCCATTCTCCTATCTCCATACTAAATGGTGCCTTTCTCCTTCCTCTCTTCGATACGCTCTTTTTTTGTAGCGGTTAGGCAGGCTTAAACTAACTTATAATCTAATCTAATCTCAGTGTAATGGTACATTTCAACTTCTATATGTAAAAAATAGTTAGCTCTGTTTTTATTAGTAGTCATTCAAAATACTTTAAAATTTTCCAGACCCTTGAATTGCACTTAGGCCAACGTCTAGCAAAACCCAAAATTTCCCGACTGCGTGGCAAACCCAAACATTTGTTCGTCGATAGTTTTTCGCGAGTAAGGTGAATACTTTAATTTTAGCTCCAAGTTGCAAGTGTTCACTCCGTAAGGCTTAGTGAGGAGCGCTGAATGTTCCGCGTGATGGCGGGCGACGGGGGCGAAGTGAGCAAGGCTCTCAAAATTGTCATCGAGAAGGTGAAAGCGGCCACGGCGGCCAGACAACCTGTGAGTGAAAAGTTCCAGGGATTTAGTTTGAAAGAGCTGCTTTGTAAAGAAATAGTTCTAATTTTATAATTTATTTACGAATTCGATAATAACGTCGTCAGAATGGGGGCTTCCCATCCATTCCTTTGTCCTAGGAATTATTATTGAATTTTGATTCAATTCCCATCATGAGGAGACAACTGTTGTATCTATGGGAATAAGCACTCCCAAGGGGAAAATATGTGAGGGCCCGAGCTGAGAGGTAGGCCTTCTTTTTGTTGAAATAATTTTTTTTTTGTTATATTAAGGACCACCTTTTTTCGGTTCGCTGCTGGCGTATTTTTCAGCACCTATTACTTTCTCCTTCAACTTTGATCTTTTTTATTAATCTTCTTTCTCAACTTACTGTCCTATGACCTTTCTGCAAATAGATTCCGCGTTCCCTGAACTCCATACTAAATGGTGCCTTCCTCTTTCCTCTCTTTGGATCTCATTTGTTGTGGATAGAGACTACAACATTTACACATGTGTTACAGTATTCAAGTTTTTGATTAATGTTGGTTTGTTGTAATCCTCATTTGCCCTGTCTCCCTCTTTTGGCTTCTCCACTGGTCATCATAAAACTAATTCGCGCCAAACACTGCTTTGTAAGCTAAAAACTGTCCGAACTAGTGAAGTCAGCGCTCTAGCCTATTTTATATTTATATCTCGCATGATTCTCGGACGAAAATGTGACAAATGCTACTATAGAAGCAGGTGTAAATGAGCACCAGCGCTATATTGGGTCGCCGAACATGACCCTGGGCTCAAAAAAATTGAATATAATCAAAAGTATCTTCTGGTTCGAGTATTTGTAACGGCTTAGAAGGTTTTAATAACAAAATTTCTAATGTAAATAGCCCATGAAATGCACTAATAATTTCAGCCGGTGAGTGAGTGGTGCAGCGAACCACGCCTCGTGGCGGTGAGCAAAACGAAGCCAAAGGAGATGGTGATAGAGGCGTACTTGGCTGGACAGAGGCACTTCGGCGAGAACTACATCCAGGAGCTCGTGACCAAGGCCTACGACCCAGAGCTGTTGGAGCGCTGCCCCGACATCCGGTGGCACATGATCGGCCCTCTGCAGAGTAACAAGGCAAAAAAGGTGGGCTGTGATGTCTTTGTACCAAATGTTACACCAGCATGGAGAGCTCAGTAAGGTTCCATGCAACTCGCTCATTGTCGAGAGAACCTGACTTAACGAGTGCAGGACACATGGTTGTGCGTGGTGGTTTTGTGTGTGAATGATTCACTTGCCTAAGGCCATCTTTTGTATAAGAATAAATATTTACGGCCTAATAGAAATTTATATTTACTAAAATTTATCAGTAGTTTTCTGTATATTAGTTCATCTGTTGTCCTTGATTTCTATTATGATCGCTGTTTCTTTTGACCTGTTACATAGTTTGTTGAAAGATACTTTTCCAGGGGGTTACAGGAATATTTATAGTCTGAGTGCGAAAATAATTTTTTTATTTACAGGTGTTGGATATCCCCAACTTGTTCTTGGTGGAGACCGTGCATACAGCGAAGCTCGCGTCCTTGCTAGACAACATCTGGAGCAAGGCGGGGCATGACCGCAGGCTCAACGTGTACGTGCAGGTTCGCGTACAAACTGGTTTTAGGATATTTATAGGCTGGTTATGGCCTTAACTTGCAGTCTGGTGATGTGGAAAAATGTTGGTTGTGGAGAAACGTGCAGGCTAGTTATGACCCTAACATGCAGGTCTGTGATATCGTGGAGTTATTTTGATTTTAGGATACTAACAGGCAGGTTATGGCCTTAACATGCAGGTCGGTGATGTGAAGGTATTTTGGTTGTGGAGATCCCCACGGGCTGGTTATGGCCGTACGTGCATGTCGATCATATGTTGATCTGTGTACAGGGTATGGTATACATACCTGAAGGCATTTTGCGAGTTTAGCTTTTGAGAGTGCGTACGTTCTGCTGTCTGTGGCTATATGGGTAGCCCAATTCAGTGCACACCTTGGGAGTGTGTGTATTCAGGTCAGTTGTTTGTATGCGTAATGGTGGGTGAAATTTTGATGCCCTCGCGTTTGAACTATGCACACATTCAAGCATCGATGCCTATGCAATTTTTCGGGATAAGATCATCTCTTAGCTATTGTTGATAAGTTATCAGCATAAATGGAAGTCCGTGTCCGAAAAGCGTGGATATTAACCTTAACTTGCTCACACATGTTCCGAAGCTGGAAATTTTTTCCTTTGAAAAGTAATTTAAGGTGCTCCTCTACACGGTTAAAATTGTCCACTCCGAATCAGGCTGCAAAACACAAATTAAGTTATAAAATGCTTATGCTTAAACTAATTTTGTTTGAGTACTGTGTGCCAGTATGTAAATTTTTTAATAACATTTAGCTTTATCGCTTGATTTCGAACAAATTTTATGCGTTTGATTCAACTTCGAATGTTATACAAAATTTTATCTCAGAAATATTCAGTTACGTTCGGGTAAACTAATTTCTTGCCCTGATGTGTTATCTTTTAACATTAGGTAGCAATTGAAATCTTATTTGGTCTTTGAGTTTCAGTGAGCAGTTGAAAGTTTAATATTATCATAGGAGTGAGTAATTAGGTCTATTTCTGTGTTTCAGCCCCAGTTTAATTTTGTTTTGTTTTCAATTTTATTGTACGCTGAAGGCGTTATTATATCTTTGAACATTGGAAGTGTGATAATCACAAGGTAAACACGAGCGAGGAGCCGCAGAAGAGCGGCGTGCTGCCGGCCGAGGTCACGCACCTCACGGAGCACGTGCTCACCAAGTGCCCCAGCCTCAACCTCATGGGGCTCATGACCATCGGGGCCTTCGACCACGACCTCTCTAAAGGCCCCAACCCCGACTTCCAGGTGACTGCCGAGCGTGACCTGGCTTTGATCTTTGTTTATGTGACTGCGTCCTGCGAATGTGGCTGATGAGCGTAACTTTGTTGATGTTTATTGAATTGCGTCCTGCGAATGTGGCTGATGAGCGTAACTTTGTTATTGGTGTTTATTGAATTGCGTCCTGCGAATGTGGCTGATGAGCGTAACTTTGTTGATGTTTATTGAATTGCGTCCTGCGAATGTGGCTGATGAGCGTAACTTTGTTGATGTTTATTGAATTGCGTCCTGCGAATGTGGCTGATGAGCGTAACTTTGTTTTGGTGCTTGTTGAGTTTAGGGAATTTTGTGGATGTGCCTGATGAGCGTAACGTTTTTCTTGGTGTTGGTTGAGTTTACTGCGTCTTGTGAATGTAGCTGCTGAGCGCAATATTGTTTTGGTGTTTTTTTAATTTATTGTGTCTCGGGAATGTGGCTTATGGAGATAACATTGTTGTTGCTGTTTGTTTGTTGATATTGGGTAGCAAACGATTTCAGGCATCGTCGAGGTATTGCTCAAAACCTAAATAATGACTCTGTTATATTGCTGTGATGTCCGTTCGAGATCCGCTATACATGACGAAATTTGGAAAAGCTTTGCCTTCCCTAACGTAGGATCTTATTTCTGGAGCGTGTACGTTCATTTATTACATCGAGTTAGCTTAATATAACTCTCTTAGTTTATATATTTCATACATGGTAATGTTCGTAGTTTAGCCACGAGACAGGCAACATCGAATTTAATACAATGGGTTTTGGTTTTGTGAATTATTTTAGTGGTTCTCAAGTTCCTTTGCTTCATCATTAAAATGAAGAGTACACATATTATGCAAAATAAAATAAAACCGTCTTAAACTCGTTGATGGTCCAATTAATGAACTAAAAGTAACACACCTCTCAGAAGTATGGAACTTCAACTCTATTACTTTTCATCATGAAAAAAAACTCAAGCTGTTCTCAAAGCTTGGAGGATTGAGATTTTTTCTTAAAAAAGTATATTTATGCGTCCATTGTTGTAAAACAAGTTTTGTCGTAACGTTCTCCTACGCTCCCATATTTTATTTCATTTTTTATTCTTCATTGTACCGGCGTTCTTTCCCTAGCAATGCACCACTCATTTCCGGAGCCTCGAGAGAAAAATTTTCTCTTGAACTATTGGTTTGTGCCCCAGACCCTGCTGCAGTGCCGGGACGCTGTGTGCTCCCACCACTCCCTCAGGCCACAGGACATCGAGCTCAGCATGGGCATGTCGGCTGACTTCGAACACGCGGTCAGTTTTCTGCTTCATCTTTACGTGTATTTCCTCAAGTTCTGCGTCGTCATCTTGTGCTCATCTTTTAGTTCAATCGATCTTAGAGTTATGTGTCACCATCTTGTACTCATCTTCTGGTCCAATCGATAATAGAGTTATGTGTCATCATCTTGTGAGAACCTCAACTCACACGGATGGTATTGGTCCCAATTGTTTACAGCTTGAGTCTACGATTAGTTTAATAATGGGGACTAATTTTGCTCCGCTCGAATTGAGGATTGCATGAAATAATTTCACCTAACTCATGGATCGACTGTAGTTCCGTGTTTAGCGTTAGTGTTCTGTTATTTATTTTAAGAGTGCCCTGTTTCAATGAGATTCACGTCATCATGACTATCATGAGGCTGATGTCGACTACCTTGATGGGATGAACATCGGCTCTTTTAATGGTTTTCGTTCTCCTCGACCCTAGTCACTTCCTGATATTTATGCGAGTTTAGGAGGAGGCTTGCAATTCGCCTACGTAATACTACATCAATTTCAAAACTGAATTGAAATTCACTGCGTAAATCGATTATGATAAATAGCGTTGAAATCATCATTGAACTACTTGAACGTGTTAAGTCATTACAAAAGTTTGTCATTTGGATGGCTGTTACACATAACTATTTCCACAGTTGGTTCCAAAAACCACAATGTCAGTTTAGGTTAGGTCGAAAATATCAGCTGAGGTAGAGAATAGAAAGCTGATAAAAAAAATTTGTTACGGCTTAGATGGAAAATATTTTCATTTTGTACCATTTTACAGATCAGCGTTGGCAGCTCCAACGTTAGAGTCGGCAGCACAATTTTCGGAGCTAGGAATTATGCTCCTAAATAACCGTGTGGAGGCAGCCGATGTCAGCAGTCGAGCCTCTCCAGAAGCATTTCGCTTGTGGCATCAGATAAGTAATTTTTTTTTCGTTGCTTCCATGACTGCATCTTCTCATCTGACAGATGCTCAAATAGCTGGATCGTTAAAGCATTTTCTGTGAGCTGTGCTGGCTGAGTTACTTAGATTAAAATCTTGCGTTGCATGTGTGATAATGCTGAGAGCGAGACCTGGCGATGTTAGTGGAGCTCAGACTCTGTAATTTTCCTAAATAATGATAATAACTTTATGAATGGTTTAACTCATTGTGGAGATACACCGTGTAACTAGTCACAAACTTATATAATGAGCAGCAGAGAAATTCATCCAATGACTGATGATTTCCTAATTTTATAAATGCATACTCCCATCATTTCTTAGTTGCTCGAAAATGCTCTCTGTCTTAGAATATTCTTCGTTAGTGTCCTTTTCCATTGCTGCTCTCTAATTTGAAACTCATTATTTCTCAAAACTGCTCTACACCATGATTTTTCTTATTTCTCCATTAGTCCAATTTTTCGTGTCGCAAAATGTTTTCATTATTCCTATCATAGCTTACATGTGGAAGTGCCGATATACGTACGTATGTTAATTTTGTGACCAAGCATTAAAAAAATCGTCTCTGTAAGTGTCTCCCTCAAGGAGCGTATAGCGATCAATTTCGCACGTTTGACTGAAGTACAATTTTTTTCATGCTTCTACTACCATTTCAGTCACAATACTTAGATTTATGATATCTTTATGATATTATCTAATCCGCTTGAGGAACATTGCTAACCGCAGGATTCATGCACTAGCTGCAGATGAATTACGTTATCATGAAATTGCTTGTAACAGTTAGTAAAATCCGAACGTAGTTGGAACCGCTGGCTGCTTTGAGCACCTTCAGCCTGAGCCTATGACGTCCATTGATTTTGTCCATTAGGTTTTGATCCATCGGTTTTGAGAAACCAACGCTTGTTTAAGATAGAACAAGCTTTCTGTAAATACTTATTTTATGTATGAATTTACCAGCCATCTTTTATCAGAGCTTGCATAATAGACTTGATAACTTTTCAACAAAATTTTGCAATACCGAATATTTTTTCCTTTATAAAAGATTTCTTGGTATATTAAAGCTTTGTTTCTGCTCACGGAGCATGTACTATAATTTTGAGATGTATGTGGTTGTTTGATGCTCGCTTTTTAGAAGCTTAAATCGTTGAATTTTATGAGTCACAACTTCGACCTTGACTCGAGAAGACAAAACTGCCACAAATTCTTGCTTAGTTTTGTAGTCCGGTTAGGACGATTCTAGTCCATAACGGCAGTTCTGCTTCCACTCGTACGTTCGACACTATGATGTACACAAGTGATCTGAAAAAAGTTTAATTTCAATTTTAGGATGCACATTCAATTTATTGTTGAGGCCAGTTTTGAGTGCAAATTATGTGACTTTTTAGGTAACATTTAACCCACTTCCTGTGTTTCAAGTTGATACTTCCTTCAAAATTTAATCCGCATCCTTTGCTTGAAGTTAAATTAGGGAGGATTTTAATTTAGAAAAACCTCATCTATTCTTGTTTCCTTGCGAAGGTTAACTATATACAGGCATGCGTATTAGACCTTTAATGCTTACCCTGTATAGTGTGTATAACACAACTTATTCGTCTCCTAAGGTAAATGTCTGTAAGTGCAAAGTGTGTCTGATACGGGAGGGTAAAATATGTTCTTGTGTATTGCGTATTATGACGTCAAAGACAAAATCGCTCGGTCACCAAAGTCCTTAGGTTACTGGAACCAATAGTGAATTTTATTTGAAGCGTGTGTGAATTTTTTTCCGATATTTTCTTCTTCCGTTTCAAATCCTGCTGTGTGAGGTGGTTGGTTAATTACGCCGCTCGTTGGCCAACACGGTAGCCGAGGAAGACGAGTCCTACGACTCTGCTGTTTGCTTTCCGTCGCTTTCTAACAGATTTGTTTTTGTCAGTAGCTATCAAGGCTTACTATATATTGAACTGGTCGTGCAAGGTGGATGTTTTTCTGCATGTGATATTCGCTAGCACATAAGTTTCATTCATACTGACAACACATCGTTTAGTTTGAACTGACTTGCCATTTCCTCGGTTGAAAATGAAGATATATCTTAATTGTGAGTAAAGTCTATAACGTGCGCTTATCACACGTAGGGCTTAACATGGCTGAATTTAGGGATAAGTTTGAATGACCCGTTTGATTAGGTAATTACGTTGTGCACAACGGCACATGGTCCGCCAAGCTGTTTATTTTATACATCGTGGCTCAATTGAATGTTGCAGATTAATCTTTAGATCGAGCCTTCTTTCATGACATTTAATGCGCACGAGTGAATAAAATTTAATTTTTTTACCGACTTCTCATCCATTGTCGTTGAGCGATTAGATTTTTCCCAGAAAGTGGATTGCTTTTCCTCCAGCATTAGCCTCTGCAAGAGTCCACCCGAATATATTCCAGAGAACGAGAACTAAAGTCAGAAGCTATTTATTTGCATATTTCATCAGATGGAACGTAATGGCTGCATGGTCGTTGTAATTCACCCTTTAGATGCAACTACGTCACAACGTCCACTGTAATAGTGTGCATTTCATCCACTATTCAATCAACTAAATTAAATTGCCTGTGCAATATAGTCATCCGTTTGCATTGAAGGGTTTTGTTTAACGGTTGCCGCATCGATGAGGGAAATATTCAAAATATAACAAATTCACACTTTACTGAATAAAACCATGATACAAGTTCACAAATTAAATGTAAAAACACGTACGTACATTAAAAAATCCGCAAATGGTACGCAGTGATCTCCCCAGACGTGGAGAAAAACTGTATCCATACTTCATTAATTCATCTGACCACCAACGTTCATTTTGCGTGCTGTCCATGTAGTAACTTGTTTGACCCAATGAAGGGCGTCTAAAATCTGAGGACGGCATCTTTTAAGTACGCAATGTGGAGATACGTTTTAGTTTTACGTGAAGCAGAAGAAGGGCACTAAGGAATGAAGGGATTATAATAAGCTAAATTCAGAAAAAAGGTCGATAATGACGGACGGTCCACAACGAATGAGCAACAAGTGTTTGCCGTTTAGGTTAGGCCACATGATGAGGAAAGAATGAGCAAGTCCGTTTTTCAGGGGTCAGCAGTGGAAGATAATAAGTTTGATTACATTATTAGAAAAAGGGAAAGAAACGAAGTATTTATACGTTCGTGTCAACATAAAAGTAATCGGTGAAAAATTAATATTGTGGCCAGATCTCTTCCAGTTGATAAGAAGCATATAATTTCAATTAATTTTGAATGACAGATAACCTGTGTCACCAGCTATTTTAACGCAAAAACTTAAAATCCTTTTTGTATACTATTGAAATAAATAATTGAAGAGCGAGAAGTTGCGATATTAAGGGCAAAGATCTTACATGAATTAGAAAAATAATAAGACTGGCGTCTTAATACTCGTATGTTGAAAGCCCGAGTGCAAAAACTAAATAGAAATTTTATAATCGAAACTAACCTTACGATAAGCAATAACAATATTAACCAAGAACTCAATTGAGCAGCTCCGAACACAAAGCACACGTGGAAAACTAAAATAATATTTGGGCTTAATGTCTTCATACAAGTGAGGTACTACGCCTTCTAGGTGTAAAATTATGGAAAGTGCGAAGAATGAAACTAATTAGCCCAACGAAGTCCATATTACAGTTACTAAATGAAGGAATTCAGGAAACCTAGCGGAGACACATCAGTGTTCACAATGTGTAACATTGGAACACAAGCACTGTCCTCAGAGAATTGAATCAACTTTCACTCCAATATTTGTATGAAAATGGTTTAGTTATGAAGATAAAGACCAGCGTCACCCTAAAATAATCTCACAAGCTCGTTGGAGTACAGGCTCCACTGTTTTTTGATAGTTCTACATTTTATACCCGACCATCTTTGTTATTAGGGACGGATGAGCGTCAAAGTTACTGCAAAATTCCGATTAAAAAACTGTATGAATAAACAAATACAATCAAATGCTACAATCGTCAACTCATTCGGGCCGAAGGATTTGGCGATGCCAATTGACTCCAAATCGATTATTTAAACGAGGACAGAGCGGGACTATAACATCTAATAGGCCATTGTAATTAGGAGACGGGGGCAAATATATCATTAGGTAAAATATTTCAATTAAGAAAGAATAAGCTTTTATCCCAACACGTAGAAAACTCTACCATACTTGAAATATTTATCATCTCACGGTAGCACGGTTCAGTTGAAGAGCTCAGGAGAGAATGCCCTGGCGAAGGCCAGCACGGGGGCGCCGGTGGGGAGGCCTGGGAAGGGTCCAGCCGACGCCGCGATGTCCACGTGACTGTACTTCAGAGGGGCTGACGAGTCGCGTCCGTGCTGAGTTGAAAAAAAAGTTTTTTAATTAATTATGTTTGTATAACAACCGATACTTTAGGCATCTACGGCAACGTAACAATTTTAACTTTAAAAAGTTGCTTTCAATAAAATCCTAATCAAGAAAATGAATAACGAGTACACGATGTCTGGTTCAACCCCGATATTGATAAGCTCAAATTAGTTTACAAATATCAAGATAGCTAGTAGTATGCACGTCTGAAGCTTGAATGAGATGAACAGAAAGCCCTCGTAAGATATGAAATACAATGCTTTTCTTTTTTGAATAATTTACTCTGAACAACAGGAAATCTCTCTTTCAGTGGTCAATGAAATCCAAAGATAAGATTGTGGTTCGGCAGACTCAAATTAAAACTGACCTTGTCTAGCCCCGAGGCAAGTATGAGGAAGGCAGCTGGGCTTTGGTGCCCTCGTGGGGTGCGCGAGGAAGGAAGGTTGTTGCTTTGAAGCACATCCTCGTACTCGCTCTTGCCGGCATGGAAGCTGTAGTCTTCTCTTCTTATGCTCGATACCTGCACGTAATTAAGATATTGTCAGGAATAAATTTCAATGAAATAACATGTCACGGTCTATGCCAACTGGTAACGTCTACGTTCGCAGCACACGAACAGAGCTAAGCCTCATCACACGAAATGAGTCCCGCACGAGAAATTCGCGACATGCTGGAATATGGCGCACAGACCTACGCAGAAACTAGACCGTCAATATCCCCCACTTGTGCACTGCAGACTGCAGTCGACCTTTGAGTTACATACGTTCATCTCGTGAGAATTTCAACATATTTGGAGGGAAAATAGTAATACAGTAACTATTAATTGAGTCAATTATCGGATAAAATTAGAAATCAGGAGCCGAATTTTCAAACATTCAGCAGGCAGTATAAGTTCACCTGTCGACTTGTCTAATACATTCGATGCTGTTTCGCGTAAAGAAAAACACTTTGTACGTTTCTCTTTTCATTCGACAACCCAGCAGAGTTGCCAGAGGACTATAGAAACAAAAAATGGGTAATGCAGCATGAAGAAGAGGTTTTATGTTTTAATTCTGATTTTAGAATTCATGGATTCTTGTTCTTACTACATTGACTATTTTGCATTTTTCAGGCAAATTTTCTGTTCCTAAGGGTGAATACACAAAACACTTAATTTTGGGATTGACTTCCACCTTATGTTTTGAAAAAATAAGCGTTTTTGAAATTGTCTGGTTACACTGAACATTTAGACTAGAAGTTACCTAGCAACGTTTTCAATTAGTTTTCTAACATATGATGGACGTACACTTTCGCCATAATTATTAGCTGAATAAGTGATACTAATTTTAATATCTTTTCATTCAGATTAACAGACGAAGATGTAAAACTCAAAGATCGACTGTACGCGTTTTCATTTATCAGACAACCACGTTCACTCTTGACATCTGGATGGGGCATTTGGACCAAAATATGATTTGCAGAGCACGGATTTTTGTAGTCTTCACACACTAAAAAAAACATCCGGGCACCATCAAAGATTATAAACATTACCTGCATTAGGACAGTACATGACATCTGAGCAACCAGTACACACAATATTTTCGTTGCTATACTTGAAAAATACTGTCAAGCAACCTTCGAATGTAGTTGTCTAAAGCTAATAAAATAAAACAAGCTGAATTACATCATAAGAAAGCCGGACAAAAATATCGATGAAAGGTTTCATTATTTGAAAAGATAAAAATAACTCAACAATAGAAAACTAACAAGTGAATACAAGAAAAAAAATTAGATTAGACTAAATGTTAGTTTAAGCCTCCATGGCCTCAACAAAGGCTTTCCAAAGATAAGAAGAAGGAAGGCACCATTTAGTAAGGAGTTAAGGGAACGCAGAACCTAGGCACAAAGTGCATACAAACAGTAAGTTGAGAAAGTAGTTTATGAAACAAGATAAAAGATGAAGAAGAAAAGAGTGGGTGCTAAAAAAAAAGCCTGTGAAACTAAAAAAAGATAGTCCGTAACAAATAAAGAAAACACATTTTATTTCAACAGAAGAAAGGACTACTCAACCTTTAACTCGAGACCAAACATATTCCCCCTAGGAGCGCTAATACCCATAGATTCAATAATTGCATCCCCTGAGGGGACAAGAAAAACACGTATAAGAATAACAAACGTATAATATCGGACTATACCTCAACGGGCTCAGCGATGGCATCTCCCGCCTGCTGCACGGTCCTCGCGATATCAGCGAGCTTTGCCGGCCCGTTATCCATGATGGCCGTGTAGCCGTCGCCCACCGCCAGGCAGCAATGGCCCGTCAGTGTCGCCACCGTGAACAGGTGAGGGTCCGGCTGTTTCACACAATTTCTATTAATATGGCGTTATTCAATTGATGTGGCGTTTCAATTAATATGACGTTAATAATGTTGTATGGCCGTAAAATGATTTGTCACGCCCAATCAAACATGCTAAGCGTCAATTAAATGAATCTGCTATATTGTGTAGTTCATGTGCGTTTATGACACAAAATACAGGAGCTAAAATGATCTTCAATACAGAAACGTATTGAGCTCCTTTTCTTTGCACGAGATTCTTGTAAAATTAATTATTTGCAGAGCCTGGTCTGCATTACTTAATTTCTTTTCATCGCCCTTCCTGTGATCAGAAACTAAACAAGGCACAAATACTGCCGTTGTTCTGCGTGCCCATGTTGAAATTTCATGATTTTATTCATGTCTTGCTTATATTTACTATTGAATTAAATATTCCCCACACCATTGTTTATTGATCGGCATCACGGTGCCAGGAGACTATTTTTATACATTTACACATTTCCGATGAGACTGAACGAATGCAGAGACGCCTCCTGATTTGATTCATACATACGTTAGCCACAAATAGTACCAACGAATTTTCTAAAATGAATAATAACAAATGTGTTCATAGCAGTGACACGAAATTGAAAAACAATTGGCTGCTTTTAGAAACATCTCAAAATGACATTAAAAACTCATTTGATCTACAAGAATAACACATATTTTACCAAACATCCATCCACTAACTTCCGCAAGAAAAAGAAACAAAATCACGATTGAAATTATAAATAAATAAAATATATTCTTTATTTGTTTCCTTCACTCGTGTTACAAAATTCCTTCTACCTTTTACCTAAAGAAAACTGATTCTGACCTGGCCTTGAGCTCTCTCCTTCATCCTAGCGAGGACGTCGGCCATGGCCATCCTGCCCTCAGCGTCGGTGTTGCCAATCCTGACCCGCACGCCCGCCCTGCTCGTGATGATCTCGTCCGACACGTAGCAGTCAGACCCTACGCTGTTCCGCACCATGCACATCGCGCCCTCGACCTGGTGGATCACAAGTGCCTACGTTACGGCAATGAAAAACTTTTCACGAGCGAAGCCACATCAAGGAATATAAATGTGAAAATTCACGAGTACATTAACTTACACATTTAATCGACGAGATATTATAGGCGTAATCAAAGTAAATCAATTCGTATGCCAGTCCCAAACAACAGGCACCTCCACGATCAAGATGAAACCCTGCGGAACTCCGTGAACACCAGAGAAGCTTCAATTTGCCGAGTCATCGCTTGCAACTTTTTCTCCAGTCGCCGAAAGGGACAACACACCCATCTTGACATAAGAAAAAGTGCAAAGAAACAAAACGACAAGAAAACGGCTTTACTACTTACGTTGAACCTCTCGGGTTTGGCTTCAACTACTTTCTTTCATGCCTTTGGGTTTGGCTTCAACTACTTGCTTCTATGCCTTTGGGTTTGGCTTCAACTACTTGCTTCTATGCCTTTGGGCTCGGCTTCAACTACTTGCTTTTATGCCTTTGGGCTCGGCTTCAACTACTTGCTTTTATGCCTTTGGGCTCGGCTTCAACTACTTGCTTTTATGCCTTTGGGCTCGGCTTCAACTACTTGCTTTTATGCCTTTGGGCTCGGCTTCAACTACTTGCTTTTATGCCTTTGGGCTCGGCTTCAACTACTTGCTTTTATGCCTTTGGGCTCGGCTTCAACTACTTGCTTTTATGCTTTTGGGCTCGGCTCCAAGCCTCCAACTACTGGCTTTTATGCCTTTGGGCTTGGACATAGCCCCGAATACTTGCCTTGATGCCCTTGGGCTTGGCCGCATCAAGGAATTTGAAGTATCCCGCTACCCCGGCGGCCCCACACTTGTCCCGGTGCATCCCAGCCATAACGCCTCCGGCCTTGATGTCAGCACCACCGGTGTCGTAGGTCACACCCTTCCCCACGATGAAGAGGGATTTGGTCGGGGTGTCGGGGGGAGTGTACGTCAGGTAAATGATGCAGCCGCGATGTCTCTCGACCCCTGAACACAAAGAGGAACGTAAGACACAAGGCTCACTTTGTGACTCGTGAAAACGCGAAAGAGCTCAGCTTACAAAACAATGAAAATATGAGCTTTGTAACAGACATGGCAAAAAAAAGTAATAGAGATAGCAAAAAATAACTTATGATATATTAAATAATTAACGCTATTAGAAATTTATGTTATAAAGGTTATATATTACATTAATAAAACAAGAATCTCGAACTACACAAAATGCATTTTAAAGGAAGAAGGCACGATGAAATATGAAATCAGGGGAACGGAAAATCTATGCACAAGTGTGTTTTCGCCCTGGATTTCTTGCGCATAGAAATTTCAAAATTGAAATAATTTTATGATATAAGATACAAGAAGAACGTAATAGATGCTGTATATGGCCTCCCTGAGGAATCGAGTAATTAAAAATGAAAAATGTCCGCTGCAAAATCATTTCGTGCACAAAACATTGATGCCCTCGACAGTCTACTCAGTACTAAATGACGTAACGCGTAGCAAGTGTAACATCGGCGCAAGGCAATAGTGCAAGCGTAAAGGAATAAAGAAAATATGCACCCACAAAAAAAAAGCCTTAGAGTTAAAGAAAAATAAAATAACTTTCTTGAAATATTGATACAGATGGAAATTTAAAGTACAAACGCCATAAGCAAATCCAAGTGAATGAAGCCTATGCCAAACTATACGATAGTAAATTAAAATATCTTTCCGGAAATTCGTAGACGTATCAGAGCCTGGACATTCAGTTGAAAGCTTAAAATCAAAAACTTAGTTAAACACTAAAAAAAGTACGGCATTTAACCGGGATGAAAAACAGACTCGCGGGGAGAATCATTTTATCAATATGACAATAATGAAACATTCCAGTTTTTACTTGAATAAAAAATAGCATGCAAACTGCATTAGTAAGATGAAATTTGGTAGAGTTCACTTTTATACTTTGTAATTCTTGTTTAGTTCTTCATGAACTGAGAATCACTGCTGAGATCAACACTTGTGCGGCTGTGGTGGTAAAACTAGGAATATAATAATAATAATAATAATAATAATAATAATAATAATAATTAGTTCTTCATGAGAAAACATGACCATAGGTAGTTGCATTTCTGTAATTTCACCACAAACACACCAAATGTTTCACACGATTTTCTTCCATGACAAATAAGAAGACACTAATTCCATTTTTGCTCAATTCAACATCAGTGCACGTTTTTCATGCAGCAGTTTTTAATGTTCAGCTTTATCTTTAAATTTGGCAGCGAGTAATTTGCTACTAATTCTGAGGTGACGTGGCGAGAAGTTCTTTCATTACAATGTATTTGCAAGTGTTTGCTTTTCCACGAACAAATTAGTTTAAAAAACAATTACTTCTATGTCAATTGGGAATTAGTCTAGACCATGCAAACTCGTCACACCTAACTTTCTCTTCGAAACTTTTCTCCACTTATGTACAGATTTCCCCTTACATATTCCGCATGCACGGTGCAAATACCTACGACGCACTTTATATATTTAACATGTCAACAGAAATCGAGGAACATCACTCTCGGTATCTCGGCACAAAATATCTCGGTAAACAATTCCTAAGCTGTAACAGTGTAACACTAATGGATGAACTTTGTTTTCCCTAACCACTGTTGCATTTATCATCACACGTACATCATTAATCTCTATGACCTGACGTTCAGCACTAAACGTCTCGTTCCTCAAACATTAGCACGATACCACACAATTAATTTATGTCAATCTGCAACATTAAACCCTAAAACAGCTATGCCAGCTCACTTTTCCAACCTTATTACCAATACCAATCCCACTTCGAACAGTCTCAAATCTATACAAATTTTTCATATAGCAAACATCAAAAAGGATACAAAACAGCAAAACTTCGGGATAAGACTACACTGCAGCAGTTTTACAGCGCACTACACAGTAATTCTTCTTGCAACTAACATACAAATGCACACAAAACAGCAAAAATTTTGCGATAAGATTACATTGCACTACACTGCAATTTTTCTTCCAACTAACCTCCAAATGGACAGAAACAGCAAAAACTTCGCGAAAAAACTACACTGACCTTTGGCACACCTGTTGACGGCAGAGAAGAGAGGATACTCCCTGCAGAGCAGGTCGTCCTCACGGATCACTTCCACGCTGATGCAGGAGCTCGCGCTGAATGTCTCCTGCACGTACTGCGCTACGCGGGGCGGTGCCATGCGCTCTGGGTCGCTGCCTCCTATGTCCTTAGCAACGCTCCTGCACACAGCAAATATGCGGAGATGGAGGGAGGGGAGATGTGGAGACGCAAAAAGGTGATTTAGAGAGAGGAGAGAATTCTGGAAACAAAGAGTGAATTGCCACACAAAAGGAAAAATTCGAATGGGAAGGGAGAAATTTGGATGGGAAGGGAAAAATTTGGATGGAAAGGGAGAAATTTGGATGGAAAGGGAGAAATTTGGATGGAAAGGGAGAAATTTGGATGGAAAGGGAGAAATTTGGATGGAAAGGGAGAAATTTGGATGGAAAGGGAGAAATTTGGATGGAAAGGGAGAAATTTGGATGGAAAGGGAGAAATTTGGATGGAAAGGGAGAAATTTGGATGGAAAGGGAGAAATTTGGATGGAAAGGGAGAAATTTGGATGGAAAGGGAGAAATTTGGATGGAAAGGGAGAAATTTGGATGGAAAGGGAGAAATTTGGATGTGTTGTGATCTTATCACAACGTAAGGATCTTCAGAACGAGGGACGCCTCTATATGTTCAGGATGATCCAAAGCAGCCGAGGAGAGGCGTCGTATGCCGCAGAAACGGTTATCAGACTTCGCGAATCGTTCTAAGTAGTTATTCTTCTTCTCCTTTATATCTCCTCTACGTCGACTCCGAGATCGCGGAAGAAGCAAAGACATCAACGGAACGAAGGAGCTGCCGGATGCCAACACAAGAGAGATTCTTCACTGTTATTTCTGTCATTATTCAATAGCCCATGGTAATTAGATCATTTGTGCGGTTAGCGAGAATTAATGTTTCCCTTTGCTTATATAATTCGATACGCTAAAGTCGTGCATAATCGCTTGATTGAGGAATAATCTATATTGAGATTACAATGTAAGCTCCCGCTCTGAGAAGGGCGTGACGCAGAACGACCGAGGAGGTAAGCACTCCGCGCAGACGAGAACAGTCAGTACGTCCGAGGCCTCCCTCAGAGAAAGAACGCCTTAATTAACACTTCTTGAACGCCTGCCTTCGGGCTAGGCATGGTTTCTTCTTTGAAATGTGTACCACTAGTGATTCCTCATACCTGTTATATTAAAGTAATTGATAAATGCCTCGGCGTACACACGATATAGCCATCTTCCGGATTTCGAAACAAAGCTAAGTCCATCATGTCATGTGTCCATTAGGTAACATCCTCATTGCCTCCCTTCTGGGCGTAGGATTATCGTTATTATGCCTTTAGCATTCACTTAATTCGTTTTTGCCTTCAGCATATATTATGTCTTTGCCTTCAGCTTATGTAATCGTTTGCCTTCAGCATATTGTGTCCTTGCCATCAGCGTTATTAAAATATTAATAAAATGTAACTTAGCGCGTTAGGTCTACTTCACTTTTAGAATATCCTTTTGTAATGAGATTAGGGAATAAATATCGATGTGCGATTGTGTATAATTTCCTGATGGTTAGGAAGATGAATTATCATGATCTGTGGAGAGGTATTCCACGCTAGATACTCCACGCTACCAACTTAAATCAATTTCTACCATTCTCATTAATTCGATACTTGCTCACTAATTAAATTTATGGACATTGAAAAGTCCCACTTTATCTACGTTAACCTAAAATAAAAGAAAGTGATTAATAAATCACGACCAGCAAAAGAGAGCCATTCATACGAAAAAAAAGATGAAAAGAGAATAAAGAGTGACATACGAGAAGGCACCATAACAATTTGGTGTGCAGCGGGGGTGGGATTTGACTCCTATTCTTTATAATAAGAGTTAAATTTCCCTTGCTCACTCCCTCCGAAATAAAAATAAAGCTCGTGCCTGCAAAACAAAATAAATTAAATAAACCTCCAACAGATCTTGATAATTTCATCTCTACGTTAGGATATTTGTGTAATCTATCGAAAGTCTCATATTCATATAAACTTGTTTGATAAAATTCTAATTCATTTCTGTGAACCAATTATTGCTATGTGCTTATTTTGCTTTCTATTTCATTTCTGTGAGATCATTTACAATGCATTTTATAATCTACCATTTACGTGTGAACTTTATTTTAATAACTAATTAAAATTTGCTTCATGTAACAACCATTAGTAGGTGTGCATTGATTGTTACGTATCAATTCTTTTAATATGTCAAACCGTTTGATTGTGAGGAATATGATATGAATCTACCTTCTGATCCAAGAGCATTCAATTACTAAAGGCCAATTTGACAACGTGAATCATTCAATTATTTACGATGCGGGATAACTGCACTCCAATGAATTATGTAAAATTATGATTTACCGTATAAATTTCTCCAATTTACCATGTAACTCTCTTTCATGACTCTAAACGGACGCTATTTTGTCATTTTGTTTTGATTTGTACTTAACGTGCTATTCATTTTAAACTCTGAATCTTCGTATCGCAAAATTATACTTATAAAACATGTAATAATTTGAGACATTCCTTTAAAATTCGACTTATAAATGACCTTCAGTAAATCATCTCCTTGGAATTCAATCATATTTACACGAAAAGAAAATTCATTTTAGAAGTAAATTTATTTTAGTCAGAAATTATTTACATGATTAAAAATTCAAATTCATATATATCGTAGATATTATAATACTAAAAATATGGCAACCTTTTCATTCAGACGTCCGTGTGTAAATCACAATTTCAATGCGTTATTTTAACATGTATTTTAACCATATAATCATCATGATTGTTGCGTGATTGTGCGTGTTGAGGTGTGAGAGAATTCTAAGACCAGCTAATTGTGTGGTAGAGGGTAGTTCTCGAGTGCCCGGGCTCATTTTGTTTCGTAAACAAACCTCTACATCCCCCTCCATGTCTCCCCAGCAGCCAGCGCGGGCTAGCTCTATCTCCTACTTCAGTCATTTATTCTCTCAATTTCTGCTCTCTCTCTCTAGCATTCGTACCCAACGGTCGTATCATGAATTCTACTTGCTTGATAATTACAATGCGTCACATTAAAATATTTGATGGATTAACTTTGAACTAAGTGTTGATGGAATGTTTAATGTTTCGTTAATGTTGTAGGTGTAATGATGTAGTATTTACCAATCTGCCACGTAACCAACTCTAGTGAGACATGGAAGATGAATGAAAAAAAATTTTCCCTTAAGTCTGACCTCATGAGTGATTTAAATTATATTCATCAGATTATCTTTTGAAATTCAATCATGTTCTACTTTAAAGGAATTCATCTAGAAGTAAATTTCATTTAATTAGAAATGATCATGCGGAGAACGATTTATTTCATTTGATTAGGGTGTTCATGTCTAATTTTAATTCCAATGTATTGTTTAACCATGTCATTGTAATGAACGTTTGCCTGAATGCTGAGGAGTGAGGGAAGAATGTGTGTTGGAGTGAGGCTGTGTGAAGGGAGTCGCGACGTGACAGGGTGCGCTCAAGCCCGAGCCGACAACGTTCCTGTTGTTGTAGAATACCATACCTTCACGCAACCCCCCTTTCTAGCCCCAATCCTCGAACCCTTGGCTAGCTCCCTTCTTCGTTTTGTTCCAAGAGAAAAGGCCTAACCATCACACGAGCATAATTTACTTCGCGAGCTCGATACCAGACTTGGATACTCGCCGTCTTTTGATCACCTCTTTACGCAACAGTTTTTGCGCTGAAAGATTCGATAAATTTGAACCTAGGATAAATTATTTGATGATTTGAGATTTGATGTAATATTGTGAACATGTGATAAATAATAGCGTGAGTGTGTAATAATTTCATTCATTTAAAAATTTGAATTTACTTGTCATATGAAGAATTTCGTTAACAGATCACGACTTAAAGATAAATGAATAATACTTTATGCACATAAATATACTTCTCTGAAATTGGATGATAGTGCCAATATCAGCGTCATGTGATTTTAAATGATAATTATCTCAACGTCAGGATACTGGAATTTGTAACCAATTTAAAATTCGATCATGATTAGAACACCCTTGATGTTAATCTAATCGCAGAAGTTCTTCGTCATATGACACACTCAACGTGAATGTAATACTAGGGAAATTCTGTTTTCCTCTCTACGAAATGTTTTAGAGTTTAACGTCATAAGCGAACAGTGGAAGTACCGAAATAGGTTTAAGCTCAATGTATGTCCTGTTTGTAAGCACAGAAGGGTGGTATGAGACGAGATGTTTGGGCATATGTCTGCAAGTGATGGTGGCTTGTCTGGGAATGAATAAAATTCACAAGAACGATAAATAACAATAACGGTAATTTCAGCTGATGCCGTGGACTCGGTGAGCGGACGGGATGGACTGCTGCGTCTTCATTACCAGCCCCACACAACCAGCCCACTCTCTGCCTCGATGCCTAAGCTATTACGCTTGCGGCGGACTTCGCGTTCATGTGGTCCGCGCTAAGTGTCAACATGGCTCGGACGTGGACGTGGCAGCGGCGACGCAACAACGGGGCATCGGCGGCAACAACAATAACAACACTCCGACGAGTTCAACGCACGAGCGCGGAGAAAACGTCGTAGAAAATGGTCCGCTCAGACGCTGCTCGGCAATACTTCAGCGACAAGGACAGTCTGAGCTAGACGCACGACCTCGAGGAAAACGACGAGAGAAAACGGTCCGCCAGTTGACTGGGTCAACTACTTTAAAATTTTCTGGGAGGATATTTCGAATCACGGAACCTGAGTGGAGATAACATCGGCGAGAAGAAGAAGGAACACGACTACGACGAAGCTCCGGGATATACTAGCGCATCATGAACAACGATAAGAACTACAACTACAAAGATTTTGACGATCTTCTTGCGACGTCGGCGTGTCTTCGTGGCTGTTTAAAAGAAGTCTTCAGGACTCAAAAATAAAACCCCATCGCGAAGGAGATCGTGTATGATAAGGCGCGGTTAAAATGACTTTCTTGAACACAGGCATTGCGAGGATGTCTATCCTTCCACATAATTGGATGCTGCTGAAGTATGATCACGGCGACCGAGACTTTAATTGTCCCGTGTCCTTTAATGAAATTTTTATTTCATTGAATATTTTCTAGAAATATTCTGCGAGCTGAGGAAGCCTCCGCCATTTTCTGCGGGGAACAACGTTTGCCAAAAACGGACGGAGGACTTGGTCATGTCTGGAGGTTTCAAATCAGAGTTCGACAGAAGAACAAACTCAGTAATCGCTGCCGTAAAATCATCACAGCTGGATACGTGGATATACCAAAAAATAAAAGATCTGACTTATCAACGTCTTCCTCCCCCCCACTGGCACGTAAAAGCTGTAGAGAAAGTCAACGATCAGGAGATCGTCTTCATCGCCAACAAGGGGAGATTTTGTTGTGATCTTATCACAACGTAAGGATCTTCAGAACGAGGGACGCCTCTATATGTTCAGGATGATCCAAAGCAGCCGAGGAGAGGCGTCGTATGCCGCAGAAACGGTTATCAGACTTCGCGAATCGTTCTAAGTAGTTATTCTTCTTCTCCTTTATATCTCCTCTACGTCGACTCCGAGATCGCGGAAGAAGCAAAGACATCAACGGAACGAAGGAGCTGCCGGATGCCAACACAAGAGAGATTCTTCACTGTTATTTCTGTCATTATTCAATAGCCCATGGTAATTAGATCATTTGTGCGGTTAGCGAGAATTAATGTTTCCCTTTGCTTATATAATTCGATACGCTAAAGTCGTGCATAATCGCTTGATTGAGGAATAATCTATATTGAGATTACAATGTAAGCTCCCGCTCTGAGAAGGGCGTGACGCAGAACGACCGAGGAGGTAAGCACTCCGCGCAGACGAGAACAGTCAGTACGTCCGAGGCCTCCCTCAGAGAAAGAACGCCTTAACACTTCTTGAACGCCTGCCTTCGGGCTAGGCATGGTTTCTCCTTTGAAATGTGTACCACTAGTGATTCCTCATACCTGTTATATTAAAGTAATTGATAAATGCCTCGGCGTACACACGATATAGCCATCTTCCGGATTTCGAAACAAAGCTAAGTCCATCATGTCATGTGTCCATTAGGTAACATCCTCATTGCCTCCCTTCTGGGCGTAGGATTATCGTTATTATGCCTTTAGCATTCACTTAATTCGTTTTTGCCTTCAGCATATATTATGTCTTTGCCTTCAGCTTATGTAATCGTTTGCCTTCAGCATATTGTGTCCTTGCCATCAGCGTTATTAAAATATTAATAAAATGTAACTTAGCGCGTTAGGTCTACTTCACTTTTAGAATATCCTTTTGTAATGAGATTAGGGAATAAATATCGATGTGCGATTGTGTATAATTTCCTGATGGTTAGGAAGATGAATTATCATGATCTGTGGAGAGGTATTCCACGCTAGATACTCCACGCTACCAACTTAAATCAATTTCTACCATTCTCATTAATTCGATACTTGCTCACTAATTAAATTTATGGACATTGAAAAGTCCCACTTTATCTACGTTAACCTAAAATAAAAGAAGGTGATTAATAAATCACGACCAGCAAAAGAGAGCCATTCATACGGAAAAAAAGATGAAAAGAGAATAAAGAGTGACATACGAGAAGGCACCATAACAGATGGAAAGGGAGAAATTTGGATGGAAAGGGAGAAATTTGGATGGAAAGGGAGAAATTTGGATGGAAAGGGAGAAATTTGGATGGAAAGGGAGAAATTCGGATGGAAAGGGAGAAATTCGGATGGAAAGGGAGAAATTCGGATGGAGAGGGAGAAATTCGGATGGAGAGGGAGAAATTCGGATGGAGAGGGAGAAATTCGGATGGAAAGGGAGAAATTCGGATGGAAAGGGAGAAATTCGGATGGAAAGGGAGAAATTCGGATGGAAAGGGAGAAATTCGGATGGAAAGGGAGAAATTCGGATGGAAAGGGAGAAATTCGGATGGAAAGGGAGAAATTCGGATGGAAAGGGAGAAATTCGGATGGAAAGGGAGAAATTCGGATGGAAAGGGAGAAATTCGGATGGAAAGGGAGAAATTCGGATGGAGAGGGAGAAATTCGGATGGAGAGGGAGAAATTCGGATGGAAAGGGAGAAATTCGGATGGAGAGGGAGAAATTCGGATGGAAAGGGAGAAATTCGGATGGAAAGGGAGAAATTCGAATGGAAAGGGAGAAATTCGAATGGAAAGGGAGAAATTCGGATGGAGAGGGAGAAATTCGGATGGAGAGGGAGAAATTCGAATGGAGAGGGAGAAATTCGAATGGAAAGGGAGAAATTCGAATGGAAAGGGAGAAATTCGAATGGAAAGGGAGAAATTCGAATGGAAAGGGAGAAATTCGAATGGAAAGGGAGAAATTCGAATGGAAAGGGAGAAATTCGAATGGAAAGGGAGAAATTCGAATGGAAAGGGAGAAATTCGAATGGAAAGGGAGAAATTCGAATGGAAAGGGAGAAATTCGAATGGAAAGGGAGAAATTCGAATGGAAAGGGAGAAATTCGAATGGAAAGGGAGAAATTCGAATGGAAAGGGAGAAATTCGAATGGAAAGGGAGAAATTCGAATGGAAAGGGAGAAATTCGGATGGAAAGGGAGAAATTCGGATGGAAAGGGAGAAATTCGGATGGAAAGGGAGAAATTCGGATGGAAAGGGAGAAATTCGGATGGAAAGGGAGAAATTCGGATGGAAAGGGAGAAATTCGGATGGAAAGGGAGAAATTCGGATGGAAAGGGAGAAATTCGGATGGAAAGGGAGAAATTCGGATGGAGAGGGAGAAATTCGGATGGAAAGGGAGAAATTCGGATGGAAAGGGAGAAATTCGGATGGAAAGGGAGAAATTCGAATGGAAAGGGAGAAATTCGAATGGAAAGGGAGAAATTCGAATGGAAAGGGAGAAATTCGGATGGAAAGGGAGAAATTCGGATGGAAAGGGAGAAATTCGGATGGAAAGGGAGAAATTCGGATGGAAAGGGAGAAATTCGGATGGAGAGGGAGAAATTCGGATAGAAAGGGAGAAATTCGGATGGAGAGGGAGAAATTCGGATGGAGAGGGAGAAATTCGGATGGAAAGGGAGAAATTCGGATGGAAAGGGAGAAATTCGGATGGAAAGGGAGAAATTCGGATGGAGAGGGAGAAATTCGGATGGAGAGGGAGAAATTCGGATGGAGAGGGAGAAATTCGGATGGAGAGGGAGAAATTCGGACGGAGAGGGAGAAATTCGGACGGAGAGGGAGAAATTCGGACGGAGAGGGAGAAATTCGAATGGAGAGGGAGAAATTCGGATGGAGAGGGAGAAATTCGAATGGAGAGGGAGAAATTCGAATGGAAAGGGAGAAATTCGAATGGAAAGGGAGAAATTCGAATGGAAAGGGAGAAATTCGAATGGAAAGGAAGAAATTCGAATGGAAAGGGAGAAATTCGAATGGAAAGGGAGAAATTCGAATGGAAAGGGAGAAATTCGAATGGAAAGGGAGAAATTCGAATGGAAAGGGAGAAATTCGAATGGAAAGGGAGAAATTCGAATGGAAAGGGAGAAATTCGAATGGAAAGGGAGAAATTCGAATGGAAAGGGAGAAATTCGAATGGAAAGGGAGAAATTCGAATGGAAAGGGAGAAATTCGAATGGAAAGGGAGAAATTCGAATGGAAAGGGAGAAATTCGAATGGAAAGGGAGAAATTCGAATGGAAAGGGAGAAATTCGAATGGAAAGGGAGAAATTCGAATGGAAAGGGAGAAATTCGAATGGAAAGGGAGAAATTCGAATGGAAAGGGAGAAATTCGAATGGAAAGGGAGAAATTCGAATGGAAAGGGAGAAATTCGAATGGAAAGGGAGAAATTCGAATGGAAAGGGAGAAATTCGAATGGAAAGGGAGAAATTCGAATGGAAAGGGAGAAATTCGAATGGAAAGGGAGAAATTCGAATGGAAAGGGAGAAATTCGAATGGAAAGGGAGAAATTCGAATGGAAAGGGAGAAATTCGAATGGAAAGGGAGAAATTCGAATGGAAAGGGAGAAATTCGAATGGAAAGGGAGAAATTCGAATGGAAAGGGAGAAATTCGAATGGAAAGGGAGAAATTCGAATGGCAAGGGAGAAATTCGAATGGCAAGGGAGAAATTCGAATGGCAAGGGAGAAATTCGAATGGCAAGGGAGAAATTCGAATGGCAAGGGAGAAATTCGAATGGCAAGGGAGAAATTCGAATGGCAAGGGAGAAATTCGAATGGCAAGGGAGAAATTCGAATGGCAAGGGAGAAATTCGAATGGAAAGGGAGAAATTCGAATGGAAAGGGAGAAATTCGAATGGAAAGGGAGAAATTCGAATGGAAAGGGAGAAATTCGAATGGAAAGGGAGAAATTCGAATGGAAAGGGAGAAATTCGAATGGAAAGGGAGAAATTCGAATGGAAAGGGAGAAATTCGAATGGAAAGGGAGAAATTCGAATGGAAAGGGAGAAATTCGAATGGAAAGGGAGAAATTCGAATGGAAAGGGAGAAATTCGAATGGAAAGGGAGAAATTCGAATGGAAAGGGAGAAATTCGAATGGAAAGGGAGAAATTCGAATGGAAAGGGAGAAATTCGAATGGAAAGGGAAAAATTCGAATGGAAAGGGAAAAATTCGAATGGAAAGGGAAAAATTCGAATGGAAAGGGAGAAATTCGAATGGAAAGGGAGAAATTCGAATGGAAAGGGAGAAATTCGAATGGAAAGGGAGAAATTCGGATGGAAAGGGAGAAATTCGGATGGAAAGGGAGAAATTCGGATGGAAAGGGCGAAATTCGGATGGGTGGGAAGGGCGAAATTCGGATGGGTGGGAAGGGCGAAATTCGGATGGGTGGGAAGGGCGAAATTCGGATGGGAAGGGCGAAATTCGGATGGGAAGGGCGAAATTCGGATGGGAAGGGAGAAATTCGGATGGGAAGGGCGAAATTCGGATGGGAAGGGCGAAATTCGGATGGGAAGGGAGAAATTCGGACGGGAAGGGAGAAATTCGGATGGGAAAGGAGAAATTTGGATACAAAGGGGAAACAAATACAAAGGAGAAATTATCTGGTTACACAAATGCAAAAGCAACAAAACAACAAAATATACACATGGGAGTCTTCGGTTCACCGCATGCGCGATCAATGCATCTCTCAAGTTATGCATTGACGTTCTATTGATGTGTCAACGTCACACTATTGAGTATCGAAATAATTTCGCGTGGATCAACGCAATCAGGGAAAAACTAACACGAGATGTATCTGAACGAAAATCGCACTTGAAACTAAATTTCGATCACTCTGAGATTAAGGCATTAGTTAGTTTAAAGCCTCCCTAACCGCAACAAATGCAATCGAAAGCGAAGAAGAAAGAAGGAACCATTTAGTATGGAGTTAAGTGAAGGCGGAATCTATTCAGAAAGGGCATAGAATCAGTAAGTTGGGAAAGAGTTTCATGATACAAGACTATAGTTGAACAAAAAAGTCAGAGGTGCTGAAAAATAGGACAGCAGTGAACCGAAAAAAAGATGGTCCTTACCATAACAAAATCATTTCATTTCAATAAAAAGAAAGCCTACCTAACTCTCAGCTCAGGTCCTCACATTTTCCCCCTGGAGCGCTAATTTCCACAGATACAATAGTTGTATACCCCTGAGATCACTCTGGGAGCAAATCTTGCACTTTAGGTTACATTACCTACTTTTCCGTACCAGCATCATAGCCCAATGATACTTGCTGTAGCTAATGAGAGCTGCATGTTGGTCAGCAGCGAAGGAAGACTCACTTGGCAGCATCGAGATGTTGAGCGAGGCTAACAACAGACGGTGCTACATCAAACACGGCCAGCTGCTCCACCTTCACCTTCTTGGCAGGCACGTCTTCACGTATCTCGAGCGGCACGTACGCGGTCTCCAGAGCGCCGATCACTGAAAGCAGCGCCGCAGTTGGCCATGATGGAGGGCCAATCGCAACCAAGAGCGGTCGCGAGCACCCGCATCCCAGAGCCCTGCGAAACGAGTCATTGCACATTTCTGTTATGTATCCTCCAAGTTATTTTACTGCTTTAAATTAACACTGATATTTTAAAACTCATGATGAATTATTTCGAGATAAAATGGCAAATCAACCACTGTTTTGTCGATTCAGTGATACGTACACGTAAAACAAACACCAATATCAAAAGCACAAGAAAAGCAACCATGCGACCAGAAAAACAGTCCAGACAAGCGGATTTCTCACGACCATCAATGTTTCCTCTTCAATTTAACGGAACACATCATTATCATTGAAATTGTTCAACCCCCGTTACCACAAAAAAGCGGTCCGCACAGTGAGACGCGATATCGGAACACATCCCTTACCGCTTGACACCAGCAGCAGCAGCCTCCGTCCAGCGCCGCGCGTCATCGTAGTCGCGGTCCAGGGGTCCGGTGGGCGCGTACACGACGCGAGAACCCGCCACCTCCCTCACGCCCACCACGCACCCGGACTTCGCAGCCGAGGCGTCTGCATCAGGAGCAGAATTTGAACAGACCGTCAGTTTACCACTTCAGAGGGTACATACTACCTAGTCAACGCACTCAAATGTCAATAACTGAAGATTAAACTACGAGTTGGTTTAAGCCTCCCTAACCACCACAAAGGTGTTACCAAGAAAAGAAGGAAGAAGGAATCAATAGTAAGGAATCAAGAGCATGGGGAATCTAAGCAAGAAGTGTATCTCTACTCGTTGCGCATGGGAAAATTAATATCATGCGCAAAAGAAAATTCATTTTACTTAAGAAGTACTTTTTCAAATTTTCATTAGATCCCAAATTAGCTTGCACCTCCTTGACTACAACAAAGATGCTTCCAAGAGAGGGAAGAAGAAGGCACCATTTAGAATGGAATCATGAGAACGAGGAGTCCATGCACAAGATGTGTCCCTACACCATGCGCATAAAAACCAGTAAGATTCATCAAACATGATGAAGTTCAAGAAATGAGTAATAGCAGAAAAATGGAAACAAGAAACCAAAAAGATGGTCCATAACAAAGAAAACATTCTATTTCAACAAAATGAAGACCTATCTAACCTTTCAGTGCGAACCACATTTCTTCTCCCTCGATGAACTATTTCTTATTGAGACGGTAGTTGTGTCCGCATGAGGGTACGAAATAGCACATCGCAAAATATATTTCAATACCGAGTACTCACCCAATGTTATCTGGGCCTGCACTGCATCTCTGACTTGAGCAAGCACAGCAGCGTGCGCAGAGGATGCGAGGAGGTCGAGTGATGACGTCACCAGCACCACACAATCTGACCCCTCACCACTCAAACTAGCAACCCTCACCACACTACTCATTTTCAGCTAATTTTTTACCTATTTTTGTATTAGGTTCTGAAATTTGGTTCTGAACACTGAAATAAATCACATTAGTAAAATGAGAATGCAAATACACGAGTGAAATGCACCGAAATCTACAAAATTGCTCTGTCGATTTCAAGCTTTTGTACTCAGCCAAGTAAATATTAACTAACGGCAAGGTGCTTTTCGTAATTGCAATTGCTCCGTCGTGATGAAGTGAGAAGGCAAGATTGCTAGTTTCACGAGCATATGTTTGAATTTTGGTTCGGAAAAATTACCAACAGCTGGATACACAGCTCATGTCACATTCTCAATTCAATGATATTTCTCTGGTCAAGCATGGCTAAGCTGAGAAAACAAAGGAGATTAAAACGATTTAAACAGGGTTTCAAACTTGCTGTGAACATGTGCGTAGAACCTATGTACTAAAAATTTGCGTGCTATTCAACTGCAGCTCACCCCAAAAGAAGAGGAAAAACACGAATACTTCATCAGCACCGAAACTTTCCAGCTCAACTGTAGCTATTAGTTAGAAAATTAACAAGATGTAGGCCATTTATTTCGACAGTGTAGCATCATGCTTAACACATTTCCTGCGACGTGACCCACCGGTGGTCAGTTTGGTAATTTTTATAGTGCTGCTGACCCACCTGCAGTCGCTAACTCATTTTTTATTAATACTTAATGAAAGCTAAATAAAGGCCCTATTCAGTTAATGTTTGCTATTTTCTAAGTTGATTACCACAATGGACTTTAAATTTGAATTGAATATTGAAGTTCAGTTTAACCCATCGCAGTTAACGTGTTAAAAATGTTGGAACACCTTAAATTTAGCGATGAAGCCCTAATTAGGCAACTAACAGCAGCGAATAATTTTTTAACATTGAGATAAACTTTCCATCTTAATTTCAATTCTAGAGCATCACAAAGAAGCACAAAAATAGTTTGCATTTAAATCTTGAACGTGTTAATCGAAGCATTATTGGCTAACTGTAAATATTCAAGAAATAAACCAAGTGATCGGGTTGCTTGCTTGCAATGTGAGAAGAGGTCTAAATGGTAATGAATGCGTGTCTGCCCAACACAACGGACAACTGAAGTCCTGTGGACGTAAAACGAGTCAGTGCACAATAACGGGAGCAGCAGCTAGTGGGCGTGTTGATGCTCACACAAACATATGCATGATTAGTGTAGTTTTCCCTTTTTTTCCATGGTCTCAGGCATGAAAAATTAATTTCAGTCGAAAAAAGCTTCCAAAATTCTATTTCGAGATGAAAGAAGATGTTCAACTGAGGAGCAAAATTGCACAAATTTTTCCATTTCTTCAACCTGTAGCAAGGATACTGTATTGATGGTTTAACACACAAATTAAGAGTACAGTACTTGAAATGTACTCACTCACATTGTTCACCATTAGATGAAATAAATATCTATCTCAAACATAAATTGCTAGTTACAGAAGGCTAGAAACAAAAGGCAAAGACACTCCTGTGGGAAGTCGGTTTTTTGGCATGGTGGCCTCAACCGAGAGAAAGAGAAGAAAAGAAATACAAGGCCTACTCAACTACAAATTTAAACAAACCTACAACAGACTTTTTCAATAAAAATAAGCGTTGCTAATTCTGTTGTTGGTACCTAGGATTACCACCAATATAGCTACTTTTAATGAGAAAATTTATGTCGCAAGCTAACCTATTTTGACCCTGACAATGATTTTCACCTAGAAACAGTATTTTGGCTCAACAACTAATGCGGCAAAGACAGGCTTTGGTTCTTCCGTTCAAATGCTGCATGTTGTTCCTACAATTCTGAATTGCACAGACCATTTCGATACTAGCTCCAATTGAAAACCCTTACATTAATAACTTATGTAGCCTTTCAAAAGTTATTTCTCTCGGTAGTTGTATTTTTATTTCCATCTCCAGACAACCTTCTGATCACAATCCTTCTAAGTTACATACAGAGAAAAAACGTTAGATAACATCAAAAAATAAATGCGATGCGCTGCTACTGCAATCATGTCCACAAGTTAATGACGACCTAAGCTAGATTAGATGTTAGTTTAAGCCTCCGTAACCGCAAAAAAAAGCGTCCCAAAGATAGAAAGGAGGAAGGCACCATTCACTATGGACTTCAGGGAACGCGGAATCTATGCACAAGGTGCATAGAAATATGAAATTTGAGAAAAAGTTCACGAAGCAAGATATAGCTCGAAGAAAAGTGTAGAAGGTGCTGAAAAACATGATAGCAGGGAACCGAAAAAAGATGGTCCACATCAAAATAAAAACCAGTTTTACTTCAACCAATGGAAAGCCTACCATACCGTTACCTACGGACCTCACATATGTCCCTTGGGAGCACTAATTCCCATAGATACAACGGCTGAATCCCCCTGAGGGGAAATGACAGACCAATAACAAAGCTTCGCGAACAAGAGCAGCAAACTGCTTGTCTCAGATTGTCAACTCGAGTGTAACCGTCGTTATCTCTAGCATATCTCTCAGTCAAGTACTTCACATGGAGAGACATGATTAGTCCTCTGAATAGTACTATTACACTGATCATTTACAGGAGACTACTTGTGATTCCTCAAGTGTTCGCCTCATATACACATCAACTGCGCAAAAACAGAAGTTGCGTTCTCGCTTCCAGCCGTTTGTTTTTGTCCGTTCCTTAAAAGGCAGACGTCGCCATGGTTTGATTATACTTAAACGTATTCTTCGCTCAGGGTTGCTAGATTTGATTTTCTTAAAAATTCCCAAGTCAAGTCACCAGATGAAATACAGCCTTAATAATCCCACAACCGGCATACCTACAGGGTTGCCAGATGCTGGATGATCTTTGCTGCAAAGCTTCATTTGAAAAAAAACAGCGAATTTTGACCAAACAAATTTTAGTCTGGCGACTCCGCTTAGACAAGTATATGGCAACGAAGTGGTGCGAGAGTTTCGAACGCTTATCCGAGGTGAGAATGGACGACACTGTCACCAGGGGTCATCGTGAGCGATTAGATAGCGAGACGAAGTTAGACCCGGCGCACGAATGATAGATTATCACTGGAGATACACCAAATTATTACCAAATGAAGACTTAAATCATTAATGATTTAGAACTCGTAAAAGATTATTTGCTATTCCGTGATAGAAACAAAATTAAAGATACAAAATTGAAATGGAAAAAAATCAGAACGAAAATCTAACTTTAGGATTCTTATCACAATCTTTCTTGTAACAGAGAGCTAGAATTCGATAATTAGGCAGTGATTATAACTTCCCAAAATTACTTCGTTTGTTTCGGCAACCCTTGACAAATTCGAGCTAAGCTTTTACCACTGAACCCAATAAAGTTTTAATGGACATACTGGTAAAAAACAAAGACTTGAAGTGTTCTAACAGCGGCCACGTGCGATGCATTCAGATTAAACGCGAGTTAAACAGACAAAAAAAGAACTGATAACACCAGAAAAGAAAGTCGGTACCTCCATAAAAAGCTCTCGTACACTCAGTGAAATGAAGCTGAATTATAAAATAATTTTCAAGGTTTGACCTTCGTTTCCGCTAAGAGACGCGATGATCACCAAGGGAATAAGTTAAGTCTTAGTTGAAGTAGAACTACATGGGCGTAAAATAAGACTGTCTCGGTTGACACAACTTCCTACGCTGGCAAAAGAAAGCGTAGGCATCTCGATGTGGCAAAAAGGTGAAATGAGATCAAAAGACAGTAGTGCAAGAGGTCTGTCGCATGATGCGCCGGGCTCCCCACGAAAGAGATAGAAGAATGAAAGATACCCAACAAGTAATCAATGTAAACCCACAACACACTTCTGTAACTGCTGCTGAGTTACCACTTAAGTACACAAGTTCCCCAAGATGCACTGACGACGACAGACACTGGCAAAACACTCCCATGAATGTGGCTCAGGTATCCTACATATCCTAGAGGAGCGCTAGATCCATGAGATGACTTGAAGGATAAACCACTTCAGCTTATCCATTTCGGGAGAAAAAAGAAAGAAAAAGGAGGGAAATGATAAACTCCCAATATGCTCCAGCACTCATCGTGTGCTTTGTCCTGGGTTGTTAGGTCGGGATAATTGATCGATTATGAGCAAGTTTTAGCCTCCCTTACGACAACAAAGATGTTCAAAGAGAGGAAAGATGAAGGCACAATTAGTTCGGAGTTAAGGGAAAGCGGAATCTAGGAGAGCAACGACGCTTTATGACGCTCGATGCTAATAAAAAGGAACAACTGACTACAAAAAAGGAAATCGAGTGCAATGAATTAGTGATCTCTTGAAAAATAAAAGGGGACTTCTAGTCCTTCGGGCGAATTTTTTGGCCCCATTCGCTGGATTTAAACTTGAAATCCCTTCCATACGATTTATTCCCAAGACTTATCACCAAATTTTACCCACAGATGAACGAAAATTTTGTAATTGTAATAAATTACAATACTAAATATACCACAACTGTTCATAAAAGTACCATAATACAATGATTTCTTGTGCTAGATAAAGGCATTTGAAAACGACAACACCTTCCGCAACACCAGCGTCCCGAATGTTACCAGATGACGCAACATGCGACAGCACCGCCATCAGCAAGCACATGCAGCAACCAAGCAACCACGCAGTATTAAATTGAATATTGCTCAGAATCGACAAATATTTTGGTTTTTTAAGACACATAAAGCGGCTCCGTTGATTCAGGTACAACTGTGCTTGATATATAGCAACGCCGTTGTCGATTTTCATAACAAGTAGGTAACAGGTATAGTGGGCTTAGTCACACACAGTGAATGAGAAAGCATTGTGTGGGAATCGTCCCATGAAATCCATCGATATTTTTAAAAGAGGTATGGAAGCAGATAAAATTTCTACGTAGTAAGTCTAGATTACGGCGTTCACGTACTCAAGACCAACCAATAGCACGATGTCATCTTTCCATCCCATATATTGGTAACGGATTAGAAGACACTAATGCTTCGAGTTATCAACGCTTTTTCTAAGTCACACTTCTGTGCCGCACGGGTTTATGTCCCCGGCATCAGCCAGAACACAACCGCAATACCATAGCAACTGTAGCCCACAGTTGGACACCGGTGCTTGCCATGAGGAGCCTGGTCAGTCGTGTTATCGTAACGGAAATACAAGCAGGCGTGACATACGCTACAGAACAGATGACAGTTGAGGGGCTGGTTATCAAAGATGTGGTATAGAAAAAAACTTTTACGCCTAGAACGCGTTTTGATGACAGTAGCTTCGCCACATATGTTTTGACACATATGCACACTCACGATAAAAAAATTAATAATTTTTCCTCTCAATACAGTAATACGCATTTGTCATTAATTGAACGGTTTAAACCTCTAGTACAGTCACCAACATACGTGATTATACTTTGGGGACCAATAAACAATCCCCAGACAGCCGGCCAAGCTGAAAACGTGCGATAACCTTTTCTCACCGTGGCTGGAGCTACACTGGTTCCGGAAACCACATTCACACTAACGGAATTGTCGGATGATCGGAATGCAAAAAAAAATTCTGTGACAGAAATTCTCCAGAATTTTAGCTGTTCGAGTTTCACTACGGCAGCGAGAAGAGACAGCAGCATTTAAGCCCACGAATCTAATGCAAGTTGTTCCACTAACCGGAATCTTCTAAAGTTTAAACTTTAACTAAAATTGTGCACCAATGCATGATGAAAATTTTCAAATATATGTTTAAAACCTTTATCAATATTGGTCAGCAGACATTGAAAAGTAACTAAAATTTACCTAGACTCTCATGTTCTTGGATGCATCCGTTAATATGTCAAAGTAACTGCTCTCGATCGGCAATCTTAAAAGTCAATAATAACAAAGAAAGTGATTCCATAAGCACCGTTGTTGCCGAGTAATTTTCAGGATTTTTGCCTAGAATTTCAGCATTGTTCGCACGATGGAGTTTTGAATGTGTTTAAAAATCTTTTGCCCTGGGCCCAAACCACAACTAAGCATATTGCCTTGTGTTCAAGTGTGAAAATTTATAACTAGCGGTACGAATGTGTTCACGCTAACACATCGAGCGAAATAAAGTAATTTATTTTCTCTGCTGTACCAATTGAGATTTCATAAGAAACATTTTCAACAGAGCAATAGTGAAAAATTAACTAGTAGAGCTATTTCAAACTGAATAACCAATAATGTATTCGAATGATAAACAGCATCATTTTACAACAATGAATGTCATGCAGAATTGAGATTGATAAAAAATGCTATGCCCAATGCACACTAGCTACACAAGTTGCACGGGCACAACAAAAGTTGTTGTTATTCCCAACTTTTTAGTTGCCGGAAGCGACGATTACAGGAAATGGGTCGCGGCCGATTTTTCTCGGGTGAGTTGACAACTTTACCTTCTGTTGTGTTAGCTATAAAGGTAAGAAAAACTCAAGTATCCATGATACAGTTTTATTCCATCTTCTTAATCAACCATCATTTTGAAGAGAAAAAACTCATGAAATGTATCGGAATTAAAATGATGTTCTGCTACGTACATGTATGATGTTTGAAGTGAGGGGAGAAATTATTCGTAGCCATCCTGAATACTGTATCAGATTTATTTCCGCTGAAATTAATTTTGATCAGGAAAAAGTGGTTTTGTTCACACAAATCAGACGTTCAGTAAGGATCTGTAATTAAAGTTTATTAGTTTATTAGTTAGTTTAAGCCTCCCTATCCTCAACAATGAGATGTAAAGAGAGGAAGGAAGAAGGCACCATTTAGTATGGAGTTAAGGGAACGTGGAATCTATGCAGAAAGGGCACAGAAACAGAAAGCTAAGAAAGAAGTTCATGAAACAAGAAAAAGTTGAAGAAGAAAGTGGTAGGCGGTGAAAAACAGGACAGCAGTGAACCGAAAAAAGATGGTCCGTAACACAACAAAACCTATTCTATTTTAACAAAAGAAAGCCTACCTAACCTTTAGCTCAGGCCCTCACATTGTCCCCCTGGGAGCGCTAGTTCCCATAGATACAATAATTGTATCCCCCTGAGGGGATCTGTAATTAAAGACAACTTCCGCACTGCACACGTCAGGTAAGTATGTATTGACAGTACTATTTACAGTATTTGTGAGCTTTATACCCTCATGTCTACAGTAAAATATTCCAAACAATAGACATCAATATTCCTTTTCTCAGTAGCGTATTGAATCCCTGACACTGCTATCGTTTTCTCACGGTTTTTCTAGCAATTTAGAACCTTTTTACGTATTAAAAAATATTTAAAATAAAAAATGAGTAGTAGTAGTAGTAGTAGTAGTAGTAACATGGGTTTGCTAGCGCTTCAGTTACTCAAACTATATCGCACCGAAGGTCACATATTTCAATTCGTATCAGACTCTTTCAAATAAGCTCTTAAGATAAACATCACTGTTATTTGAAACATCAAAATTATATGAAAATCGTGATCACAAATACAACTCAAAATTACAAGTGTCTCCCCATTAAAATTTGTACACAACACAGTACATTCGAAAGCACTGAGCAGCCAAACCCCGTAGGGGGTTTCAGCTGCCCAGACCATTTATGGCCGGACGCCTTACCCACGTTGAAACCCTCGAGGTACCAACGCAGCGCGCCCGGCCATATTACAGTTTCTTCATCTTCAAACTTCCAAGACGATATCACGTTTGACTATGACGCGTTACAGCGCGACTTCAATTTAAACCTCCTCAAGTAGTACAGCAAGGAATACATACATTTCCGAGCACGTAAAAGTACGAGTATGGACAACAAATACAAAAACGATACGGATGGTTAAGTACGGCCTTCGATCAGATTTCCGACAGCAATTCGCATTTCTCAAGAAATAACACCAGTGCATCCACATTAAAAGTTACACTATCGATCTCCGCGAGCATTTTGATCAACACCTCATCAACGGCAAAAAGACGGAGGTTTGGAAAGCATACATCTCGGTCAGCTGCATATCTCGGGCACTCAGCAAGGATGTGCTTGACGGTCAGAGGAACATGGCACCGCACGCATCGCGGCTGTCGCTCCATTAGATAACGGTGGGTCAGTCGAGTATGTCCAATGCGAAGACGGCAGAGCAGCACTTCCACCCGGCGGATGCGACACCTCGACGAGGGCCATTCCAGAACTGTTTCTTTAATAGTTCTCAGTTTGTTGTCCGTTCTGTTGTCCCATTCTTGTTGCCACAGACGTCTTACAGCAGCCTTGATCACGGGATAGTAGTCCCAAAAAGGTACCATTTGATTTAGAGCTTCCTCATTACTATTCGCAACACGCTTCGCCTCCTGGTCGGCTCTCTCATTGCCTGACACCCCCACGTGTCCGGGCACCCAACATAATTTCACATGTTTGTGCTCACGCGCAAGCTGCACCAGCATCAAGACGATCTCACCAATGAGGGGGTGAGTGCTATCATAAGCCTGAACAGAGTCAATTACGCTTTTCGAGTCAATAAAGACAGTGAATTTATCATGCGGGTGTGCCTTAACTAGTTGAAGTGCCTCCAAGACGCCATAGAGCTCCGCGGTGAAGCTCGAGGTCTCGGGTAGCAATCTTCTAGCCCTCACCATCTCTCCGGAAACAGCAGAACAACCTACAGCTATTCCCATCTTGGAACCATCTGTATATAACTTAACTGACTCTGCATGTACCTCCAGCACATGCTCCATAAAGATATGCTTGAGAAAGTTGGCCGGCATTGACTCCTTCCTTGGCATCCTGCACCCGGGGCAGAAAGTCTCCACTGGTAGGCGCCATGTTGGAGAGTTGTCAAAGAGTACCGGAAGGACTCTCGTGGGTCTCGGTTGCATTGCGGCTACCAATGTCGGGTAATCTCTAGACGAAAGTAGAAAATATGGGAAAGGTAGATGCCGTCCAAGAGGTGCGTGTACGCTGACCCACGTCGGAGACAGAGGCAGCTGGTCAAGTCGGGCAAGATACTGCAGGCTCAGTTGTACACGGCGGAGCCAGAGAGGAGGTTCACCACTCTCCACAAACAAACTCTCCGTCGGAGAGGTTCGGAAAGCACCAGTGCAGAGTCTGATAGCGACATTATGTACGGGGTCTAGAGTTCTTAGCGCAGCTTCCCTTGCATGTTGGTAAATTATGCAGCCATAATCCAGTTTACTCCTAATTAGCGTTCGGTACAATCGAAGCAGCGTGGCACGATCCGCTCCCCAGGATAGACCAGAGACACATTTAAGAAGGTTCATCCTCCTGGTACAGTCCGCCTTGAGGGAAGACAAGTGAGGCTTCCACGATAGCTAGTCATCAAAAGTCATTCCGAGGAGCTTGGCACTGTGCACGAAATTAATCGGTACCCCACGAAGCAACAACTGCGGAGGGTCGAGTCGACGGCGGCCTTGAAAGAGAAGAGACGCGGTTTTGGTAGGAGAAAAGCTAAATCCGTTCTGTCCAGCCCAGTAATTCACATTGTTTATTGCCAGCTGTATCCTACGAGTCAACGCTGGCAAAAGAGTTGAAGAGTATATCATAAAGTCATCAACATATAGAGACGAGGCAACACCAGCTGGCAAGTTAGTTGTGATTCCGTTGAGGGCAATGGAGAAGAGCGAACAGCTCATCACACTCCCTTGTGGAAGGCCCTCCTGTTGGATTTGCAGTGGGGATAGAACATTTCCCACATAGAACAATCAAAAATGATTGTCTTGCAGTGCATGTATCGACTTTACTCGGAAGCAGAGTTTTTCTTTCTTTGTCTTGGCGTAGATAAAGAATATTGGATTTAAAAAGCTATCAAAATGAAGCTAGTATCCCTCAGGATTGCACACATGCTTAGCACTCTTTCAATTCATCCTTTGTTTTTGGATTTATTAAGTTCCTTTTAGGACCCCTATATAAAAATCACCCCGTTTTCAGGGTTAAGTTTTCATCAGGGTTTCATTGATGTATGTTCACCCCAACCTAGGTATACCTAGGGTCCGGGGTTGTTTGGGCGGGATGGCAAGGGAGCATACAGCGACACTGTGTAAACCGTACCTAAAATAGTCACAACATCTCTGCACCTGATGTAATACCGTTTATTCCTGGAATGTCAACAAAATCAGTAGCAGTAGTAGCAGTAATAACATCAATTTGCTAGCGCTTCAGTGCCTGCACTATGTCGCGCCGAAGGTCTCGCAATTCAGGTTGTCTCCACTTCTCAAATTTCGAGGTCTTACTGCCACAAACATCGCACCGCAAGTCACAGCAACTATTAAACAAACAAAGACGCGACAGCCACGAGCGTGATCTGAACAACACTTGATTTCATTGGTGACAGTAGTAGTAGTAGCAGCGGCAGTAATAAAGGAGCTGCTAGTTCAATACCATACTCCTCATGCTTAGGGTTCAATCAGTTCATATAATCATCTTAAGGTACATGCACAGTTTGCACATTGAGCAACAGCCTAACCCCCTAATGGGGGTCTCAGCTGCCCACCCAATTATGGCCGGGCGCCTTACCCGCGCTGAAACCCACAGGGGCATTGCGCAGCGCGCCCGGCCATTTTACAGTTCAGTGTTTACATCGCATTACCATGCGTAGAATCTTCAGGCTAGATTTTTGAAGACAGATTACACGCTCCAATAAACGACTGCAGCGCTGTCACATTATAAGTTGACCGCTCAGCCTCCCCAAGTATTCCAGTCAAAACATCCTGTGCACACCCGCGAAGGTGCGGAAAATGCAGATTCCTGGCAACAGCATTCAGGGGACACTCCGCGAGGAAGTGCTTTACAGTCAAAGGCACACGACACCGTTCGCACTGCGGCTGTGGTAGCCGCGTATGGCCAATACGGAGGCGACAAAGCATCACCTCTAACCGGCGACCACGACAACTGGACGATATCCACTCACGTATAGTGGGTTCAATGTCAACAAAATCACATGAATGATGGCTTCTAACAATGATGCACTTTATAGACCTCAAAACGAAAGAAAGCCCCAAAAAACAAACAAAGATAAAAATGTATTATAAAATAAGGGCAATGACATACGCAATTGCAGTTTTTTAACAATTTTTTCTTCAACCAAACTATCGTAACAAGTCGGTGACAGAGCTACCTTTCTTAGCTTCTTCATTGCATCAAAATTTCAATTTGTAACCACCTGCTTCAAAGCAAATTTCCTATAGGACAAGAATTTTAGTTCCCAGTTTTTTTTTTATGCTGACTGATAGATGTACGGTTTGTGATATCGGTTTTCACGAGGGTTTCCAACTACTCGCTTGAACGTACCTACCTATTTAACTGAATCTTTATTTATTTATGAGTGCAGAATAGTTTCAAATGGACACTTTAATAACAGGTTATTATGAAAACCAAGACAAGGATGCACTAATTCAGTATTCTCCTTGGGCTTGTTCAACTTTTCAGAAGCTAAAACAACACCTCTGATGTTGACAGAATAACTGGTAGCAACACCTACCCTTGTCGAACAATTATTTTGCGCACTCTAAATTGAGCGACAGAAGATTATTGTATTGGTGATACCTACTTTTCGCTAGATAAATCCAACATACACGAATGTCCTGGCACAATGCTATTACCCTCTAATGATAACATTTCCATGTAGTTATACAATCCTTACATAGTTACAGCGGTCTTAAATTATCACAATATTTTCACATAACTATTTCATTTCAGTCTGGGAGACTCATTATCACAAGACGTAACTTCTTCCACGTGATGGCATCTTTCTAGTCTGTGGTTTTCAAGGCAGTGAAAACAGCACCAGAAGTTCAGAGAACACAAATGATTCCTAGTAAGAAAGCTAGAGCAGAGTAGCATTCTCACCATGCGTAAATTAACATAAAATAAAGCTTTCTTCGTCCTTCACTGTCGCAACAGCATCATCCCTATCCTTTAATCATTTTGAATGTAATGAGTGGGTAAACATACAAACGTGAATGCGCAAAGTGACGGATATTCATTTCGAAAGCCATACGAAAGTAGGAATGGTAAAAAATGTGATGGATGAGAAAATGAAAATTTGCAAGGAATTTTTAATTTCCAGCTCAAATGTCATGACGTGAGACACTTCAACAACAAAAAAAAATCCTAAGCGATAAGGTAGGCTGAAACCCACTTTTTTCCACACCCCGTGTACTGTTGTAGCTTTGGAAAAACATCATTTCGGATTTTATTCTATTACCACACGAAAAATGACGACGGACGTGCAGTGAACCGAAATATTGACTAATTCAAAACAACCAACTGTGCAAAATTAGAACGAAGCTATCATTAGACACGTCAAGTGTTGAGAAAGCAAAAACAGATTAGACACCTACGTTAGTTGCGGTTCTCTAACCCCAACAAAGGCATTCCAAAGATAGGAAGGATGCAGACATCGTTTTGTATGGAGTTCAGGGAACGCGGAATCGTTTAGTTTATTAGTTAGTTTAAGCCTCCCTATCCTCAACAATGAGATGTAAAGAGAGGAAGGAAGAAGGCACCATTTAGTATGGAGTTAAGGGAACGTGGAATCTATGCAGAAAGGGCACAGAAACAGAAAGCTAAGAAAGAAGTTCATGAAACAAGAAAAAGTTGAAGAAGAAAGTAGTAGGCGGTGAAAAACAGGACAGCAGTGAACCGAAAAAAGATGGTCCGTAACACAACAAAAACCTATTCTATTTTAACAAAAGAAAGCCTACCTAACCTTTAGCTCGGGCCCTCACATTGTCCCCCTGGGAGCGCTAGTTCCCATAGATACAATAATTGTATCCCCCTGAGGGGGAACGCGGAATCCATGAACAAGGTGTGTTCCCACACAAGATTCCCTGCGCATAGAAGCAGTAAGTTAAGAAGGAAGGCAATGAAACAAGATAAAAACTGAGGAGAAAGTTAGAGGTGCTAAAAAACAGGACAGGAGTGAACCGAAAAAAATAGTCCTTAACCAAAGAATTTTTATTCTACCTAACTCTTATCTCGGAACCTCACATTTTCCCCCTGGGAGCACTAATTCTCATAGATACAATAGTTATATTCCTATGAGGAGGGTACAAAAATTAGAATAAATTACAAAAAAAAGCTGTAACGTTAAAATCATAATTCCCAGCAGAAATTAGTGAGAAGTGTTGATGACAATGATGGGCAGCTAAAGACCTTCGACTCGGACTAAAACAAATGACTTAGAGATTTTTGCAATCGGACTTCTGACTTGATGAGACCGAAGTCATAAGAGCTGTAAGACAAGATTGACTGCACAAGGACCACTAACAAAGCTTGCTCAGGAAACACCATCTACAGAATTGTAGCCATCACACATGACACCTACATTTCAACAAACGAGTAATTTTAGTCCAAGACATAGTTTTGAAAGAGATCTTTGAATTGGCTATCGAACGAAATACCTTTCACAAGCCACGATACATTGTGCCACAATTCACCTCAGAACAATATTTTCCTGTGTCTCAATATTTTAACAACCATGAAATGTATATTTACAAAAAATCAAGACACGTCGATCTGACAACACCCTAGAAACACTTGGCCATAATTTACAGATATACAGAGCAGAGCCACCGCAGCTCAGGACTTGATTTTCTTGTTGAGGCTGCCGAAAGCATCAATGGAGGTCTTGGGGTGGACGGGCGCGGGTAGGGTCGACACGAGACCCACAGGCTTGGCCACGGAGGACGTGGCAGAATCGGGGCGGCCGCTGTCGAAGCGAGACTTGCGCTTCTTGGTCTCCTCTTCCACACCCGCCGTCGTCTTCTTCGTGCCAGCAACGAAGTCCACCTGACATGAAAGACAGCAAACAGTTCTCGATTTGCTCAACAATTACTCCATGCCAAAATAAAAATCTGCTACTAGGAGGTCTGAACGCGCGTTTCATACTAAAGAACATCTGCTACTAGGAGATCTAAACATGTGTCTCGTACTGGAGAACATCTACTACTAGCAGGTTTGAACGCGCGTTTCATACAAAAGAACATCTGCAACTAGGAGGTCTGAACGCGCGTTTCATACAAAAAAACATCTCCTACAAGGAGGTCTGAACGCGCGTTTCATACTAAAGAACATCTGCTACTAGGAGGTGTGAACGCGCGTTTCATACAAAAGAACATCTGCTACTAGGAGATCTAAACATGTGTCTCGTACTGGAAAACATCTGCTACTAGCAGGTCTGAACGCGCGGTTCATACCAAAGAACATCTGCTACTAGGAGGTCTGAACGCGCGTTTCATACAAAAGAACATCTGCTACTAGGAGATCTAAACATGTGTCTCGTACTGGAGAACATCTGCTACTAGCAGGTCTGAACGCGCGTTTCATACTAAAGAACATCTGTTATTAGGTCTGAACGCGCGTTTCATACAAAAGAACATCTGCTACTAGGAGATCTAAACATGAGTCTCATGCTGGAGAACATCTGCTACTAGGAGGTCTGAACGCGCGTTTCATACAAAAAAGCATCTGCTACTAGGAGATCTAAACATGTGTTTCATACTGGAGAACATCTGCTACCATTGATATAAGAAGAAGAAAGGGTAGCTCCCGTAGCGAAAACGAAGCTCGCAGCAAATTTTTTATGATCATGAAGTACACCCTCAAGCCTGACATAGCTTGGTTGTTCCATGGGGGGAAAGAATTCCCGCCATGATAAATTGAACTTGAAGATTTACCGTAAGCTTATTTTGTTACATAGAAACTACTGAGAGTCGAGCATAGTTCACAATTTTCTCCACGGAGCCCAAAAAGCTCTGTTAAGGGTCACATTACGTTTGTTACTTCTTGTGCCCAAGAAATGCGAGTATCTAATTTCTTGTTGTGTTGTCATATACCTCACTCTAATCAAGGTATGTAGCGGTCGGTGGTAGTGGTTAGATCTGTATAAACGGATAAATGATTTCCTGAATATAAAAGAAGACACAAAAGTGAATCGAGCAAGCCAAGATGAAAAAGATATACTTGTAAAACAACCATATCAATCAAAATCTATCCAGATGAAAATAATTGTCAAAAACGAGTGGAAGCATTTAGCCTGCCATTAAAAACAAAAAATAAAAAGTGAATACACTCAAAATACGC